>VDFB02193867.1:626891643-628131622 GCA_007258455.2 Sequoia sempervirens
CATAAATTGATTAAGTAAATTTAAGCAAAGGAATAGTTTAAAAGTTGGTGGCTAGAGGTACATAATCCATGAATGCAGATTAAATGCATTAAAATATCAAGAAACTGCGAGCGCATAAATTGATTAATTAAAATTAAGCAAAGGCATAGTCTATCAAATTGGCAAGTAGACGTACGTAATCCATGAATATAAATTAAATGCATTGAATGGCATCTGGCTCGAGGTGAAGGCGTTGGAATGGCTTGGAGGCCATGCGTGGCCAGGGTACTTTGGTCATTTAATATAGAGTTAAGTTACTTGCTATGCATTTCTATTACTTTGTGTGTGTTGTTTTTGTCTTCTGTGAGCGCCTGTTCTAAGGGAGAGTTTTAGTGACTGAGCAGGAGATGTTATAGTTGCAGAGTCCAGACCCAGAAATAAGTTATTTGAGGTGATGATTTGGTAATTTTCAAAGTTTCATTACATTAAAGTGCATAGAGAAGCTATATTTCATAGTGGTCTATTGTGTGGCCAAGCAAGGTATTTTGTAGTTGCAGAGTTGCACATTGGACAGTGAGAGACAAATTGCTTGAGGTTAGAAGAGGTAACTTTTCATTTTTTTTCCTATTTCATACAAGAAATGCAAGTAGGGTTTCATAGTGCTTTAAGGAATTCGTATACTTTGATTATAAATTCGTATTTTAAACTACTTTTAGTATTGTTTATTTGAATTTCTTGTTGAAATGCGAAGGTTTCATCTGTGTTTGATAGGAATTATGTAGAAATCCTCTTGTCCATTTTACTTCATGCATGTGAGCCCTGTAAAGTTTGTGTATTTTTTATTGCTGCAAAGCGGTCCCATAAAGAAGGCTTTTGAACCAAAATTATGTTAATGTGTGTGATAATGAGAGCTTTCAACCAATGAGTCAATAGTGTGTTGCTTTGAGATTTTCCGTTGTCATCGAAGCATAAAGGATAGAGGGGTTCTGTTAAAAGTCATGGTTGTTGTCCTCATAGGCATAAATTCATATCTTAAACTACTTTTAGTATTATCTATTCGAATTTCTTGTTGAAATGCGAAGGTTTCATCTACGTTTGATAGGTATTATGTAGAAATCCTCTTGTTCATTTTACTTCATGCATGTGAGCCCTATAGAGTTTGTATTTTTTTTATTGTTGCAAAGTGGTCCCATAAAGAGGGCTTTGGAACCAAAATTATGTCAACATGTGTGATAATGAGAGCTTTTCAACAATGAGTCGACAGTGTGTTGCTTTGAGCTTTTCCATTGTCATGAAAGCATAAAGGATAGAGGGATTCTGTTAAAAGTCATGGTTGTTGTCCTCGTAGGCATAAATGCAAACAATGGGAGCATAAAGAATACAGTAGAAACCTTTTTTCTACCAACAAGCATAAAAATTCTGTCAGATGTCGTCGTTACTATTTTTGTATCTTGGGGTTATAAAAAACTATGTCAAAAATGTTGTACAATCCAAATTATAATGTTGCCATAGAGCAGTTAAGTAATATTGCTTGATAGAATAGTTTTAGGCTTCATGCAAAAGAGCAGTCAAATTCATTGCTAGAAGGTTTGTGGTCCAAGAACCTATGGCAATTAGTTTGTGTAGTTAATTTGATCTACATTTATACTTGTGTCTTTTGAATCTAGAAAAATGCTTGCTAGTGTTTTAATGGTTTTGGCTATTAGTATCGATCACAGTAGGAGTACTATATATTGCTATTCTTTTAGAAAAATAAACACATGGTTTTTGTTTTCTAATCAAAGCTTTTTACATGGTGCAATGCTTTTGGTTGGAAGAGAAGAGGTGGTGTAGCGGTCCAGCTGTGGCAAATTCTTCAAACAAGTAGTACAAGGTGAGTTTCTAGAATGAACCTTCTCCTTTGTTTACAATTGCATGTAGTAGATAGAGAAAAAGGTTAATTCAAGATTCTCACTATATTGATTGTACTTGTAATCATATCGTTGCTTTTTTTTACAAGGAAAATATTTTCAAATGGGTATTGTGAGTGGCATATGCTATATGGTTCATAAAAATTAAGCAGTCGGGGTTCAAAAGTAGATCTTCGTTGCAGTGGCATGACCTTAGAAATGCAATAATTATCCAATCAATTTTTTGGGTGGCTGATTGCACTTTATAATTTAAACCTACCCTTTTTAATTTTGAGAGTTTGATTCTGAATCCATATGCATACTTTGATTAAAACTATTGGCTAAAGATGCATAATTCATTGATGCAAAATCAATGCATTTAATGGCATCTGACTAGAGGCGAGGCTATTTGGATTGTTAATTAGTCTTTGAATATATAAAAATTAAAAGAGATAAATAAGTATAATTATCCTTGGCCACATTTCACATTTTGACCTTTCAATCAAAGTCAATTAACAAAGTAGTAGTTAGACCTAAAGAAGGTTCAAGGACTATGTTGGTAGAAAAACATATTTTGGACAATGGCTAAACAATTTGTAGAAATTGCTTTACAAACTTTAAAGAAAATGCATTTTTCCTTCTGTTTGCTTTCATTGTACATCTTAAATGGAAGTTGGGTTTCCCATTGTTGCAATGCATTTGGATACTTTGATTGTAAAATCATAGTTTAGATCATTTTAAGTGTTATTGATTCATATCTTTCCTTGAAATACCAAGGATTCATTTGAATCTTGGAGGCAATGTACAGTTGTCTATAATTATCCTTGGCCACATTTCACATTTTGACCTTTCAATCAAAGTCAATTAACAAAGTAGCAGTTAGACCTAAAGAAGGTTGAAGGACTATGCTAATAGAAAACCATATTTTGGACAATGGCTAGACAACCTGTTGAAATTGCTCTACAAACTTTAAAGCAAATGCATTTTCCCTTCTGTTTACTTTCATTGTACATCTTAAATGGAACTTGGATTTCACATTGTTGCAATGCATTTAGATACTTTGATTGTAAAATCATAGTTTAGATCATTTTAAGTGTTATTGATTCAAATCTTTCCTTGAAATACGAAGGATTCATCTGAATCTTGTAGGCAATGTAAAACTATCCTATAAAGAGAGCTATGGAACCAATGAGCTATCATAAAGGATAGAGGAATATTGTCAAATATTGTGGTTATTGTCCTCATAGGCACACATGAAAAATATGGAAGCATATAGAAAGCAAGTTAAATCTTTAATAATCCCATGAAACATAGTCTTTGTATGCATCCATGCATACAGGTTTGCATGTATATATGTGTGCATGTAATTATGTATATACGAATGCATGTATTTGTGTTGCCATGTATGTATGTGTGTATATAACAGATTACTATTGCATTTTCTTTAAATTCTTTTTTGTGGATGGCACCAACTACCCATCCAGTCATATTGTGGTTGTTGTACATATTGCTTTTTAAGATATATGAACTCAATTTCGTGAGTTATATTTCATATTGGTAAATTGGCATTTATTTGTTTTTGGAACCCATGGGAATGGCTTTTTGAATCGTGATTGTTTTAAAATGCTTGTGAAAATGAAAATGCATAGGTTCATTGATGGCTATGTGCTTTCATGCATATATGCATATTTATAGGATTCATTGCTATCATGTAAAGGCCACATAAATATTCATTCCCCAAGCCCATGTAGTCATTTCAATATGTGCATATATTAAGGGATCTATTGATACATGGAAATGTGCATCCACGGATACATGAACGCATATATAGATGTAAGCGTGTGATCATGTATGTATGTATACGTGTATATATGTGTACATCCATGCATGTATCTATGCATCTGTGCATTGAAGCATGTGTGCAGCTATGTTTCTATGAATACATTTTATCCAAAAATCAATGTCAATTAATAGAATAGCACTTGTACCTAGAGAATGTTCAAGGATTGTGCCGATAGAAAACCATATGCATATCAATATGTTAGAGAGCATGTATCTATGCATGGGTGTGTATAGATGCTAATTGTTTTGAATTTTGGTTGCATGTGATTGCATTGAACAATTAAGAATAAGTGCTAGATAATTGAAGTAAAATGACCCCATTCAGTTAGTAGATCAATTTTTCTCAGCCCTTTACATGTTAACTGAGAGTTTTGAAGCTTTTTCTATTCATTGACAGTCTTTGAAGCTTATATGTCACAGTATATGTAGCTTTTTACCCAATAGCTCTATCATTCATGATGATTTAGGCAAGTTCATATTTCCTCATTCATCCTTGTATTGTCTCATATCTAAATAATTAGGCAACTGTTAATTAGCCTTTAAGTACATAGCAATTCAAAGAAAGAAATAATTGCAATTAGCCTTGTGTACATTTGAACTATTAATCAAAGGCAATTAACAAACTAGCCCTAGAAAACCATGTCCATGTTGATGTGTTGAATAACACGTATTTGTGCATGGGTGTATATGGATGCTATGAGTTGTGATTTCTACCATTATGTAGCGCTTACTATTACTTGTACATCCAAGCGATATGCAAGTAGAATTCATAGTTCATAGCATCCAGATACATTCAAGGACAAATACAAATCAAGGTTGTTGGCATCCTAATAAGAAAGATGATGAGATACATCCAATTAATGTATGTCACAACATCTTATTGAATAAAGATGATTTGGTTAGGCAAGGTACACATGAGAATCCTTATTGGTGTGTGGATAATGCTCTTTTTGATTGAAGACTTGTCAAGAAAATTACATGCCAATACTATTAGAAAACGGGTAGAATTAGATTAATTGATTGACTATGATTGATTGACTATAATTTTGGTTCCAAAGCTCTCTTTATGGGACCACTTTGCAGCAATCAAAAAAATACAAACTCTACAGGGCTCACATGCATGAAGTAAAATGAACAAGACGATTTCTACATAGTACCTATCAAACAAAGATGAAACCTTCGCATTTCAACAAGAAATTCGAATAGATAATACTAAAAGTAGTTTAAAATACAAATTTATGCCTATGAGGACAACAACCACAACTTTTAACAAAACCCCTCTATCCTTTATGCTTTGATGACAACGAAAAAGCTCAAAGCAACACACTGTTCACTCGTAGTTCAAAATCTCTCATTATCGCACATGTTGACATAATTTTGGTTCCAAAGCCCTCTTTATGGGACCACTTTGCAGTAGTCAATAATATACAAACTTTACAGGGCTCACATGCATGAAGTAAAATGGACAAGAGGATTTCTACATAATTCCTATCAAACGTAGATGAAACCTTTGCATTTCAACAAGAAACTCGAATAAATAATACTAAAAATAGTTTAAAATATGAATTTATAATAAAAGTATAACAATGCCTTAAAGCACTATGAAACTTTACTTGCATTTCTGTTTGCATGTACCTGGTTTAAACATTTAATTATTGGTTCCTGATAATGGAATGAAATGAACTTGGACAAATGGAAATAGAATGACCCCATGGAATTGGAACATCAATGTTTACATGGATTTAACATGATAGGAGATTTGCGTGCATGAGACTTATTTGAATCTCAAATCTCATAGTGTATGTGGCATATTAGCTAGTTGGCTTAACATGATAGCTTTTAAACAAGTGAATTCAGTGATCAATCAAGCTAATTGGCTGATGAATTAATTGTGTTCCATGGTTAGTCATAGCTAATTATTAGTCATCTTTATCCTCCAAATCAGTTAAATCAATGTTGCTTTTTCACATTCATAGATACACAATCTTTCTAAACATTTTGGTTTTTTTAATAGGAAAAGAGCTTTAGAACAGGATATGTACATTCATCTAAGCATCATAAGACGTAGATTTCTGATAGATATAATGGTTTCTAATGCTTTCATGAATATGCATACCAAATATGGAAGCACAAGCAAAAACATTTAAACTGTTTGACAAAATTCCTCGAAGAAATGTTGGCTCTTGGTGTGTAGTGATTGTAAATTATACAAAGAATTATTTGTCGAAAAATGCTTTTTGCAAACATTCAAGCAAATCAACTAAATAGTTGATCAAGTTAACTGTGAATCAAGTTACTCAGCTAATCAATGAAATTAGTTCATTGATAGATCAGTTTTCTTGAATAGTTAATTATAGTTAATTTAAAAACATCTTTGTACACTAAATCAATTAAACCAATCATGGCCATTCATATGCAAAAAAAGGAATTTTTTGAAAATGCTTTATAGACAAGGAAGCAAATGCAATTGCTAGGTGTAAACTGAAATTGCAAAATCCTTGTCAACATCTTCCTTTGTGTTTCTTGTGCTACAAATATTCAATAGGCTATAGCTATCCATATTAATTGTATCCCTTCGTCTATGTTGAAGCCATCTGTTTATTCTATTGCTTTCGCTATTATTTCATGAAATCTCAAGTGTCATAGTATATATGGCGTAGGATCTAATAATTCCATCTCACATTTTGCTCATGACAATTTAATTTGTCTCATCTATCTCTGAACCATTAATCAAAGTCAATTAAAAAACAACTCAATCTTACACTTGACTCATGCAAATTAAGTCAATTATATCTTTTACTCATTAATGAAATTAACTAATTAGCTTAACAAGATAGCTTTGAAACAAGTTAGGTCAGTGATCAATCAAGCTATTTGACTAATGAGTCAATTGAGTTCAATAGTTAATCATAGTAATAGAAAACAAATCCTTGTTAGATGATGTCATTGTTGAAACCCTACTTTCATTTTTGTTTGCATGTACTTGGTTTAAACATTTAATTATTGGTTCTTGATAATGGAATGAAATGAACTTGGACAAATGGAAATAGAATGACCCCATGGAATTGGAACATCAATGTTTACATGGCTTTAACATGATAGCAGATTTGCATGCATGAGACTTATTTGAATCTCAAATGTCATACTGTATGTGGCATATTAGCTAGTTGGCTTAACATGATAGCTTTTAAACAAGTTAATTCAGCAATCAATCAAGCTAATTGGCTGATGAATTAATTGTGTTCCATGGTTAGTCATAGCTAATTATTAGTCATCTTTATCCTCCAAATCAGTTAAATCAATCTTGATTATTCACATTCACAGATACACAATCTTTCTAAACATTTTGCATGCTTTTAATAGAAAAACAGCTTTAGAACAGGATATGTACATTCATCTAAGCATCATAAGACATAGATTTCTAACAAATATAATGGTTTGAAATGCTGTCATGAATATGCATACCAAATATGGAAGCACAAGCAAAAACATTTCAACTGTTTGACAGAATCCCTCGAAGAAATGTTGGCTCTTGGTGTGTAGTGATTGCAAATTATGCAAAGAATTATTTGTCAAAAAAGGCTTTTTGCAAACATTCAAGCAAATCAACTAAATAGTTGATCAAGTTAATTGTGAATCAAGTTACTTGACTAATCAATGAAACTAGTTCATTGATAGATTAGTTTTCCTGAATAGTTAATTATAGTTAATTAAAAAACATCTTTGTACACCAAAACAATTAAACCAATCATGGCCATTCATATGCAAAAAAAGGAATTTCTTGAAAAGGCTTTACAGACAAGGAAGCAAATGCAATTGCTAGGTGTAAACCAAAATTGCAAAATATTTGCCAACATCTTCCTCTCTGTTTCTTATGCTACAAATATTCAACAGGCTATAGCTTTCCATATTAATTGTATCCCTTCGTCTATGTTGAAGCCATCTTTTTATTCTATTGCTTTCGCTATTATTTCATGAAAGCTCAAATGTCATAATATATGTGGCATACCAGCTAATAAGTCCATCTCACATTTTGCTCATAACAATTTAATTTGTCTCATCTGTCTCTGAACCTTTAATCAAAGTCAATTAACAAACAAGTCAATCTTACACTTAACTCATGCAAATTAAGTCAAATCTATCTTTTACTCATTAATTAAATTAACTAATCATCTTAACAAGACAGCTTTGAAACAAGTTAGGTCAGTGATCAATCAAGCTATTTGACTGATGAGTCAATTGAGTTCAATAGTTAATCATAGTAATAGCAAACAAATCCTTGTTACATAATGTCATTGTTGAATTTTCTTTTGTGTCCCTGTCTGCACTTTTGCTACAACTTGAAGCAATGATGCTTCATGGTTCAAGTATTAAGTATAATTGGAAACCTTTCTTGACTAACATTCATTGATTTAAATATGTTTGGAAACCATACTTGTAGTGGTTCTCTAGGCTCGATGCAAAATAGCAATATAGTTAAAATGCATAGAAAAATCCTGTAGAGAACCATGCTCACACTTGTGCACTTGGAATTCAAGAGCCTATGATAAATAGACTACTAGGTTAATCTGTTTCCAATTGATACTTGTTTCCATTGAATCTTAAAAAAAACTAGCTGGTGTATTTTAGTGTTTTGACTATTAGTATCCATTACACTATCACTGTCATCCATTGCAATTATAATTTTGGAAGTTGTTTGCACAAATATGTTTTCATGCATTGTGAAACCCAACTTGCATTTCTGGGATAAAATGAAGCAAAATAAATAAAAGTAGAAATTTGTTGCCTTGAGTAACTTGTCTCTTGGTATTCATTCAACGAGCATAGGAGCTTTTGCTCTGTCACTGTAAACGTCCCCTTTCTATTGATAAAAGCTATCAGTTTTCTAACCTATGTCTTTGCTTAAATTTTTTTGTATATGCCATCTTGTTCCGGACTCTCAGTAAAAAAATAATCTCCATATTCTACCACCAAAGAAAATGCATTAACAGCAAAGGAGTTTGAAATTGAAGATAATAAACCTAATAGCACTCACTTGGATAAACTGTTTTCTATAGTGACAATTTTATTGGCTCCTAGCGTCAAGGCAAGAATACTCATGCATTCGGTTGAAATGCTTTTAACTGGTAGCATTGGGCAATCACATTTTTCCATTTAACATATTACTTATTTTTTTGTATAGTTTGAATTTGGAGAGCTATTTTATGTATTGGAAAATTAGCATTTATCTATTTTTCTATTTGTCCGAGTAGCTTTATAAATGTTTTTCGTTTAAAAAATCGGGGAAAATGCAAACGCATAAATTGATTAAATAAATTTAAGCAAAGGCATAGTTTAAAAGCTTACGGCTAGAGGTACGTAATCCATGAATGCAGATTGAATGCATTAAAATATTAGGAAAATGCGAGCGCATAAATTGATTTAATAAATTTAAGCAAAGGCATAGTTTAAAAAACTAGTGGGTAGATGTACATAATGCATGAATACAAATTAAATGCATTGAATGGCATCTGGCTTGAGGTGAGGGCACTGGAATGGCTTAGAGGCCATGCGTGGCCAGGGTACTTTGGTCATTTAATATAGAGTTAAGTCACTTGCTATGCATTTCTATTACTTTGTGTGTGTTGTTTTTGTGTTTTGTAAGCACTTGTTCTGAGGAAGAGTTTGTAGCAACTGAGCAGGAGATGTTACAGTTGCAGGGTCCAGACCTAGAAACGAGTTACTTGAGATGATAATTTTTTATTTTCCACAGTTTCTTTCCATTCAAGTGCATAATGAAGTTGTGTTTCATAGTGCTTTAGTTCACCATCACTATCACTTTGTGCCTAATGTGTCAGTGCATGTATGTATGTATGCATGTCTCTATGTCCATAAGCATTTACCTATGTGCATATCTATGTAGACATTTGTAGATGCATATATGCATGTATGCATGTGACTCTAGATATATCTATGCATATATGTATGTATGCATATATGTACGTGTGTATAGATGCATCTATGTCTATATGCATGCAAGCATATGGATGCATATATGTTTATGTCCATACATGCATTCATCTGTCTTTACATGGATGTATTTGTACATATATATACATATGTATACATATATGTGTGTGTCGATATGTCTTTTCTAGGAAAGAGTTTACAGTGACAGGGCAAAGGTTATCATGGTTCCAAAAAAGGACACTTGCAGACAAGCTACTCTAGGCAATAAATAGTTTATTTCATCGATTTTCTTTTATTTTAACGTCCATAGGCAGATTGGGTTTCATAGTGCTCAGCCTACGTGATTCTTCAGAGACTAGTTCCTTGGACAAGCAATTTTCTTTTGTCCAATGTACAATGTGAGAGCTTAACAATAACTTGGTGCTTAGGAGTCCTCTAAAGATTGCATATCTTCAATTACTACAGAACTGTTCCATAGTGCAAGCTTTAGAGCCACTGTTATGTTAGCATGTCCCATAATGGGACCTTACAAACAATATGAGGACAATGTGTTCAAAGGACTTTACAAACTCTCAGGAAAATGCAATTTACAGATATAAGCCTAAACTCAACAATTGCTTTCATCTCTCTCATTGTCATTAAAGCATAAAGCAAAGAGGATTTTTTCCCAACTTCTAATTTTTGTACTTTTACATGATAATTCACCTTATTGATTAATGAATCAAATTATTTTAATTAATTTATTTTATTTTTCCTTCTGTCATTTCATATCTAATTATTTAGGTAACTATTGAATAGTATTTATATACATAATAATTAAAACAAAGAAATAATTATAACTATCCTTGTGCACATTTGACCCATCAAACAAAGTCAATTAAAAAATCTGATTCCACTCGTTCACTAATAGTATTGGCATGCAATTTCCTTGGAAAGTCTTCAAAAAGAGGATTACTCACACACCAATAAGGATTCTGATTTGTAACATTCCTATCTAAATCATCTTCATTGAATAAGATGTTGTGGCATAGATTAATTGGATGTATCTCATCATCTTTCTTATTAGGATGCCAACAACCTTGGTTTGTATTTCTCCTTGGGTGTATCTAAATGCCATGAGTTATGAATTCTACTTGCATGTGGCTTCATTGCACAAGTAATAGTAAGTGCTACATAATAGTACAAAATAAACTTATGCATATGGAAATGAAATGACCCCATTTAGTTAGAAAATCAATATTTACCTGGCTTTCACTATTAAGTGATAGCTGGCTCGGCATTAAACAATAGCTAGAAATTGTTTTTACCAGAACTTAACAGTGCTAGCACAAGTCTGTGTTGTTTTTTGGCTTAGTATTGATAAGTTGCCGTGGCCTATTTACACTTTTTTAGACGCTTAAGCAAATATGGGATCTATTCCATTGATTGCTCTTAGAGAGCTTATGCCACCATTGCAATAACAGAATTACACTAGTGCATGCATATGCAAAAAAATGTTCTATATTATAGGGTACACAAATAGCAATAAGTATTCAAAAATTATGAAATGCAATTTGCATTTTAAGAAACAAAAGTTCTTACTTGGGTTGTTTCTCATTCAAATGAATCTACATAAGAATTTTGTTTTGTTTTTATGAATAGCATAGTATATGTCACTCACTGTACTCATTTGTCTATATTGTCCTTGTAACAGGGATCAATGCTTTCAACTGTATTTAAACAATCACGCACAAACTGCAACGTGAGGTTAGCATACTAATCTTCTCCCTTATTTTTAAAAGAAAAAACAATGCAGAGTTTTCCAAATATGTGCTTCTAGGAAGATTTCCCATGGTTCTAGATGAAATAGTGTATGTTTCTACAGTTTGATCACTTCTCAATTTTGTCATTGTACTAGGAAAAATTGCTTGTGCCTATAGTAATAGTCACAATTGTACATTCCTACAAGTATACCTGATCGTTTGATAGCAAATTGCAAGGTCAGTTTTCCAAATTGTCTTTCTGCTTTTCTTGAAATGCAATTGAAATTCTTCAATATAATAACTGCATAGAGTTCTTTTCCATGTATTCATTTTGTCATCTTGTATTCCTCATTTCTTTTAACATAAATGATTTAGAAGGCTGCTTCCACATATACAAACAGGAAAACGCATTTTTGACAATTGCAATAGTAATTTTTCTTCAGACAATAGAACAGTTTTTGCTTATGTGTTAATTAGTTATACTTCCTCTATACAATATCCATAGAATAGAATGAACTGCTAGCATGCAATTTTTAAACCCTATTTGTAGTTTCAAGTAGCCTATAGAGTCATAAGTCTTTGTCTTATGTCAACTAGTTTTTTACCTATATGCATTTAAGGCAATTTTTTTCATAGGGCTGCTTATATCTGTGGCAAGTTGCTATGCAGTGTCCAAGTTAACATATGTTTAATCTTCCTGTATTGCAAACAAAAGCCCACAAAGTTAATTTCAAAAGTTGACATGGCACATGAGTACAATGAATGATGTACTACGTTACTCATAGACATGACGCAATATTTTTCCATGGTCTTGCTTACATGCAAAATGACATTAACTAGAATTTTTTTTTGCTCACATTGCCAATTTCACTGTGTGCTTTAAACCTCTAAAGTAAGAGACAATTGAGGAGAGAAACTATTTATTGCCTTAAGTAACTCATTTCTGGTTCTGGATACTGTAACTATAACAAAGTTTTCTCAATCACTATAAACTCTCCCAGAACAAAGACTTGTAGAATAGAAAAACAATTTGCACAAAGTAATAGTCATGCTTAACAGCTGGCTTAAGTCTATAACAAATGAACAAAGTAACCTGTCTATACATGTCCACCAAGCCATTCCATCAGTTTCTCATCCACCCACATGCTATTTAATGCATTTGCTTTGCATATATGCACTGTGCGCCTGCACCTCTGAGTTTTAATCTCTTTTTCTAATTATTTAATCAATCTATGCCTTCAATTTTTCTTAATGGACCTATGCCTTTGCATTTTCCTCAAATTTTTAATACGCAAATGATTTTAAAAGCTATTACCACAAATAAGAAAAGCCATAGATCTTCTTTGATCAAACAATGCTTTTGCATTTCCCTGATTTTCTTTAAATAGAAATTATTTGTGAAACTATTCTCTACATGCCACCTAATTCATGTTTATCTGAATAAATTTTAAAATCATTTTTTATTTGAAAAAAATCAGTCGCTTAGAAGTACATAGAAACAAAGGAATCCAATTACACAAAACATTTAAATACCATAGACTGAGATTGACAATGTGAGCAAAAAAGATTCTTGTCGACCATTTGTTGCATGTAAACAAAGCTACCTGAAAATATTGTTTTGTGTTTATGGCACTGAAAGTATACATCATGCATTGTACTCATTTACCCACTTTTTCAATGTAACAGGAATAAGTACATACAATCCTGCTGGGGGACAATGAATGACAAGGTCAAATTGAAGAATTAATACTATTTTCCCCTTGTGCTTCTATTAAATTGTTTGTTGTGTGGTATGTTTCGTAGGCTTCTGCTACTACTCAAGATTCATTTTCCAACATATATAGAGATTATTAACTTCCAAGATGCTCGACAACATGATTAATACTATAGAATGCTATTGAGTAAAAGCACATAGGCGACGATGTAAACAATTATAGATTTTGTAATCTAGATAATAGCGTTTGATGCTATTCATACACAACATTTTCTATTCTCAAACACATTAGGATACATGAGAAACAAAGAAAATGATAGACGTTGACACCTATGAATTAACAAAGCACCCCCAAATATCAAACATTGACTGCGTGCTTAAGGGCAAGGGGCTTTGCAGATTGAGTGCTTTTGCATACAATGTTGGTGATTGTTTGTTTGACTCATTACAAATATTGCTTAACAATCGTTACACATCAATTCAACTACGAAACGGAGCTGTAGATTACTTCTTGAGTTTCCTTCAAAACAAGGACAAAGAAGCAATAAAATCATACAACTATGAACTAGACCCTGATACTCTATATACATTGCACAAAGTACATGATCTGCAGACATATTTCCATAGAATGCGATTATCTGCAAATCCACAAGCAGATTGCATAGAAAGTGGATTGTGGGGTGACCTATTTTGCATTCACTGGATATCCAAATGGTTGAATATACAAATATCCCTTTGATCAAGAACAATAGCAAGACGATACTTACAGTTCAATAGTTCTGATTACACAGAATCAGTCTCTATACTATTTCATGACATGAATTCTTTAAATGGACACTTTGAACCATTGTTAAAAATTGAAACACAAAACGTAACCTCAAAACAGCCCATAGGTTCACATGAAATAAAAAAATTGTGCACAAAGTATCCTCAAATGTCAAACATTAACAATGTCCTTAGAGCTGAAGGCCTTTGTAGATTAAGCACATTTGCATACAATGTTGGCAATTTTTTGTTTGATTCGCTTCAAGTACTACTTAACAACCAGTACACCTTAACTCAATTACGCAATGGAGCTATAGATTATTTCCTAGCTTGCTTTCAATAAAAGGACAAAGAAGCAATTAAATCATATAACAATGAACTAAATCCTAATACTCTATATACATTGCACAAAGTACATGATCAAGAAACATACTTCCACAAGATGAGATTGTCTGCAAGCCCATGCAGAGCCCATAGCGAATGTGGATTGTGGGGTGACTTGTTTTGCATTCACTAGATATCCAAATGGTTAAAAATACAAATAAGCCTCTGGTCATTGAAAACATCAAGAAAGTACTTAGATTTCAATGATTCTGGATATACAAAATCAGTCTCTATACTATTCCATGATACAAACCCTCTGGCTGGACATTTTGAGCCGCTTCTAAGAATCAAAGCCCAAAATCTACCTCGCCAATGCTCAACAAGATTACTCCAACTAAAAAAGTTGATCAGAAATCGTTCACAATACAAAAATACTTACTTGACCAACCCACATGCTTTGCCTAAAAACAAGGAAAATTTGATACCATTTGTCATAGCAAACAATTTTAAACACAAATCAACAATAAGACTTAATCACCTGAAGAACTTGATTAGAAAAGAAAAACAAAAAGAAAGTGTACCTAGCAATCCAAAGAAAAAAAAAACATTGACACCAATAGAAATTTATAAAACAACAATACAAGATACACCAAAATACCCATGTGCAATTTTCCAAGTGCTCTGTTTGAACAAGGACATCAGGATATTTAAAGAAAAACAAAAACAACTATACTGTAAGCTACTACAATCAGATTCCTTACCATTCACAGATTTCATATGCCATGTATGCTACTTTGCATTGAAACAGTCCACTATTCCAAAGTATTCTATGCCACAGAAAATAAAAACTAATAGACCATTGTGCTATGTGCAAAATTTAACTCATCTAGAAGAACGACTTGTCTCACTTAGAATTGCATTTGCACAGATTTGGGAACTAGGGTTCAAAAGATCTCAAATAGGCCTAACAGGTTCTATTATAAATGTCCCTATTGACATGAACATTGTACAAAGAGCATTACCACAATAAATTAACAACACACAAACAATTGTCGTTTCATTGAAAAGACGCTTAAAATACAAAAATGCATGGTGCACCCAAATGTCATCATGCAAGCTTTGACTCAATTAACAAGGACACCATTATACAAAATGCACGAAGTCCACATAAACCAAGATTGGCAAGAAGTTCTCCAATGCATTGAAGAAAACGAAGACAATGGTCCACAAAATACAAGTGAAACAAAATCAGATAGTGAAATGGAAAATGAAAACCCATCAGAAACATTGATACATGGATTCACTGAGTCTAGAAGTATCCATAACATGGAAGACAAGATTATTGAAATTGTGCCTACAGAGCACAAGTATCCAATTGGAATATTTAAGGAAATCTATGCCGAAGAAATGAATTTCCCAACTTTATTCTTTGGCAAACCACATGATAATGACATTGTAAAAAACTTTACGTACTAGAAAATAGTACGCTAGGAACTCTTACAGTCACAAAGACAATTTGCATATCATACAACAAACATTTTTTTCAAAGCTATAAAGGTACTAATACAACAAGTACTGTCTACAATGACAATAAGAATCTGCAAGGGCCAGTTAAAAGGGAAAAAGCCATTTGAAAAAGATGTTAAACACAAACCAAACCTAGAAAAAATTCTTAAATCAGATATTGGATATGTTGATTTCAAAAGAATAAGAATCTCTCCAGACTATTCACAAAAACTTAAGAAAAATGTATTTTCTATGATTCAACAACTAGGACCACCGACATTTTTCATCACTTTCTCTAGTGCTAAGCAAAATTGGGATCCACTCATTCAAACATTACAAGAGCTGCACAATCTACACCAATCAGCACAAAACCATCAAGAATCTAATCATCCAACATGCATTGACATATTTGAACTAATCAAGAAAGATCCTATTACTTGTGCACGTTACTATAAACATAGAATCAATGCAATAAAAAAAATGATACTTACAGATGACTCTTTCTTTGGAAATGTCATTGATTACTTCTCAGTCACTGAGTTCCAAAATCGAGGAAATGAGCATGATCATTTCCTCATATGGTTTAAAAATGTTGGAATGATGGATTGCACAACCCCTTAAGCTTCAATAAAGGACTTTAACCATGAAAGATAATCAACCACAAAAGAAGTGTTGCAACAATGGAATGCTGATTAAAGATTCAATTGATATGATATTGATATGATATTGTACAAGTGAACAAGATGCCTGATAATATAGGCAAGAGAAAAACCCTAATATGCATGAGATGTTGACATGTGTCTTGATCTAACAACATGCTACAACATGTGAACCCTAATGGTGATGAACATTAAATGAGGAGATAAGTTCTAGAAGGAATCTTATCCCACAAACTAGAAGGGGGAATATTATCCCATTTATTAAATGATTGCAACCTAGGACTAAATGAATAAATGCAAGACCTAAGTAAACTTATGTTAGTGTAATAATTAATTAATTAATTACACCAACAAAAAATGCACCAATCTGCATAGAAAATAACAACATGGACATCATAGCTTTTGTTGATAAGTATATTACTTGTGACACTGAAAATTTGGAACTTCCTTTGGCAATACTACACAAACACCATCATACAAAGAAATGCAAGAGATCAAGAAAAAAACTTTGTAGGTACAATTTCCCTTTCCCACCAATGCAAAAGTCAAGTATACTTTTACCAATACTCCAAAAGACTGAAGCAATAACTACAAATGCCACTGACATCTTTTCAAAACTCCAAAAAGCAAACTATGACGAAACATTCACTTTTCAAATGTTCTTAAAAGAATTAAACTTAACTGAAAATGAATACATTGAAGCTTCAAGCTCAACATTAAACAGGCCTACGCTTTTCTTACAAAGAAAAAAATCACAAATATGGAACAATAGTTTTTCAAGGAAAATTCCAGATCTTTGGAAGGCTAATATAGATGCACAATTTGTCCTAAATGCATATGTTGCTGCAATGTACTATAGCTCATATATTGCAAAAGTAGACAAGTCAATGAAATATGCATTCAAAAGAACACGTACAAACCACAAGCAAGACAATATTGATGCAATTTAAATGGTAAGTAAACTTGGAAATTCCATGCTTAACTTGCAACAAATGTCATCAAAACAAGCTACACATATTGTTCTGTCATTGCCATTAAATTACAGTACAAGAAAATGTATATTCATTGATACACGATCTGACAATGATCGCACATTTATACTCAAATTTGTTAAACAATTGAGCAATGAGACAGATGAATCAGAAAATGTTCTTGCAAAATCTATTATAGACTACTATTTAAAATGTCCTGAAACAATGGTGACATATGTCTTGCAGAATTTGTTTCAAGATACAACAAATACGGTGCTACAATTGAACCAAAGGCCAAACCCAATGTGGTACGGTTTATCAATTTCAAAAAGCACTTTGATATAGAGAATCATTGTAGAGAGAAATTGGTTCTCTATGTTCCATTTACCATTAATGAGCATACACTCAAACAAAACTTTGACTCTTGGGAACATGCATACATGTACCATGCACAAACCATTCAAACAAACAATGCAAAGTTCATCCACAGCACAAAATCCGCATGGGGTGACATTGAAAAAGCTATAAATGATCTTCATTCTCTTGAAGATGAAAAGCTCATTGACCTGCCAATGCAAGCAAAGCTTTCCCATAAAGAACTATATGACATATAAACAGACCTTCCAAACATAGGTCATTCTAACCCAAATACCACGTACTCCAATGGATTTGAAATTACAAAGCACCCACAGATTATAGATAACAATGAATACTACAAGTTAAGATGAATGTTAAATAAAGAACAACAAGAAATTGTTAAGGATGTTCTCATAAAAAAGATGAAAAATCCACAAAAGCCATTGCACTTGTTTTTGACTGGGGGAGCTGGAACAAGAAAGACTTTTACAGCAAAAGCCATCTACCAAGCTCTCATTCGCATGGATAGCAATTCTGTTGACAATAATCTAGACAAACCCAAGGGCTTATTAACTACATATACAGGTAAAGCAGCATATAACATAGGGGGATTCACATTACATTCAAAATTTCACATACCTTTTAATACATCAAAATTCCTGCCACTGAACACTGAAGTGCTTGACACTATGTCAAATCACTATGATCAATTGTGCATACTTCTTATAGATGAGATATCATTAGTTGGCTCAACATTTCTACGGTATATTGATAGAAGACTATGAGACATAATGCAAATGCCTACAGTATACTTTGGAAACCTTGATACCATATTTTGTGGTGACCTTTACCAGGCACAACCTGTCCTTGACTCTGTGGTTTTCGAAAATAGGCCTACTCCAATTGAATTAATGCCTTATAGTTTCTGGAAAGACCACATAAAATGCTATTCATTGGTGACTACCATGAGACAAAAAGATGAAATATTTATTTCAATCCTTAATAGACTACGGGTAGGCATTCAGAAAACTTATGACATAGACTATATCAACAAAATTTCCTTTCGTCCTGTACCATTAGATCCATTACTTCCACACCTTTTCTATAGGAGAATAGACATTCAAGCACATAACAAAAAAATGTTATTAATCATTCCAACCCAAATGATTGTGCTAGATGCAATATATGAACTTCACGAGGACCTTAATGCAATATGAGTATACAGTCACACAACGACGCTGCCATCACAAATATGCTTGAAACCAAACATTCTTGTTGAGCTTTATGCAGGAAATTACAATGTTCAAGATGGCCTCATCAATGGTTCAGATGGAATTTTTAAAGCATATACAACACAGAACAATATTGATATTGTCTGGATTAAATTTAATGACCCATCAATTGGACATCACCAGTGCACAAAACTAGCACATTGCTATTCTACTATCATTGACAAAGACTGGGTGCCTATACAACGCATTGCTAGGCCAATCCAGAAAATAACAATAAACAAGAAAATTACAACTAGAAAACAATTCCCAATACAAGTAGCATGTGCATGAACCATACATTGATCCCAAGGATTAACAATGGAGGCCTTGGATTTTGATCCCACAGGCATTAGACAGCATGGACTAACCTATACAGCTCTGTCACGAACAAAATCAGTAGAATCATTATTTCTGTTACAACCTTTAACTACAAAAAACTTCAAAGTTAAAGACAAAATACAACTAGAAATGTCTCATCTTCATACATGTGCACAATGGCAACTTGATAATCTAAACATATGTTCAAAAAACAAATCACATATGCTCCTATGTACATTGAACAACCGTAGCTTGAAAGCGCATGCAAAAGACATTGTCAATGACTATGGCATAATGCAATCCAATATCTTGTGTCTCCAAGAAACACATATGCATCCCTCTGAGCTAAATACCTTGCTATAGTATTTTGATAGCTTCTCTATACATAACATACATGGCATAGCAACTTTAACCAGGAAACATTTACTCCTATCAAAAACAACACAGCATGAAACCTCAAATATTGAAGCCATCACATCAACAGTAATGCTATCTAACAATGAACTCAATGTTTGTAATATTTATGCAAGACCTGCAACTACCATAGATGAAATAATCGCAATCTTGCAAATAATTATTGGATCCACAAATTCAGAAAACATGTACATTTTAGGCAACTTCAATGTTGACATGTCTTCAGAAAGCAGAAACAAAAAAATGCTTCACAGTTATATGCAGCAGAACAATATACAATTTATGTTGAACCAACAACACAACATGGGCAACTCAATCATTGATCACATATGGTCCAACACGACTACAAATATATGCTCTATCTATATATCAGAAGCATATTCGACTAATCACAATCCAATTTTCCTAAAATTGCATGTTGCCCAATAGAAAAATTCAACTTTATAGAAATTATAGCCTTATATCACCTTTATGCATTGCAATGTCTTTTCCAATGCTATATCCATTATTTGCAGGAGATCTATGGATGAAACTAAAAGACAGTCAAAGCAAATACAAACCACACAAGAAGAATCAGCACAACGGTAAAGTGCTCATAGTATTATTCCTTCATACTCATTCACCCAAATCACAAATATTCAAATAACATTGTTCCAATTCTTTGCAGGACACCAAAAGATGTCTCAAAAAGACAAGAAAAATAGGTGCAAATTGCATAGGAAGATTCAACACAACGGTAAAGTGCTTGGTTCTTCATTCTACTGCCATTTTCCCAACTTGCTAATATTAAATTAGCTTTCAATTGACATTATCCTTGTTCCTTGTAGGACAAGAATCGAGAAACCTAAGATTGTTTCAATCGAACAACTAAATGCAAAAAGAGCTGGAGACACCTTCCAAGGTGATGTGCTTGTTGTCTACAAAGCAACATTGGATAAGGCCAACAAAACACGGGAAATGCTACGTGCTGATCTGACAGATCACAAAGCAAAAATGAAAATCACGTTAAATGTTAGTGGAAACCTTGTGTATCAACATGAGCCTAAAATAGTCCCGGGGTCAGCTATTTCAATCTCAGATTTCCAAGTTGCACCTAGGACAGATTATGACAGAGGTGACTATGATTGCATTTTGATTTTAACAAACATAAGCACCACTAAAAACATCCCCCACCTCTATCAAGAGTACAAATTCATTCCAAGTACGACTATCAACCAATTGCTAACAACTGTGAATGAGTACCCAGCTGGCACAATAGTTGCGCTAGTAGTTGGTGCCAAGAAAATGGGTACCCAATTTGTAGTTGACATCAAAGATGGCGACACTAACATAGATAGAGCACAGGTATTTCGGTCTACAGAACTTTTGCCTCTTCTTTCAGTTTCAATCTTTTAATGTTCTATAGTGGTCTCTATAACAATTTCCATAACAAAATCTAATTCTCTCATTGAATTGTAGCTGCTATTACGATCAACATATGAGCAACAATACTTTGCACTCGAAGACCAGTTGCATACAAATAAAACACCTGTAATGCTTTTCAAGAATGTTGTAAGAAAAACAAATCAAAAGAACACATTTCACACATGTTGATCAACATTCATCTATAACTTGAATGACAAAAGAAGCTTGGAAAAACTCAACAGCCTACTACATTCAACTTTCAAGGTAACGACATTCATTTTTTGAAAAACTAGTGCATCCAAACTTGTATTTTTGTCTCCTCTTAACAATTTTGAACCATATTCTATAGGTTTCTGGTACTCTAAAAGTAGCAAATGCATTTTCCAATCCGTTTCATGCATGTTTTCCAAAATGCAAATTCAAATTCGTTGCTTATGGCACACTCCAAGAAAAAATTGCTCACTGTAAACAGTGCAACCAACAAGTCAATTATACATTCTGTTTACAACTTAAAACTACCATAACAACTTATGACAATCAAAAAAATTAGTCTTCAATTGACCAAGTCACCATGCACTGTCTATTTCCCACACTGCAAAGGCTCAGCTATGAAGACTATATCAAGGACAAGTTAGTAGTGATATTCATCCTATGGGACTTCAGTGCTGAAGGACATTTTAGCCTTGACCAAAACAATGCCATTGTTGAATCCATTTGCATTGGAAAATAGACAAGAAACATCACCAGAAGGTAATAAAGTCATTCATATGTAAACTTTTTCTCTTCTGAACCAGCACCTCAAATCACTATCCATACAAACTATGTTTCTAATACATAGCATTTTGTTGGCTTTACAGGAAACTAGGAATATAGGAGCATAGATTTACATTGTTTAGACTTTTACTTTTTTTCCTTTCCATGCTCCAAGACATTTCATTGGTTTTCACATGTTAAAGACATCTTTGGTCTTAAAATACTCTATTGCTATTATACATTTAGACACTTTTATAGGTTACTATGTTAAAGTCTTCTCGAATATGGACATCTAAAACTCTAATTTTGTTTTTGCACCTATGAAGACAATGGTTCTCTATGTACGTCCAACATATATGTTCAATAATTATTACCCCTCCATGCATAATTCCATTCAAACTATATAGTTTAAATGTTTCCCTTTGCATTCTATCCTTCCTAGCTTTTCCAATATTTGCTTTCTGATTCTTACATTTTTCAAGAGTTTATGGTGACCGAGCAGAAATTGTTATGGTTGCACACTCTAGACCCATTAACAAGTTACTTGGGACAATAAATAGTTATTTTCCTCTGGCTTTTTTCATTTTATGTTGTTAATGCAACCAAGTCTCGCCCCTACTTTTATGCATTGTACTTTATAGTCACTTTTCCATCACGCATTCTAATGTATAAAGTACACTCCTGTATACACAAATCCATATGTTGCTTTCCCTGCATATATGCATATTTACATGTATATATGCCTCTATGTCCATATGTACATATGCACATATTCATGTATGCATGTATTCATCTAAGCTTCTACGTATCCCTATATGCAACTGCGTATACATGTGTCCATGTATTTATGGATGTGTCACTCTAGCCTTGTACCAATTTATTATGTTATATGGATATCACATATAGTAACACTAATTAGCTTTTTCACCGTAAATAGCAGTTGTTTTCATAAATGCCAGATCGAGCTTATATGTATCAGGATACATATATACTCACACTAAAAACTACTGAATTATGATCTCTATTGTTCCATTTTCATAGACATGTTACTATTGCAATCAAATGTGTAAAGCATTCGTGTCCAAATAAATTAGATACAGGAATGGCAATATGTTATACAACATTGTCTTATGCCTTTATAGCAATTTTTTCATTGCATTTCAAGAAAACCAGAAACTAGAATTTTATTCATATTATTTCATCTATGGCATTTACAGCTTTTCCAATAATTATTACAACCATAGAGTTCAGTGTTGAATAGTTCTATTGTTCATGTCATGGCTTCAACATTTTTCATGTCAAATTGCATTCTCTGACAAAGTTAACATGCGAAAACCGAAGTGTCCATTGTGAACACTTATTGGATTCCATGGGACCACATTTCTTTGAGGAGTTTTTTTGAACAATTCACTTCCCTTGTATATGCTTCCATATTTTGCATATGTGCCTATGAGCACACTAACTATAACAGTTCACAAAATTCCTTTATCCTGTATGCTTCCATCATAGCGAAAAAGCTCAAAGCAATTGCAAAATCTAGGTTTTGAGAACACAGGCTTACAGAACACAAAAACAACACACACAAAGTAATAAAGATGCATAGCAAGTGGCTTAACTCTATATTAATTGACCAAATTACCCTATTCATGCATGGTCACCAAGCCACTCCAGTGCATTCACCTCCAGCCAGATGCCATTTAATGCATTTTATTTGCATTCATGCATTGCACTTGCATTTTCCTGATATTCTAATGCATTTAATCTGTATTCATGGATTACGTACCTCTAGACACCAACTTTCAAACTATTCCTTTGCTTAAATTTATTTAATCAATTTATGCATTCGCATTTTCCTGAGTTTTTAAAACGAAAAATGATTTATAAAGCTACTCAGTCGAATAGAAAAATAGATATATGCTAATTTTCCAATATATAAAATAGCTCTCCAAATGCAAACTGTACAAAAAAATAAGTAATATGTTAAATGGCGAAATGTGATTGGCCAATGTTGTCGGTTAAAAGCATTTTGGGAAAATGCATAGGAAAATTAAAAATGGGTTCACAGGAAAGAGCTTTTGATTCTAAATCCATATGCATACTTTGATTCAAACTACTGGCTGAAGGTACATAATCCACTGATGCAAACTCAATGCATTGAATGGCATCTGACTAAAGGGAATGTTGTTTGCATTGCTAGTTACTCTTTGAATATATAACAAGGTTCAAGGAAAAAATTCTCATTATAACACATGTTGACATAATTTTGGTTCCAAACCTCTCTCTATCAGACCGCTTTGCAGTAATCAAAAACATACAAACTTTACAAGGCTCACATGCAACCATGCATCTTGCCTAGAGATACACATATACATGCATCCATGTGTACTACAATACATGCATCTATGTACACATGCAGCCATGGATATATGTATCTATGCAACTTCATATGCAATCCATGGATTTTTCCATACATGTATATTTAAGCATTTATGTATCCAGATATGCATCTATCTATCTATCCATGCAACTATGTTTCTATGTATTCTTCTACCTATAGATGCATCCATGCATATATGTATCTGTGTTTCTATGTGCAAATGTATATAGGCATCTATCCATATATGTGTCAATGTATCTATGAATACATCTATCCATAGATACATGTATCTATGCATCTATGGATACCATGATAGATGTCCACATCCATGTATCTATGGATACATGTATCAAGTAGCTCAGTTCCAGGTCTTGACTCTACAACAACATCTCTTGTGACTACACAGATTTGCAAAATAACAAAAAATGGAATGCTCAAAGTAATCACAATGCATCTCTAGTCACTTAAATCTATATTACATGATAAACAAGCAAGAAATTTTGAGTAGATGAAGGACATGAACATTGAACCAATAGTAGGACAGTCACCACAACATTTAAGTAAACCGATGGTGGAGACTCTCTTTTCCATTATCAATTTTATTCCAAATTTCATCCATGAAGAACTTTGTCAACCTGTAGATCATGCTGTTAGCCATGACTTTGATCCATGATTTCCATTTCTTTCATCAATGAATTCCATATTTTTGATCCATGAAGAACTTCTTCAACCTATGCATCCATGAATTCTATATCTTTGATTGGCTATTTCGAGCATGATGACCTTCATCAAGAAGGAGAAGTCCTAGGTTGTGTAAAAGTAGGTTTCCAACATGCTTTACCTATTCGGGAAGGCTCATATTTGTGTCACAAGTTAGGCATAGAAAAAGATTGTGGCCAATAAGCACACTTTTTCTTCTATGCTAGTCAGGAAGCATCACCAAACACGTCAAATTTTTCAATTTTTTTCCATGATCTGGTTGCTCTTAGCTAGTTTTATAATCTCGTCATATTCACACTTGGAATGAATTTCATTCACACGGGTCATTGATCTATTTAACATGTAAACTGGAATATCAATACTCCACTTCTTCAACTCTCTTTTCCAAGGGAGAAGCATTTTTTTTGGAGCAATAATCAAAGGCTTTCTTAAACCCTTACAAAAATCTTATAAGCATGGCTTTGATTATTACTCCAAAAAACATGCTTTTCCCTTGGGAAAGAGAGTTCAAGAAGCGGAGTATTGACATTCCAGTTTACATGCTAAACAAATCAATGACCTTTGCAAATGAAATTCATTCGAACAGTGAATATGAAGAAATTATCAAACTAGATAAGAGCAACCAGATCATAGGAAAAAAATTGAAAAATTTGACATGTTTGGTTATGCTTTGAAAAAGCATGCTTGTTATTTGCTTCAAAGTTTGTAAAGCAATTTCAACAGATTGTCTAGCCATTGTCCAAAATATGGTTTTCAATTAGCATAGTCCTTGAACCTTCTTTAGGTCTAACTACTACTTTATTAATTCACTTTGATTGAAAGGTCAAAATGTGAAATGTTTCCAAGGAGAATTATACTTATTTATCTCTTTTAATTGTTATATATTCAAAGATTAATTAGCAATCCAAAAAGCCTCCCCTTTAGTCAGATGCAATTCAATGCATTAACTTTGTACCAATGAATTATGTACTTTCAGCCACTAGTTTTAATCAAAGTATGCATATGGATTCAGAATCAAACTCTCAAAATAAATGCATATATAAATGTGTCTTTTTCTTCATTTCATAATGTATCTATGTATCCATAGATACAATCATGCATATATCTTGTCATCTCTTTATGCATCTGTCTATATATGTATGACTGTATCTATGGGTACATGTATACCTCGATTTATGTATATATGCACCTATGAATTGCATACACACATCCATGTATATATGCATCTATTGATATCTTGCATGGATACATGTATATATGCATATATGGACTCATGCACCCATGTATATATGACAGCTCATTAGTTCCAAAGCTCTCTTTATAGGACAGTTGTGCATTGCCTCCAAGACTCAGATGAATCCTTGGTATTTCAAGGAAAGATTCGAATGGATAACACTTAAAATGATCTAAACTATGATTTTATAATCAAAGTATACAAATACATTGCAACAATGCAAAACCCGACTTCCATTTAAGATGTACAATGAAAGTAAACAGAAGCAAAAATGCATTTGCTTCAAAGTTTCAAAAGCAATTTCAACAGATTGTCTAGCCATTGTCCAAAATATGGTTTTCTATCAGCATAGTCCTTGAACTTTCTTTAGGTCTGACTGCTACTTTGTTAATTGACTTTGATGAAAGGTCAAAATGTGAAATGTTGCCAAGGAAACTTATACTTACTTATCTCTTTTAATTGTTATATATTCAAAGACTGATTAGCAATCCAAATAGTCTCCCCTTTAGTCAGATGTCGTTCAATGCATTAATTTTGTATGAATGAATTATGTACCTTCAGCCACTAGTTTTAATCAAAGTATACATATGGATTCAAAATCAAACTCCCAAAATAAATGCATATATAAATGTATCTTTTCCTCCATTTCATTATGTATCTATGTATCCATAGATGTAGCCATGCATATATCGATTTATGCATATCTTGCCATCTCTCCATGCATCTGTCTATATATGTATGATTGTATCTATGGGTGCATGTATACATTTATTTATGCATACATGCACCTATGAATTGCATATACACATCTATCTATATATGCATCTATCGATATTTTGCATGGATAGATGTATATATGCATGTATGGACTCATTCACCCATGTATCTGTCTTTGTCTTTGGCCAAATGGCCCCTAATGGCCAAAGTATCCTAGCCATCCATGGCCTCCAAGCAATTCCAGCACCTTCCCCACCAGCCACATGTCATTTAATGCATTTGCTTCAATTATTTTGACCTCTCCATGTGTTCGCATTTTCCTGATATTTCAATGCATTTAATTTGCACTCATGGATTACGTATCTCTACTCGCTAGTTTTATAAACTATGCCTTTGTTTAAATTTTTTAAATCAATCTACGCAATCGCATTTCACTGATTTTCAATAACAATAATGATTTATAAAGCTATTCTGATAAATAGAAACAGCTAAATGCTAATTTTCCAATATTAATTTATTAGAATAGTGCTAGTTTTCCAATATAACAAAATTAAAAGTTATATGTTGACATACATTTATGCATATTTTCCATACATGCATATATGCATATATGCCTTCATCCATATTTACATGTGTATATGAATACATCCTTCCATGTAACATATGCATTTGTACCTATATGCAAATATGCATGCATCCATGTATACATGTGTTCATATCCCCATCTGTCCATGTAGTTTTGTTTTCTGTCTATACATGTGTCTGTTGATGCATCCATGCATATATCTGTCAATAGCTCTACGTATTTCTCTCTCCATGTATTTAATGTTCTCCACTGGATTAGCATTTGCATGTTTTCATGATCTTCCATATTTATTTTTTTCATATTATATGCATAAGAACTTCCACTTTGTCTTTTGTTTTAACTCTTCTATCCATAAATATCATTATATTTTTATATCCACTCATATATTGTCGCATTTCAAGGAAGCTCAAGGATCTCAGTACCTTGTTCAGTACAAAGGAGAGTGAGAAATGCAACATGGGTTTTTTTTCTGTGTTTATATTGATGGACTCGGCCCTATGATGATTTTTAAAAGCATAACCAATACCAAACTAGACATTCTTCCAGCCCTTGTTGGAAGAAATAATCACTTCATACGCTATTGATTCCATTCATTTCCATTTCCACCCTTGCACGTCCTTTCTTCTCAAATCAAATACATTTCAAAATCCATTTATTTGCTTGTGTTGCATCATACCAATGTGTTGCGTTCCTTTTTTCATTAAATCCAACTCTCTCATTGAAATTTTCATTTCTTCCATTTAATTGTAAGCATATAACTTAAAAATGATAAATTCATACCATTTACATTCCATTCATTCTCATATCCACCATCCCATATCCTTGCCTCCCATATCAAATACTTTTCACAGCTTATTCATACACCTTATTTGCATCTCACCATTCTCTCAATTCGCTCTCTTTGTTCCACTCGCATAACTCATTCTTCTTTTTAACCCTCACATATCTTTATCTATCAACACCTCAAATATACCTTCAACCATCACAACAAAATTCACACCATACCAAACAAAGAAAAAAATGAAGAAAATATCAAGGTTATGCAAATAAACTCTGAGGGCTTTGAAAATAACACTCATAACATAGATTTGTATTCAAGAGTTATTTTCAAAATGTCTTTTCTAAACCTTGTTTATTATAGATCCCTAAAAGTGTGTATAACAGTTTCTTCAAGCCTATAATGTGTAATTAGATTTAACAAATATTTACATGTTTCCATGGATTCAAATGCATCATTAGGTATCCTTTATACACTTGTTCAAAAAACAATATTGTATATGTTTCAAATGAAAATTGTTCCTAACATTTCTCACTTTATGCACACATGCATTTATAGATTGTTCTTTGTGTACCAAATTACATGGACACATCTATACATCCAGGCATGCATAAATGTTTACATGGATCCATATATTTATGCATTCCTTCGATATATGCATTGCTGATATATAGTTTGTTTTCCCTATTTTCCTTTCGCTTACTATTGCAAATGCTACTTGAGCCTCAATGTGCTTTGACAAATTTGTATTTCTACTTGATTTTAGTGTTTTCCATTCAAATTTCTCATTCCCATGTCATGTATGCTTTTCACTCTTCTTTGCATTGTGTGCACATGGATACATGTATACACATAGATATCTCACCATGCCCATATTGCCATTTGGGAAAAAATATTCTTTAGCAGTGGGAGCTACAAAAGCTCCAGTGTAGCTCTCTGGCAACTGCACAAGGTTTCCTGCTAAAAAATGGCAGCTCTTGGATTTAAGGAAACGATTCTATATCTTCTTGTTACATTGTTTCAAAAGTTGGTAGGGGACACCTGTAGGATAAAAAAGGGTCGGTAGCTATTTCCCTAAGGTTGTAGTGGTCAGTTTTCTTGTAAATTTCCAATTGGGTATGCTTCGAATATTTGGAAAATTGGGGTCTTGATGACATCTCATATGGTGTGTTCAGGGAATTATGCATAATTTTCAATTGTAAAATATAGAATTGATATTGATTATTGATCTACTATTTCCTATTATCCGACATTTTAGATACCAGATTATTCCCAAATTTTCCAAACACTTGCATATTTGAATTTCTACTTGCTTGCTAGTAGTCATCGACATATAGTTGTGGGCATCAATGCTCTTTCTTAGTGAAGCATATTCAAAACCCGTGCATTCCTAGGTGCTTCTAAATATAATCCCATCTCACTAGGTGTATTGACTCTAATTTTTGGGGACTTCTTTTCTATTATGCCCCCATTTTCTTATTGAGTGAATTAGTGCAAGAACTATAAATTATAAATGAAAAAATTCCTGCCTCATCATGTCTCTGGGAGATCTGGCTGAATGTTGAATTTGTAGGTATGGAAATATAAAATTGAAAAAAGAAATCAATTTCTTAAATTTTTAATAATCCAATATGAATATATTTTCCAGTGTTTAAGACCACATTTATGCTTAAATATGAATTTGGGGGCATGTACCTGTCAAATTTTTTACAACCATGCCAAACACCTACTCATATATCATATTAACTGCTATAAGGAGATGCTAGTACAGTCTCTAGAATTGAATTTTTCCTTAGTTCTGTGTGAAAACTTAAAATAGTTGTGACTTGCCCAAGTATATGAATGGGATGTAGACTTGTCCCTATTCTACTCATGATGCCCTGTATATGAATTGAACTATTGTCATATCTATCTCAGAGAAAGAGCTTAATCTTCACCAACTACATATGGGGATAGTCAAAGCTTTCTGTTCTACACAAAGGGAAGCTAAAAATGAAAAAATCCTTGTGTAAGGTTGTAAAATCAAAGCTTACTTAAAATTTTCATCAAATTGTTTTGACACTTGCAGACATAAGCTCAAATTTTGAATTCCCAATTCTGAATGAAAATGTGGTTGCATGTTGGATCACTTACATGTTTTTCATCATAAGTATGGGAATAAGAGTTGAAATCAATTATGCATTGTACTGAAGAGATAGGAAGATAAATTAGTTTCCCTCATTTGGCTATGAAAACTATAAGTTCTATGATTTTTTTTGTTTTGATAAATATCAACACTGCATTTTGATTTTGTTTCCAATATATACTAGCCTTCAAAAGCATTTAACTGTCATGTACCTTATGCTATTTTTAGCGTTTCTTGTGAGATATTTTGTCAAAAAAATTGTGTGCAATCCGATATATGTTAGTCACTATATTGCTGCATGGTAAAGGTATTTTCTAGTAATGAACTATGTCTTCTTATACATTTTTTGCTTCCTGGATAAGATCATAAAGTATTCATTGGTGTTTCTCTTTTGACTCTTGTATCCTTAAATATCATTATATTTTTATATCTATTCTTCTCTTGTCACATTTCAACGAAGCTCAAGGATCTTGGAACTTTCTTTAGTCCAAAGGAGAGTGAGAAATGGGACATCAGTCTTTCTTTTGTATTTGTATTGAGACACTCATCCCTATGATGATTTTTAAAAGCATAACCAATAACAAAATAGACATTCTTCCACCCTTTCTTGGAACAAAATTTCACTTCACACCCTATCGAATCCACTCATTTCCATTTCCACCTGTGCACATTGTTTCTTCTCAAATAAAATACATTTCAAAGTCCATTTATATGCTTGTCTTGCATCACACCAATGTTTTGCATTCCTTTTTTCTTTCAATCCAACTCACTCATTCAAATTTTTATATCTTGCATTTAATTTTAAGCATAAAACTCAAAAATGATAAATTCATATCAGTTACATTCCATTCATTCTCACATCCAGTTTCACATATCCTTGCTTCCCACATCTAATACTTTCCATAAGGCATTCATATACCTTACTTGCATCTCATCATTCTCTCAATTCCTTCTCTTTCTTGCACTTACATCGCTCATTCTTCTTTACCACCCTTACATATCTTTATCTATCTATAGCTGAAATATACCTTCATCCATCAGAACAAAATTCACACCATACCAAAGGAAAAAATGAAGAAAATATCAAGGTTATGTAATTAAACACTGAGGGCTTTGAAAATAACTATCACAACATAGAGTTGTATTCAAGACTTCCTTTCAAAACATTTTTTTAATCCTGTTTATTATAGATAACTAAGAGCACATATCACAGTTTCTTGGAGGCTACAATGTATAATCAAATTTCATAAATATTTACATGTATCCATGCATTCAAATGCATCCTTGGATATCCTTAATACACTTGGTCAAAAAACAATAATGTATTATTCTTTTGTTTTGATCATAACTATTTTTTTTATATCTTTCAAATACAAATTGTTTATAACATTTTCTAGCTTTCTACACATAGGCATATATAGATTCTTGTTTACTTACCAACTTACATAGACACATGTACACATCGATGGATGCATAAATGTTTGCCTTCATCCATACATTTATGCATTCCTTCGATATATGCATTGCTAATAAATAATTAATTTTCCCTGTTTTCTTTCATTTATTACTACAAATGAAAATTGAATCTCATTGTTAAAATACAGTTGTATTCAAGAGTTCTTTTCAAAATGTCTTTTCTAAATCTTGTTACTAACAGATTCCTAAAAGCACGTATGACAATTCCCTGAAGGCTATAATTTATATTCAGATTTCACAAATATTTACATGTATCCATGCATCAAAATGCATTATTAGATATAATTTATACACTTGTTCCACAAACACTAATGTATTGATGCTTTGTTTCAATCAATAATGTTTTTTTAGTTCTCGTTTAAGATGCAAATTGTTTCTAACATTTCTAACTTTATGGACACAGGCATATATAGATTCTTCTTAACATACCAAGTTACATGGACACACGTACACATCCATGCATGCATATATGTTTACATGGATCCATATTTTAATGCTTTCCTTTCATATATGCATTCACACTAACTAGTTTATTTCTCTTGTTTTCTTTCATTTAATACTACAAATGCAACTTCAGTCTCATCATGCTTTCAGGCTTGCTCAGGTGCCAACAATGATTTTCACTCTTCTATGCATTGTGTGCACGTCGATACATGTATACATGCATCCATGTATACTTAAATGCTTCAAGCATTGTTACAAATGTTTCTCTCTTAGTAATTTGGATGCAAAGTGCTACAAACATATAAATTATTTTACTGTACCTATATTTTATCTTACCTAATAAGATTCTTTATATCTTTGCAAATTATTTTTTGTTTAAAATATATACACAAAAAAATATTCATTCATATTACATTAACAACATTCAAATCTAATTTATAATAAAATCAATACCTTTGTACTGTTTCATCAAAGAATTTATCGTAATATTTATTCTACTTATTACATTTTAATAAGTTAAATTATTACATTTTATTTTATATACACACAAATTTAATCTCAGGTAGTAAGGTTCTCTATTATATCTTTGCAAATTACTTATTGTTTATTATATAAACACAATTTTTTATTCATATTACATAAACTAGATTCAAATCTTATTTATAATAAAATCAATAGCTTTCTAGTGATTCATCTAACAATTTATTGTAATATAATTACATTGTTCTATACACGAAAATATCTTATCATATTACATAGACAGGATTTAAATCTTATTTATAATAAAATCAATAGCTTTATATAATACTAACCTTCATACTACATTTAAAAAAAGATTGATTAATCTTACAAAATTTTATACTCAAATGAGCTACCCCTATCAATCTTCCACCTAACACTATTGTTTCTATTAGCACTTGCATATTGTGATATAATAAACTAAAATAACTGAGTTGTATTAATTAACATAGCCTGTGTTTTACAACATTACACTAAACATAATTTTATTTAAAAATAGACATAGAAGCAAAAAAAGAGATATGGTAAACTTTGTTTCACCATGCATATAAATATGGTTCATGTAAAGAATGAATTTTCCTTTTTTGCCCACACACATGTTTTTTGTAAATAGTTGCAAATGATATTTGATGCATTAGAAATATCCCTACATCAAAACTTTGTTCCATTTAAAATGACTAATGAATTTTTCGATCAAAACGTTTTTAAAAAATATATATATATAAACATTGCACTGGTCATTAATAGTTTATTTCTCCTATTTCCTTTCATTTAATACTATAAATGCGAGCTGAGTCTCCTCCTTTAAGACTCATTCACATGCCAACAATGCTTCTCACTCTTCTATGCATTATGTGCACATGGATACATGTATGAATATATGTCTCAAGCATTATTACAAATGTTTTTGATTGTTTGCATTCAATAATTAATACAAATTAATAATGCATTCTTGCTTCCTAATTAAGATCATAAAGAATCTTCCTTCTCACAAAGGTATACATACACACATAAAAAAACAAGTATTCATTGGTATATCTATACAAAATTCCACGTATACATGGTACCCATAAATAAAATTTTCCATGCATCCATCCACACATCTTACCTGTTCACATGTCTCTATGGACCACGTTCCCCATGCACCCTAAAAATTCCATGCATTACTGCGCTATTAAAAATTACTTTGAACTTTTCTACCTATTTTTAATACATTTATATTCCTATTTTCTCTCTAAATACTTTTTCTAACTCATAGCTACATGCCTTTTACCTCTCGGCAGGAACTCAACGCTTGCGTCACTTGTTATATATCGCACATTGGGGAAAGAGAAATTTTTTCTTATGTTTATAAATAGGTTAATTGGCTATACATAATGTCTTTATATGGCAATGGTGGAATAAATGAAAAATGGAGCACAACCGAGTCTTGTAAGAGCGAAGACCTTACGATTGACAAAATAATGGGAGATGGGACCAAGGGTTCAATGGTAGACAATGGAGGAGAGAATCTAAGAAATACAATACTCAAAGCTAGGCTAGGAGTATACACGAAAGTATATAATGATTGAAGCTATACAAATTTTGGGCACAATAGAAGGTGGGTTAGGAACCCTAAATCCAAAGTCAACACTTACACAATGACTTCAAGTTACCTCAATTGGAACAAAGGAATTTCAAATAGAGAAAGGAAAATTTAGGAGCAATGTCCTAATTCAAGAGAATACTAGTTCCTGATAAAATAGAGCACGAGGTCAAGGTATGAATAAAATTACCCTAAAACCAAAAGTAGTTAATTGTTGTGTTCCATTTAGGCTTGATGGTCAAAGTTTGGTAGATTTTGTTAAGAAAATGAAAGAATGGGATTTCTTTATTAAATGGGTGGGGGAATGGCCTCCACCTAATAAGGTAAGGATCTAGTGTGATAAAAACTAGGGGGAGATAGTAAAAATAAAAACCATAACAAATGGCTTCCTCTTGGTGGAATGTTTAATGGAGAAGTGAAAAATATGGATCCTAAATAATGGATTTTTCATGATTGGTAGATTTGGATTTTACATCAAATGTTGGGACCCAAACTTTAACCCACTAAAAGAAGAAATGGAAGAGGTCCCTACTTGGGTTAGGTTGTATAACTTGTAGACTGAATACTGGGACATGGAAACCCTTAAGAACATTGGAAATTATTTCAGAACTTTCTTACAAGCTGATGAATGTATAAAGAAGAGTGACTCTAGCATCTATTCCATGTGTTGTATCAATCTGAAACCCTTTCCACCATTACCTACTAAAGTTGAGATAAGGTTGAAGCAAGTTATTTGGACATAAAAAATTTAAATTGAGGAAATGGTGGAAGTACGTAGTAAATAGGACTTAGATAGGAAAAATACATACACCAACACCCCCCCTTAAGTACAACTTAGGGAGTCAATTATTACGCAAATGACATAAATATCGATCTTGGCTATGAGGTCATGTTAGGTACCCATGTTCAAGTGCAATGCAAAGAAATCTCTCACAACTGGAGAAAAGGAGAAAATGTAATGGGATAAAACTCCTCCCAAAAAGAGAGATGAAATACAAAATACTCTCAATGATGCATGAGAGGTACAAAACCCCATTCGAGGAAAATACCCCCCATAAGAGAGAAGAATAGAGACCATGCAGCCCCCTATCAATGGTGAGTCTCTTGCAATGGTATAAGCTCGACATTGAATGTTGAAGATGATCCAATTTCGTAGAACAACATTCCTCCCCTTAGAAACAAACAAAACCAAGATAATATGTAGGATGTTTTCCCATTCCAAAAAGGAATATGAAGGAAGAAGAATTATAGATGATATCTCTGAACAATGCTCAAGTATCTCCATGTCAATGTCAAAAGTTGACAAACTCCAAATAGGCATTCCAAGCCACACAAATGAAGATGTCAATCCAAAACCTCCTAGAGATGAATATCGAACACACTCCAAAGACAAGGAAACCACCTCCTTTGAAGAAGCCTCTTCCAAATGTTGTCCAAAAGTATCAACACACATATAAAATTGTAAAGAACAATCATGTAGAGAATGAATGAGAGTCAAAGTATTCCCTCACAACAATTGAAGAAGAATCGTATCCATCAAAGAGAAGATGTATGCAATCAATGGTGTCTCCCAAATATGAAATATGAGACTCAACAAATAACCCACCAATGTCTGTCAAATATGCATCCCAAGTGGATGTAGCTGGAAGACAATGTAGATCCTATTGCACTGAATCACAAGAGGCCAAACTTGGTCCAATATGAGCATCATCAAATGCAACAGACGATGGAGGAAATGAAATGCAAGGCTCAAGAATGGGATCAGATGTGAGAACACTCAATTTCAAGAAGCCAAATGTCTCCTTTGAATCATGGTTCACACTAGAAGTGTGATTAACGGCCGAGGGAACAATGTCACCATCAAATGCAATATATGAAAAGTTATACAACCAAGATGAATGATCAACCATCCCAGTAGCAATAATCTCTCTACTCTCCAAGTCTCAAATGATAATTGAATTAGGAGTGAACTCCATAGTCCACCCATCTCCACCATGTGTAATTTGATATATGGAAAGAATACTGTTCATCAAATGAGGAAGACACAAAACATCCTGGAAGGTATTTTCCCCAGAACTAATAGATCCCTTCCCAAGTACACTCATGTATGTATTGTTTCCCATAAAAATTGGAGACACAGTGCATTGCTTAAAAGAAGAGGACATAGACTATGAAGATGCCATACGATGAGAAGCTCCCAAATCTAGAAGCTATCTCCCTAATCCTAGACCTAAAAAAGCACAAAGAGCTTTCCCATTATTTCTTGATGTAGTATCCAAATCAATATTACTTTTCCCTTATTAGACTATTTTGAAGATGATGAAGAAGTAGGTGACTCAGACATTCTGGAAGGCAAATCAATATTGTATATGAAAAATGAAAATTTTAGATAAAATAAAACTGATAAAACAATAACATGCATTACCTAATCCAAATCTTCAATACCTCAAATAGATGCAACGATGGATGAATTATTCAGTTGATTTGATATATTGGTTGCTCAATTCAGCAACATAACATTAAGATGGAGATGAATGATGAATGATGATAGATAGAAATGGATGAATGATTCAAGAATGATTTTGGCAGCATAAGGATACTTGAAGAATCAACCCCCCTAATGGCTTATGAGAGGGTTGATTTATAGGCAAGGTCTGATTTGGATTGATGGTTGAGATTGGATGTCAATAAGATGTCTTAATCAATGGCCAAGATTGAAAGTTGTAGTATGAAATAGGGTTAGGGCTAAATTAGGGAAAATGATAAGGATGAAGGGTTGAGATTGAATTATGAGATAATTCCATCAAGGGTTAGGATTAAATGAGATGTCAAGAGACAAGATTTGATGTGGAAGATAAGATTAGCATAGATAAAGAGGTGAGGAGAATTAAAATAATAAAATTATTTAATCTAGGTGGCCAATGAATAATTAAATAATAAAGATATTATTTAATTATAGAAGAATGTGACATAGGAGGAATCATTTTGAATTAAATAATGATTTAATTCAAAATTCAAGAGAGTGGACCAAATTAAATAAATAAAATTTATTTAATTTATGAGAGAAAAAGCTAATGAATAATTAAATAATTATTTAATTATAGTGGAAAGTGACATAGAAATTAAATAAATAGAAATTTATTTAATTTTAGAAGGAAAAGGACTTAATTAGTGACGTAATTAAATAAATAAAATTTATTTAATTAATCAAGGAAGAATAAAGAAATGGATTAATAGAAGACATATGGCATTAGAAAATAATTAAATAATTAAAAATGATTTAATTATGAAGAATGAAAGGGGAAATGATGAAGAATCTAAGAGTGTCTACATTTTTCCCCTCTTTGAGATGATGTTTGAGATGGTGAGATTTATGTCGAGTAGCATCATTTCAAAGAAGCTAAGGTAAGGATAGAGAAAAATGGATGATGGTAGAAAAATAGGATGATGATGAAATAAGAGTGGGATGACGATGCCCCCTCGAGAGGACAGGTGAATTGAAAGAACGCGGGTATGCTCTCGAAATGAAATGAAATGATAAAAGATGGATAAAGAGATGGATAATACATTATGCTGCAAGAAAGTGAACAACCATGATGTTTGATTTAACACTAGACATGATGCACCAAGGTATAAGGACCAAGGTGACAATGTGTCTCATGCCCCAACATAATACAACCTTTTCTAGATACAAGATATGAATATTAGTTGGAATAATTCGAATTTGATGCAAATGAAAGATAAAAATGATAACACACACAAGCAAGCATGCACAAATAATTCAAAAACAAACAAGGTATTGCCCTTTTCGAGTTGTAAACCGATGAGTAATTGATTGATTGATTGATGATGATAGTGCCGTCATTGTAGGGAACGACATATCCCTAGATCAACACAAGGATGGCTGATTAATTGACTAATTGACTTTGATTGATTGGGTTTACAAGAAGATTAGGATCAAGACCAAAGGATGTGATTGGATAATTTGGCAAGATTGATTGACTTGATTGGTATGGATTAAGGATTGACTTACATTTGGATTATTGCTTGAAATTATTCAATTGATGATTGATTTGAGTTGAAGAAGTGGTTTGGAATGATATGATGATTGATTTGATGATTTGATTGGATGAAAGGATTTGAATAGAAGAATTGATGTTATTGATTGATTTGAAGGAGTTGAATTTGATGCGTTGAATTGATTTGAAGAATTGATTGGAAGAAGTGATTCGGTTTGATTTTATTGCTTGGATTTTTGTTGGCTATTTGATTTTTTATCTTCTTTTTTTACCTTTTTCCATTTTTTTGTATTTTTGGGGATATTTTGATTTTTTTTGTATTTTTGAAATGTTTTGATTTTTTGGATTTTTGAAAGTTTTAATTTTTTGGATTTTAAAATGTTTTGATTTTTGGATTTTGAAATGTTTTGGTTTTTTGGATTTTCAAATGTTTTTATTTTTTGGATTTTGAAATGTTTTCATTTTTTGGATTTTGAAATGTTTTGATTTTTGGATTTTTGAAATGTTTTGAGGTGTCAATGGATGAAAATTTGGGTAATCCAAATGTTTTGACTTTTTTGGATTTTTGAAATGTTTTGAGGTGTCAATGGATGAAAATTTGGGTAGCTTTTGTGCTAGATACCAATGACAAGGGAAAACCAAGTCTAGGTACAAGGAGATAGATGAGATTGATGGATGGAAGGGTGGGTGATAGGATAAGGGATAAAAGGGTCATGATAGATGGATGGATGGAATGGATGTATGCATCATAAGAGAGCAAGGATGTGATCTCCAAAGACTATGTCACATAGGAATAGCATGCCCCATTCTAGGTACAATACTTAGGATTTTTATGACAATGCTTAGAACCATAGGATGGTGATAAGATTGCATTGGAAAATATGAGGTATGTCAAGAGATACCCAAAAAACATGTTTCAACATTTTTCCCCTATGTCTTCACCAAGGAGAAGGGTGGATAAGTGGACTCAATATGATAGGTACATATGATGGCCAAAAATGGTAGGTAGGATGGAAATGATATGACATGAAAATGATAGGTTGGATAGATAAAAAATTGTGCCCCCAAGTGTAAGTGACATAGAAGATCAACCTACACATGACGCCTATTTGCCAGGTTTTCATCATGGTACTTATCCAAGGTGCCTATTTACCAATTTTTCATCATGGTACTTACCCAGGGTGCCTGTTTACCAGTTTTTCACCATTGGACGAAGGGATTTCTCTTTACTTTTTTTTTGAATTTTTGACTTTTTGGATAGGAGAAGGGGAATATGGATAGGAGGGACTCAAGTGTCTAGTTCCATGAAAGGTGGTAGTCCCACTAGAGATGGATGTCATCTCATGGACCATGTCAAATGTCATTATGCTCATAGATGTTGGTAAGGGATGACATAAAAGGGAGATGGAGTGGGTAGGTGATGGATTAGAATGTGGATTATGATGCAGATTATGTAGAGAAGATGATATGGATTATATGGGAATTGGGTAAAAGATGAATGGGGAGGCTTAGCCAAAAGCATGAACCATATTAAGGTGGTGGGGGAGATATGTAGGATAATGAGTGAAGGTTGAGGATATGGAGGTATGTGGAATTGTTGTGAAATGGAAGGGAACCATGACCAATGGTTGCACACATTGTGATAAACGTTGAAGCTTTTGATGCAGACGAGGTGTAGGAAGCAATGTAGATGTTTGCTTAGGAGATGGGTGATGAATTGCTTTAGGTACCCACATAGACTTATTATTTTTATGACTTTTATTTTTCTTGTGTGAGGAAATATGAGATTCTTGAATAGAGTGGGAATGTGAGGTGGAAGTGGATGGTTAGGATTTTTGTGATAAGGATGCTTCATTGGACTTTATTTCCTTTTTCAAGTAGGGACTCAAACTAATTTAGTTTTGGCCTTTAATTTTGGAGGTATGGGCTTATATAACTTTTGGGATGTATTTTGCTTTGAATTTTTGTATTGATGTCCTAAGGCATGAGGACCCTTAAGACTTCTTACTTTATAGGTAGAGGCGTTGAAATTTTTATTTTTGAATTCCATGGGATAGGTTGAATGAGTGGAAGCTTCTTGTTTAGACAATGTGTGCATTTGTTGGTCATGATTAGGAATGTTAGGGTATTTTTCAATAAATGGATAACAAGATTGAATGGTAGGGATATTAGGTGTTGGGAGTAATAGAGGTAGATTAGATGGAGGGATATTAGGAGCTAGAAGCAATGGTGGAAAAGTGGATGGTGGAAGGTGTATTGTCACATGCTTTTGACATTTGTAGGATGATGGGGGAGGGATGACAACATATGTTTTAGGTGTATGATAGGATTCATGATGGAAAGTGGACTTAGGATAGATGGAGGAACAACCAACATCTTGAGATTGGTGTCCTTGGGGTGAGTATCGAAGGCCAAATGAGCATGGAGGGACTTTGACATGGATGGGATCCAAAATAACATGTTTATGAAGGCCTAAAACTTTACCTTGGTAGTTCATATTTTGGAGTATGCAATGGACAATGGGACTAGGTGTAGGTGGAACACTAGACATGAGTTCCTTATTGGATGGAGAAAATGAAGCAAGGGAAGACAATGGTTGTTGTTGTAACAAAAATGTTCATCATTCCCAAGATTCTTTCAATATGAACAAGTAGAATTCTCCTTCGTAAATGATTTATCTGAGGAAGAGGATTTATCCCTTGGTTGATCTGAATGTGGTTTATTCTTTGACTTCTTCTACTTCTTATTAGTAGTAACCAATTCTTTCACCTAACTAACCAACAATGCTTAAGATTTAGAAGACTTCATGAAAACCATCGAGATAAGCTTGTGTTTCTCATGTATCAACATCTCAGAAAATGATGCAAATAATGGCGTAGTATATGTAGACCCCATAGTCAACCTTGAGTATGAAAGCTAGAAACAAAAGAAGCATAATCAGGACCAAGTTTGTTCAATTAATTGTAGACCAATTGAATGTCCTTATCAATACCACATGCTTTACATTTCTCCCTTAGATCATTAACCTTATCAATGTAGTCTTAGATGTTGTCAAAATTCTTAAGATCAAGGCTCATTAGTTCATTATCAAGTTGATAGCCTCTAACTTCATCTATAGAACCATATAATGTTTTCAACTTGTCCCAAGCCTCATGATAATTTGTGTAGGATCCAATTTGGAACAAAAAATATTGAGAAACTAGTTTACGAAGACATCCAAGAGCTTTGGTATGCACAATCATCCATTTAATCTTTTTCTCATCAGCAGTAGGTTCAGGCAACTTATTCTCAACATATAGAGTGACCCTCATTCATTAATATGCTACATTCATTTTGATGCCATGTTGAGTAGTTATATGATTTCAACAAACAAACCTTAGAATGATCCTTGAAAAAAGAAGAGAGCAAAAGGAAATAGATCAAAGAAATACACCAAGAGACCCCCCCAAATCACTCAATCAAGAAAACCCCCAGAAAATATGATTTTGGCACTTTATACTTAGTGCGATTGTAGGTGCCACTTGAAAAAATAGTGAAATAGACTTGATCTTAGGGCATAAAGATTGTCAAATTTGGCCTCAAGCTCAAAGTAAAAATTTTACAAAGAATGAGATCAATCTGATCACACAAATGGAAATTACACAAAAAATATGCATTTTCAAAAAAAAAAATCACTCAAAAATGTTACCATATGAATGAGAATGGATCCTCAGAAGTTCCCAAAATGAAAATGGTTTGGAAATAGCTCTAAAAATCTACAATTCTGGAAAAAACTAGACGCTGGAATCAAAAACCAACTACACCATTACGTAGAGTCAAAAACTATACCCGAAATTAAAAAAAAAAAAAATGAGTTTGTATGACCAAGTTATGAACCTCCAGAGTTTGCCTCCAAAATGAAAACTACCAACGGAGAGGGGGTCCAAATGGAGCAACTTGCTGATGGTCATTTGGCCGTCAAGTTTAAGATAGTAAATATTGATTGTTGACTAAACGTCAAATTTAACATAACGTTTTTTAATGGTCATTTGGTCATCAAATTTAAGATAGTCATGCAAGAAAAGCTTTTTTTTTTTGCATGAAAATATGAAGTATTATATATGAAAATGATGGTTTTTGGGCCTTCCAAACACAACTGTGAGGTTTTTTTTCCCCAATACACACCTTGCAAAAGAACAAGCTTGAATCACCCTTAGATTTGAGAAGGGGTTTTGCAACTTTGAAGCTCTAATACCATGTAGGAGCTAAGATGTAGCTCATAGAACATGTTTGAGTCACTCAAGGACTCAAACCTGTAGGATCATCTGCAAAAACCAACAACAACCTTCTACAAGAGGGAAAAGCAAGAACATGAAATTACAAAAATGGATGCAAGATGTGGCCAATATGCAATACTTAAGATTGCAATGATATATTGGACTTACACAACTGAAAAATATCTTGGCTAAGTTGCTTGGATTGATTCAATGTACATATGAATCCTTGCTTATATAGGCAAGGAGTGAGATAGGATTAGACAAGATCATGGCAAGTGTCTTAATCCTATCACATGAGACAACTAAGTCATAACAACCTAGGACACAAGTATTAAATAAAAACCAAATAGATAAGATAAGTGACAACTAATGCTTCTAGAAAGATTCCCCCCTAATTAATGCTAACTAGAAAGATACCCTCCTAGGACCTAAGTGGACTTAACAATGTAAATAGGACCTAGATAAGACTAGATAGGAAAAATACTCGTTTACACCAATAGGAACCACATTTGAAATGGTGTAGAATTAACAGAGGATAGAAGGGTCGAAAAAGAGATCGATAGAACCAAGATCCATCAAGAAGATAATGAGTAAAGACAATCCTAATCTCAAGGAAAATTTGGTGGAAGGTGGAAGATGGATTTCAATCACACCACTCCAACCCATAGAAGTAAACATAACAAAATTTAAGATGAGGATGAATGAAAAGGAGAATACCCCTCTAAAAATGGAAATAAATGGAGAAATTTTAGAATTAGTAGAAGATGGTGATACTATGTGTAGAGGAGGAAATTTGAAACCCCAAAATGATGTGACCTTGAAGGGTGAATGTTCCTCAGCTACCTCAAGGATCAAAGCTTGGGTGAATGAGATGGGAAGAAAAAGGGATTTTTTAAAATTTTATCATTTATGCAGAATAAAAATAAGTGAGTTTCAAAAACTGAAATAATAGGTTGTAGAGGTTCTTTGGATAAACTAGCAAGCTCTCAGACAAGGATGAAAATGCAGTACATGAACATCCCCACAATGTGTTGTAGTCTTGTATGGACTGAAAACTAAGTTTATCATAGAAAGAACACAAAGAACCAACTAACTATTCAATTACTAAAATCTTGAGAAATTATTGAAATAACAGTATAATAGAACAATAATAGAATAACAATAACAAGCACAAACTAGACTAGATGGAAAGGAAATGACATAGTGAAAATTAAGAAAGGAGACTCACAAGACTTCCACAAATGAGGCCTCCCACAATGCTATAACTTCAAAACCTGCACACATAGAAATGAAAAAATTATTGGGCTTATTTTAGGGGCTTTCATTAGTCAAACCCCTATGTAGGTGTTCCCATCTCCACAAACAACCAAATAGATAGAGATAAAATACAATAGACAAGATAAAGAAAATAGATAGACAAGCTAGAATAACAATATTCTATCAATGTAGATGATAATGTAATAAGAAAAGTAGAATTACCCTCCATTTAGAAAATGAGGAATATCAAAAGGAAGAGTATGCCACGTCTAATATTTTTCCAAGAATACCAAAGTGTTTGTGTAGAGAGCCAAGTGCAAGAGTGCTTGATGGAATGAGAGAATGAAAGTGAATAGAGTGAGGAAGAATGTTAGAATGGGCAAGGATTAAGATCGATTGAAGGAGTGAATAGAATAGAAAAAAGGGAAGTTTGACATGGATATAGGCATGCAAAGGGACATTTTTAATGTGTTTGCAAGCTATAGAGGCATTACACTTTACAAGAAAGCAAGAAATGTAACATCCAAATGACTATGCAATCAAGAATATTTTCAAGGAATTCACATGACATACAAACATCTACGTATTATGTAGTTGTCTATGATAAAAGTTCATTTTAACAACCAAAAATAAGGGGTTTACGAAAAAAATTTAAGCTATGTGAAAGGGACATTGGATTATCAAATTTAATTAATCTAAAGTGGAGGTTATGGAATGTGAAATTGTATAGGATACAATTTTCTACATTACATTTTTCCCCCACTTTAGTGAGCATATGTATTCTAATAGATGTGAGCTAAATTAGAGAGGAAGAGGTTGAAGAGAATATACCCAGGATGAAGAGGACGTAGGTCTTCAATCTAGAATATGCAATTGAGAAGATTATCCAAGACACGAAGAGGACACATGTCTTCCATCCTACAAAGCTAACTGTAATCTCACCACAAACGTGTTAGCTTAAGACAAACACATTAGGTGAAAAAGTGAAAAATAGACATGATAAATTCTGATCAAATAAAAAAGAGCGTTGATAAATATGGCTAGCAAGTTATGTTATGCTAGAAACCATACATCAAGCAAACAAGCATGTGGATGTTGCAAACTATGTTGCAGGATAGTCACAGAAAAGACAAGTCTAGTTAATTTTCCCTCAAGCTCAAAAATGAGATCAAGATAAAGACAAGTCTAGTTAGGTTTCCCTTAAGCTAGAATACAAGATCATAAGATATCAATATTTTTAAGATAATTTTTTCAAAAATAGGAATAAAAATATATGGTAACCCCCATTACAATGATGTGTGTTACATAGAGGAGAACAAGTCATTCTAAGGAGAAGAAAGAGAGAGAATTATTGTGTCATGACATACATAGTGAGATGTATTGATGGAATTTTGTCATGCAAGGGACAACACATAGAATCCATAACATTAGAGAAAGTAGAGACAATGAAATCAAAAACACATCAGGATCTTATTATTCAAGGTAGGAACTAATCATAGATGTATATAGATAAGGATAGTATAATTTATATGAACTATCATCACCCCCATATATATTGGAATGAGAAGAAGAGCACACATGAAGATAAATAAAAATTCAGGCAACATGGAAGAGGCCTAAATGCCCAAACACTTTGCATCATTCCCAATGTGAAAATTAAAGTGTATAATGAATAGAAGAATGATGAAACAAATAGAGGAATTTTTACGATAGTTTTTTTCTCTTGTATTCAAGTACCTACAAGGGTATCAAGTATCCTTTGGTCGAGAGAACAAACATAAACAGATAAGCACAAGGGAAACACAAGCAAACATGTAACTCTAATCTAAAGATAGAAGAGGTACCACTTTAGTATGATACCTCTAACAATTCATCTTGTTCCCATTATAGATCATCATAGGGTGGAGGAGGATGAGCTCATAGGGGGGATATCAAGGGAAGTATTGGTCAACTCGCCTACAACAAGGGCTAAGGAGGAGGTTGCCTCAATGTCTCCATTGATAAGCTCTTGTGAGGTCAACATTATCAATCTAGCAATGAAAGCTGAAAAATTCAAGATTTCCTCCAATGAGGAAAACATACACTTCTCTAAAGTGAATTATAGTGATGAAATAGGAGGAGGATAGGAAACCAGAGAGTCATCACTGACCTCTAGAAGAGGGGAAATGACAAGCTCTAGGGAAAGAGGTGACTTATTTGTCACAAGAATGGTACAAGCAAAAGTCGAACAAGATACAAAAGAAAAAGAATAATTTTTTTACCCATCATTTGCAATGAGTTCATTCTCTAACTTGTCCTTAAGTGGAGGATGTGGGGTCCTCACATCAAAAGAGGAAGGATGGGTAGGGCCAAAAGGAACCACAATAGACATGAATTTTGTGTGAGGCATATCTATGGGCACAAAAAAAGGAGGAAGATTAGGAAAGGAGGTGATCAGGGGAGGCTTTAAAGGAGCAATGAACACTTGTACTTTCTTAGGATAAGGTTCATTGGGTTGCTTAGGAATGAGAGTAGAGATTGAGACAAAAGTGAGAACAAAAAAAAAAGCAGCAATAGAAGCAAAAGTAGAAGTAGAGATAGAAGACTCCCCTTTGATCTTTTGCAAAGCCTCACACTCTTGAGCCAATGCTCGTTGGTTATGCTTACACTCACATGCAAGTTGGTTGTGATAGCTATGACCACTAGGAATAGTATCCTAATAAGTATCTAGGGGATCTTTTTCCACCAAAGTAGTAGCCCTCTCAATCATTGTCGATGAAAGAGATGACTCCTTGGGAGGGACACGAGGAGGCACGAAGATAGATACGGGGGTCTCAACTATAATCCCCTTTCCTTTTTTTGCTTTAAAAGTAGGTGGAGGAATGGGAGGAGGCCTTGGAGATCAAGATTCAAGAACAATAGAAGAAGGAACATATCCATTTGTGTGTTTCCCCTTACCATACAGGGTGGGTCAGGGAATAATGGGTAAAACTAGGAGTTGCAAGACTTGAGGTTTAGATTTCATCAACATGGTTTCCTTTCCTTTTCTTGTGCTAGGAAAAATAGAAGGAATAAAGGACACCTTTGAAGGTTGTAAAATATTAGAAGAAGAAGAAGTTCCATGTGCAGGAGCATGCTTATCTATAACCTTTAATGAGCAAGGCACATAAGAAAAAGCACGTTGTTGCATGCACATGGAATTATTCATGGAAATAGCATGAGAAGAAGGTGGAAAGGAAGCATTAGGGGTCATGACTCTTGTTTTGTATGTGAAGTAAACCCTATAGAAAAAGTCTCCATGGGGTGGTAAAGGTCCAACATGAGTGGGCCAAAAATGATCTTGAGAAAATCCCCCATGCAACAAGAGTTGTTTATATCTAATATCCTCAATAGTATGCATTGTTTCATAATGGGTAAATTTCAAGAATTTGTGGACAAATGAAGTGACCAAATTCATGGAGACTAGCCATGGAATTCCTAGCCCAACCCTGAACAGGATGGATTCAAGAATCACAACAAATGGAACATCAAGATTTTTAGGCACAATACGTACTGACAAAGAAATGGAACCAATAGGCAGGAAAGAGAGACCTTCATGGGTATGTAGTGTGGAATTTTAATCCTCATACATCTCCTTATGTAAATTATTGATAAAGAGGATATCCTCCATAATGACATTGACCTGACTAGTAGCATCAACCATAACACTAGTCACGATGTTACCATTGACTTGAGTCAATATTGATGAAACTTTTGTGCATCACAGAAACTAGGATAAGGTTTATCGTCAAGCAGTAGTCTAATTTTTGGGAGATTGGTTAAAACATATTTTAATAAATTTTTAAGAACATTAGCATAGGATTCAGATATTTTTTGAACACTCTATTGCATCCTATGGTTTTCTTCTCAGTAGGGATAGAAACTACATTTGATATTGATTTATTTGTTTTAGGCTCCCCAAAAGTAGTCATGGCTAATCAACTGTCAAGGTGAAAGGATGAGGAGGAACCCTCGTACTATGTCACTGTTTACTAGTTATCTCTAAATGCAGCACAAAGATGACAGAAAGAATGGTATTTCATCAAGAGAACTCTTTCTCTCAAAATCAGTTGTAAATTCCCAACAAAAACATGTTGAAAATTAGAATCTGGCAAGGCATAAGAGATCTAAGAGAACAAGTACTGATAGCAGGGGATAAAATTAGTTACTTTCTCATGATTTCCCTACTTACAATGGACGAGATCAGTGAAAGTGATCTTCGGCCCAAATTTTTCCTGGAACTGTTGTAGGAACTAATTAAATAATTGATCAAAGGAAAAGATGGAGTTGTTGAGAAGTGAGAAAAACCACTCCTGCATGGCATTCTTAAGGGATCCAGGAATAGATTTTCTAAAAAAACATCTTGATAGAGGAAATTAGTACACATGGTAGTGAATGATGAGACAAGGGTACAAGTCACTCATACCATTATACTTATCAAACTTCAAAATATCTACCCCTTGGGTTATGGGAATAATTAAAATGGTGAGGGATAAAGGAATGTGATAATAGTATGGTTGAAATGTGGATTGAGAGGTAGAGTTGGTCAAGTTAGCCAACTGTGATTATATTCATCCCATGTTTTGTAATAAAGCATTTAGGATGGGATTGGATGGCAGGGTTTGACTGGTTGCAGTGGTGTAGGTTTGGATTTTGAATATAGGGATCTCATATCCTAAAGGGACGTGATTCACTATGACTCTAGGAACATCTAGGGGCATAGTGTTTGCATATTAACAAATGTGAAATAAGGTACAAAATGACTAATATCTACTATGTGCACAAACACTTTCGACATTAGGAGATACAACTATGTACCAATGATCTCTGATTGGACATCTTAAGGATTTCCCAAGGCTAAAGTGTATGAGGGTACATTGGTTTATACTATGTTAGCTATCCCTCAGAGCAACTCAAGGCCTCTATGGTTTGAGATAAGAAAATCCCTTAGACCACAAATGAGAGGTGAAGCTTGAGTGTATGTATTTTCTTTGTTTAAAAAAATCTTCAAAATATTTAAGTCTCTCTTCCAAAATTGAACCTGCTCAAAGGGGATCCTGAGAGTAGACTCATGATCTATGGGAGAAGAAGATTCTAAAGGAGTTCTTTGTTGATAATTTTCTTGATCTTCTATTGATGGATGAATGAAAACAAAAGGTGAGGTATAACTAGGTGATAGTCCTATAGAGAACTTATCAAACTCAAGACCTAAATGGGGTAGACTAAACCGTCTTCTTGAACCCATATCTAAATGTCAAATACTTCTTCTAACTATGCACCCAAAATTTGTAGACTGGGTTGTGAAACTCATAAAAGTGCCACAACCAGTCCAACAAACACCCAAATAAAAGAGAATAATTTTCAACAAAAGATTAATGTAAGGATAGTTTCACATCAGATTCACCAAAATATAGAGGAGGAAATTCGACACCCCAAAATGATGTCATCTTCAAGGGTGAATGTTCCTCGGCTATCTCAAGGATTGAATCTCAGGTGAACGAGATGGGATGATAAAGGGAGTTTGATTATATTTAATGATTTATGTAGAATAAAAATAAGATATTTTCAAAAATTGAAAGATTAGGTTGTAGAGGTTCTCATGAAAAAACATTAAGCTCTTGACCAAGGACAACATTGCAGTGCATGAACATCCCCACGGTACATTGTAGTCTTGTATGGACTAAAAACTGGGCTTATCATAGAAAGAACATAAATAACCAACTAACTATTTGACTAATAAAATCTTGGGAAAATGCTTAAAATAATAGTATAATAAGATAAAAATAGTAAACATAAACTAGACTAGATGGATAGGAAATGATGGAGATGAAAATGAAGAAAGGAGACTCACAAGACATCCACGAATGAAGCCTCCTGCAATGCTACAACTTCAAAACCTGCACACATGGAGATGAAAAAATGGTTGGGATTGTTTTATGGGATTTCCTTAGTCAAACCCTCATGTAGGTGTTCCCACCTCCATGGAAATCCAAATAGATAGAGATAAAAGATAAAAGATAATAGACAAGTTAAATAAAATAGATAGGCAATCTAGAATAACAATATTCTATCAATATTGATGATAATGCAATAAGAAAAAATAGAATTTCCCTCCCTTTAGCAAATGAGGAATGTTAAAAGGAAGAGTATGTCGCATCCAAGTTTGTACCAAGAATACCAAAGTGCTTGTGTAGAAAGCCAGGTGCAAGAGAGCTTGATATAATGAGAGAATGAGAGTGAATAGAGTGAGGAAGAATGTTGGAATGAGCAAGGATTAAGATTGATTGAAGGAGTGAATAGAATAGAAAAATGGAAGTTTGAAATGGATATAGGCATGTAAAGGGATGTTTTGAATTTTTTTGCAAGCTTCAGAGGCATTACACTTTGTGGGTAGGTGAGAAGTGTAAAGTCTAAGTGGCTACACAGTCAAGAATCTTTTTGAGATGTTCATGCAACATGTAGACATCTACATGTTCTACGGTCGTTCACAAAAAAAGTTCACTTTAACAGCCAAAAATAAAGGGGTTAAGGACAACATTAAAGTTAGGTGAAGGGGACATTGTATTATCAAATTTAATTAATCTAAAGAGGAGGTTATAGAATTTTTGACATTGGAGTATGTTTGAAGAGGATGAAGATTATATACTAGATCTAAGAACCTTAAGTCAGAGTTTATTGAAAATAGGGAAGATAAGATTAGGAGAGAAGAGACTAAGAAGGAGGAGAACAAACTGAGTCAAGATGCAGCAAGTAGTGCCAAGGGGAAAATGAAACTAAGATTTGAGAAGATAATAACCCTTCCTAAGTCAAAATGTGGGCTCTAGTTTGGAATGTTAGGGGTTTTAATGCCCCTAAAAAGAATCCCATTGTCAAAAAATAGAATGATCAAGTAAAATTAGATACAATATTACTACAAGAAAGAAAATTTGACAAGGAGATACTTGGAAGCTATGGAAAAAATGGGAAAAATGGAAAGGAATGTTTATTGAGGTGGAGGGGACTTCGAGGGGTTTAGGAATATCATGGAACCTAAATTATTTGAACTTGGAAAGTGTAGCAATAAATTAAAACTGGAAAATGGTCAAAATCAAGAGTTTAGCTATGACATAACCAATTTTATTCTAAACATATATGGGCCCACTAGAAAAATAAAGAAAAAGGATTTATGGAGCAAAATCTTAGAATTAATACAAAACCTAAACAACTCGAAAATGATAATATGTGGAGATTTCAATGCCACATTGGATGTTTCAAAAAAAGAGGTGGATTTCAAAGTTCAACCCAAGTTCAGATAGATTTTTTGAATTGTATCTTTAACAATCACTTGTAAGATATTTCCCACAAGAATGGGATGTTTACTTCGACAAATAGAAGAAGCGGATTCATAGGAAGAAATTGGATAGATTCATGTTGGTTGGAAGCTGGGAGAGCACCCCAATCGTCTTTGATACATCCATCCTTCCATGTAGAAGAACAAACCATTAGCCCTTGTTGCTACAACTCCATTTAGATAAAGTATCAAATAGATGTATCTTTAAATTTTTAAACATGTGGTTCAAAGATAAAGATTTAACAAAGAAAATGGAAAAATAGTGGAGGAATTCCCCCATAGGTGGGGGTTCAAAAAAATTTCAATTATTCAAAAAAATTCAATTTATAAAGTCTCAATTGAAAGAGTGGAACACGTAACATTTCAAAAACATATTCAAGGTAAAGAATAGAATAGAGGATGAGCTAACAAAGTTGAATGAAAGGATAATAAGGGAAGGCATGGATGAAGTAGATTTCATGTGGGAAAAAACTATAAATGGAGAATACATGGAGGTACTTGAAAGAGAAGAGATCTTTTAATAGTGAGAATCACGTGAATGTTGGTTAAAAGATGGAGATAAAAACTTTTTTCCATAATTCAATAAAGCTGAAACATAATAGAAACATAATAGCAGAGATTAAAAATAGAGCTGGAACCCCTTTACAAACAATGAAGTAAATTAATACAAAGGTGGTTAAATATTTCAAAGGACTACTTAATGAGGTTAATGAGGTGGGGGAGATGACCAAAAATAAATTTCTAAATAGCATTCCTCAAAAAAAAATTCAAGAACAAAATGACTACCCAATTAGGGTAGTGGAGGTGAAAATACTACATTTTATATTGGACCGAAAAAGGCCCCTAGGCTGGATGGATTCCTAGCTAGTTTCTCTCAATCCTTTTGGGGATCTTTTAAACAGACTTGATAAAGGTAGTGGAAGAATCTAGGAAAAAGGAAACAATGATAAAGGATATGAATAACACATTCCTAGCCCTAATTCTAAAGAAGAGCACATATGAAACTTTCAAAGATTTTGTACCAATATCCTTATGCAATACAGTGTATAAAATAATAACCAAAGAGATGGAAAATGGAGTGAAGGTGCTTCGCCTAGGTGTCATATCAAAGGAACAAAGTGGGTTTGTTCAGAGAAGGTCAATTGTGTAAGGCATCATTGTGGCTCATGAGGCAATTTACACCATTAGAAAAGCTAATGTGGAAAGAATGATTATAAAACTAGATATAAGGAAAGCATATGATCAAGTAAATAAACAATTTATTCTAAAAGGGATGAAGAAATATGGATTTTGTAGCACTTGTTAAATTGGGTAAAATTTTGTATAACTAGCCCCAAGTTCTCAGTGCTAGTCAAGGAAGTCCATAGGTTTTTTTCAAACCTCTATAGGAATTTGACAAGGGGACCCTCTGTCACCCTTTCTCTTTGTATTCATGGAAAAATCTTTAGGAAGGATCATTACTAGATATAGTATTTTCAAGAAATGGAGGGATATTAAGGTTGCTCCTAGTGTGGAAGTGGTAACTCATCAGCAATTTGTGGACGACACTATGCTATTTGGAGTGGAAAATTGGAGAGAGACAAAAATAATAAAATCAACACTAGACAAATATAATATTATGTTGCCTCAAAACAAGCAATAAATTGGTATAAATCAAACATTCTATTTTTCAACACAAATGTGAGAAAGCATTGAGAAATTTCTAGAATTATGGGCTCTAAGGTAGGAAAATTGCTAGGTAAATTTCTCGATCTACCTCTATTTGCTAGACCCAAAAAACCAATTTATGGAATAATATCATAAAAAATTGCAACACAAAATTAGAATCTTGGAAAGGAAAATAGCTAACTTTTGTAGGAAGAATAATGATGCTCAAAATAGTGATATTATCCATTCTGATTTATTTGATGTCCTACATGAAAATCCCACATAAAATAAGTAACAAGATAGAACAAAAGATGAGGATTTTTTTGGAATGGGAGATTGGAACAAAAAAAGATCCTACTGGTTGCATGAAATAAGATCTGTTGTCCAAAAGAAGCAAGGCATTTGGGGCTAAGACAATGGTCACTATTGGGTAAAATTACAAAGTTGTGTCACACTTTATAAAGGAAGCAACCAACATTGATCCAATTTTAAGACTTGAATCACTAAAAAGTGGCATATATGTTTTGAATTTTAAAATGATGTAAACTAGTAAAATGTGTAACTTTTAGTATATTTTATGATTATAATTTTTAAAAAAATTAAAAAAAAAATTTAAAATAGTTTTTAATAAATTGACACTATAATTTAGTTGCTAATAAAATGTTGAAAATTGAACTTACATGAGACATTAATCTTTTTATAGAAAATTTTATTTTTTTCTCTCAAATTTTTTGTATGTTTTATAACTTGAAACTTTAGTGCATGGATATTTTTTTACAATTTTGATTAACATGTATTTTTAAATAAATGTGCATATTAAAACATAGTTGTTTTCATTTGACATCAACTTTCATATTAAATATTTATCTCAAACAAAAAAAAATTATGCCATCTTCATATAGATTCTTTTATCTAGTGCATCATATTTTTTTCAATATTTTTTAATAAGTTTTAGTATTTTTCCTTGGCATGGTAATCAACATAATATTTTGTGTTGATAACCTACTTTTAGTAAACATAAAAAATAAAATATAAATAATAGTTTTTGATAAGGAAAATTAGGTTTTGATGGGACCCAAAACCCAATACAAGAAGGTTTTAAAGGGACCTAAAACCTTTTACATTGCAAAGAAGCTGCTAGGAAAATAATCAACAAGCCATTTGCAGCCCAACAGTAGCACCCATTCCTAGATATTCAAATCAACTCAAGCTACAACAAATAAATAAAACTAGGTTTTTACAAGGACCTTGAACCCAAAGGTTTTGAAGGGACCTTAAACCCTTTACAACCAGGTTTTAGAAGGGACCTTGAACCCTTAGACACCGCTTGCATTAGCTAGGCAACAACAAATCAGTCACTCGAGTAGACAAAAAAATTGCTTGAGACAGTCATGCAACCATCAACCTGTAACATCTATATTGTATTATAATACTTAGCATCAGCACCCAATGAATCCAAACTCCCCACCTCAATAGCGAAGTTAAAAAAATAAATAAATAGTCTCACAACACCAACCCAACCTCCACCTCAAAAGGAGATGGCTCCCTTTTATAGGAAAGGATGAAATGAGGACCTTTTCCATAGAACATAGAACTTCCCACCAAATCCATAGCACCCCTCTCCACCTCCAAAGAAGACATTAACTATAGAACTCAAAATAAAGCAACTACAACTATAGAAAGGTACATAACATCCTTTGGAAAATTAGTAAACTAGAACACCAAAGAAGAAATAAAACATTCTTTAGCCAATAGCCATGAGAGAAGAAAATTATAAGCCTTGACCATATACATTTGAAGTAGCTCAATCATACAAAGCCCAAACACAATACAAATAGCCAACAAAATGTGAGGGAGCCACCCAACAACACCATCCATGCATCCAACCACAACCAAGCAACACAAAGAACCCAATATCCTATCATTAGCCAAGTAGTCGAAACACAACAGCTTGCCATCCACACAGAGCAATAGAGAGAGCTCGGGAGGGCAAGGGGAAATGGAGTAGAGAAGAGTCAATGAAAAATCCAAAACTAGAAGCACACCATCTAGCCTAACACGTCAATTAGAGCTTAAAATAGACCATTCCAATAACAAAACTCCCAAAAGGGACCCAAAGCACACACCAACAAGTTTATCTCATAGCCCAATAGTAGCCCAAAAGCAGCCCATGCAGCCAACAAAATGTGAGGAATCAAACTAGCAACACCAGTACAACCAGCTACAACCCAGCACCACAGAGAACCTAACATCCAACCACAAAAACCCCACAACCTACCATCTACATCATGAAGCAGAGAGAGCCCTATTGATGGTCAAAATAGCACAACAACATTAAATATAATATCCCTATCATGTTTCTCCTAAAAAATAAAGATAACATAAAGCAATCTATCTTCCAAGGTCCTGGCAGTTGGTTCTCAACTATGCTAATGTTACTCAATGGCCAATGCAACTGTAATATTCAAGGGGCATTTTGGTATAAAGGAATACAAACTACATCATATTAATTAACCTATGTTTGGGGGAGGTATAAATAAATAGAAAAAGATAGAACAGAGCCTTAGAATAGTAAAGGATGAATATAAATTTCTTCACATCTAGACATGTACCTTAACAACAAGTGTTTTCTTCAACTAACCAAAACCATAACATGATGCAATCCATAGAATAACCTACACCATTGCATACATTCATATTGATAATTCAACAATCACAACCATTTATCAAATCTTTACTTCAAGATCAAAACAAATCACCCACTTATTGCTAAAATTGTATCAATAAACACAAATGAATTCCATTCATAGACAATTCAATGAAATAATCTTAGATATGGTTTCCCCTATTGATTTACGTCAAATAGAAAACATTTATGCACAACATCTACTGGCATACAAATGATTATAATTCATTAACATTATCATTGAGATCCAAACTTGACAATAACATGAAATTGTATAAAATTGTAAAATTATCTAAGTATAATAGAGTTTCTTAGAGTATCTTTCTTAAAACTTATAAAATCCTAAGACTATCACAACACTATTTTCTATCCCATTAGGTGGCTAATCCTTCCTTCAATCATCTAACCTTTGCAAAATGGAGCTCAAAATTACATATAGGGAAGCCATGCACAAATTTCTCTCAATCAAAAATTGATATCCACTAATCAAGGAACCAAAATTGCATCAAATGGTTGATCTTCAGTTCAATGGTTGATGGCCCTATTGTCCAAAATATGATGCCAAAAAGAGGAAATTAGAATTGTTGGATGAAATTTGCAATTAAACTCATGCCATCACCCTACAAAATAGGAGAGAAGAGAAAGTTGTCCACCAAGAACAAAATGTTCTATTTCCAGCTCATTCTTGTGTTACTTGGTCAAGAAGATATTCATCATAACTGGAGAACACTTGTTGAAGAATATCCATATCAGGTCCATCTACCCATTTATCTTCAAATTTAATTCTTTTCAACTTTGTTGAGGCAAACTATTGCATATCTTTAACTTAATCAACTCCCTCCTAGTAGCTTTCACTTCATCTTTAATGTCCATGAGTCTATCCAACAACAAGTCTTCACCATCATCTTCTTTTTGTATCACTTCCTCAAATCTATTATTCTATTTCTCTTTTAATTTATCAAGAGGAAGACCTTCTTTGATAGGGATATCCACATTGAGAAAAATAGCAATCACCACCTCCAATTCATCAATTTGTTCATTCAAGTCCTTACTAGCTTGTTGAAATTCATTTTTATGCTCATAGATGAATTTGGATCTAAACCTAATTATACTCAATGTTTTCTCAATGAAATCTGCATTATCCTCATCGAAGATTGATTGCTCCAAGAGATTTTGCTTGGGCACCTTGCTAATGTCCTTTAGCTTCTTGACATGCTCTCTATACTCTTCATCTTTCTTTTCCAAGACTTCAACATGTTGATTCATCTCTTTCCACAACTCCAATTCACATTCATGAACTTTAAAACCATCAACCAGTAACTCACCGACCTCTTGATTAAGTCAATCAATCCACCTATCAAGCATCCCCACCTTACTCCTCATTTGCACCAAGTCATCAGCTTTTTTCTTGCTTAGTAAGATTGGGATCTCTGGAGCAGCAACTTGTTGAGAAACTGGAGTGGAGACATCCTTCAAGAATTTATGTAACTAATCCAATTGGGCTTTAAGTTCATCCTTATTTTGTTTATCTTTGATCATCCTAGATTTAGTAGAGGATTCCACAATGTCAATAAGGTTCATTTGTTGATTCCTTGTAGGTCTACCCAAATCGGCAATGCCCAACTAGTAATTAGTTACTTGCATATCTTGTTTGTCCTTGTCCACCATTGGGATTACACATTTAGCTATAATCTCACCTGCATCTATGAGCTTAGTGGAATGGAGGACCCACGCCTTTTTCTTAGGCCTTTCTTTCTCTATTTCCTTCATCATTTCATCCCAATTTAAAGGCTGAGGTTGAACTATTTGCTTTCTCTCAAAATCTATTTTTAGCCATGTTGGAGTAGTAGGAGTGGTGATCACTTGTGTAGAAGAAGAGGTAGTAGTGGTAGAAGAAAGAGGTTGTAGAATGGTAGTCTTAGGTTGAGAATCAACCTCTTGCACCTATTGTTGTTCCCTTTCTGCAACTTCTTTTGCAAGTCTTTTGGCTTCTTCTTTGTCCTTCTACTCTTACACCTTTTTATCTTCTAATTCCTTTTTCAAACGTTCTTTTTCTATCCTCCTCTCCTCATACATTTGATCTCTTTTCCTTTCAAGTTGTTTAACTTTATCCCATGCTTCTTTAGATCTTTTTTCATGTGTGGCAAGCTCTTTTGCCTCCTTTTCTCTTTTCAGGCATTCTTCCTCTTCTTTTCTCCTGTGAGATTCCTCAATAGCCTTAAATTTAGCCAGGGCTTCTCTTTCCCTTCTTTGTTGAGATTTTTCCTCTTCAAGCTCATGAATCTTCTGCAACATAGCTAATTTGTCTCTCTCCTCTTTGTTCTTAAGTTCTTTCTCTTTTTGGTGTTGCAACAAGTCCTATTTTTCTTTCTGCTTCCTTACTAGTTCTTCCTCCCTAGCCTTGGCCTCATCTTCATGTTTCTTAGCAAGTTCCTTAGCTTGTGCTTTGGCCTCTACTTCTTGTTTAGCTTCTTCAAAAAAATTCCACTAATCCTTTTGGTTGAGGACATGTTCTTCATCAACACTCTCAACATTTCATGTAGACATAGCTTTGAGAGGCTCATCATCTAACTATGTAGCCTTTGAATCAGAATTGATATCATGAATTTCAATCTCCTGTTCCTTCCCTTTTAAGGATTCGGCCTCCTTATGAAGGGTTCCAATAGGCATCCCCTCAATTGTTTGCTCTACAAGAGGAGGTTGAATTGAAGTTTCACCTCCAACTTCTGTTGTGGCCTCTTCTCCATGTGATCCAGGAAAATCTTGAGCAGGAATTACAGGCTCAAGCTCTTCTCTAGAATTGGGAGGGAAAAACTCTAATGGCTCCTTAGGAGTTGTCCTTATTTTTGTCCTTCTATACCCCTAAGTGGTACCTGTAGCCTTTCTCTTTTTAGAAGTTTGAGACTCATGCTCCTTAATTCTCATGACCACCTATTGGATACTTCTATCCACGACTGTCCTTGCAACCTATTTTATGTCAATGGATTCCTCTACATCCCAATCCACTAGATCCAAGTCTTTAGTACCTATGTTCTTAGCATCATACTAAGGATCCAAGGTTACACCATCATCTGACAATGTGTCAGAAATATCCTCCTTCACTCCATACTCAATCATGAGTGGAATGGCAACCTTTCATAATTTCTTCTTCTCAAATCATATTTGTCTTGTAAGTCCATCTAGAAATCATCCAACAAATTGAAATGTTTGTCAAAAATTATAGGAAGCAAACCCTGCATCTTGTGCTTGGGATCAAAATACTTCCTAGAGGTATGCAATCCTAACTTCAAATGGATTAACTCATCACAAATTACCTTGGCTGCCACATTGTGTGCACAACTATACTCACCCAACTTCATGGTAAACTTGTGACAACCAGGCTTATGTTTATTGGAAAAATTGGTGTTAACCCCTATGGCTTGATAAATGAACTCCATCAACATAGTTTTGTTGTTTCAGCACCTAGGTAGTAGATTAGGGTGGCCATCAAAACCAGCCAGCTTGAAATAAGTGAACTTGGGGGATGTACCAATGTCCCCATTCTACAATAAATGTCATGGCATCTCTGCTTAGTCTATATCCTGCTGTGATACCTTGGAATTTATCCTACTCTAATATGCAAAATAACTAAGAAATGTAAAACGAGAAAATACCAAGGACACGTCAAGATTAGCCAAAAGAGTGATACAACGAAAAGGAATGTAAATAAAATGAAACACAAACAATTTTACCTCCCTTGTTGTTGATATCTCTTTGATTGGCCCTTGCTTGGAATTGATATTGTGCTCCTTAGATGATTGCTTGAGTGACTAGATGCAAGATTAGATATGAAAATGATTGAAAAGATGGCTAGATGATGGTAGAGGATTGAGGATTCAAATTGGCAGCATGCAGTTATGAGAATGCAAAAGTGTTTTTTTTTTAAATGCCCTTGAGGAGGGGGTATTTATAGAAGATCTTGAATTCTATAGATAATTCAATGGTCAAGATTGATCCAACAAGGTCAAGATGAAGGGCTATGGTGGGTTGAGAACCCACAAGCCCTCACATTTTGACATGTGGAGGGTGAAGTGGCCAAGGGGATATGAGATGGAGATGAGTTTTCAAGAAGGTACATGAGGTGGAAAAAGGACATGCACCTTGGGGAGTGAGAAGATTTCCACAAAAAGGGATTTCTTGTCCCCAAGTGGGAGTGAAAGGGACATTTGAGGAATTTTGGAATTCCTCAAAAATCTACATGGGAAAAAGAAAGGTGGTTGGGGATATAAATGTGAATTAAAAATTCACATTCTAGGAAAGTCTAAAAGATAAAAGATGGGCTCCAAAAGGTGGGACTTGGTCACATGTGGGAAATTGTGACAAGTCCAAGGTTGGTCACATGTGGAGATTGTGACAAGTCCAAGGTTCTAGAAGCCTTGGAAGGATGGAATGTGAATTAAAAATTCACATATAAAAGAGGGGAATCTAGGAAGAATAAAAAGGAATTAAAAATTCCTTGGAGAATGATTAGGCTTAATTAATCAATAATTAGAGGATAATTAGGATTAAAGACAACTTGCAAAAGTTGGAGGATGTGACACATCCTAATCAAGGATTAGGCATGTGCACATCCTTAATGAAGAGATTAGGAAATGGATTAGGATTAGATGAAAATGACATGTGAGGAATTAAATAAATGTAATATTTATTTAATTTATTTGATGAAAAGAGGATTAGGAGGGTAAGGTATTTAATTATTAATTAAATACCTTAGAGATTTAGCAGAATTAAAGATATTAATTAAATAATAGTAATATTACTTAATTAACTCAGATAAGAGGATGTTTAGATGAAAAGTGATAAATTTGGATAAATTATGTGTCCAAATTTGGATGTCTACATTTTGCCCCTCTTTGAGGTGGTGTTAAGAAGTAGCATCATTTCAAAGAATATTAAAATATAGAACCTAGAAGAAGATGGTTAGATTGGAAAAGATGCCCCAGTCATCCAAAGGAGTGACTAGGAAGGGAAAAAGAAAATGATGAAAATTAGGGATGAAGGATGCCCCCTCGAGAGGACATGCGGGTTGAAGAGAACACATGTGTGCTCTCGAAATAGATGATGTGATGCAAGGGGAGATGAGGAAGAGAGTAAGTGATATGGAAATGGATGAAGCACAAATGGATTTGAGGACAAAAGGTGATGTTGCCCCAGTAAAGGTACAAGCCAAAATGGGTTGATAATGGATGGAGGGTTGTCAATGAGGGAATTAAAGATCCCAAAATAACACGAGGATAGGGAAGGATACATCCCACTGAGTGGTATTGATGAGGGAAGGATACATCCCAAAAAACCACTAAAGGATAGGGAAGAATACCTCCCGATGATGATGATGAAAGTGTTGTTGATGATGGAAGGATACATCCCAAAACAACACCAAAGGGATAGGGAAGAATACCTCCCGATGATGATGATGAAAGTGTTGTTGATGAGGGAAGGATACATCCCAAAACAACACCAAAGGGATAGGGAAGGATACTAATGGATGATGATGATGATGGGTCAAGGCTAGTAACAAGACTGAGAACAAGACCAAGGATATGATTAGATGATTTGGGCTAAGTGGAATGGATGGAGATTGGAGAGAGATAAGGATGAATGATTAATGGATGGGGGGATACATGCAAGACAATAGAATGGAAAAGGAGATGCAATCCTAATGCAATTTTCCATCTTTGGAGCACTAATTTTTTTCTATAGCATAAGACACCAAGTGCCAGGGTATGTGGAACCAAGGCGTAATAGTGTCTAATGCATGAAATAAACACAACAGACAAGAAGGCTATCCCAAAACCCCAAAGCCACAAAGACCTTGGTTGGGCCAGGTATTGAGATAACCACAAGCACGAAAGGATGCCCCAGCATAACACAAGACCTCGGGGATCTTGGCAAGTACTACGTGGGACAACCAAGAAGAAACAATCAAACAAAAGAACAAGATATGCCCCTATGTGGACCAATCAAAACATGCCATAATATGATGGATCATGGCGGCCTTGACAAGTGATGATAGAGAGTTCAAATGATAAACAAAAACCAAAAACATCAAAAGATCGCAATCAATTTCAAATGTCCTTTGCCATAGGATCAAGGGGATAGATGGGATTGATGAGGTCTGTTAGGAAGGATGCATCCTATTGAGACCAAAGATGATGGATACTAAACTAAAAGATCGTTATGACGCAGGATGTTCAAAATTAATTGGATTTTTTGATACAAGTGGATCTCATTTGTGAAGAACTGGCTAGATAAGGGCATAGCTTGATGACACAACACAAGGAAGACAAGACATGAGACTGACACACCCTAAAGACCTAGGGGCTCAGGGGTCGATCAAAGATTAGCCTTGCCTATGTGAAAGCGCAGAGCCCTCCTAGTTCAGTGAAAGGTGGACGACTGACCAAGATGGAGACCTTGATGGATGGTAAAGATAGGATGGACAAAAAGAGAAAGACCAATGATAGACGATAGAAGAGAAAAGTGAAGATCGATGATGGAACCCCGGGGGCGGATCAGATGATCGACCTTGCCTACGTGAAAGTGCAGGGGCAATGTAGTTCAACAAAAAGACCATGGATAAAAGAAAAAAGGGACTAGTGAAGACGAAGTGATCGAGGACCAAAACAAGTTGATCCAAAAAATGCCCCGGGGGCTGATCGAATGATCAGCCTTGCCTATGTGACAACGTAGGGGCAACGTAGTTTGACAAGACCAAAGGCAAACAATGGATAAAGGATGATAAGCTGAAAGAAAATGGGACTGATATGACAAGATAGGATAGACCTATTGGATTGGATAGGATGATCACGATCACATAAAGCTCAGGGATGGGATAGTTATCCAAAGCAGTAAAATGACTTGGGAGGATGATATGATAGATAGATGAGTGATGACAAGTGATAGGGGATTGGAAAGATGTACCTTGATGAGTGAAATGTGATACCTTGATATCTTTCCCACTCTAAATGTGCGAAATGACTAAGAAATGTGAATGAAAAAATACCAAGGACACCTCAAGATTAGCTGAAAGAGTGATACAACGAAAAAGAATGTAAATATAATGAAACACAAACAATTTTACCTCCCTTGTTGTTGATATCTCTTTGATTGGCCCTTGCTTAGAATGATTTGTGTGCTCCTTAGATGATTGCTTGAGTGACTAGATGCAAGATTCAACGTGCAAAGTGATTAGAATGGATAGCTAGATGGTGGTAAGTGTTTGAGAATGTAAATTGGCAGCATGTAGTTATCAAAATACAAAGTGTTGAAAATGAAAATTGGCAGAATAAGGTTGCTCAAATGAAAAGTGTTGAAAATGCCCTTGAAGAGGGGGTATTTATAGGAGAATTTGAATTCTCTAGAGAATTCAACGGTCAAGATGTATCCAACAAGGCAAAGATGAAGGGCTATGGTGGGTTGAGAACCCACAAGCCCTCACATCTTGACATGTGGATGGTGAAGTGGCCAAGAGAAGATGAGGTGTAAGTGAGGTGTCAAAAAGGTACATGAGGTGGAGGAAGAACAAGTACCTTGCAAGTACATTGGGAGATGGGAAGAATCTTGGGTGAATAAAAGTGAATTAAAAATTCACAATGATTGGAAGAATCTAGTGGATAAGACAATGTTCCCAAAAGGTGGGAGTTTGTCACATGTGACTTGATGTGACAAGTCAAAGATTCTAGAAGATGCATGGGAAAAAGGGATTCTTGGAGGAATAAAAGGAATTAAAAATCCTTTGGGGATGGAGAGAGTTGACCAAGGTACTGATTAAGATTAATTAATCAGTAATTAGAAGATAAATGAGGATTAGAAGCCAACTTGCAAAAGTTGGAGGATGTGACACATCCTAATCAAGGATTAGGCATGTGCACATCCCTAATGAAGAAATTAGGAGATGGATTAGGATTAGATGAAAATGACATGTGAGGAATTAAATAAATGTATTATTTATTTAATTTATTTGATGAAAGGAGGATTAAAAGAGTAAAGTATTTAATTATTAATTAAATACTTCAAGGATTTGGTAGAATTAAGGGTACTAATTAAATAATAGTAATATTAATTAATTAATACAAAAATAAGATGAAAGGGGATGAATTTTGATAAATTAAGTGTCCAAATTTAGATGTCTACACCTGCATCTCCTATTAGTTGGTTAATGATGACATACAGGAATGCATCATTAACTCTTCTATAATGTGATTCAGAAGTCTACAAGGTCAACTGATCATAATGATCCCACACCTTTTTTCTAGGAGCTTCTCCCAATATCCCCACTACATTCAAACCATGAAAGATGCCTATTCTTGCAGCTGCATATATCACATAAGAAGTCATGAAGAAGCATTTTTTCTCCCTCACTCTTAGCATCTGATCGTGTAGGCACTCTGATAAAATCATTAGCCAATCAAACTGTTGTTTGCCATCCAAAATGGTTTCAATGAATGGAAACATCCATTCCTTGAACTGTGAGGAATCCCTTTTCCCAAACACTCTGGAAAGCATCATGATAATGTCACCAATCTCCTTGTTGAAATTTGACCTCTTAGGCTAATCAGGAAGCTTAGCCAAAGATTTCTTTTCAACTCTTATCCATTTTTTGTTCATATGGATCTCGTTAGCTTCTTTGTGGTCACTAGATAATTTAAATGCCTCTGCCTCATTGAGTTTCCTGGGGGTCTATGGTGTAGGTGCATTAAACATGAACCTAATCATCTATGGAGTAAGATCAATGATGATATTTCCTTGCAATTCCACATATTGTCTGGTTGTAGGTGTTAGAACTGTAAAAAATTAATATTTTCACATGTTGATTTTACTCATTTCCCTCTCTTTGTGCATTTTCCTCTCGTATTCTACCATATTTCTCCTTTGAATCCTTTGGGTCTTGCATTTTCCACCTTTTGATGCCTATCGGCATAGGTCTTCTATTGTCTCCCTAACCTGTTTTGTGCTAACATTTTGTTTCAGGGCGTTCGGCAAGACACTTCTCTTGTTATGGTGACAACAGAGATATCTATCAGAAAAGGCTATGTGTTTCGGCTAGTGGTCACAGCGATGAGGTCGGGTCTTGCCGACAATGGTTCAATATGAGGCTTTTGGTGAAAGTCCTAAATTCTCTCGGTGAACAGGTGTATTAAAGTCTTTTCGGCATAACTTTCCACTCTACATAGCATCACACCAAGGATTTCAAGTTGTGGCGAGGGGTGGACTCTGTCGGCGTGAGAACCATTTTGTCTTGGCGAATGTGAATGACTTCGAATGATTTTTGATGAAGCAAGGTGCTCTCTACATAGCGTCTTACCGAAGGTTGAATGCTATAATGACATGAGAATCTTTGTCGGCATAGGGGTGGTGATGTCTTAGCGATACATTGTGGCTCATAACCTTCGGAAAAGTGATGTAATATCTACAAAGGGTTTCCCTGACTGTCACAAGCTATAGCAACACACATGATGAGCGATCTATCGGTGTGAGAAACATTGGGTCTCGGTGACTTGCGGGGATGGTAAGACCTTTCGATGTGACTTGTGTATTCTCTATAAGGTCTTCCCAACACTTTTGAGCTACAGCGACATACATATGATATGTGGTCTCATCGACGAGAGAGGTGATTGGTCACAGTGACATGTGAGGAATGAAGTGGGTCCTTGGTGTAACAATGAATGGTCTATATAGCGTTTCACCGACCTGAGTAGGCTATAGCGATATGCGATGGAACAAAAGGCTACTACATGGCTTTGGTATTACCAACTGGATGCTACAGCGAATGTGAAAACATTACTCAAGAAGGATGATAAACGTTTGAATTGCCTTTGGCATAAGTTGTGATATGTCCCGCCTATTGCTTACTGGTAAAAACATAATTACAAACCACTGTGGCTTACATGAATTCGAATTGATGACTGTTGCAGGCCGACATATTTGGAGCCCAATTTTCATGTTGGGCCGACATGATGTTTTATTTGGATATATTTCTCATGCTGGTGTATATATAAGCATGATGTAGTTGTTAATTGGAGGATGAGAGATTAGATTTTTTGATACACTGCAAAGAGATACATTAGAATAAAATTATCAAACCAGAGGCTATTGTTGCATGATTTTCATAATGGAGGTATTTATGAGATTCAGTTGATGATGCTGCATTTTTCTTGTGTTAGTTATCTGTTGAGTTAAAATGAAAAATACTGCTAAATTGTCTCCATGATTGGTTTTTCTGGTTATTTAAGTCGACATAACAAATTTATGTTCGATTTATCAATACACATTTGCTGCATTTGAGTGATTAATCAACTAGTTCTGTCAAGAAAAGATTAAATCCTTTTATTGATCATTGTAATTAGAGAAATTCATTGTGGATTATTGAAGTAGAACTTAGTAGTCACATTATTGCAAGTTTATACAAGTTGTAAACACATAAATGCCAGATAATTTTTGTTTCCTCAGAATGTGTTGTTCATCTTGATCTCATTTGACTCCGCCAACCCAACAAGGCACTAGTCTCTGTATTTCACTATTTGAATCCATTCCAGTTTCTTTGTATCAATTAATTAAGCATCCTAGGATTTAGATTAGTAGGTAGTTATTGAGTTTGGTTTGTTCACTATCATCTGCCATTGTGGACAAAGCACTCCATAAAGATAAACATATGATATGCCTACATTGTTCAAGAGAGGTACACCCACCTCGGTCTTGCAGCACCAGAAGAGTAGAAGGTTTGATTGTTTCAAGCCTTGTTCTATTACCCTAAAACGTCGTGAAAGCTTGGCAACCTTTCGTGGTTCAAACCTACATTTTTGAGAGCTAACAGTAGGATTGTAAGCCCCAGCTATAGTAAGTATGAGTTCTAGACATTGGATTGATAAAGGAAAGAGGGAAACATGTACCAATCTAGATTGAACAATCCTTTATGTTCTCCCTATCACATCTTCTATGAAAGTTTCTTTAAACAACTCCTCATAGTTGAATGGGCCCTGTTGTGCAGTTTTGCACACACGCCCCACTTGGAGTAGGGACCCTCTTTTCGGGATGCCTTTTGGCCTTGGGTTTTATTGGACTTTTCTTTTCGAGGTCTTGAGATGTTGGTCTTGGTGGCCTTGGTCTTTCCTTGAGGCTTGAATTGTTTAAAATTGGCTTTTAGTGAAAATCTGGGTTTGACCTGAATCTGGGATTTTCCAGATCCGATAGATTTTCCTGGGCCTTGGTTCATTGTTCGTCTACTGTTGAATTCTCTAAATCCGGGTTTCTACTTGACTCTGGGATTTTTCGGTTCTAGCGGATTTTCCCATACTGCGTCAAAATCCTGAACTTCGTTAAAATCCTGGTTTCTGCCGAATCCGCAGAATTCGTGTCCATCCGGATTTTTCGTGTGTCTTGGTTTTTTCTAAAATTCCGCCCTAGGCTCGGGTTTCCAGATTTTTCAGACATGTCTTGTCGCTCATTAATGCTCGAAGTACCTTTGCCCAGACACGAGTATGAATGGATTTAAAGTCTTTTAAGCATCATTTTGAGTTCATTATTCACTTGTTTTCTACTTTGGCATCTGAGTTCATTCTTCATTCGAGCTTTGATCATTGATTTTGAGCTGCTTGCGTGAGGTTTGGTTGAGCGCTGATCAAGGTTTTCGTTGCTAGGGCACACTCGTTTTGCAGTCACTTCCTCAAATTCAAATTTTTATCTGGACTAATCCATGGTAAATCATCTCTGACCCTTCCCTTTGTTTGCATCATGATCGAATCTTTCTAAGTCGATTGGTAGCCGTTCTTGGTCGGACTTTGCTTGGTCACGATTTTGTATTTATCTAACTAGGGTTAGACTTAACTCCTCACCAAAACTTTATCACCCATGCTTGTGTTTATCCATTCAATGGCGGGTGTGTGAGTATGGATGGTGTTATGGGTTGGATTTTGTCCCCAAGTGCGTAATTTATTATATCTGGCAAGGTTAGGGTTTTCGGTGCTTTGCCCAGATCTCGTTAGGCTTGATGAATTTATTGCGAATTTCATATCTTGCACCCAGATTAAAATAGCCCCTGTTGTGGGAAGCCTCGGAGTGCTTTAGATTGATCTTCACAGATAGTATTTCAAACCCAGAGCTTACCCTGTTTTTCATGGTGAAGGTTTAGTCATCCAAATTAGGGCATCATTGTCTCGCCCTGATGATTAGTCATGTGAAGACTTTTGGAAATTTGAATATGTGTGCATTTGAGGTCTTGCTTATTTGCGTCGATTTCGAGACCATTTGAATCCCAATTAGCAAGGTTTTACATGATTGTTTAGTCAATGGTTTGCGTGTTAATATTCGTCAGGTTTCTGAGGTGTCCGCAGAATTCCTGCGCACCTAGATTTTCCTGGTTTCGGCCAATCCCACGAAGTATAGCAAATTCTGGAATCCCAAACCATCCACAAAAATTCATCCTGTCTAGACTTTTCTGATTTTCCTGTCTGGTTTCATTCTTTTCAATTTTTGAGGCTGGGATTAATGGGGTAAAGTGCTAAATGATGATTTCTTGTTGCTAATGGGTGAATTCCATAATAATTACATGACTTTTTTCCATACTAACAATTTATTTGACGTATGGTGTCTTGGCAATAGGAATCCGTCTGGGTCGGATTTCTCTGAAATTCTGCCTTGACCGGATTTTCCCGGTTTACCTTGTTTTCCTGGATTGCTTTATTTTTTTGGATTTTCAAAGATTGATGATTTGTGATGGGTCTTAATTGCTTTATATGATTTTATGCTAACCTTTGGATTGGAATTGGATACTCATGACATTCTTTTGTGAATGCAGGTTGAATCAAGTAGGGCTGCTGTAGGAAAATCTAAAGGAGATACGGAGGGGTCCTCCGTTTCAAAAGAAGAAAGATTAAGATTGGATACCAAGAGTCAGCTGCCAGACAACAAGATATCTTTTGTGTGGTCTGAGGTCTCGGACACCAATGTTGGAGCATGGCGATATGAGGAATTCAAAGAAAGAACAACTCAGAAGGATCTATCGGTCCTGAGACAAGGAATGATGAAGTCTAGACTAGTTCATGTGGTAGGGTTCCCTCCTGCAATCTAATGCTGAGTTAATACTAGAGTGTGCTTGGCAGTACGACTTCGACACACAAAGGGTTTTCAATACCGAAGGGAGAGTCTTAGCGAATTTTAATCCTGTTTCTATTGCCCAAGCCTTTGACATGTCGAATTTTCCTTCTTTGTGTGCCTTGAACATGGACTTGGCCAAAAAATATTATGAGAATGAGCCCACCAAAGCTTAGCAGATGATTAATTCTTGGCTGGAGAAGCCAAAGTCACACTATTCCAAACTGCCTAAGCAATTGCATAGGGTTAAATTCAGATTTGATATTTATGATGCGATCACATTTTTGAGTAGAGTGGTAGGTTTGAAGAGTGTGGGAGTGTTGGAAAGTTGGATGGTCATGTGATCAATAAAATTGAACAGAGAACTAATTACCATTGGGTAGGACTTATTAGCACCATGATTGATAAACAGCTAAGGGATGTCTTAGAAACCAAGAAGTTCACCATGTCTTCTTATGTGATGTATGTGTTGGCTAGATTTTACCCATACAGGGGTCTGAATCCAAAGGGAACATTCAGACAAGATGTAATTTATGACATTTACCCAGAATTACACCTAGGACACATGGATTACAGAAGAGCCAATGATGCATTCAAAATGCATATCACTAGGCTACTTCAAAATGCGGAGCATGTGAGATTGTCTAATGGAGAAAAGGAGTTGGTAAAGGGATATGGAGCTTGGTTCATTCAGTTTCCCACTTTCTCCTACATCAGAATCGACAGATGTCAAACTGCCCCATATAGGTTGCTTAGGTATCCTACTGATCATATTGTGTTATTAGAGGTTATAAGACAAATATGTGACTTTAATGCAATTGTCAAGAAAGCAAAGCATAAAACAGGTTTTGGTGGGGATTTTCCTCTCAAAATTGGTATAAGTGAGGTTTGTCCATCCATTCAATCAACACATGCAGTAGGGGATGAATTAGCGGCTTATGGTTTCTCCTTCCACTCCAAGAGGGTAAACTTTGATATCATTGGGGAAGCACAGAAAAGGGCCACCAAGGAGTACCATCACAAGGATGACCTAGAAGATTACTGGGAAAATATCAAAGATGATTTTGAGGCAAGGAAGAAAAGGTACTCAAGGCTTCCTGTTGATGTGATTAGGTTGTACAACATTAAGTTGATCCCCGACCAGCTAGAAGATGATGGGAACCCGGTGCAGGATCATGCATATGAGTCCGTTAAAGATAGATCAATTGGGGAGATAAATTGGAATGAAGATGAGGTAACTGATTTGGAAGACCTGATGGCCCTAGTTATGAAATTCACTACTTCATGGTTAAAACATAAATTTTGGGAGTTGGAGAGTGAGAAGGTACCTTGTACCTTTAATTTAATTGGAAATCTCAATCCTATGTCTACTTCAAAAGAATCTGGAGAAGATGACCCAGAAGGGAAAACTAAAGGGAGCTCACCCTTCAAAATCAAAATCAGAGGCCCTAAAGAAAGTGAGCCAAAACCAAAAAGAAAACCGAAAGGGAAGAAAAGAAGCCGAACTTTAAAAATAGGCAAGTCTTCTGAAGAAGAAGAATTTGAAAAATTAGAAGAAGAAGATGCTCCTCCACAGCCAAAGAAGACAAGAACAACTAGGGTTTCAAAGAGAAAAGGTCAGGAGGCTTCTAAAGATGAGACTTTGATTGTTGATGTGGAGAGTTCAGGGGAAAAAACTAAGGTTTATTCAAGGAGATCAAGGACTCCATCCCCTAAGGAGCCGATGCAAAAGATGGATCCTCTTCCAAAGGCACCCATTGTGGAACAACCTAGGGCTACTTCTCCTTCACCGAGTGTACCTAAGCAACAGACAGCTCATCAAGAGCAAGAGACTAGTGGAGAGACAGAGCCATTCAAGGAAGGAGAACTCTTTGGTGTGGTAGCTGAGCTTGAAGTTGAAGAGGTAGAAAAACACCCTTCTCCACTAGTACAATATGAAGATTCTCCAGCAAGCAGCAAAGACAATGGATCACCTGAAAAGGAGAATATTCCCGTTAGAACCCCATCACCGGTGCAAGAAGAAGAAATTGAAGTAGGTGATCAAGGTGGGTAGTATCCAGGAAAAGAAAAGGATGAAACAACAAAACAACATGAAGAGGCCAAAATAGAAGAAATCATGGTGGATCATGCTGTCTCGGATTGGCTTGAAAAGGAGATTACAAGAAAGAAACAAGTTGTTATTGAGGACACCCCTCTGGACTGGGATGAGATGTTGTCCAAGATCAAAAAAGGTAAGAAGAAGAGGGTGGCCAAAGTAGTCTCAAGGATAGAAAGGGATGAAGCAAGTAACAGGGTCATTCACATTGCCACCCCTGTTGCTGATAAAACTAAAGAAGAGGTCACTGGTAAGGATTACAACATGTGGACTTTTAACCTTGGACTAGCATCTATGGAACAAGATATTGAAGAGTATGAAGGGTCCAGTGCAGTAATAATTGGGAGGGTAAGGAAAGAGACTCAGTCAAAACATAAGCTTAAAAGGGAAAATGAGAGGCTTAGGAAGTGCTTGGAGGATGTAATGAAACCTCTATAGTCTCTTCACCCGTCTTCCTCTGCTACTCCTGGTTTCTTGCCCAAAGAGACCATTTCTGAAATCGAAAGGATGAAAACCTCTGCCCAAACTGCAATAGATTGGTTGAAGGATGTGCAAGTGAAAGGAGATAATGCAATAAAGGATGTCCTTTCAGTTGGAAAAGATGCAGTCAGAGCCAAGGATTTGTTGGAGCATGTGCTATCCCAGGACATGGAGGATATTGACCTTTTGTTGCAAAAATCCAAAGTGATCATGGAATATGGAAAATATCAGTTGGCTTCAGAAGGGATTCTTCCTTCCTCTAGACTTAATGAACCTTGGGAATGGTTTGAGGCTTTGTAGATTTGGCAAAAGGCCATGAGGAAGATTCATAAGCGAAAGAAGCTAATAGATGGTGATTTGACTGGAGTATATGATGGTTGCATTGCATTTTCAAGATTATGACTGGCAGGAGGAAAATTGCTCCTAAATACCTGAGCTTAGAACAATTAAGGGAGTGGTGGCATGATGTTTATGCCCCAGGTGCTGAGAATGTCATAACAGGGTACCAGTTGGATGATGCTGCAACCTACTTGGCGGTAATGAATAAGTATCAGGCTCACAAGGATGACTGGAATAAAGTTGTTAAACAGTCAAGAGAGGAGATTGGCTCCATTGAATGTCGGCTTAGGATCTTGCCTTTGCCACCTATTATTGAGTTGGATAAATTATTTTTGAAGGCTCAGGATTAGAGTAAGGATAAGGGAGGCGGTAGTTAATTCCATTTTGAGATTTGTGCTTCCCTATTATTATGGTGCATATGTTGATCCAGGAAACATTGGGAAATGTGTCTAGGCTGACCTTGATAATGTATCGGCATTTAATGTGTGCCTTATTTTGAAATTCCTAAGGCTGACTTGTTTTAGCTAATTTTATTTTGTAAATGTTTGGCTGGGCCGACATGTTTTATGAATTCTCTATAAAAGGCATTCCTGCCTCATTGTAAGAGAGATAGGAGGATAAAAGAGTAAGAGTCAGAGTTTGATATAGTTGAGTTAGAGCATTTTGCAATATTTAGTTCTTGAAGCAAATATTGTAACAGAATAGTGGAATTGTTGTGACATTTTGATGATCTAATACAATTGAAGGCATTGTGGTTTTTTCCTGGTGAAATCTCTTGTGTTAGTTTATCTTGCATGGTTCCTATTGTTTCATCTTTCAAATTGCTTAAAGATCTAGGGTTTAGTATTTAGAATTGAATTAGTTTGGTGAATGATGTTCATGATTTAATATTTGGAATGTTTGTAGCAATCTCTGGTCTATACTCCCAGTAACTATCTGATTGTAGTAGGCTGGTGAAGTCAACCTGGACCATATATTTATGTGTGCTTAGTTTGATTGTGGATGAATATCTATGATTTGAAAATCTATACACCTTAGAAGATTGCACCATTCTTGTGATATTGCATTGTGGGTTAAGCAAGAATTGGTAACTTGAGATTGGTCCATTCCAGATATCTGTCATTTGCATTGTTCATTCTAGGAATAGTTTAGATTTTATCATATCTTTTCACCCTTACCTTTTTTTGTTTCTTGATCATCTGGTTAGATTAGGAATTAAGATCATTATATTGGAAAGATACAGTCTTCTTGTAGTAAGGTCCAATTGTGATTACCAGCATTTCACATATTATCTGAGTTGTTTATGCATTGTCATGATCTGACACCCGAGAGACCTTGGGGTGATTTTCAGTAATTTATTGTTGAAAATAACCTTTCAAGAGAGATAGAATATTGCATTCTGTCTGACTTGTTGTTGTGCAGAAAACACCATCAACAGGCCCAAGTTTGTATCTGTGATATCTGCCCAATCTGAATCTACCTTACTAGTTGTAAGATTAGCTTCCTTATGCTTATATCTCAAGGTGTAAGGGAGTTTCTCCACCTTTATCTTCTTAGGCTTAGTTCCTTGCCTTGAACTCTCTACAGGTTGACTTCTTTGAGAAGCCTCCTCCAATTCTCTTGACATTCTCTATTCCTGTAATACAACCCTGGACTAGATGAACAAAGGCATGAAAATCATTACATCATCCAATACCATTCTCTACTCCCTCAGGATAACTCTCCATGCTTAGTCAAATTTCATATTCACCAGAAGTGAAGTCAAAGAAGAATCAAGAATAGGAAACTATTTAACATAGGTGGGATCAAGACCGAAACCAGAACAAGACCAGAACCGAGATTGGAATGGAAACCAAACCCAAAACTAGTCGATAGTTCCAAGTCCATTTCCCACTCTAGTTCCACTTCCACCAAAGGGAAAAGGTGAAGATCAGAGTCAAAAATCATCAGAATCAGGATCATTTTGGGAATTAACTCCCATGTGAACACTTATGGGACAAGTTCATTCTTGGGTCTACTTCCGCTAGTTTTCCATTCAAACGAAGCAATTTATTAATGGTGTGATCATGTGAGCTTTAGGACCTAGGTCACATGGAATCATAAGGAAACTTCAAATAAAGGGGCCTAACCTCACCCTTTAATAGGATAAAGACCAAATTTAAACTCTAAGTTCTTGTCATTGTAAAGGTCTTCGCACAAACCCTAGTTTGTGCAATGCTTCGACTCAGACAATTAGGGCATCAAGAACCCAACATGAAAATTATTGAACCGACACAGGAATGAGATCAAAGGGGTCACCAAATAGATTTCAATGCATTTAAAGCATAGATGACCCCATTAAATGAAACCTTAGTTAGAAATTAGGGCACAATAGAATGGACATGCCACAAAAATGACAATAGAATGACAAAAGAATCAAACAGAAAGGCAGAAAAAGAAAAATGGAAAATGGAAAAAATACAAAATGAAACTAGACACACATAAGGGAACAAGTGAAGATTCACAGGAAAGGTCTCGTGAATGCGCAAGAACATCATGAACAAGAAGAAAAAAATAGAATGACAAAAATAAATAGGAACAGAATGGGAAAAGACCCTACCTCAAAATTCCAACAAGAAAGGTTGAAACTGGATAAGAATTTTCTCACAATGCACCTCCACAATCAAATCATGTTGCTCTCAAAGTTACCCTGGATCTAGTTTGCTAAAACAACCTAGACAATAAAGATAATGAGCCATTTAACCTTGATTAAGGTTTTAAAAACATTTTGTGCATGTGAGGAGGCTACAATTAATGCATTAAATGTGGTTGATTGGGAGCGAAACCTAAATGTAAATAAGTAATCAACCAATGTGGAAATCAAAGGTAGGGTGAATGTGGACATGAATTTAGAATAGTATAAGAAACTTTACCCAAGTCTCTTATCCAACTCTTAATCTAATTATGGTCCCACAACAGAGACAAACAAAAAAGGGAAATGGGGGCAGAATCGGAATCAAAACCGGATTTGGAAGTTTTACGAAGTTTTAAGTTTGGTTCCTATTCCAATTCCACTCCCAACAAAGGAAAAAAACATTAAGACAAGGACAAAATAAATGATGAGAAGCGGGACTGGAACAAAAACCAGGCGCAACCAAGACACCAACAAAGACAAAAACACAAAGCAAGTGAGTGAGCGAGAGTGAGATTGGAACCAAAACATAATTCAAAACTTTTACAAAGTTCCAAGTTCAATTCCAATTCTAGTTCCACTTCTTCTAGAGCCAAAACAAAACAAGAAGGAAATGAAAAATGACTCAAGGGAGAAACAGACCCAAGAGCACAAGACAAACTGAAAGACTATGAAAAGAACAACGAGGCAAGGGTGGGACCAAAACTGAAACCGAATCTGAACTTAGAACCTTCAAAAGTTCTAAGTCCAGTTTCCATTCCAGCTCCACTTCCACCAAACCAAAAAGAAATAAGGACTTAGGAGGAAAAAGAAAAGCTCCTAAGACCTAAACAAAACACCAAGGACAAAACAAAAATAAGGGGGGGGCATTTTGATCCAAAATAAAAAATGGAATGGTTATGCAAGGCATAACAAGCCCAAGGGGGAAAGTGGGAACAAAGTAGAGACAAATCAGTGAAAATTCCAAAACAAGAAGCACACCAACACACCAATCAGAGCTAAAGATACACCATTCCACTAACGCATGCCCTACAAGGGGCCCAAAGAACCCCCTAACAAGGATAAACCACAACCCAAAAACAACACAAGAATCCAACAAAACGTGAGGAAGACAAACAACAACCCCACCCATGCAACTAGTTGCAATGCAGCAACACAAAAAACACAAAGGCCTACCAACAACAAAGTAGCCAAAAACCTAAAGCCAACCAACCACAACAAGTAATAAATAGATCCCAAAGGGAAAAGGAAAACAATGGAGAGAAGAGTTGAGGAGAAGGCCAAAACAAGAAGCACACCATCTACCCCAACATGCCTATCAGAGTTAAAGATAGACCAACCCATCGAAAAAAAACCCGCAAGGGGCCAAAAGAACAAACCAACATGGCTATCTCGCAACCCAAAAGCAGCAAAATCAACCAACAAAATGCGAAGAAGCAAACCATCCACGCAACCAGCCGCAACCCAACAACAAAGAGAACCTAGCCACCTACCAATGACAAAGTAGCCAAAAACCATTAGCCTACCATCCACATCATCATCTAGTTTAGAATCTTTAGCTCCCTCTCCCTCTAAAGAATTCAAACCCACACTCCCACCACTCTTCCCTCTCTCCATCCTTCTATATTTTTTAACAATACATGGGGGTTGTTTATATTTAAAATATAAATAATAGTTAAACTATTAAAATATATATTTTTGAAAACTAGACTTATGGATCTACAAAAGGGTATTTTTATATTTTAAAAAAAAATGTTATTTACATGAGTAGGAGTTATTCAAACATCAATTTTTTCAAATATTTTTTTTTTTGGTAAATTGGCTTTAAAGTGGTACTACATATGCATTTAGCCAACAATTTTAGTTGGAAAAGTTGTGGAAATATCTAACTTATAGATCATATGTTTGACCGAAATTGATTTTTAGTTAGAAATACTTAAATTCACTTGTGTTGATAAGTTGGCCAAAAGTGACACATCTTCGTACTTTTACTCTATTAAATGAGGAACTAGGAGCAAAACTAGTGTTGAATATGTATAACAAAGCTAAACAAAAGTGGGCTAAAATAATGTAGAATAAACATTTATACTCCCCAAATTGAACAAGGATTTTCACAATCCAAAATCCCCCTTCAAGGTCAGCGATTTGGAATTTCATGACATCATGTAGGGGCATTATAATAGAGCATGTTACTATGTACATGAAAAATAGATAAAGTACCTCCTTCTAGAAAGACTCATGGGATGGAGAAAAATTCCTTTCTAAGAAATGTAAGATGTATCAAGAGAGAAATTTTTAGGCATGGAATGGGGAGAGAAAGTAATTATATGGTGAGGAGAGAACTCAATGGTAGGGCGATTTGGTAATGGAAATCAACCTAGGAATTAAACTTAGATGTTGATAAAATGGTAAAGATTAAAAATATTTTCAAGGAAAGACATATAATAATGTCAAAGGGACAAAATTAGGTGCATTGGTGTGGCTCAAAGATAAGAAATTACATTCTTAAACTGGGATACAAGTTCAAGGAGGAGGTAGTAAAGAAGTCAAATTGGCCACTAGGACTATGTTGGGATAATAATTACCTACCAAAAGTAGGATTCTTTGCATGGGCAATCATTCAAAATAGAATACTCATTGAGGAAATAATTAATAAAATAGGGTTAATGGGACCACATTGGTGTCCCCTATTCAAGAAATGGGAAGAGATTGTAGATCAGTTACTTTTACAATGTGAGGTGGCAACAAAATGTTGGAAGAATGTCATGAAATGTGTAAGCTGCAATAGTCCATGCCCAACATGCCCAACAAGTCTAATAGCCATGTTTAATGGGTGATTGGACTAGAGGAAAACTATTGTATTTTCAAGTATATGGATGATGAGTCTATCAATCATGATATGGGAAATATGGAAAGAAATAAATTTAAGAATTTTTCAAGGAAAGGAGTTTCTATTAGAAATATTGTTCAACACAATAGAAATTTCAATTATATTAATGGTAAATAATATAGTTAGAAATCAAAACTCTCACTTCATGGGATTAAAGGATCATATTAAGTTGGGTGATCTTGAAATTTCACCCCATTTATGGGGTTGGACAAGTTAATCCATTGAAGGATCATAGAGGTGAGGCTATTTGGATCCCACTAGAGGGAGGATGGATCAAAGTTAATTTTGATGGAGCTTCTCGAGGAATTCTAAGACCCTCAGGTACAGGCTATGTGGTGAGAGATCATGAAGGGAAAATTTTGGCAATAAACACCAAAAAACTATTGGATGAGACCAATAACGTGGGTAAGTTTTAGGCAGCATGGCTCGCATTGAGAATGTGTTAAAATTTAGAGTGTCGAAGGATCCACTTGGAAGGTGATTCCCACATCATCATAAATTCAACATGAAGGAGGAAAATGCCAAATTTGGATTTATAAAAATTCCTCTAGCCAATTTGGCAACTATTGGAAGAATATGAAGAATTGTGAGTCTCACATATTTATCGAGAGGGTAATACAATCATCAACAAAATGGAAAATTGGGAAAATAAGAGAGAGGAAGTGGATGTCAATATCAAGTTGAAATAAGTTTGGTAGAAATTAGGGGAACTAGTGAGGAGGGTGTAATAATCGAAATAAATGCAACTGTGATATGAGCTAAGTGATGGGACTTTCAACTGCATTAAAGGATGACAAGAACACTCTAAAAAATTAGGATCAATGCAATCACATATTTATTGCCATACCAAGACCAAATAGAGTGCATAAAACATGGAGGAATCATGAGGATATACTAGAAAGGCCCAAGAAGTGGCGATAATTAACTTCCTAAAGAAAATATGGAAAACTAATGAAAATAATAGAGGTGGGTGGGAAGAAATCAAAGGTTGTAATGTTGTCATTGTAGGGTGGGAATCAATGGGATGGTAATCTATGAATTTTTTTTTTGAATTCAAAAATGTAATTTTAATTTCTAGACATGGAAGGTCTTATCATATTTCAAGGAGGCCCTAAAAATTTAGGTGGTCATTTTTTTGGTTTTTTTGGAAAGCTCTGAATTGTAATGGATGTAAGATCTATTGTATCCATGGTGTGCCCCCTTAGCCATGTATTTAAATTAAAAAAATGCCCTTACATGGAAAATTCAAACACCCTATTTTATCCCTGTGAACCAGTGATCTTGGCCTACTCTAAAAAAAGATGCAAAACAAGGTGCAAAAAAGAAAGGAAAAAAACACTAACACCTCAAGATTAGCCTAGTTGAATTCAAAACAAAGAAAGATAATAACATTCAGATATTTACCTTGTCTTGAATTGATCTTTTGGTTGGCCCTTGATGGTTGATTTTTTGTGCTCCTTTTGATGGCAAGGTGGATGAAAATGGATTCAAAATGATGAGGGTTGGATGTAGATTCAAATGATGGATATGGGTATTTTGGGGGATGAACAAAATAGATGCAATGAGAGCTTGAAGATGAGAAACAATGGTGGTTGAAGGTTGAGCTTGAGCTTGAGAAAAATGGTTGAATGAGAATGCATGCGTTGCAAGTGTGTGAGTGAAAAGTGTTAGAGAATGAAAGAAAAAACTTTCATTTTATGGAAAGCAGCCCTAGAAAGATGGATGGTTGAGATCAAGCCAACATGGACAAGATGAAGGGCTGAGGTGAGTTGAGGACTCACAAGCCCTCACATCTTGCCATGTGGCAGATGATGTGTCACAAGGACACATGAGGTGGAAAGTGACATGTGACGGGAAGGTACTTGTAAGTACCTTGACATGTGACTAATGTGACCTCTCAATGATCACATGGGGAAGAGGAGATTCCTTGGAGGAATAAAGGTGAATTTTAAATTCACAATGATTGGGGATATCTTAAGGATAAGACAAGGTTCCAAAAAGAGAGGTGAGAAGTACCTTGGATAAGGAAAAGTCCTTAAAAAGGTAGGAACTTACCCACATGTGACTAATGTGACCTCTCAATGATCACATGGAAAAGAGGAAAGCCTTGGAAAGATAAAAAGGAATTAAAAATTCCTTGGGAGATTGGGAGAGTTGACCAAGGTACTAATTAGGCTTAACTAATCAGTGATTAGAAGACTATTAGTGGCTAATGAGGATTAAAAGCCAACTTGCAAAAGTTGGAGGATGTGACATCCTAATCAAGGATTAGGCATGTGCACATCCCTAATAAAGAGATTAGGAGGTGGATTAGGGTTAAGGAAAAGTGATGGAGGATGTGACATGTGGAGAATTAAATAAATTTATTATTTATTTAATTCTTTTGAGGAAAAGGGGAAAAGGGGTAAGGTATTTAATTATCTAACTAGATACCTTAGGAATTTAGAGGACTTTAGAGGTATTAATTAAATAATAGTGATATTACTTAATTAATGTGGATAAGGGGATATTTAGATGAAAAGGGATAAGTTTGGAAAAATGGAAGTGTCCAAATTTGGATGTCTACATTTTTCCACTCTTTAAGATGGTGTTACGAAGTAGCATCATTTCAAAGAATATTAAAGCATAGAACCTGGAAGAAGATGGTTAGATTGGGAAAGATGCCCTAGTCATTCAAAGTAATGACTAGGAAGAAAGATAATGTGAGTGAAGATGAAGATTAGGGAATGAAGATGCCCCATCAAGAGGACATGTGGGTTTAAGAGAACATGGGTGTGCTCTCAAAATGGATAAGACGATGAAAGGGGAGATGAAGAAGATGATGCAAAGTGATGGATAAGGGAGGATGACAAGCGATATGATATTTTGAAGCACAAATGGAGTTAAGGACGAAGGTGATGTTGCCTCAGTCAAGCTACAAGCAGAAATGGGTTGATGATGGATGGAATGTTGTCAATGAGGGGGAATGATATATCTCGAAACAACATGAGGATAGGGAGAATACATCCCGATGATAATGAAAGTGTTGTTGATGAGGGAAGGATACATCCCGATGAGTGTTGTTTCAATGAGGGAAGGATACATTTCAAAAAACACTAAAGGATAGGGAAAGATACATCCTGATGATGAGGATGATGATGTTGATTGGAGCAAGGCTTGTAGCAAGGTTGGGAACAAGACCAAGGATGTGATTAGATGATTTGGGCAAGATTGAATGAATGAGGATTGGATTGAGAGATGAGATGGACGAAAGGAATAAAAATGATGAAGGAAAGATCATGAAATGCAATGAAATTGATTACCACTTGGATGAATGGATAAATGTAGACATCCAAATTTGGACACTTGCATTTGTCCAAATTTCTCCCTTTTCATTTAGATATCCCCTTATCTACATTAATTAAGTAATATCACTATTATCTAATTAATACCTCTAAAGTTCTAATCCCTAAGGTATCTAGTTCAATAATTAAATACCTTACTCCTTTTCCCCTTTTCCTCAAAAGAATTAAATAAATAATACATTTATTTAATTCCTCACATGTCACATCCTCCATCACTTTTCCTTAATCTTAAATCCATCTCCTAATCCCATCATTAGGGATGCGCACATTGCTAATCTGTGATTAGGATGTGTCACATGATGGAACTTCAATTTTTTCTCCTTGTGTTCCACTCTTATCATGCCTTATGTCAATGGTCTTTTATGGTGTTGGGAAAATCCTAAGGTTGGGGTTTTACCTTTGTTTTCATGTAAAACCCTAGTGTTTTTATCTTACGCCTTAGGAAGGATCTATTTGGCCATTACTTTTTTGGAGGGTTTTTAAAACATCTTATGTCACATCACTTCATCTAGGTCAAGGTCCTTTTGGTCTTATTGTTTTATTTCCTTCGCATGATCTTATTTTCCTAAGTCTTGGATGGTCTCATGCTCCCTCTTTTAAGTGACAACTTATGTCATCGTTCGTCATCGGCCTAGTGATGTCCCCTTAGTCCTTTAATAAATGTTTTTATTTTGAAAAGGAATGAGTTCACATGACCGTAGATCAATCATCATTTGATCTCTTCTATTCCCCGCCATCCCGCGATGATCCCACCACCCTATATTAGTTGATCGCAATATCACAGGTGGGTTCCATGTGTCTCATCTGGTGAAGCCGAAGGAACAATGGAAATACTTTCGTAAATTAATCTGGCTTTAATACATTATGTAGTGGGTTACTAAAGCGTTTGTGCGATCCACATGTTTCAAATCAATGGAGGTGTTATGATCTTGGCGGGGAAGATGCTCGATGGTTAATGACAAAGCTAGCAACTGTGTTAGATGAATTGGATTGCCGATGGTTGAAGATCAATGGTTTCTCACCATCGCGTGATCAGAAGTTGTTTGGTCTTTATCGATCACAATATCATGGGAAAGCACCACATGGATTTTGTTGGTAGCGTATAGTATGGTGGGCCCCTTGTTTCCTCGATGGATATTGTGTTAGTTTGATTTGAAGGCATTTGTTCAATGATCTGACTAAGGTGAAGGATCGACGGCTAATATTTGAACCTGCATGAAATACGAATGGATCCATTCATGCAACATGCGAGTGAACTTTAATGGTGGACATGACATTTACGGAACTAGTTTGATCGAAATAAAGCAACTATTCTTTTGCTTTTGGTATCACAAAGCATTCAAAACATCTTTGTGGAGCAGTCGCGGAGCTGAGGACAAAGTCACAAGCTGTTACAACAAGGATTTGGGTTTATGCAAGTGTGAAGCCATGAGTTCAATTTTTGTATCTCCTGGTTATTCTGAATTTGAATTTGGGGAAAATTTGTTGTGTGCTTGTTGTAGGACTTATTGATAATTGTTTTAGGGCTATAGGTTAACTGAATTGTGGGAAATTGCAAATTTTTGTTTTGTAGTTTCATATTTTGTTTAGCCCTAGTCTGTCTAAGGTTTGAGATAGCAAGGAAGCCCTAGTTTACTCAAGATGGCACTGACAAAGCAACACTCTTTCCAAATTGATTATTTAAGTAGAAACCTATATGATGACTTCCTGGATCAATTTCCCTTATCAACAAATGATAGGAAGAAGGGATTGGTTTTGATGCGAGGAAAAACCCTAGGGGAGGGATTAATGTATAATTGTTCCAACATAGCCAATGCTAGGGTTCCTCTTATAGGTTTGGAGATGTTCAGATTGTGATTTGGACAGAGGAATTTGCCTCACCCCTTTTCAAATGGTTGGATGTATGATATGGGGAAGTTGGTGATACCAAATGTGTTCCCTGATGTAGACTTGCTTAGGGCAATGGCTACACGATATGACCCTGTCACATGGGTAACCAAAGATAATGATGGAAGGGTTCTATTAAGAATTAACACAAAATAATTCCAATAGATTTTTGATTTGAGTGAGCCTAGTATGTACTTGGTTCCTATCAATCTTGAGGAAATGAAGCAGGTGTATGGGAAGTTGAAATCACTCTTCAGAGCTAAGTTGCTCCCACCTCATTTGGCTAGGGCAGGAGGTTTGAGATTCTATATTAGCCCTAGTGACCAGGAACCTTTCAGATTGAATTATTTTGCAAATAATTTCTTGGTCACCTTTTACTCACTGTGCCAGATTTTGGGTTTCAATCTTAACATAGTGATTCCTATCGGTTACATGTTCATGGGAGTGTAAATACAACACTCTAACTTCTTTGTTACTTATGATTTTGCTTCTTTGTTGGTTGAAAGGATACATGAAGGGCTATTAAAGTTGTAGAAAAATGATACAGGCACCCAATTCTTCTGGTATTCTATGTTAATGTATATGTTCTTGTACAAGAATGTTGATTTCTTCTCTGAGAAGATGGAATTAAGGAAATTGATTGATGGAGAAAGATTTCCAGTATAGATGTGGACTACAGATTTATCATGTAACAAGGAAAATACTAGTTATGTGCATTTTGACAATTGTTTTGCTTCTAGATTGAGAGCCAGGCTAATGGTAAATGTACCCAGGATTCATGAGGGACTACATGATTTCCTCATACCAAAAGGGAGGAGGCCAGAATTGAAGATTTTCCATAACTGGGGTGACATTACTCCATACCAAATCAGCATTGTCTTGAGGGTGTACGATTTTTAAGGGACCCCTCATATATTGCCATAAAATGTGCCACCAAGGGTGGTATTTGCAGAGGTTATATGGAAAATTGGTTGTAACCATGAGGACAACCTTACCGGGAAGGGTAAAGGAACGTTTTTCCCATATTATACAGTGGTATCAAATTTTGTCTTTTCGAAAGGAGGTTGGGTGCACTTTGGGAAATTATTTGAAGACTATCATTTGAGGTGTGGTCCTAAGTGGCAACATGATCCTGAGGGTTTCTTTTCCCTTTTCAAACAAAGGATAAAAGGTGGTAAGTTTGTGCATGAGTTCAACTTTCCTGAGGTCTTGATTAGAAATGAATTTGACCTAAGCAAGTAGGAGTTGAACAAGGAGAAATGGATAGCTTATGATAAGTTATTGGATATTGTGCACAAAATGGATCCAACGTATGATCCATTGTTGGAATTCAATCCATACCATAAGAAAATTGACTTTCTCATGGAGAACTTCAAAGAAATCATGGGAACTTTGAGGACTAAGAAGATAAACTTGAAGTTTAGTCTGGGCATACAGGAGCAAGGTGCCAAGCCAATTGAAATGAGGCCAACATACCAACCTATAGGAAAGAGGCCTATTTACTGGAGGAAAAGAGATGATAGCAGTGATGAGGAAGAAGAGGACAAAAAAGGGAAACAAATAATGAAATTTCATACACAACCAGGTCCAAAATTCAAAATGCCTGGGGCAATTAAGATCATTGATTTGCAATCATCACCTGAGGATAGTCCCTCACCACCACCATCTGAGCCAAGCCCTAAGAGGAAAAATATTGATCAACCACATGAGGATTTGGTGGATGAAATTGTTGTCACTGATTAGGACATGCAGATTGGTATACCTTCCCCTCCTACGCCAACTGAGTTGGTTCTATCTGATCTAGATATGAAAGGTAAATGTGTGCAAGATGCAAGAATGGAGGCATGTAAGGAGTTTCTAGATGATAATGCATTTGTAAAAACTCTTGTCTTCTTGCAATTGGTATGGAGAATGAAATTGGAAGAATACCAAGATAAGTGTAAGAAGAGAAGAGAATTGAGGAATTGAGACCTAACAGGTCAGACCAGGAGAATGATGATGAAGTGAAAGTTGAACTAATGGAAGAGTTCAAGAACATCACTCCTGAGGAAGGGAGAAAGCTGGTAAGTCAGGCTAGTGTTTTTATTTTTCCTTAATGGGACATTGTAGATGTCATAGCTTTTAATGCTATTCTGAAGTCCAAGCATCCCTTGCAAGATTCTGAAGAAGAGGTCAAGGCAGCATTGCAAGATTTTGCTTTCAATGAAGAATATGAGACCTTGGAAATTTGGGCATTGGCCCCTCAAGGGAGAAAGTCAAATGTTACTGATATTAGCCCAAATTTAAGAGGAGGGTTAATAATAAAGAGGGATTCAGAGACCTCAACCACTGAGGCCACTAATTTGACTGTAAATGTGGCCAAATTGGCCCAAATTACTGTTGAAAGAGAGGAGGTTGAAAAGAAAATCCTAATGAGAAATATAATCTCTTGATTGAGGAATATAGCAAGATGCAGCAAAGGAATGTTGAGTTGCAGACTGAGGTGGATACGTTAAGGTAAAAATAGATTGGGGAGACATCAAGTGCTCCAGGGATCAGTACATTGCCTTCCACATCAGGGTCAGTACCTCTTGCTTCTCCTATTGTTTCCACACCAAGGTTTCCCAGTCAAACTCCTTCCCTCAACCCTTCTTTGGAACAAATTGATGAAGAAATGGAATACTTTGTTGATCCTTCAAAGAAGAAGCTAATGCATAAAATTGAAGAATTACAAGCATCCTTGAAGGTAAGTGAGGAAGGAGCCCTTCTAAAACAAAAGGAGGTTGTTACTATTGTATTAAGGCATCTAAATGAGAAGGTTGATAATAGATTGTCATTTATATATTCTTTATATTCTTTGTTATTAGATGCAATAAAGAATATTGATAGGGATCAGGAAATAGTGATACCATTAATTGAAAATTGGATCCCTAGGGCCAACGATTTAGACATAATGTATAAGGCCTCAAGGTTTGATATAAATAATAGGCCCCAATCATTAAGGCCTACTCAGGTGTTAGTTAAATCATTGCAAGGTTTTCATACCTTACCAAATGACTTGAGTAGGAAGATCTAGGAGTTGGTGAAGAATTTTGATGATTGGGGCAACACATTGTTACCTGACATAATTGATGGGTAGGAGAATATTAGGTCACTCCAATAGTGGTAGGATCAAGCAAATGAGGTCATTGATGATCAAATTAAATTAATTTGTGATGACTCAGATTATGATTTATTGGTGAGCTGTATGGATAAAATCATTAGCACCAGCTCATTCTTAGAATCTTTTGAAAGAGAAGCAAACCAAGTAGCAGTTAAATACACACCTTATAATGTCAAGGTGAATGAGGTAATTAATTTTGATTGGCCAACTAATGAAGAATACTAGAAATGGGTAAATAAATATTTTAACTAACGAAGAGTAAAAGGAGTGGGCTACTAACGATTGGAAAATCAGTTGTTGCAGTTACAAAAAATTATAGTTTTGTTTTGGTGGTAGTCTTGGCGTAGAATTCTTGAAGCTTTGTTGTTGCATCAACCATTCTCAGCGGGCACTATGAACAAGAAGATTCTTTAGGGTGATTATTGTTGTAACAAATTTTGGAATGTCACAAAGTGGTCCAATTGGCTGGTGATGTTTGTGCTTTCTGGCTCAATGCTTGTTTGCTCCTTCATTTTCTATAAGAAGTATTTCAAGGCCAGAAGTAGGGGTTAGCAAGTGAGATATTTTTGGTTGAGTCTAGGTAGAGTTGCAAAGAAAAATTGTAAAGTTCGATGGTTTAAAGGAAAATGTAGTTTATGTTTTGAGTCATTTTGTAGTAGGTTTTGAATTCATGGGGATTTGATGTTTTATGACAATATTAGCATTTGAATTGAAATGATTAATTCAAACTCATGTCTCTCCATTGTACATGCATATCTTATTTTTGAATAAGATAATCAAGGGTTGTCTCATTCATCTCACTGTTGTGGTGTGTATGATTTCTATATTGGATTTAATTCAAGGAATTAATTAAAATGATTGAATGGGATTGTAGGTGGATATGTTATGTATAAGGATTTGATAAGTAGTATTGGGTTAGAATACATGTTGATGAAATTGTAAAGCAATGTTCTCAAGGATCTTATAGGTTATGTGTTAAATCTATCATAAACCCTTCGATGTTTATGAATTTGACTCCCCCAATGGATATATGGTACTGATCTAAGTTGTACTAATTTGTATGGTTCAGTATTTGTTTGTCTTTACCGAGAGCTTGCTACAAATTGCAAATCAATGACTATTTTATACTATGGAATGTGTTGAAGTTATCTCATGCTCCAAAATAGTTGATATTATTGATAAATAGCCAATTCTATTCGGTATTATCCTATTATGTTGAGCTATTAAATGAGATTATTTGTTGTTGTTAATGTTGTTTATGATAATGGTGCAGAGGTTGTAAACAAATTAAGGTGTTACCCTCCTGGATCTTGTAGAGCCCAAAGTGTAAGAGGTCTTTAAAATCCTCGTCAATTGGTCCAGGTCCTTCGAGCTACCCTTGATTGGAATTGACAACTCCATAGGTAGATCAGAAGACAAACCTAGTTACAATAAAAATAACCATCACATCCTCCAACTTTTGCAAGTTGGCTCTTAATCTTTGTTAGCCACTAACTGTCTTCTAATCATTGATCAGTTAAGCCTAATCAGTACCTTGGTCAACACTCCCCATCCCCCAAGGAATTTTTAATTCATTTTTATTCATCCAAGATTCCTCTCTTCCCCATGTGAATTTTTAATTCACATTTATCCCTCCAAGACTCTCCTTATTCCCATGCAAGTAACACATGATGCCTATTTGCTAGGTTTTCATCATGGTACTTATCCAAGGCACTTGTTTGCCAAGTTTTCACCATTGGACACATTATTTCTCTTTACTATTTTATTTTTTGACTTTTTCTGATTTTTTGATTTTTTGGATAGAATGTGGATGGAGATGGATAAATATAGGGATTTGGATAAGTGGATTTAGAAGACATGTAATAAGGAGATGGATGAAGGACTCAAGCATCAAGTTCCAGATGAGGTATTAAGAGCCCATGTTTGAAATGGCTATCAAATGTTGGTACAACCTTATTAGGATAAATGGATCATTGTTCATCTTCATTCCCTAATCTTCATCTTCACTCACATTATCTTTCTTCCTAGTCACTACTTTGAATGACTGGGGAATCTTTCCCAATCTAACCATCTTCCTTTGGGTTCTATGTTTTAATATTCTTTGAAATGATGCTACTTCGTAACACCATCTCAAAGAGGAGCAAAATGTAGACATCCAAATTTGAACACTTGCATTTGTCCAAATTTCCTTGTTTTCGTCTAAATATCCCCTTATCCGCATTAATTAAGTAATACCACTATTATCTAATTAATACCTCTAAAGTTCTTCTAATCCCTAAGGTATCTAGTTAAATAATTAAATACCTTACTCTTTTTCCCCTTTTCCTCAAAATAATTCCTCACATCTCACATCATCCATCACTTTTCTTTAATCTTAAATCCATCTTCTAATCCCATCATTAGGGATGTGTACATGGCTAATCCATGATTAGGATGTGTCACATCCTCCAACTTTTTCAAGTTATCTCTTATTCTTCATTAGCCACTAACTGTCTTCTAATCACTGATCAATTAAGCCTAATCAGTACTTTGGTCAACACTCCCCATCCCCCAAGGAATTTTTAATTCATTTTTATTCATCCAAGACTCCTCTCTTCCCCATGTGAATTTTGAGAGGTCACATAATCCTTATTACAAGGTACTTACAAGTACCTTCCCATCACATGTCACCTTCCACCACATGTGTCCTTATCCATCTTTCCCATGGTGGCAAGATCTCAACCCTTCATCTTGCCCATGGTGGCAAGATCTCAACCATCTATTTCCATAGGGTTTCTCTCCATAAAATGAAGGATTTTTCTTTCATTATCATTATTATGCATTCACAACACAACTCATTCAACATTCAACCAATTTTCAAGCTCTCATACTCTCATCCTCTCTCAAGCTCTCCATCCACCATTGTTGCTCATCTTCATGCTCTCATTGCATCTATCTTGTTCATATCCTCAACTACCTACTTATCTCATTTCAATCTACATTTCATCAAAATCATTTTGCATCCACTTTTAGCACTTCTTGCCATTGAAGGAGCACACAAAATCAACCATCAAAGTAGAATTTATTTAACTATAGATGAATAATTAAAAGCAAATAGTTAAATAAATGATAATTTATTTGATTATTGAAGGAAAGAATGTTAGTGACGCAATTAAATTCATTTAATTGATTAGAGTAGAGTGAAGATCAAGAGAATGAATTGATTAAATAATTAACATTATTTAATTAATAGAGGAATGTGATCAAAGGAAATAATTAAATAATTAAAATTATTCAATTACGCAAGGAAGAAAGCTAAGACAATGGAAAAATGACGTTCACAAACCAAGACATTTCAGTGTCTACAGGGTGCACATAATGTGAACTTGTATAAAATTTATTATTTTCCAATTCCCCTCATAAATTGGGATAATAAGACTATTGTGCTTCACACTCAAAAGGGGAAGAGTTATTAAAGCTTCCCATTTCTTGATTATCTTTAAAAATTGGGTAAATTGGACTTTTTGGTACCTTTGGCACAAAAATTGAAGGTTCATAAAACATTTCATATCGTTTGAATCCCTTTGTAAATGAGGAAATTAGAGCAGTAATATGAGCATCATCAATATTGGCATTCAAAGGACAAAGTTTTGGCATAGCTTTTGCATTCAACCTCTGTTTTGAGCATCATCAAAGTCATTGGAGTGATTTTTAAATTAGTGATTTATTTATTTGTAATTAAATTTTGAGACATTCAAGGATATATCACATTGGATCCTACTTCATAATGGTATCAAGTTTTGATTATTAAAATGTTATGGACTTTCTATAGTAATGACACTAAAATATTGTATGATTCAAAATGCTACAAAATTTCTAAGTTACCCATTTACAGTTTGGTCATAGGAGGAGAACCATTTCAATCCTTATTATTTTCTTGGTATACCTAGTTCATTTTACCCTTTTGTGGTTCTCCCACCTTTTCTATTTTTCTCTTTCATTTTTACAATTTTGTCCTTATGTTCTTTCTAGTTAAATGTGAACAAAAACCCAAAATCATATAATATGGGGGATGCCACTCCCTCTAAGATGCAAAGGGGTCAAATGTTACAAGTGATTTACATTGTTTGTGGAATTATTTTGTTGCTATCTATTGAGCACAAATCAACAAAGTTAGTGAAAGATCTAGTGACATTTGTAATCTAGTAAGTTCTTTTGTAGCCAAGTCTATAATATGTTTTGTGAATGTGTATGTATATATACTCATCACTTTCTAAATGATTTCATATTTTTTCTTTCTATACCATACCCATATGGCACTCTATATGTTTCCTTTCCACCTATAGATTTTCCTATTATAGTAGTATTTTTCAATTTTTTAACTAGAAATGAAATCATTCCATAAATTTGACTTTTTTTTAACTTGAACATTTGCATTCTTCTTTGAATCATCTATTTTTTCTCCAAGTATTCTTGGTTGACTTCATTATTTTTAGAGGCATATACAACTCTTTTGATTGAATTATGATTAGGCTATTGTATGCATTAATAGAATTTAGAAAACTACCAAAGTTTGTAAACAATTCCATAATTGGGTTTACTTTTAAATTGTATATGTGATAATAGGAAGATAGTATCAAGTCAATATGTTGTTAATGGTATACTCGCAACTAATGAAAGGGTGTTAGTAAATATAGGATCACAATCTCTAATTATATATTAATATATATAGGTATATCTTGCCTTTTGCTTAAAAAAAAAGATAGGATCACAATCACTAACAATAACCTTAGGTGTACCATGTAGCTTTTGTATATTCTCCAAAAAATATTTTTCCACTATACTTATTGTAAAAGGATGTGATAATGCAATGAAATGTGTATATTTAGTGAGTTGACCTATTACTACTATGATGACAGTATTACCTCTAGATCTTGGCATCCCTATGATGAAGTCTATGGATCTCTTCTGAATGTTTGCTAGGAATAACTAAGGGTTGTAAGAGACCCTATGTCTTAATTGTCTCCCCTTTATTTATTTGACAAACCAAACATTCAAATAACAATTTTTTGAGCATCACCTTTTATCCCTTCCCAAAAAAATTCTTGCTTGACTCAATAATGTCTTCAAAAATCCTAAATGACCACCAATTGGAGACTCATAAAGCTTTGTCAAAATATCTTCTTTAAGAGTGGAATTATTGTAGAGATATTATAGCATCATAAATTATCTACCTTGAAAATTTCACACTAGATTTTACTCCCTCTTATGTGTTTGAACCTAATCATCCTCCTAATTTCCTAAATTATGCATTCCATGGCCCATTTTATCATTTATCAAGAAATCAAATGTGCAAAACCAAAGTAGGAATTTAATATTTTACCATCAATAATTCAGATCCCAAAAAAGTGGGTATGGACAAGGGTGTCGTAGGTGCCCTTTTCCTCTTAAAATGGCTCCAAATTTAAATATATCGAGGTTGGAAATTTATTATTTAAATTTCAAATCCTAAATGTCGGCTATCGAGACTTAATTTGTAGGAAATTAGATTAATTGCATATAAGTACATAATATTTTCACAATTTCAATTAACAAGAATTATCAAGCAATATTGGAGCATAATTATTATCAATTCAAGAGCAGACAAGAGTAGAATTTACATATCTATTGCAGCATTTTAATATCAAAGCATCATTTCAAGTTTTATGTGATTTTGTTCATGTTTATGTATGATTTTTTTTTATGAGTGTTAATACTTGTCGGATTTGAAATCAAATCAAGCCAAATTGCAATCAAGCCTTGACATGATGTGCATGACTTCAGTCCTTCTAGGAGATTAGATTTGAGTGGTGATTTATAGCAAGTTTTTTATTCATTACTCCATTATCATTTAGCATTTATCCCTCAAAAGGATTTAAGCTCTCTTTATCATCAATTTTTCCATTGTGGAGATAGAAATACCAACACAGGGTTTGACCGAGGCAAGACCCTATATAGAATAACCCTTCCTCTCTCTTTGAATGTGAAGGTTATAGTCTAAAGAGGATTGGATGAAGATTGAAGACAATTTTCTCATTGATGCATTCGAGCCCTACAACTTGAGAAGATTCAAAAACTCAATTATCTCAGTAATAGATGAAGATCTGATAGCAAGATTTGAAAGGAAGAAGCCACAAACTAGGGACCTAAGGATTGTGAAAGAAAATTTCAGTTTTAGATGTCTGGTTTAGGGCGTCCTAGGTTCCCTTATCTAGTCAAATCAAGCTCAAATTTAGATCACAGGTGTACACATGTTTTCTCTATCTATTTATGGTTAATAAACTTGTCCGACAACTTCCAAATTGTTAGTATTCATATCAGAATAGTGCATTTTCATAATTAGCTAGTTGCATCATTTCATTCCATCATAATTTCATTTCCAAATCACACACATCCACCTACAAATACACAACAATGGAATTCCTAAGCAAGGATTGGTTGGCTTACCTTTCATGTTGCAAGTTAATTTTATGTCCTTACTCATCCTCAATTCGCTAGTATCATGTTTGGAAAGGTAACTAATCTTAATTAAGCCCTAGGGTTTCACTTTTCCAAAATCATAGATACAATCACTCTTTATACCAAAAAACACCTCCCTTCCAATAAAACTTATTTGAACTATTGGGATCACTCTGTAACTATTGAATGAGATTATTTGTAGCAACATCATTTTTCCACTCTATTTTGGCTTCTATTACTCAATCTTCTTTTAATATTGAAATGGCACACAATAAAGCTTCATCCTTCTCATCATTCCTATAAAGTGCATCTACCACAACATTTTCCCTCCCTTTCTTATATAATCTCAAAGTCATATCCCAGCATCTTAGCGACCCATTTTTGTTTCTCTTTAGAAGATAATATTTGTTCCAAAAAATATTTTAGGCTATCATGATTTATCTTAACCTTGAAGTGTCTATTATTAGATAAGGCCTCCATTATTTTACTACATGAAGAATACTTAGCATTTCCTTCTCATAAATAGGTTTGATTTGATTCTTACCCTTTAATTGATGAATCTCAAATGCAATGGGTTAACCCTCCATGATAATTTCTCCTATACCATTTCCTAAAGCATCACATTCCATAATAAAATCCTTGGTGAATTTTGTAGTGGCAAGCAGTGGATTCATACTTGTAGTCTCCTTCAATCTCTCAAATGTTGCATTAGCAGACTCATTCTAATGAAAAATCTTTCTTCAATAAAGTTATGAGGGGTGTTTCTATACTACTATAATTCTTCACAAATATTTTATAGTATCCATTCAATCCCAAGAAACCCCCAATTTCTTAATGGTTTTGGGAACCGTTCATTTCATGATAGCCTTAATTTCATTAGGATCCACCTTTACTCCATGTGAAACTATGTATCCCAAGTACTCCACCTAGTTAAGACCAAAATCACACTTGGATGGCTTAGCTTATGATCTTCAAGAACTTGTAATGTTTGATCTACATGTTTCAAGTGTTCTTCCCATATCTTTCCATAAATTAATATATCATCAAAGAACACTAATACTTGAACTTCCTCAATAATTTCTTAAAGATGGATTTCATCAACCTTTGAAATGTATATGGTGCATTGGTAATACCAAATGGAATCACCAAAAAATCATAATGACCCTCATGATTCCTAAATTTTATCTTAGAAATATCTTCTTCCTTAATTCAAATTTGGTGATAACCTAATAGAAGATCTAACTTTGTAAAATACATGGCTTCATTCAATTCATCTAGAAAATTATTAATGAATGGAATATAAAACTCATATTTGATGGTGTACATGTTGATCACTCTATAGTCTAGGCACATGCACCAAATGTTATCCTTCTTACGCACCATCACTATGGGTGAAGAGTAAGCACTATAGCTATGCTTGATAATTCTTGCCTCTAGCATCTCCTCAACAATCTTTTTAATCTCACTTTTTTTGTATATATGGGTACCTATAAGGCCTAGTGTTGGGTAGTTGGATCCCTAGAATTAGTTGTATGGAATGATCATGATCCCTCTTAGGAGGAAGACCTTTAGAATATCTCTAAAAACCATTAAGTGATGATCAATACTTGCTTGTAAATCTAGATGGGTGGGAAAATTAGTTTGATAGGATTCTAATGAACATAATGTTGAAGTTGATGATTGAACTCTACAGCACCCAAAAATACCTACAAGCAATTATCCTATCACAGAAGAAAGATAAAAGCATATGATTTTCTATGCAACCAAGGGAGAAAAGATTGAATCTAGAAGAGTACCTATATGTACAATGTATTAACCTGAATTGGTTCTAAATTGAATTATTACAATGAATGTGTAAGCTTTATAAAAGCATGCAAAAGCAAATCCTAGATGAGGATTTGACTAGATAGTGACAAGTGTTCTAATCTCATGCAGTGAGACAACTTGTCCTATATTTAATTCAAACTAATAATAAAAAATAACTCCTAATTTTAGCTTAAGTAAACTAAAGTAATAAGGGACTTAATAATTAATTAATGAATAATTAATTATCAAGTGATTATTCTAATTAGTCCAACACCTCCTCTTAAGATCAACTTAGGGAGAAGCTATAAAACCTTGATGTAGAATGCAATAATGGATGTATGGATGGGTCCTGGATACAAGTCCTGATGAGGTACCCATGTACAAATAAATGAATCTAGACCATAACTAGAAAAAGAGGAGAAAACCACATGTGAAAAACTCCTCTCCAAAAGAGAGAAAGCCAATGACTATACTCGAGAAAGAAGGATAGAAGGAGAACTCAATGTGACCCCCCAAGGACTGCTTACAATGGATGTCCCCATGATAGGAGAGATAAAAAGAGGATATGAATCCCCCCATAAAGAAGTAGCTCCTATGTGAATGATGTACGCTTGAAGATAGAATATGATCCACTACCCACAAATAACATTTATCCCCTTAAGAAGAAACAGATCCATTGGTGATTGAAGAATCCAATCTAGCAAGATGGGTGATTTCAAAATCCAAATCCAAATGGTGTGTACCTCTGAAAATTTCTCACGTATCTACATGTTGGAAAGCGATGATGTCAATCCAAGATCCTATGAAGACTGATATAGAACAAGTTGCAAAGGTGATGAAGATGGTGGGCCAATAGCATTGTTGTGGTTGTCAACAAAGAGGAGATGAATGTCCTCAAAGTAATCCTCCAAATTTATATATGAGACTTCACAAACAAGGATGATATGTCTGTAAGATAGGAATCCCAAGTAGTTATGTCTGGAAGATGATGGATGTCCTATTGCACTAAATCAATAATGGAAAAAGATGTGGCAATGTCAAACTAATCAGGAACAATAGGAGATGATGATGTAGTCTCAATCTGAAGAGTGGCAACATGAAGACAAGTCTTTTAACCATTAGAACATGCAAGACCTATGATATAATCAAGCTCCTCTAAAGTATCATCATCAAAGGGTATGGAATCTACATCTGCAAGAGGGATAAGACAATTTGCATCAATATCCTCTAGATATGGAGAGATATGAGGGTCTCCATAGATCTCCCAAAGTTATGTACAAAGTGTGTGGGGACATTCAATGTCCAATACAACACGCATAGTGTCAAGATCAACACTAGAACATATAACCCCTACAATATGACCTTTGATGATACCCCATGCTAATAAACTCCCTAGTGTGTCTGGTGTAGGTATGAGTCCATACAAATAAGGAAAAATATCAAGCCACCTGAGATGTGTCAGGATGCCATTTCACCAAGACTCATAGTTATCCTTGTCCAAGTTGATCAGAAATGGATGAAAAAAAAATCCCATGATACTCACTCAAACAAAAAAATAAAAGACAAATAATCTTAGTATTGATAAAGCAGATCAAATGATGTCATCCTATGTAAACGGATCCTTTCCAGGTGTCAAGATGTCCAAGTAATTAAGAAAAATGTGAAAACACAAAATACTAAATAAAATGTACCTAGGGTAGATTCTAGAAAAATGCATGAATAGATCTAAAGAGCTCTGAAATACCTTTCCAACACCACTTTAATCACAAAAATTGGAGATACAGGCAAAAATTCATGACCTCAGAAGTGCAAAATAAAGATCTGACTTTGACTGAGAATAACATGAACTAGTAGAAAAATATGATAATGAGATCTATACCATTATAAAGAGCTTGAAACCATCTTTCCTACGATATCTTGTTTGTCCAATTTTGACATCGTATGCCCAAGTTATCACCAATTTACAAAAATAGGTCAAAAAAGGCAAAAAAAACCTTGATTGGTGGCTAGTGCTGGCAAAACAAAAATTAATGTTTTTTTTTTCTTTTCTTTTTTTCTTTTTTCTTTTTGCTTCTTATTTTTGTGCTTTTTTGGTTTTGCAAAAAAGAAAAGCAAAAATAAAATTGATGATGCTTTTTTTAAATTTTTCTGAAAAAACAAATTAAAAAACTAGAAGATTTTTCTCAAGATAGGATCTTGAAAATCCAGACATGAGGCTATAGATATGGAGCTTTGATACCATGTTGAAGTTGATGATTGAACTTTATAGCACCCAAAAATCACCTACAAGCAATTATCCTATCACAAAAGAAAGATCAAAGCAACTGATTTACTATGCAACCAAGAGAGAAAAGATTGAATCTAGAAGAGCACTGATATGTGCAATGTATTAACCTGAATGGTTCTGAATTGAATTATTACAATGAATGTGCAAGCTTTATAAAAGCATGCTAAAGCAAACCCTAAATGAGGATTTGACTAGATAGTGACAAGTGTTCTAATCTCATGCAATGAGACAGCTTGTCCTATATTTAATTCAAACTAATAATAAAAAAACACTCCTAAGTTTAGCTTAAGTGAACTAAAGTAATAAGGGACTTAATAATTAATTAATGGATAATTAATTATCAAGTGATTGTCTTAATTACTCCAACACATAATTGGGCCACAAATCCATCAACTCATTTCTTAAGCACCTTCTACATTTGATGAGAGCTTACCATTTTTGGAAACTTTTCCCTCAACCCTCTTATCTCAATTGTCTTTCCTTCTAATTTAAATTTCATGAATAGTTCTTGAAATTTCATATCAGTTGTTCCCAATGTAGTAAGTCTTTGTACTCCCAAAATAATATCTATTGCACCCATGAAGATAGCATAATTCAAGGTGATAATATCCCACAGATAATTTAATGTTGTGACATTTTCTAAAACATCTAATAGTAGAACCATCTATAATCAAGACCTAAAACTCTAGAGATGGATATACTAAAAAATTTAAATGAGTAGCCGATTTTTTGTTGATAAAATTATGAGTGCTACCCAATTCGATCAACATCATTACTTTTTGCTTCTTTAATAAACTGACTACCTTGAGATTTTGTGGGGTACTAAAACCTAAAGTGCATGAAAAGAAATGATTGGTTGGGAATCTTGTGGTTCCTCATATGACTCCCTATCACCCTCTAGTATTGGGTCCTCCTCTTCTTCATCACTTGGACCTTCAATATAAAACAATGTATTTGCATTACATTTATGTCCTCGACTGTATTTGTTGTCACAATTGAAACATAGCCCTTTTTCTCTCTTATCCTCAATTTATTGCAGAGTCAACCTAGTAGGTATACGTAATGAATGTGTAGGATAGCTCCTTTCTCTTACATTTATAATCCATTGTTGCCTATTGGCCAAAAACTTCTCCTCAACTTGTCTTGCAATAAGTATCACTTGTGACAAGGATTTTGTTTGGAACAAACATACCTCATATTTTATGTGGTACTTTAAACCTCATAGAAATAATTCGTTCAATTTTTTTTTCTCACATTTTCCACTCTTAGACAAAGGGCTTAAAATTGCTAGGTATATTCCTTGACTGTACCTATTTTCTTAATTTAGTGAATTGGTAAAAGTAGCTATCCATATTAAAGTTGTATCCATAATGGGTAGCAAGTTCCTCTTGAAAAATTGATCATGTGACTACACAACCCTTCTTTCTCTTCTCATCACATAACCAACAATGCCAAATAAACTAATCTAGCTCCAATCATAATGATGTCATAGCTACCTTTTGTTGACTAGGAACATGATGAAGATCAAAGAATTGTTCCATTTGGCAAAGCTAATAGGTTGAATCCTTGCCATCAAACTTTCTTATATCCAAATTGGGTATGAATTGTTGACGCATATGATTACTAAAGGTATGATCCTTCTTGATATCTAAGTCAAGCCAAAAAAATCATGTCTAAAAAAATAATTATCTTCCATCTTACTAGGTGAATCTTCTCCCTTATACTGCATACCATGAGTAAGTGATTTTAATTCACTCATATCCCTTTGCATGTCCCTTTTTATTGATGAAATTTCTTTAGTCATCTCATGCTTCAATGATGAAATTTTACCCTTGAACTTGTCGATTTCATCATTAGGGAACTAAATATCCTCAATTTTTATATCATCCTTATTTGAGCTTTTCTCAGGTGTAGTAGCATTCTTTTTACCTCTTGTTGTAGGTCTCATCAAAATGGTAGAAAATAATATTACAATAATTGTACAAATAAATTCAAAATAATCTAAAAAATTTACTATCACTTACCAAGGCCTAGATTGTACTTTCTCAAAAAAATCTCCCAAAAGTTAGGTGTTTTACAGCCTTGAGAGCAAATTTGTTGGGGACCATAATTTTGTAATAAATCACTTTACTTTAATTCCTCTAAAATTTTGATTGTATGCTCCTCTCTTACTTCCTAAAAAACCCACTAAAAATAATAGACAAATTTAACAAGATTTGGAAGATATGCATTTTCTAAATAAATTGGGTAGCAACCTTAATTTCACAATAAATCACTCAATTATGCTCCAACTCCTCTAAAATATGGATTGTAGCTTCTTGAATATTCTCTTTGAAAACCCTTTAAAAGCTAGAAAAAAAATTGTCAAAATTTGAAAGATATGCACTTCATAAAATGACCGAGCCGAAATTGAAAAAATGTTGTCTTCACAATGACAAGATCATGCTTTGATACCACTTGTTATGAAATAATTTACACAATAAAATATATAATATGAAATAAGCTGCAAATACTTAATATCTTAGAATAACAGGCCACTTCGAGTGGGAAAACCTCCAAATCTCTCCAGTGATAACACAATTCACAATCTGATGATCAAATAAGACTCACTACCTCTTATATATACCCTACTTCTGCCTAGGATATCACCAAAACCGACTTAGATAATCTTATAGAAGTCTTAAGCCAACTTAATTAACTAAATAATAATATAATAATGATATTATGACTTAATAAAGAGTTAAGATAGTGACAAGCCAACTATTCATAACCCTATGTACTCAAATATTAAGAGCTTAGCAATAACTTATCGAACTATTCAACAATAATAGCAAACATGTCTGAACCATAGTAGCAAAAATCTCTCTTGAGAGTGGGATAGCAAACCAAAATATTTTTTCATTAAATAAGAAATTTAAAGCATTGAAATTCATTGAAAATAGAGGGAAAATATTTCTTTTTAATTTCATGCCAAATAAAGGAAATTTTCAAAAAAGGTTGATTTTCCATCTACTTTATGTTTTCAAACCAAAGTGAGGGCCTAGGGGTGGAAGCTCCCAACAGGGTTGAAGGGCAGTGCCCCTCATGATTTTTGGGGCAGCACCATTGGTGCATTCACTGTAGGCTTTGAGACCAAATGGACCTTCATGGTGAATGGCATTTTTCATAATTTTATCACTTTAAGCCCTTCAAAAATTGCAGGTGACAAGGCCATAAACTTTAAAGCAGTAATTATGCTCTAATTGAATGAAATTGGAAGGATATACATTGAAGGACGAGTTTCCCTGAGTATGCCTTATTTAATCTAATGTTTAGTTGCTTCAGAAAAATCTAAATCTGCAATGCATAAATGAGGATTTAACATAAAATTCAAAAACATGTATTTAATGAGGAAATGTAAAAAGTTGGATGAAATAGGGGAGAGGGGCGCATAATGGAGTGGGGTCTAATAGTGGGGATAGAAGTAGTCCTTAGTGGGCTCCATAGTGGAGCACCTTAATATCCAATTACAAAACACTTTTTATCCATAAAGTACACAAACTGACAAATCATGTAATGCCACATTAGCGCATCAATAAAACATGACTTAGTGCACCCGTATCGGTCTCACTTTTTTTGGGGGCATTTTTGGATACCTCGACAAAAATCATGTTGATGTGGCATCATATTTGATTATGTGGCCCTAAAACGAAATATAGAAGCACGTGAGTTGCCAAATAAACTATTGTACAAAATTGAGAGTGATTTGAAATTTCCACATAAGATTTTGAGAAAAAGAAAGTTAGGATGCTCCACTATAGGCCCCTCTCCCCTAACAACAATTAATTTATGATTGACCACCCTTGGAAATCTTGACAAAATCAGAGTGAAAACTGATTTCTTTGGGAAATTGTGCCAGTGATCAGGGGAAAATTTGGCAATGCAATATAGATTTGATCGCCAACTGGGCCAGGCAGCAATTTATTGCAATAAGTCGTGATTTGTTAAAGAGTTTTAGTACTAGGGTCTGTACAAGTGATGGCTCTAGCTTTTATCAAAATGATCTTTGGGTACTCATGCATTTTACTGAATGTAATATAATATTTGAAGAACATAGTGCGGTTGACCTTGTTTTGCATTTTGGAGGATCGGGCAAGCCATAGCCTAAAACTCTTGCACATGCTGGTTCTCAGACAAGTGGTTTCCGGATATTTAACTTCCAGAAATTTGAAGCTTGAAGAGGCATATTCTTCTACTGGATCTCATTGGAAATGGAAGTTTACACTTCCTATAGTTGGAAATGGAAGTTTTAACTTCCAGAAATTTGAAGCTTGAATTAGCCAAGTTTGTTGTACTACTGGATATTCTTCTACTGGATCTCATTGGAAATGGAAGTTTACACTTCCTATAGTTGTGGAACAAAGGACAGCCAAGTCTGTTGTATACTGTTGTATTTATGTCCATCCTCATGGCTATGTATAAAATCTAAATGAGCATTTTCTAAGTTGATATATCTGATTTTTCATTCTTCTCTAATTAATTCTCATTCTGATGATGGATCATAAAGTATGATCTAAAAAGTTTATATAAAAATGAACAGACAGTTACAATCTAGAAATTATAAAATCATAGTACTACTATCTCCATAGATCTTATTAACCTCAACAGATTATAGACAAAATTTAGAAGGCTACATATCATTGTGAAATGTAATCATTTTCCCTTTTAGGATATTTAATATTCATTAATCCATTCTGTGGATACCCACAATGATTTAAGAAAGGTACAACGCTACCCAGTAATGACTGGGAGCAATGCATCACATTTATAAGGAACGTTGCCTTTTATTTTTAAGGAAAACCTTTTATATTTCCAGTTAATTTGTTGGAGACTAGCTTCTCATGGTGACAAAATTTATCAATAAACTATTTATGAATCACATTGCAAATTGATAATTTTCTTTTACCTAGTTTTAAAATGTCAAATAAATTTTTCTCTTATTTTTTATTAGTCTTGTATCAAACTTGTGTTAAGTGTCTAGCTTTCTGGATTTTTATACATGTATTAATAAAAAGCAGAGGGAGAAATGAAATTTTCCTAGCTGCATTCAGTGTAGCATACTTATGTATTGTAATGCAACTTAATATTGTTGTAGGCAAATATTATTTCATATTCTATTACAAAAAGTTCATTTTGAATTTAGTTCGATGGGCTTTTCTTGAGATAGATGTAAAGAAGCATATGATGGAAAGGGCCAGATGTGAAAGCATATGAAAAAGGTCTAAATAACAAATCTAGTTGTGAAAAATTATAAACAAACATTATTGTATTTTTAAATAACATGTCTTAAACAAGGAATCTAGCTCTTCATCATAAGGATTTATGTAGGCAAATTTTTAAAAATGATTACAAATAAGACACCAATGCAATAGTTGGTGCCTGTTTCAAAGTCTATTATAATGCAGATATTGGATTGAAAAACATTGTTCCAATGTTATGAGGTTGTTGAAGTATAATGTTTTTACATTTGATCAAAAACAAATGTTTTGATTGAATTTCAATTGAACAAAAGACCAATAAAATATTTAAGTGTTTGAGGTTTTTTTTTTAAGGAATCATATTGAGCTTGGACAATAAATGGTATCTTGGCTTATGGTTTAGAATATGAGGCTTCATATTTTTTTATAAGTGATCTTAAGTAAAGAAGGTATTTCTACAAATTGTATTTTTGATATTGGAATGTATGTAAAAAATAATAAAAAAAACTCAGTAAAGTAATATAATTGATTTTTTTTTAAGTAAATGATAAATTAGAGCTAAAGGCTATAGCCTTCAATTATCTAAATCTCTAATGCTTATAAATTAAATTTAAATGTTTATATTCAATGAAATATTAAATGTATTTTGAATTAAATTTTCTTTTGGACTTTGGTTTGGACTAGCATTTGTGCTTCATCTTTGATAAAGGGTCTCACATAAAGAGGGTATATTTACAAATTCTCTTTTTAGGATTCGATTGAATGTCAAAATTAACAAAAGTTAAAATCATAATTTGACTTAGAAAACGAATTAATTTGTTATTTTATTTTCTTTCTTTTTTAAATGATATGTTAGGATAAGAGAACACAATGAAACTATAAATGCAATTTTGAATTGAACTATATTGGAATAGAAGCAGTGGTGTTTGTTTGGTAAAGGGTCTTGACCAAATATGGTATTGCTAAATATTATTTTTTTGGCATTGTAATAATGTAAACAAAAATAAAGTGTTGTTGGTCCCTCACCTCTCCCCCTTTTAGGAAACAATAGATTAAGGTTAGAGAAGATAACATCCAATTTTATAAATCTTAAACACTTAACCCATTAAATACATTTTTTTTGAATTTAATGATAATTTAGATATAATTTTAAATGAGATACTATTACCGGTTCATCCCCCTAATAAGACTCCCAATGTGATGTTAAAGCATTAACTTGATTTTTTTTAGAATAAAATTTACACATGCTTAATAAACAATAACTAAATGTAAGAAACATGTTCCATACCATACATGTTTCAAAATGAGGTTCAAATACAATTTAAGATTACATGATTTTAGTAAGTAGCACAGGGAGCCAATAAATAAGGAAAACACATATTACTTAAACATTTAAATTTTTTCTAAGAGAGCATTAAGGCATCAAGATTGTCTACTAGAGAGCCATTTCCCTATAAAGTAATCTTATTTTACTAAGTCAAAGATCAAATTTAAGAAGAAACATCACATGTACTATTGAGTGGAGAAAAATTATGAGAATTGACTTAATAATATATTTGAAGATAACTTTAGATGATTAAGATATGATCAAGTGGAGAGAAACTATTAGAATTGACTTAACAATATCCAAAGATAACTTTGGATGATAAAAGATATGATCTAAAAGTAGTTTATAATTCATTTGATTGTATTTTAAAAGTGTACATGTTATTGATTTGTTATGTTATAATTTTATATTCTATGTGGCTTTGTATATCAAGTTTAGCTATCTATTGTACTAGCTATGAGTTGTTATTATTCATATTTTGTTATTTTGGAGTATTTTTTGGTATAATTTATAGAAATAATTCGTGTATGAGCTATATCTGTAAAGTTCATCCATATACATTAAAAAAATGTCTACTTGTTAGAAGATGCTTTCATTTGAGGCCTTTGTTTTGGACATTATGAAAATAACTAAATGTGAAGAGGCATATGATGAAGAGGTAGATGAAATATAACTTGAATCTAATTAACAATTGATCTCTTGAATATTTGAACCACATCATACAATGTGAAAAATTGTTTGAAAAATTATGCTCCTTTGAAGAGCTCACGGAAGAAGGATTTGGATTTTTCAAACAAATATCTCAAATGCATTTACCCCCTTGTTAATTTCCACTCTTATATTGTTGAATTGTACATGAAATTTGGATCCTTTAGAAAATGAGGGTTTTTCGTAGGACCATGACAACTTATTAACATAGATAATTTTGCTTTATATTTCTTATTGTACCTTTATGTTACCTCTCATTTATTTTCTTTGTCCTTGGTTTCTACATCCCTTCTTTGGAATATCATGCTTTATGTAGCTAACATGCAATCATTTTATCCTTTTATCTCTTGATCTTGATGATGATCACATAGCATCATTTGAAACAATGGTGAGAAAAAATATATGCACATTTTTTTCTAGAAGTGCTTTTGCTCTATCTTTTAGATTGTGAAAATAATTATAAATAATTTATCAATGGTGTCAAAGAGTAATGGGAATTTAAAGTTCTTGATATCTCTCAAGACAAATTGATCAAACTAAAATTTTACTTTCATTCCATTTTGAGTAATTTAAATACAAATTTCACATTGAAACTTAATTTGGCACGTAATAGATGTCATAGATCACGTTATAATTTATTTTGAATTTTATATAACCATGACTAAAGAATAAAATGATTGTTTGCTTCACACTTCTTCATACTTTTATTTCATAATCAAATAGATTTATATTTTAATTATATGATGGGTGTATCATAAATCCCTAATCTATTCATATGCGATACAATGAGTAGGCTAATAACTTAAACAATAATAAAAATATATAACTATTTATTTTAGAAATTAAAGAATTCAATTGTAGATTTTCAACCTTGTCCAATTACTTTGGAATATCTTGTCAGATATACTCTCATATATTATATTGTTATATATTTCTACCATATAGTTTTATGTCTCTTAAACATACACTAATCACATCGTAATTAACTAAAGGTAGTTAGGTGTTTGAGAAGGTAATTGCATCACCTTTTTATATATGCATGATGGATGTGTAGATCAATATCCAGTTGAAATAAGCTTAGAAGATGGATTGTTGCTTATGTTTTCATCTCTTATCTCATGTTCTCATGTGGCTACTTAAATGTGTTTTCTACTTAAATTTTAGTAGTTGGAGGGGTCCCATGCAAATTCTTAATTATAGAAAAAGGATAATTTGGAATCTTTTCTTATTTTAATAGAGCAACTATTGTTTAGGGATTCAAAATAAGGTGGAAAAAAGGAGGGGCTGAAAATAAGCAGCAATTACATATTGCCAAAAATGTTGCGTGTTTCTCTCTTTTCTAGCATTTGTCTCCAATTATTCTTTTTTAATTTTAACTGCATAAATTGTTATTAATACTATTAATACAAATTTAAGATGATTGCTTCAAAATAAATAAATAAATTATTCATGGGGCTACCAACTCCACAAATAATTCCTAAATAAGTTGAGAAGCTAGCCAAAATAAAATAAGGAAATTAGAGTAGCGAAAACAATTTCCTACGCCAATCTTGAGAGATGATATTATGCAAACTTTAAAACTGATCTAACATTTACAAAAAATCTAGAAACACATTCATAACAGAAAATAAACAATGAACACAAGATATACGTGGGGAAAACCCTTTCGGGTGAAAAACCCCACATTCCAAACCCTACTCAATGTATTTCAAATCCAACAAGAAGATTACATGCACTTGTAGAGAAAGTATTTTACAGGAGTATCACCAGTAAACAATTATGGAAGAATTTTGGCAGCAATTCGATAGCATACCAATACTTGCAAACTCAACACCCAAACTACTCCTCAAGCCTTCAATTTATAGACTTCTGGCTATACAAGAAACCACCAGCGATTTACAAAACCATGTGCTTGGCTTCTCCACCAAGATTCTAGTCTAAAAACAAGCTCTCACGTCCAAATTGATATTCCCCATTTTAGACCCTTCTAGATGTCATAAAATTTGTCATAATATGCTTAAAAACAACCATTCCATATCCTACCACTATGTGGGAATCTTCTAACATCTAATAAACCAACTTTCAATGCATCAATGGTATGTAACAGCTGTAGAAAAAATATTAAATACAAAAATAAATGTTACAAGAAATTTGCAAAGCTAAGACACCTCATTTCCAAACATTCTCCCACTTGTCGAATACCTTGCAAGAGCCAGGGGAAACATACCATCATGGATCAACTTCTAAGGGTCAAAAGTCCCATAGACTCGGAACACCACCTAAATTTCGTTGTGCTCATGGGCTTAGTTAAAGCATCTGCAACATTCGCCAGTGTCTCTACCTTTTCTAGCTTCACCTTGCCATCCTCGACCATATCTCTCATGAAGTGATACTGAACATCAATGTGTTTAGTCCTGGCATGAAAAGTCAGGTTCCTCGCAAGGCAGATTGCACTTTGACTATCAAAATAAAGTGTAACTGCACCCTGTTTCAATCCAATATCTGAACACAAACGCTTCATCCAAATGGCTTTTTTATAGGCATGAGTAGCTGCCATATACTTTTCCTCAGTAGTGGACAAAGCGACCACAACCTATCGCTTGCTCATCCAACTAGTTGCACCACCATTAAGAGTAAACACATATGCACTGGTGGACCTTCTGCTATCAACATCACCAGCCCAATCTGAATCCACAAAACTATGAATACTCAAGGAATGTTGATCTCCAGTACCATGAAAACATATAGAGTACTTTATTGTACCTCACAAATATTTGAAGACCCTCTTAACTGCATCACAATGCACTCCTCCAAGATTAGACATAAAACAAGAAAGAACTCCCATGGCTTGGGAAATGTCTGGTCTTGTACAAACCATAGCATACATTAAGCTTCCAACTACACTCTAGTAAGGAACTTTACTTATGTCTTCCATCTCCAATGGGGATGTAGGACATTGTGAAATAGAGAGCTTTGTTCCCAATTTAACAGGAATACAAAGTGGTTTACAATCATGCATGTTGAACCTTTGCAAAACAGAACAAACATACTTACTCTGGCCAAGCCATAGATTTTTGTTCTCATGAAATCTTCTGATCTCCATCCCAAGGATGTGTTTTGTTGCACCAAGATCTTTCATTTCAAATTTTGCAAAGAGCTAAGATTTCAATTCTATAATCAAACCTTTTCCTTTCCCAACAAACAACATGTAATCAACATATAAAACAATTACTAGGAAATAATCACCATCAGATTTAGACTAGGCACAAATCCCAAACTCAACACATATGTATCAAAATTCTGGTACCACATCCTAGGACTTTGTTTAAGGCCATATAGAGATTTCTTTAACTTACAAACCAACTTTCTTTTACCTTTTACCACATAGTGCTCTGGTTGTGTTATATAAATTTCTTCCTCCAAATCACCATGAAGGAACACAGTTTTGACATCCATTTGTTCTACCTCTAGATCATAAGTTGTTTCAATAGATAATAAAAACCAAATGGATGTCATTTTAGCAAAGGGAGAAAAGATCTCACTGTAATCAATACCCTCAACCTGAGAGTATCCCTTCGCAACCAATTGTGCCTTATAATTTTCAACATTTCCATCTGATCCAATCTTTTTCTTAAACATCCATTTACATCCAACAGGTTTTGAACCTTCAAGCAATGGTACATGGTCCCATGTATCATTCCTTTTAAGAGTTTCCATCTCTTCATCCATGGCTATTTTCTAGGACTATGCATCATTCATACCCAAAGCCTCTTGCACAAATATCGGTTCATCAACATTAGTACTCAAAGCAAATATACACTTCCAATCATCAGGTGAATACCCATACCTTTGAGGTGGTTTCTTTTGCCTTGTAAACCTTCGAATAAGCTAAGGTGGAGGTTCTTCTGCTTCTTCCTCCTCTTCTTCCTCTTTTGAAGATTCAGAGCTTGATGAGCTCTCCTCAACTTCTTGTCTATTTTGGGGTCTCGATTCAACTTCCTCAGGCGTAGAAGGAATTTGAACCACATCCTTTATCTATTCAATTTATTTATGTTGTTTTGGCTGAAAATCAATAGGAGAAGATTTAATCTCTCTAATAATAACACTTCTAGAATAAGTTACCTTTTGTGCAACAGGGTCCCAAAGCTTGTATCCTTTCACACCATAGTTGTAGACGATGAAGATACATTTGACAGTCTTAGAATCCAATTTTGTTCTCTTCTCCTTAGGCACATGTGCATATTCCTCACAACCAAAAACTCTCAGATGTCTAAGTGAAGGATTTTTCCCTAACCATGCCTCCATTGGCGTTTTATCAACAAGCACTGATGTAGGAGAACTATTTATTAAATAACAAGTAGTGGCAATAGCTTCAGCTCAAAACTTTTGTTCTAGACTAGCTCCACTCAACATGCTCCTAGCCTTCTCCATCAACATTCTGTTCATTCTTTCTGCAACTCCATTCTGTTACGGAGAATATAGAGTTTTCTTTTGTATTTTAATCTCGCAATTTGTATAGAATCTGTCAAAGTCTGTAGAAATATACTCACTGCCATTGTCAGCTCTCAAACATTTAATTTTCTTTCCAGTCTGAGTTTCTACCATGTAGCCTTGAACTCCTTAAAACGACTAAAAACTTCAGATTTACTCTTTAAAAAATACACCCATGTCACTACTGAAATCATCAATAAAAGTAACATAATAAATTGATCTACCAATAGAAGAAATGTCAACAAGACCAAATACATCAAAATGAATCAAATCCAAGATAAATGAAGACTTATGGGAAGACGAGTAAAACTTAACATAGTTTTGTTTTCCATAAATACAATGTTCACAAAAATTGAACTTTAGATTGCAATCATTCAACCCCTCAATGAGGTTCTTATTTTTTAGTGCTTTTAAACCCTTCTCTCCAATGTGGTCAAGCCTTTGGTGCCATAACATGGTCTTCTCTGCAAGAAAATTTGATTCGAGGTAGACAAAGCACCCTTGGGTACCTAAAAGCCACGACCATCCACAGAAGAGGAAACCATCTCTTTTTTTAGTGAAGTAGTTTCTATATTAATCTTATCAAAAGTGCTATTGCATTCAACCGTGCATGCATCAAGTTGGTACAATGTACCCAATCTGCTTCCTCTTGCTAACACCATAGCACCTTTCACCATTTTCACACCTACTTCAAAAAAATATACATGCACGTAGCCACATCTATTCGCTTGCTAGTAGATAATAAATTGTGATATTACTATTAGGATTCAACCATGCAGTTTTTGAGTCAAACTCATTGACCCATGTTTCATAAGTAGTGGCTCACAAGAACTCATCTCTCATGATAATGAATGGTCCACATCTAGGTGATGCTCACAGAGGTGAAACAATGGGCCTTCCCAGGAGGTCACCCATCCCAATACTACTCCAGCTCAAGCGTGCTTAACCAAGGAGTTTTCCCCAAGGTTAAGCCCACTTAGCTTGCAACCCCATTTGCAAAACCTTCAGCAAGTGTTGTGCCTTATGAACCATTCATTATAGAGCCCCTTTATCTCATCAATTCAAGATAAGTAGGAGGTATTTTCCACAGCATGTCAAATTGTGATATTGCTATTAGGATTCAACCATGCAGTTTTTGAGTCAAACTCATTGACCCATGTTTCATGGACCATTCATTATCATGAGAGATGGGTTCTTGTGAACCACTAGAGAGATGGGTTCTTGTGAAACATGGGTCAATGAGTTTGACTCAAACTACACGGTTGAATCCTTATAGCAATATCACAATTTGACATGCTGTGGAAAATACCTCCTACTTATCAGATAATAAATTTCTTGCTACTCTTGGGATATGTAAGAAACCATCAAATTGTCTAACTCTACCATTAGAAAATTTCACATGAATACTACCATGACCAACAATATCAAGGAAAGAGTCATCACCTAAATACTCCTTAGCACCATCATAGTTTTCATACTTAATAAACTAGTTTCCATTAGGAGTCATGTGGAAAGATGCACCTGAGTCTATAAACCATACATTATCACCTGCACAAGTGGCCAAGGTGAAATAAAGGCATCTCCATCTTCCTTTTCAAACTCAGAATCAGAATCTTGCTTCTTCTTCTTCTTCTTTTTCTTCTCTTCTTTACATTCCTTTCGGAAGTGTCCGGGTTTTCCACAATTCCAGCATATTACCTTGGACTTACTAGGAGATTTTGATCTCCCCTTATTTTTGGACTTGGAAAGGCCACGCTACTTCTCATCTTTTCCTCATTCTTTTTGTCTTCCTCGAACACTCAAAGCATCTTTGGCATTCATAGAGACATTCCTTCTCATCTCTTTGGAGAGTAGAGAACCAACAACATCCTTCATCTTCAAGATGACAGCCAATGGCCATGACTAGGCTATCCCATGAGCCTATCAGTGAACATAGCAAAGTTTGGCACCTTTCTTCTTTGTCCATCTTAACCCCAACTGAGGTCAACTAATTCACCAGCATATTGAATGTTTCCAGATGCTTAGAAATTCATCCACCTTCTTCCATTCTCAAGGAATACAAGTTCCTCCTCAAGAAAATATTATTTATTAGGGATTTGGCTTGGCATATCTCACCCAACTTCTTCCAAAGATTCTTCAAAGTGGATTCTTCAAGGACATTTATCAGGATTGAATCTGCAAGACATAGGCTAATGAGACCTTTAGCTTTTCTATCCATTACATCATATTTTATAGCCAAAGATGGATTCGTAGGCCTCTAGACATTTTCATCCATTGCATCCCATAGATCTCGGTCAGTTAACAAATCTTCCATTTTTCAGCTTCCACATTTCAAAGTTCATATCGAAAAACTTCTCTACCTCAATCCTCCTATATATGCTCTCCATTCCAAAAAAAGATATTTGCAACAAGATCATAAAGTATCCTATGCACAAGCTCCCACTCAAACCTTGATTAGCACAAAAAACCCAACAACCCACAACTAAAACCAAAGGTGATCAAGCTCTTATACCACTTGTAAGGAAATTAGAGTAGTGGAAACAATTTCCTACACTAATCTTGAGAGGAGATATTATGCAAACTTTAAAATTGATCTAATAGTTATAGAAAATTTAGAAACACATTCATAACAAAAAATAAACAATGAACACAAGATATATGTGGGGAAAACCCTTTAGGGTGAATAACCCCACACTCCAAACCCTGCTCCATGTATTTCAAATCCAACAAAATTATTACATACACTTGCAAAGCAAGTCTTTTAAGGAGTATCAGCAGAAAACAATTCTGGAAGAATTCTAGTAGCAATTCAACAGCATAACAGTACTTGCAAACTCAACACCCAAACTACTCCTCAAACTTTCAATTTATAGACTTCTAGCTATACAAGAAACCATCAGCAATTTACAAAACCATGTGCTTGGTTTCTCCACCAAGATTCTAGTCTAAAAATAAGCTCTCACGTCCAAATTGATATTCCCCTTTTTAGACCCTTCCATATGTCATAAAATTTGTCATAATATGCTTAAAAACAACCCTTCCATATCCTACCACTATGTGGGAATCTTCTAACATCTAATAAACCAATTTTTAATGCACCGACAGTATGTAATAGCTATAGAAAAAATATTAAATACATAAATAAATGTTATAGGAAATATACAAGGCTAAGACACCTCATTTCCCAATAATAAGCAGCTACATGAAGACCTGCCTTATAATATATTTTTATCACATTATTATTTTTACATTGATAATGCCTTCCTACATTGATCATGTGCATATATTGTCTACTAGAAATGATATCAAAGCAAGGTTGAATTTAAAAAAAAAAAAAACTTGAAGACTTGACCATCTTGCATCAATGACTCATGCTTTGAAGATAAAGGATATCCACGTTTTTAGAGGCGAAATGGTTTCTTCCTTCCATTCACAGTTCAAAAATATTATATGTTGATTCATATGCTTGTCATTCCTCTACACCTTTTTTTGCTTTATTTTTGTGCATTATATGATATAACACATTTAGGGCGATTTCAACATTCTATAGACAAGACACAATTTTTAATGTTTATGCTTGGATATTTCTTAACATTTAGCAAAAATAAAATGATATTAATATTCTAGTTGTGACACCTATAAACCAAACTAAGTATTATATATGTCATTGAAAGTACAATCTAGTTTTCCCACCGTATAAATCTATAAATTTTTGAAGGGTCATCTATAAGTTTTAGATTGGTTGATCTCATGTCTTTATGTAGTTCTTTAAATATATTTTTTGCTTAAATTTAAGTAGTTAAAGTGTTCTCATGCATAAATTTTACTATGAAAAAAGGATAATTTGGAATCTTTCCCTATTTTAATGGAGTAATTATTATTTAGGAATTGAAAATAAGGTGTGAAAAAAAGAAGGGATTAGAAATAAGCAGCAATTGTATATTGCCAAAAATCTATGTAGCTCCACAAAAAAAATTCCCTCTTTTTTAATATTTACTCTTTTTTTTTTCATTTTTTTACTTCACAAATTATTATTAATACTATAAATATTTATTAAGTTGAACAGTGACTACCAACCAAAATAAATTAAACAGCGAGATGTACCCTAAGTATCTATAAAATTCATTCAAAATATGAAGTGCATCAATCTCCATGTCATCATAAATTCAATGCTCACCTTTCAAGTGGATCATATGGAATTAAGTCATTATATTGTCTTATGCATAGTTGAAAATATGTTTTTGCATTATCAAAGTGCAATGCACAAATCTCATAGTGATTTTGTGAGCAGTTGCATGAAGATTGAATAAAAATATTATGAGAGAAGAATGATGAAGAAGGGGATGATATACATGAAAAGTCAAAAATATTACAGATGAAAGGGATTAGCCTAAACAAGTTTCTTTTAATTTGTATTTTGTGAAAGAGTACCTAAATTTGAAGAGAATAAAATTAGCATTTGTGTTGGAAAGAGATAGTAATAGCTAGGTAGATAAAAAAAATATTATGTAAATTAATATGTTAGAGATTATAAATTGATATATGATAATATTACATATTTGTTTATAATCAATTGAAGGAATGATTTGTAACAATTTCAATTTTGTTTGGAATGTAATTTACAATTTTCTTTGTTTCTATTAAATGAGTCTAGAATGAGATTTTCACTTTTTTTTTTGGTTCTCACATATTGAAATTATATAAAGGTGTGTTTGGTTTTATGTTAAAGTTATATATTGTAGATAAAATAAAGTTAGTTTTTGTTAAGCAAACATAATAAAAATAAGAAAATAAAAGATCAGCAACATAAAAAAATCTCTCAATGCATTGATATATGATTGTCAAGCATGCACCTATACATCATGAAGATGTGAATGTGTTAGGCTATAAATTATTTTTGTAAAGAAGAATGGCAGTTCTATACAAATTCCCTTTATTGAATTAACTCTAGATATAGCTAAAAAAGTTAAGTCTTATCTTTTTATTTTACTAATGTCAATTATTGCTTTGTTGAGTGTTAATCCTTGAGATTTATGTTTAGTAATTGTCCATACCAATATGAGGATACCTCTTGACTAATGGTAATACCACTTGCAATTACAATTATGAGGATACCTCTCAACTAGTGGGAATAGCACCTACAACTTTGCATACACTCAACTAATAGATATACTACTTACACAATTAAAACACACAAGATGTGTAGTATTGTATCTTCACATATAACTTGGGAAGAATGAATCTTTTGTAAGTTACACATGCTTCATGAACGTCACACACTAAATCTTGTTCCACAATGTTACAAACTAGAAACCTATTCATGGTTTTATCTGTAGTACCCCTCCCGTTTGCATCTTGTTAATGTGAGATTGATTTTTAGCTTCACCATTTCCTCGTGATTTTTGTGGTGATTATTTTATGGCTCTAAATGATGTGTATGAACCACCGCATGTTTGAGATGAGGTTCTTCAACATTTCAATTGCTGGCATTTTGTATGTTTGCATGTTTGGTTATTAATAAGCTTTAGTTTGGTGATATGTATTATTTATGTTGTGATTAAATGTGATCTTTATTATTGATTTACAAAAAATGAATGATTTTTATAATAATTTATATAGTGGATGTTACTTTTATGTTTCGTGATATTGTACCTTGTTGGGTGATTATGTTTTGCTTCGGCTATACGTACATTGAACGAGTACCATTGACATGCATTGAATAGTTATAGGTACAGGGATACTTCTCCACATGGTTACACAGATCTGAGTTGTTCCCCAATGATGGTTAATTTGTAGATGTCAAATTTGGCCTCCCTATCCATTCACTAGTTGTACTTGAATCGAGTACGATATGTGTCATATTTGACCTTATGTGAACCCAGATTTGATTTAACAGTTATTTCAAAATCCCTATGTGTCGTAAATGACTAGTGAATGTCTAATTTAATTAATGGTTTAAATTATATATTTACACAAATGAAATATTAGAAATTTAAATGATTCTAATATTTATTATTAAAATATTCTTTGTGTTTCGGGAAAAGGAAAAATAGAATGAGAGTGGAAATGAAATAAGCTATTGCTTAATTATATTGTGAAAATTCAGTTGGTTGAGAATTGTGAGTTATGCTTGATTTAATTATCCTCATTGAATTTTGAATTTTGTAAATTTAAATAAATATATGCTTATATGAATTTAAATGATATATGTTATTTAGAAACTAATTGATGTGTCTATTTGGAATTTGAGAAAAAATAGGAATTAAGGAAAATAGAAAATGAATTTTATTTTAAATTATTTGGAAAGTGAAAAGGGGTAAATAAGAAAAAGGGGTTTTATTTTCATTATGTATTTTTTTATTTTGGGAAGAAAATGGAGAAAGAAAAAAGCCCTCTCATGGTGAATAATTGAATTGTTGATTGGAATACAATTGGAAAGGGAATTCGATGGGATCAGATTTGTTGGGATAGGAATTGGAAGGGGAGTGTGTGGGGGATTTTTTGTATGTATATTTTTGGTGTGCTTGAGGTATTCTTCATTTTAAATTTGGTCATGATTTAAATTAAATTATTAAAATATTCTCCATCATTTATATTCTTTCATTTCGAAAGGTTGAATTAGAATTAGGGGAGTGTAAAAACCTCCCAATGCTTTTTGTTTGAGAAAAATCCATGATATTTCTTATATTGTATGAAATTTTGAGAATTTTCAATAGTATGGGTTATAATACCCAATTTTTTGGGAAATGCGTGAAATATGGATTTTGTGTGAAATGTGTGTTGTTGGGGAATTACATTTGGTATTAGAGCATATGTTGCAATACTAGGATCTCTGATTCATGTTCTTTCCCATGTGGTTTTTGTTGCTTGGTGCATGATCATGTAAGTACTTGTTTTGGTGACTTAGTGATTGGCTTCTTACATGGGTGCCTTGGGTGACATTTTTGAGGGCTCAATGTGAACCAACCTGTGCAATGTGTTTGAGGAGGAATAGTGCCTCCTATACCCTAACACATTTGATAGGGATGGGAAGATACCCTTGGTTGAGAGTCTCTTGAGTGTGGAATGACCACTCTCTAGTGTGTTGCTCGTTGTGTGAGAACTTTGATCAGGTCTTTATGTGTATGAGTGTGTTGTTGATAGCAGGTGTTGTTTCCATTTTTACTTAGCATGATATGTTTGATAATTTTTTATTTGTGATGATTAGCTAGACCCTTTAATTTTTGAGAAGTGCTTTCATGTGTGATTGCCATCTTGATGTCTCAATTCTTTCTTGGTGTGAATGTGTAGCGACCCTTGAGTGGTATTGTTTATGCTTGTGTTTTCTCTTTGGATGTTTGTATAAACAAATGTAATTGGTTTGAAATTGGGTGTTAATTCCTTGGCTCATGATTGAGCATTGTGAAATGTTTTATGTGATTGATGCATTGGAAGTGAATGTGGTGTATGTCATATTCCTAAAAAAAAAAAAAAAAATTCAACAAAAGACATAGTGCCTAGATATATATATATTGATATTAATAAAACATTTACAATAGAAGCTTCATATTTGGTTTATATCATCCCCCACTTTTATCCCTCCCCATTACAGAACCATTACAATAGCAGCCCATTAAAAAATAGTGGTTTAAGTATCCCACTTAAGACTATTTGATACATATTTACCAACTATATCTACTAACATCCAACACAAAGACTTTTGAGACCATCAAACATTTTCCACCTGCGAACATATTACTCCTCCATCTGCATCGGGTCATCATTTTCACCCTGTTCTTCAACCATATTACCTTCAGTTTGAAGGTTGCCTTCAATAGTGTTAGTAGTTGGTATAGCATTGAGATTAAACCTTCTTACAGTTGACACACCACCTGGCTGAGCATGTTCATTGGTAACCACTTGAGCATTTTGAGCACCCAATGGCTCATGAAGACTATTCTCATCTACTAACTCCTAAGGCATTTGAGCTGGCAATGGTGGATCATGAACATGTGTGAGCAGAACCATAATGGCTTGGACTTTTTCTGTTAATTCAGCATCAAACTCCCCTACATACCTTCTAAGAGCATTCAACGTAAAACTAGAGGTTTGTTGTGACAGAGATTTATTGATTGCAACAAACAACTTAGGAAAAGTTGTTTGATGAAGCAAAAAATGTCTAGGGAATACACCTCCTACATATCCATGGCCCTTCCACAGATCATATTGTTGAAAAGCTTTGTAGAGGACACCATTTTTCAAATACTCTTCATTAACAACTTTTTTAGTAACAAATTCCACTAACCTGACATCTTGTAACAAGTCCAACAGATTGGAGATGAAAACTAAAAGGATTTGAGAAGGGTAAATTAATCTCTTTTCCTCTGGCTCCAAGATTTGAACATCGATAACCCTTTTGATATGTTTTTTGAAAGTTGCACAATGGTCTTTGAAAACCAGTTGGAGCTCTGCATCACCTATTTCTTCTAATATCGGCAGCTCCCAATCATTGACAAGGATGAAAACTCTGTAGTTCCTCGGGTAAAACTCTAGATCTGCTTCCTCCTACACACTGCACAAAAGAGCGTGGGGACTCTTAGATTGCCACTACTAGAATTCTCGTGATGAAACATGCACATTGGTTTCCAATACCTTTGCACAAACAATGATTTTATTTGTGTAACATTAAGCAACATGCTATCATATTTATTACCCATGAAATAACAAAATATTCCTTTTTGGCTTTTCATGACCTGTGCAACTTGTGTGCTCATACCAAGAAATGATTACACGGTACGCCTTGAGGAACTGCTATCATAATTATGATAAAATTCACACTATTAGCCACATTTAGCTATACGGAGAGGAAACATAGAAAACATCTAAATTTAGACATGCCTCCCCTCAGGCTTGTGAATTCATCTTGTGGTAAAACGTACAGAATAAGATTTAATCAAAAAACCAAATCTCACATACCAAATTATGTAAGAATTTATACTTCTGGGACACCTGTAGCCTACACAAGAAGCATAAAGTTAGAAGAAAATGGAATGACAAGCTTGCATCATGATAACGATCCTATGTTCAACACCGAGACTTAATTTTCAATGAAACATACTCTGAGGCACTTTCAATACGCCTCAATTTATACCAATTTAGATCACATGCACATGTTGAAGCCTTGATAACACATTTTGCACACAGTTTCTTTTAAAGCACCTGCAACTCAGATTCATACAAAAAATTCACACGCACTTTCCATTACTACAATGAGTACCTCTCTGTACAGAACACCTCCAGCAACTTAAACAAATATGATGTGAGTTGTACCTGATAGATGCTATTTGTACTAACCCAATCTTTGACACATGCTTTTTAATTTTCTTCACACTTTGATTATTACTCATCATACTTTGAATACTCTTTTTTATTTCCTTTTTCCAACTCCCAATCATTGACATGATTTTATGCTTTAACACCATGCGTAGCTTTACCAGATTGAGTTATAATATATGTGTTGACGGACTCAACACTTGGCATTTGTGTTTTCAGTACATCTAAATGCAACCTTACTATCTTGCATGAACCAATCCTGATCATGACTAAGATAACACCAAAACAAACTTTTAACATTTTTTTCCCTCTGATATGTGTTGATGTAATCAACTTCTGAAGATGATTTCAAAACCCCAAGATTTGCAAACTCTGATAGATTGAGCAAAAATTTACAACATTTTGACACCAATATGTTTTTGCAATTGCACAACATTTGTTCCCATGACTTAGCACTTAAATACTAAAACCTAAACCAGGTTGTAATTTTATTTATCTCTCCTCTTTTGATAGTAATTCTTCTAATTCTGGATGCAACTTACCCAACACAACTACATGTGTGGATTCATCATCTGCTTGATCACATCCTAAATTAGCCAAGAAATCTGCCACCATATTGCCTTCTTTGTAGGTGTGGAGAATTTGATAATGTCCTAAATTGTTAAAATGTGTACTTATGGTAATGTTTCCTATGGTGCATTGTACCTTATATTCTTATTGGTGTATCGTCATATGTGTGAAGTGATTATGTTAGTGCATTAATGAAATGTTGCATTATCATAATAGAATATTTGGGTCAATGAACTATGTCCCCAAATCTTGTTGCCCCTATGATTATTGTGAGAACCTAGATGGGTAATCAAAATTATTTTCCCTCTTGCATGGGGTGCATGTTAAATTATTAAACAAAATTATTCTTATTAGGAGCATTATGTTTATTGTCTTAGATCCTCAATTGTAATGTGTGGCCTTTGAATGGCATGGACATCATTTTTTTTTAGTATGCAGTAATGATGCATGCCATGAGTAATGTGTGTATCATTGCATTGTAATTATAGATTCCTTGTGAAAGTGGTGCTTGGGTGAAGCCCTACACTTGTGTGGATAGAATGTGTGGATGTCTTAGTGAACCTTTCACATGCCTTCTTGCATCATAATATGATCATGTCTTGATAAAGTGTGTTTTCTTAGTGTGGTTTTGATTGGCATAGTTGATTGAATTTGGTGAATTGTGTTTGAGAATACTCAACCTAACACACTTTGGATGTTGTCATCCCAAGGTTTTGAATGTATATTTTTACTCCCTAAAATGTAGCTAACATTAGTCACTTAGTTCATGTAATCATGTTTTCCAAGTTTGACGCTTTATTTGGCTATTGATGAACTCTCTAATCATTGCTTATGGATTGGCATTGAGATTTTTAATTTTCTTACTAGTGGTCTAGTCACCAAATTTTATCTTTTATCTATTTTGTGACCCTTGGTCATGTTTGATTTAGTGTTTCAATTGAGTTCATTTTACTCTTATTGTTGAAATTGATAATTCTCCCTCTCGAGTTGTATGCTATCTTTGTGATGGCTATTCTAAATGTTTGAAATTATTTGTCCTATTTTATGTTAGTTTTGTTCCCTATCATGTTTGTTACGAACCCTAATAGAATATACAAGGGACTACATGGTAGAGAACGTGTTAATTCTTGGTGTTTGTGTTAATAAGAATCCTATTGCATCGAAATTATTGTTCTTGATGAGATGGAAGCAGATGTTGGGTGGTGTTTGAAAATTTTGTGAAATGCTTGCATGTCTATGGTTATTTTATCTTTGAGTGGCTCCAATGTATGTGAATGTCCTTGTGTTTGGCATTGAGTGAAGTGTATTTAAATCTATGTATGAGAGTGTTTATGGAATTCTATGTTCTCTAACTGAAATTGAATGTGTGGATAATTGTGTTTACATTTTCCTGAATTTGTTTCTAGTAAATGGTTGGGTGTGATTTAGTCCACCAATTGTGTGTTCTTGCTTGTGGTGGGACCATATTTCTTAGTTCCTTCGAATTAGTTGAGTGTTTTAGAGGTGTCTTCGGCACCAAAATCCATGTTATTTGATAGCAAGAAAATGGACATCATGTCAAATTTATAATGCATTTTTTTGTAGCTACACTCATGTTTGACATAGTGTATGGTATGAAAGCATGTTAGTAAGTTCTCGAACACATATTATTGTGTTAATTTTATTATACTATATATGTTTACCATTGTTAAGTTGCTAGTTGAGGTTGTCCTAGTGGTTTTTAGGAGTTTCTCCTTGGTTGTTTAGTGGTGTTACTAGCTTAAGGCTAGAAGAAGATGCAATTCCAGTTTGAGGAATTGGTCATTTTATGTATTATTTTGTGACAATGATTAGTGTTCTATCTTGTAGTGGTTGTTGGTTTCCTTTCCCATCATGATTTTGTGATCTTTTTGGGTTGTTTAACCCTTAGGTGGTTCATAGTTGAGGATCATGATAATGGAAAACTTGAGTTGTGCTCCTATGCTTAAATATTTAGTTACTTCCTTGGTGGTTTTTATGTGAGTTTTGGGGTTGCTAAGACTCATTTTTTGGGAGTGCTTGTGTTTTGTAGAGGAAGTTTCCTATATTTTTTCCTCTAATAAAACCTATGGTGTCCCTAGTTTTGCATTGAGAATCTAGTATGCTTAGGAAATCCTCACTTTTTCAAGTGGTAATTGAGGAAGAACCTCATGGAGAGTGTCATAGTTGGAAGTGAGGCATGTTCTTGGTGAGAATGGAGGTGAGGTAGTGTTGCCTCTAGTCTTGTGTGTTTGTTGGACCTTGTAGTTTTTTCTTGCCATCGACTATAGTGGTGGCTAGTGAAGGTAGTGTGGTGATCTTTGAGGTGATTGTACACCTAGTGACAGGTGACCACTTAGCTTATACACCCCTAGAGTTGTGTGTGGTTTATTTGAGGCATAGAATTGGTGAGAGTCTAGAGGGTCGATCTTGTGAGTATGATGTGTTTGAAGGATCGTTTACTAGGTATACCTATCCCTGCTTTGATAAGGTTCCAAGAGTAAGCCTAATTTTAGTGAGGGGGTGTAGTGTCCCTCTCATATGTATCTTGTTAATGTGAGATCGATGTTTTCTCTTCACTGTTTCCTAATGATTTCTATGGTGATTATTTTATGGCTTTAAATGATGTGTATGAACCATTGCATGTTTGAGATGAGGTTCCTCAACATGTTAGTTACGTTAGCACTTTGTACGTTTACATGTTTGGTTATCAATATGCTTCAGTTCAATGATATGCATTATTTATGTTTTGATTAATGTGATCTTGATTATTGATGTGCAAAAAATGAATAATTTTTATAATGATTTATATGATGGAAGTTACTTTTATGTTTTATGATATTGTACCTTGTTGGGTGATTATGTTGTGTTTTGGCTATATATATTAAACAAGTTCCATTGATATGCATTGAATGGTTACATATATAGGGTTATTTCTCCACCTAGCTATATATTGGTTTGAGTTATTTCCTAACGGTGATTAATTTAGATATGTCACATTGGAGCTCCCTATCCATTCCCTAGTCATACTTGAATCGAGTATGATGTGTGTCATATTTGACCTTATGTGAATCCGGATCTGATTTGGGAGTAATTCTAAAATCCTTGTGTTGTGAATGACTAGTGAATGTATGATTTAATTAATGGTTTAAATTCTATGTTTCTGCAAATGAAATATTAGGAATTTAAATGATATTGATATTTATTATTAAAATATTTTATGTGTTTCAAGCAAGGGGAAAATATAATGAGAGTGTAAATAAAATAAGCTATTGCTTAATTATATTGTGAAAATCCAATGGATTGGGAATTGTGAGTTATATTTAATATAATTATCTTGATTGAATTCTAAATTTTGTAAATTTAAATAAATATATATTTATATGGATTTAAATCATCAATTTAAATGATATATGATATTTAGAAACTGATTGATGTATCTATTTGGGATTTGAGGAAAATTGGGAATTAAGGAAATAGAAAATGAATTTTATTTGGAATTATTCAAAAAGTGAAAAGGGGTGAATAGGAAAAGGGGGTTTATTTTTATTATGTAATTTTTATTTTTGGGAAGAAAATGGAGAGGGGAAAATACCCTCTCATGGCTTGAAAATTTGAATTGTTGATTGGGAATACAATCAGAAAGGGAATTCGATGGGATTGGATTCCTTGGGATAGGAATTGGAATGGGAGTGTATGTGGGAGTTTTTGTATGCATTAATTTGGTGTGCTTGAGGTATTCTTCATTTTAAATTTGGTCATGATTTAAATTAAATTGTTAAATTCTTCTCCCTCATTCATTTTCTTTCATTTTGAGAGGTTGAATTAGAATTAAGGGAGTGTAAAAACCTCCCAATGCTTTTCATTTGAGAAAAATCCATGTTATTTATGCAATTTGGAGAATTTTCAATAATATTTGGTTATAATGGCCATTTTTTTAGGAAATGCATGAAATTTGAATTTTATGTAAAAGTGTATTGTTGGGACATTATATTATCCTCAGGGAAAAATTTGTTGCAAATGGAGTAGCAAATGAACCTAACATGGTCACGACCATAGTTTTTATGTCATTTGTTCCTCCTTTTGAATGCCATCACTTAAAAAAAATGGATCTACCTCCTTTGCTTGACTACTTGTTGGAATATATTAAGGTTTACCTTAATAAATTCACCTTAGTGATTTCTTGTTTATTTTTATTTCTTTAATAATTAGTTATATTCCTATAAGTTGGTAGTTCAAGAAGCTAAATTTGAAGGGTTGCATAAAAATAATATTGTAATACTTTCTCGAATCAACTCAATAATATTATTATCATTTTTTAATTTATTACTATGCAAATGTAATGCTCTTGAATTTTCCAATATGATAATCCAAAATTTCAAGAGCTACATCTTTCTTAGGGTTACAAACCAACTTTGTGGAGTTACACTTTGTTTAGGATTTGTTTTTTCAAAGAAAAATATTTTAAAAATAAGTATTTATTTGTTTCAATTAGCATTTTTGGTTGTGTGGAAGATAAAAATTAAGGGGGTGTTTGAATATTAAGGTTTACCTTAATAAATTCACCTTAGTGACTACTTATTTGTTTTTATTATTTAATAATTGGTTACATTCTTGTAAGTTGGTAATTTGAGAAGTTAAATTTTAAGGACCTTATAAAATCCATATAGTAATACATTCCTAAATCAACTCAATAATATTATTTTCATTTTTTGTTTGTTATTGTGCAATTGTAATGATCTTAGATTTTCCAATACTCATGTGCATGTAAATGGGAAATAAACTCAATGAGTGGGACCTTGTGATTGAGGTTAGATCTCTAGAGAAGGTTGACTTCCTTTATTAAACTAGTTGTGGATATGTTGGTCCAACGTAGCATATGAAATCATATCGCTAATCCTATTCTATCAACTCACATAAGAAAGGGGAGAAAAATAATTGTATAAAAAGTGAAGGGGGGGTGATACACCAAGATTAGAATTATTTCTTCTTACTTATAATAACATGATGGAACAATGAAAACAACCAGGTGACTTACACAATTCTCTATTCAACCAATTTTTGAGGGTGCATATGGAGGTTAGGGTTTGACAAGATATCGAAAGGAAAGGAAAGATTCACAATCAACAACTATAAATATAGTTAACAAAACATATAAGTATATAAAATGGAGAAAATGCATTCATACATGAAGGTAAGATAGATATACATAGCATATAAAAAAGAGAGAAGAGGAAAAATGGCATTTCCCATTACTACAAAGGTATAAGCATGTTTACAATTGTAGAGTGTATAGAACTATAGTGTCTATTAGAGAAAATAATGAAGAATCCTTTACAATGAGTAAATAATTTCTCTATACACAAGAGAGAAACCTAAAAAAATATGCCTAGGAAGAGTGTTCAACACTCTTTTATCTTCCACCAAGACTTCACATTAATGATACCTAGGTATGTGTGTTGAAGGATGGAGATCCCCTATGAAATCTACAACAAAGCACAATAAGGGATGGCCCTCTGATATAAAGGAGTTTGAAAAGCATAAATGAGGCATGAGTGTTGCAATCCTTTCCCAAAATCTGCACTCAAAGCATTAAATTACCTCTTTGTAACCTTAGAAACCAAGATTGGAAGTCCAAGGAGAGTTGTTGGGGATTAATGGCATTTGCGAACTTAAAACATGCCTTCAAAAATATCATCTAACTTTCAAACCCGAATCAACTATTAGATTAAATATTAAATGGTTCACAACCTCAGAAGGTTGCCTTCATTGACATTGAGTGTTGGGCCTAAAAGGAAATACTATAAAAATAGGAGAAAACAACATCCACGAACCAAAAATCTTGAAGAGAAAAAACCCTCTCAAACATTGGGCATCAAACCCACCATATATCGCATACCATGTTGATGAAGAATATAGCATGAAGAACGTTGAAACCATGATCCTCAAAAGACAGTTTTTTGGGTGAATATTTTGTAATCCCTTTTCATATTACAAATAGTGATTTCATCCACAGTTATGATGAGATAAATCTCTCCTCTCAGAAAGGGGAGGCTCCCTTCTTATTGCTCACTACAATTAACTAGAAACTAAACTAAGATATATACATTATGGTTATGCATGAGGGGTGTCTCCATTAACATATCCTATTGTTTCATGATAAGAGAAACAAAATAACAATGATACTCTCAAATACAACTAGTTAGAGCAATAATAGTCGATACCCACAAGTACTAGTGAACAAAAGTAACTTAGAAAAACTCACTAAAACACAAAGTATTCAACTACTTTCCCACAATGATTCCAAGATGATTCCAAGAGTAAATGTATCACTAGTTGTAGCACAAATTCTATCAACTACCAATACCAATGATTCACGAAATGAATAATTACAAGCTCAAAGTTGTTGCAATAATGGAAGGAATGAAGGTGTTGTCATTGATGTCAACTAGTCAATTGGTTATCAACTAGTTTCTATTGACTGTATATGTCAAGGATATTGAGAAAATTGTATTGAAGGAAGATTGCAAATGTTCAGTGGTTGCTCCAGGTTTTTCTCCTTTGTTTGTGTGGTTCAAATATGTTGATTGTGATTTTTGGAAGTTTCTATATCCATATTTTTGGTTGTTGATTCATTGTTCAATGCGAGCTATGTTCACCAGTTGTAAACTGTGGTTCTCTGAGGTTCTGGTTGAGGTTCGGGAGAAATTTTGCTAGTCTGGATTTATCTTTGTTAAAGTCTTATAATTTGTGGTTCAAGATTTGTGTTGCTATGATCATGATAAATCTAATCTTAGTATCTGGAAGGTTTGTGCTTAATTTTTCTATGTGTTTTACACTAATTTTGGCCGAACTTGTGTTGAACACTATCTTTGGAGTTAATGAAGCGTGTCAAATCTATTTAGGTCCTCATGAAGCATGTGTTTGGGTCACCATCATTCTAATTCCACCCTAGGATGTTTTTGTGCCAACCTAATTTGAATTTAATGTTGGATGGTCAACTTTGGATATGTTTCAAAGTTGAAGATGGTATAAATGTAGGATATGTTAGTAAGGAAGAAGAGTGAGAACAAAGAAAAGGGAACAAGAGAAAAGAAGAGAAGATAAGTGAAAAGAAAAAGATCAGATAGATGCGATATTGATGTTATTCAGTGAGTGTGTGTAATGTGAGTGTGGCAGATCAGTGTGAAGCCTAAATGTTGAGTTTTCAGATGCAGTGAGCAGAAGGTGTACTCTATCATTCATGCATTTCTATGAGTGGTTGCGATGAATTTATCTATTGCATTGAGATCGTCATCTCTCTATGACATATCTCTTTTATTTTCTTTGTATCTTTGTGGTAGTGATCCCTCTAGGTTATTAGCCCTGTTGGATAGTGAGTCATGTTCTAAACAAGTCCTTGTTTTGTCAGTGAGCATTGTTTCTCAAGAAATGAGCCTCTTGTAATCGGTTTCGATATTGTCTATAGTGTAAGTTAATCCTCACCATGGTTTTTCCCTCATTGGATTTTCCATGTAAATCTAGTGTTATTGTGCTTGTGTGATGGTTTTCAGTTTCTGCACTTGCACTTAGTGTTTAATCATTAAGTAGTGCTAAGGATTAGTTCCAATAATTGAATTAAAGGTTTAATTCTATGACAACTAATTCACCCCCCCCCACTCTGAGTTGTCTTATTCAACAATTGGTATGAGAGCTCGGTTCCTTGGTGAAGAGCTTAACCACTTGAGGAAGGTCTAGGATGGTTGGAAAAATGGTTTATGATTATCCAAGGTTCAATGGAACTAATTATGCTATATGGAAAATATTGATGGAAGAATATATGGAGTATTGTGGATATGATGTGGAGAAAGCTTACAAGAATCCTTACACTCCTCCTGCTAATGTTCTAAGAGCAACTGATGAGATCAAAGCACATGATGTGAACAACAAGGTGAAGTATATTTTAAAGAACAGTCTGGTATTCTGAGTTAATTAATTTTCAGAATCTAAAGACTACTAAGTAAGTTTGGGATGCTTTGGAAAGGACACATGAAGGTGATGAAAAATTCAGAGGAAAATTTGCAAAATTTAGAAACACAGTTTGAGCTTCTACATATGTTTGAAGATGAGAATCTTAAAGATTATGTACAAAGATTGGCTAAGATAGTGGCTAGAATGCAAGGACTTGGTGCTACTATAGATGAAACCAAGATTGTAAAGAAGATCCTTAGAACTCTCCCTAATGCTTACAATGAGAAGGTGTGTGCTATTGAACAGAGTATAGATTATAAGACCTACACTAAAGATCTATTGTTGGGATTTCTGACATCTTATGAGATGAGGAAGTTGAATCTAAGGAATGGATGCAAAATAGAAACTACTTTTAAGGCTACAAAAGCTAAAGATCTGGATGAAGAAAATTTTGATGAAATAGAAACTAATTTTGTAAGAACCTTGAGGAAAGGCTCCAACAAGTATGAAGGTAAGTTACCCTTTAAATTCTTTAGTTGTGGAGAAATAGGTCATTATGCTACAAAGTGTCCAGAAAGAGCTAAGAGGAATAAAGAAAGATATGAGAAAGAAAAGAAAGGAAAGAAAATTAACAAAACTTATTATGTGAATGAGAATGCTATTATATTTGATGAGGATTCTGATTATGAGGATCCTGATGAAATGAATTCTTTTTCTTGGTGATAAAGGATGAACCTACTTCTGCTAATTCTAAAAAATGGGTAAAGGAAGGCCCTCTGAAGAAGAAGAAAAATGAAGGTACTGTTATCTCTACCCTACATGCTAAATAGGAAAATAACTATTATGTTGTTGACAATGGTTGTTCACATCACATGAATGGTGATAAAAGTAAGTTTTTTAAACTTGAAAAATATGATGGAGGCTTGTTTATGTTTGGAGATGATACTGGTGCTAAAATTTGTGGGATAGGTTTAGTAAGTTTTGATGGCAAGCATAATATTGATAATGTCTACTATGTTAAGGGTTTAAGGCATAATATTTTGAGTGTTGGATAGATGTGTATTAAAGGATATGGTTTTGTGTTTAAGGATGAGAGGTGTGAGATCTAGAAAGGATCTAGAAAATTGATTGTTGTTGGAAAGAAATTTGAAGGATATATCTACCAACTTAAGAGTGTTGATGGATGATGCTTTATGACTCAGATTAATGAAATTTGGCTATGGCATCAGAGAATGTGTCTCATTAATTTTGATAACTTGGTGAGGATTAGTGGTATTCAGGCCATGAGATATTTACCAAGGATTACAAAGCATGTTAATACTATTTGTAGGAATTGCTAGTTTGGAAAGAAAACAAGAAGTCATTACAGATCAAAGGAATAGTGTACTACTAGACTACTAGATTTAATTCATACAAATCTTTGTTTTCCTACAAGAGTAAGAAGTCTACAAGGTTAAATTTACTTTATGCTTTTGATTGATGATTATTCTAGATATACATGGGTTACATTTCTTAGAGAGAAATCATATGCATTAGATAGATTCAAGACACTCAAAGCTATGTTTGAAAATGAAGTAAATTTGAGGAAAAAATGTTTAAGCTTTGATAGAGGTGGAGAATTCACCTCCCATGAGTTTAATATGTTTTGTGAAGTACATGGAATAAAGAGACACCTATTTGCTCCAAGAACCCCTTAGAAAAATGGAGTTGTTGAAAGAAAAAATAGAATAGTTCAAGAGGCCACTAGATCAATGATTACTGAGGTTGGTTTACTGGAAGTCTATTAGAGAGAAGTTATTCATACTATTGATTATGTATCCAATCATGTTCAAACAAGAGAAAATAGTACAATGAATCCCTATGAGCTATGGCATGGAAGAATTCCTACTATTAAGTATTTCAAGGTATTCAGAAGCAAATGTTAAATCATAAGAGATGAAGAAACCTTAGGAAAGTTTGATGCAAGAAGTGATGAATGCATTTTTCTTGGGTATTCTACTAAAAGAAAAGCATACAAATGCTTAAATAAAATACTGAGAAAGATTGTAGAGAGTACTAATGTCAAGGTTGATGAAATAATGAAGAATTTAATTGACATTGATGGATATGTATTTGATGAACCTGATTGTGTAAGAATATAATAGATTATGGAAGAATAAGAAAAGGATGAGAAAGAAAAGTAGGATGAACATAATTAAAGAGAAGAAGAAGCTTTGGTGGTGTCCCCTAAGACACATAGATATGTACAGAAGAATCATTCAAAAAGTCAAATCATTGGAGACAAGACAAAAGGAGTATTGACTAGAAGTAGAGTTGTTGAAGTAAACCTATTTTTACTTTATGAGATTGAACTGAAGATTGTAAGTGAAGCATGTAAAGATGAACATTGGATGCAAGCTATGAAAGAAAAAATTATGCAGATTGAGAAGAATCAAATTTGGGAATTGGTCCCAAGACCGACAGATAAAAACATTATTGGATCAAAGTGGGTGTTCAAAAATAAGTTGAATGAAAATGGAGAAGTGGTTAGAAACAAAGTGAGGGTTGTGTGTAAAGGTTACTCACAAGAAGAAGGCATATATTTTTAGGAGACCTTTACTCTAATAGAAAGAATGGAAGGCATAAGTATGTTCTTAGAATTTTTTGCTCATAAAGATTTCAAGGTCTATCAGATGGATGTCAAGTTTGCATTTTTTAATGGTGAGCTAGAAAAAGAGATCTACATGGAACAACTGGAAGGATTTTAGTTTTCAGATCAACTAGATATGGTGTGCAGAATGAAGAAAGATTTATATGGACTGAAGCAAGCTCCTAGAGAATGGTATGTGAGGTTAGACAAATATTTGACTCAACAAGGTTTTAACAAAGGTACAACATATAGTAATCTGTATTTAAAAATTGAAAATGACAAAATCTTGACTGTGGTTGTATATGTTGATGACATTATTTTTGGAGGAAATGAAACTATGTGCAAGATGTTTGCAGAAGAGATGCAAAAAGAATTTGAAATATCTATGTTTGGAGAGATGAATTTATTTCTTGGGCTACAGATTAATCAAACAGAGAAAGTAATTTTTATTTCACAGTCTAAGTATGTGAAAGATATGTTGAAGAAGTTTGGGATGGATGGTTCCAAACTAGTATGTACTCCTATGGTGATTGTTTGTGAACTGGGTAAAGATGATGATTTGCCTAAGGTTGATCAGAGCAAGTATAGATCTATGATTGGTGGACTATTGTATTTGACTACTACTAGACCAGATATTATGCATGTTGTCTATCTTGTGGCTAGATTTCAAGAAGATCCTAAGGAAACACATGTTTCTACTATTCAAATAATTTTTAGATATTTGAATGGCACTTTGGATTATGGCTTATGGTATCCTAAAGACATTGATTTTACACTAAGTGCTTATACATAATAAAATTGGGATAGATGTGTAGATGATAAAAAGAGTACAAGTGGTGGTGCATTTTTTCTTGGTTGCAGATTAGTGGCATGGTTGAGTAAAAATCAAGATTCAGTTTCCTTTTCTGCTGCTAAAGCTGAGTATTTTGCTGCTATATCTTGTTGTACACAAATTCTATGGATGAAACAAACATTGAAATATATCACAGTGGTGTATGATGATCATATTTCTATTTTTTGTGATAACACAAGTGTAATTAACATTTCAAAAAATTCTATGATGCACTCGAGGACAAAGCATATATCTATCAAGTATCATTTCTTGAGAGAGAAGGTTGTATAGAATGAAGTAAAGCTTGAATATGTTTCAACAAAGGACTAGATTACTTATACATTTACAAAGGCTCTTCCTAAAGATACTTTTGAGTATCTCCAAGAGTAGTTAGGGGTCATTTCCCCTCCTTTCTTGAACTAGATGCATATGGAGATGCATCAGTCTAGTGGATCTATGGATATTTCTTCTAGACTGATGTCTGGTGGCTACCTCTTAGGGGGAGCAGGTAGTGTCATGTGTTGTCATTGTGAGTATTTTGTTGTCAAAGGGTAAATCAATGTAAATATCTTTTTCTTTTTCCATTGATGTCAAAGGGTGAGAGGAAAGGAAGCATGTGAAAAAAGAGAGGAAAGGAAGCATGTGGAAAATAGGAAATGAAGAACGTGAAAAGAGATTATCTACTAAGGGGGAGAAAAATCTTGAGAAGTGTATTTAGAGCTAGTATGTTGTCTTTGATGGTTTTTCACATAAATCTTGAGAAGTGTATTCAAAGCTAGTATGTTTTCTTTGATGGTTTTTCACATCATGTGTTTCCATCAATGATAAAGGGGGAGATTGTTACAAGAATGGAAGGAATCAAGGTGTTGTCATTGATGTCAACTATTCAATTGGTTATCAACTAGTTTCTATTAACTATATATGTTGAGGATATTAAGAAAATTATATTGAAGGAAGATTGCAGGTGTTCAGTGGTTGCTCCGGGTTTTGCTCCTATGCTTGTGTGGTTCAAATATGTTGATATTAATTATTGGAAGTTGCTATATCCATATTTTTGGTTGATGATTCATTGTTCAATGTGAGTTATGTTCACCAGTTCTGAACTATGGTTCTTTTAGGTTCTGATGAGGTTTGGGAGAAATGTTGTTGGTTTGGATTTCTCTTTATTAAAGTATTATGACACGTGGTTCAAGATTTGTATTGCTATGATTGTGATAAAGCTAATCTTGGTATCTAGAAGGTTTGTGCTTAATTGTTCTATGTGTTTTACATTGGTTTGGTTGACCTTGTTTTGAACACTATCTTTAGAGTTAATGAAGCATGTCAAATCTATTTAGGTCCTCATGAAGTGTGTGTTTGGGTTACCCTCATTCTAATTCCACCTGAGGATGTTTTTGTGCTGACATAATTTGAATTTAATGTTGCATGGATGACTCTGGATATGTTCCAAAGTTGAAGATGGTATAAATGCAGGATATGTTAGTAAGGATGAATAGAGAGAATAAATAAAAATGCACAAGAGCAAAGAAGAGAAGATAAGTGAAAATAAAAAAGAGCAGATAGATGTGAGATTAATGTTATTTAGTGAGTGTGGTAGATCAATGAGAAGCTTAAATGCTAAGTTTTTGGATGCAGTGAGAATAAGGTTTACTCTATCATTCATGAATGTCTATGAGTGGTTGCAGTGGATTTCTCAGTTGCATTGAGATCATCATCTCTCTATAACATATATCTTTTATCTTCTTTGTATCCCTATGGCAATGAGCCCTCCAGGTTGTTAGCCTTGTTGGATAGTGAGTCCTTGTTTTGGCAGTGAGCCTTGTTTCTCAGGAAATAAGCCTCTTGTGATTGATTTTGATATTCTCTATAGTGTGAGTTAATCCTCACCGTAATTTTTCCCTCATTGGATTTTCCACATAAATCCAATGTTGTTTTTGTGTGATGGTTTTTAGTTTATGCATTTGCACTTAATGTTTAATCATTTAAGCAGTGTTAAGGATTAGTTTTGGTAATTGAATTAAAGGTTTAATTCTATGACAACTAATTCACTCCCCCTCTTTGTTGTTGTAGACACACAAAATTAACATCATGCATAATCATATTCATCCATTCATCAAATAAATCAAGTTTATTTAATCAATCTCCTAAAGGTTATTAAATAAATCAATTAATCTTCTAAAGATCTCCATTTAATTAAATAGATCAAAGTTATTTAATTAAATCTCTAATGATCAATTTCTTCTCATTTAATTTAAATAAACCCAAATATTTAAGTTGAATACCACAATCAAATAATCATCATCTAAGTTAAGCTAATCCTAATTAAACTAACCTAACCACCCATCACATCCTCTAGCTTTTCCCACTTGCACCAATAAAGCATTTTAATTCATTTATAAATTCATTATTTTCCCTCAACAAAGCATCTTTTGAGAATATTCCTCAAGTTTGAATATGAAGACAATTTGACTTGTCCCTTCCAACATGGCAATAACTTGTCTCTTACATGTCCCCCACTTAGCATTTAACTCTCAAATTCAAATTTGAATCTTCCCCTCTTTGGCACATTGACCAAAACTTACACATTCCTCAGCCTATCACAATGTGACAAGTGGCTTCATCTCATTGGTCAAATAATTATCCCACATTGATCTATTTTGAGCTCTCTTCCAATTTGAAAATCTATAAATGAAAGATTCATTCTTCATCAACCGATCCACAAATTATGCAAAGTTACTATGCTAAAATATTTAGCCATTTCCATCAAATATCATTGAATCATAGCTAGGTTATGTAGGTTTTTCCATTGGAGCACTCATCAAGCATCAATAAAGTGGATCACTCATCAACATTCATCAAAATACATCAATCTTGCATCATAGGAGTTGGGAAAGGGCCAATTTTCACATCAAATTGGCACCAATTCCCCCATGGGATTGAGTTTGCTAGCCTAATTAGGATTCAATCTCTATCTTATTGTTTTCATTGTGTTCTTCATTATTTTTTTCTAATTTGAGCTATGTTAATGGATTTCATGGGGAATCCTTGTTATTTCTTTCAATTTACAATCTAATGTGTTTGTTCTTATTGTTTTGCAGGTATTAGGATTGGGGTTCGCACATTTGGCACTAGAAGGAGGGCAACATCTCTTTTTTTACCACTTTTTCCTAAAAATTCCACGTTTTTGTTTATACAAAAAAAATTCCAACCTTGGAAGGTCAACGTCGCCATATAGCACCGCTTGTTCTCTAATGTTGCCATACAACACCGCTAGAAATTCAAACTATGACGTTGAAGTCTTCCCACCCAAGAATTTGAATTTCAAACTACGTCGCTTGACCAATCTGACCTGCAAGATTTTTCAAAAAAATCAAACAGCAATGCTGAGCAAAAGTGCAATGCATTTAAGCTCGTTGGTCCCGACACAGAGTGACGCTGACTAGTAAGTGGCATTGTACAATACTACTGAGAATTCAAACTCTGACACAATCACAGGTTGCACCACTGGCAGGGAGTAAAAAGTTGAAATTTAATTTTAGCACGTGCATTTTGTCATATGATCAATTTATCTTCTGTTTTCTACTATTTGACCTCTATGTTTTGGAGAATCTAATTGTTTTTCTTTCTTGTAGGTTGGATTAATCAAAAATGAAAGAAGGAGAAGCATGAGGATGATATTTCACAAAATCAAAGTGTTTTTAAACACTTTAGTGTTTGTTTAACACTTTTTAAGAAATTGTCATCTCATTTTGCTTAGGATACTAATTTCATTTGTGATTTAAAAATAACCCTTTCAATTTTTGCAAAGGCTTAAAATGAACATTAGGAATACAACTTACTAGAGTTTGTTTTTTGGTTAACAATTGAACAAAACAACTCTCATTTGTCTTTTGGTGCTTTAAAAAGAACTCGCATTTTGCTTTGTGGATTTAAAACAAACATGTGCAACTTTGTTTTCGTGAGGGCTTACTTAAACTAACTTCATTGAAAAAGGATGTATGCACTTCTCTCACACTTTATAGCTATCTTGAGAATCAAAATGTCATTTTGTAATTTTAGGTTGAGATAAAGCAATCACCTCCACACTTCATTTTGGGTTTAAAATTGAACAAAACATTGTGCGAGTGTGAGTAGGTAATTATTACATATATTCTCTTTCTTTGTGTTACAAAATAAGATTGATCGAGTTACGAATATTGTCTTTATTCACTTTTGCTATCTTAGAGGGTCTACCTTGGGGAAAAGGTACCCACCCAAGGGAACGACTCAACCGGTAACACTCTAAAGCCAAGAGTATTTCCAACCGGGATATAAATGTGGTTATTGGAATAAACACCAATATCATGTAGTTGGCTCTGACAAGATGGATCTAAAAAGGGACTCTCGATGTATGGGTCAATCTCCATGAATGGAAAGTCCTAATTAAAACCCATGCCTTAGAATTTCCAAAATCCTTGATCTATTTGTTGGTGCAAGAAGGGTTGTTTTGAAGCTGCCCCACACTTTTACTGTCTTTTAGTAGAAATGGAAAGCATGCCATGGGAGTTTCATGGGTGTTGATGCTTGGCTACCCCATATAAGTGAGTGTCGTGGAGGGGAGCCAGTGGGGTCAAGCATCTAACCATTCGCTAAAGATAACTGTAGCTAGACTTGTCCAAGTGGGGACTCAACAAATATTGTCTTTCATATCCATAGGGTTGTACTTGTTCTTGAAATCATAAACACATTGCTTGATCGAAAACATTGGAAAACAAACATTTTAACATGAGCATCAAAATCTTAAACCCTTTAGGAGAAGCAAATATCCTTGAACGAATTCATGTTCCCTTGCTTGCCCTTGGGATTCATATCCTCAGAGGTTTATAGGAATTTGTATCTCATCTTAATTTTCTACTACTAAGGTCCACATTAGGAAACCTTTTCCTTTATTTCCTCGATTTCCACATAATGCACTTTGTGGGATGAAAGAGAATTAGGACATTAGACATCAAATTTCAAAAGATAATCAAGAAGTGTTTGTGGTAAAAAGAATCCATTAAGCAAAGATTTAATCAATTGGACCCCATACATGTGCTTGGCATCTTTTGGTCATATGGTTTTCATGCAAACATTGGTCTTTTGATTTTGAATTACTCTTAGAGAAAGGCATGTTCTTCACTATCTTGGTCTTGTAAAAAAGTATTCCTAGGTTCATTTAGGATCAAATCAAACACTTCATCCACCCCAAACATTTATCATGTCCATACCACAAAAGAAATTTGGAAACATCATTCTAGACTTGGGTAAATCATCAAAATCAAAATCACCTTATTTAGTTAGGTGTATGGGAATGCATCCTTTCTCATACATTTAATTGAATTAGCAATCCTTTGAACAAGTTCATCCTAAGATCACATCTAACATCTTAGGGTTTACAAGTACATTATCCAAATCCAATCAAAACCAATCAAAATCAAATCCTAAAGTCTAGCATTGATCCAAAGTTCCTAACAAAAACAACACCCATATCATTCACCCCTTTCATCCTTCATCTCATCATTGGTCCTAAACACCTTAGAGGTCACTTTTGAAACAAATTCAAAACACAAGAATAACATGGAATATAAACTTGATCCATACATCATAAGCAATCTAAACCAACCAAATTATCAAAGCCTCACAATTCCAATTGATTTTCAAAACTCACATTTATACAATCTGTACATGGGATCATTATCTCCTATAAGCCTCAATGGTACAACAAATGTGAGTATTCCTAGTCAAAATTTTGGAACACCTTTCCTGATGGTAGATTTATATCCAAGTCCAAACCTACAAATCTATCAACCAAACACTCAATGCATGAGCCTTCAAACGAACAATGTCATCCCATCAAATCCCTACATGCCGAATGTGAATATACCAAATACGACTTTACAAAACATGAACATTTTGAATCCAAACTTGGTAAACTTTGGGATGGATATGTTTGCAAATCATACAAATATTATTCAAAGTCCAAACAAGATGTTAATGGCCCCAAGTCAAGGCAACACCATGCAAAATGAAAGTTACCTAAATCAAGGCAATGAGATTCCCAACATCAACAATGTTCAATTTCAACCCATAATGCCAAATCTAAACATCATCCCAAGTCAGAACATTATCTAAAATAAATTTGTCCATGATCCCATGCAAACACCACAAGTGTACATCCCAAATCTACTTGAACAAAAGCCAAATCAAGGGAGTCAAATTCGAAATCAAGATCAAATTTAACTATAACAACTTGCTTCACATGCCAAACTAATTGAATTATTGAGCCAAGAGATATCTTCACTCCAAAATTAGTAGACTCTTCCTTTGGTTGAACCATGCCATCAAAGCATTGAGTTGTGTCCACAACTGTATCAAGAACAAAATCTCCAATTTCAAGAGGTTAGATATCAAGATCAACATCAACAACAAACCCAATTACCCCATCTCAAGGATCAATATCCACATTTCAAAAATCAATCACCACATCTCCAAAATCAATCACCACAAGGTCAAGTGAAAATCCCACAAAGTAACAAATGAAAATACACACCACTTGGGAGACCAATTGAATCATTCCTGCAACAATCGGTACAAGAAAATCTCATCAAGTTACCCATCTATGGGAACTATCAAGAACCCCTAGTTAAACTACCAGGGTATAACAAGAAGCACCATTTTGATTTCCACAAAACAAAGGGACACACAACATCAAGTTGTATTCAACTCAAAAATATCATCCAAGACCTTATTGATCAAAAGATAATCACTATTGGGGACAATGATCAAGATCTATCCATCAAATATGTTTCCACCTCATCCACAGATCAAATCAACATACATCAAGAGTCACTTTTTGATCATGATAAGAATCCTTCAACAATATCCGACAATGATCCATTTCAAGGAGTGTTAACATTATTTGACCCTGTAATCAACAATCCATCGACCAATGATCATGTTAAAAATTTCTCTACATCACCTAATAAGTTAGAGGACATATCTCAAAAATTTATTCCAAAGCATGATCAACATCTCCCGCCAAATTCTAGCAATAGTCCTTTCCAACAAATATTGACATCCTTTGACCTCATGATTTCCGATATTGAAGGAATCCTCAACTCAACATTTGATCCAAGTCCACTAAAAAATGAAGAGGATATTGAGGCAATTCCAATTCCTAATGATGACATCTAAGAACCTTTTATAAGCAATCCATCCTTTGAAACTAACCCATGTCAAGAACTTGATCCAAAGCATGACAAAAGCAACTCTAAAATCCTTCGAGGTCAAGAATTTGTATCTCCAAGATATTACAATGATCTAATGGACACCCTCCTATCTATACATGATGATCATATCCACATAGCACATACTCCTCCATCTACCCATGAGATACTTTCTTTGGATGGACACATAGATGATCTTCATTCAAAATAGGATCCCTTAACTCCTGACTTTATTACACAAAAAGAACAAGTTATTGATTCCTACAATCAAACTGAGCTGTCAACATTAGGATCAAATCTATCACAAATTCAGACTGAGGACATCATGCATGAAGATATCTAGCAGTATCCACTCAAGGAAACATGTCAGATAAAATAGGATATTCCAAAGTCAGTAGAGCAGGAAATTCCAATAACATCATCTACAATGTTCATTTATCAGAGAATGCATTCTAAACAAGAGCTCTTAGAACAAGTGAAATCAAAGCATGAAGGAACTACTACCACCATACTGGGGGAAACTTTGTCTCAAGGAAACGTCAACATAGGGAGCACGAAGAATCCTTATGATGAAACCAATGCCAATACTACAACCAGTCACATCATGAATCTTCATCCACCCATCACCCCATCCACGAATTGGGACCAACATCAAAAGAAATTTTTGAATCAAAGCACAAAGAATTTTATCAAAGCAAAAGAAGCTAAAGAGCATATCAAACAAAAAAAATACATATGGATACCAAAGAATACAAAGAAAGATTATCCCTATCAAAATCCATTAGTCAAAGAAACTATGGGGCAAAATAAAAAAGAGAAAAGTATCCATCAAAGATGTCCACAAAGGAAAAAATAGGCTTCCCAAGCAATGTACAAAGTATATCAAGTAGTTGGTCCTAATTACATGCACACTTACGTCTCTACCCATCATTGCTTATCTTCCCAAGTTTGGAGAGTCAAAGGTTCCAAGCTATCAACCAATCCATCTCCTATCCCTAAACACACTCCATCCATGCCTCCACACATGATATTTGATTCTCACATTGACCATGTATTGGAAATGACCCTTTATCATAAGGATCCAGAAGGCACTCTATCGCGATGTGCGCAGAAAGATAAAGTCAACTATGGTATCAAAGAAGCAGATCAGGAATCTCAAAATTTGTATTCAAGTGCACGTATCTTAGAAAAAAAACTTCTTCAGGTAGGATATCGATGCACATTATGACAAAGGCATCTACATCAACACCACCAGGTGGTTCAGCATGAGCTTAAAATCTTTCAGAAAAAATCAAAAAATTATAACATATCAAAAAATAAAAAGATCAAAAAAAGGATTTAAAATAGTAAAGAAAAAAATTGTCCTCTAGTGAAAACCACTTTAGTGGCGCTTTGGGCAAGTACCATGATGAAAACCTAGCAAACAGGCATCATGTGTAGAATTGAGCATCTACATGTGCTAGTTTAGGTGAAAGCATCTTATCCCATCCATAATAAATCTAGCATTCCATCCATCTCATCCTTGAACCATTTATCCAATCCATTTGCATCCATAGTCCAAATTATCTTGATCTTGGTAAATTTTTGGTGCACACTTTACGCTTGCTTATGGTAAACATCTTGACATGGGTCATTTTCATTAATCCCATCCTACCCAACATTATCTGATCCATGACGCATTATCCAATGAGCATTCTTTATCTAAACACCTTATCTTATTGCAAGATAATCCTTGGCATCCTTTGCATGCTTACCATATCCATCCATCCATACACCTATCCAGACATCTATCCATAACATTACATACATTGCTAGACACTGGGGGTAGATATTTACATCTTGCTTTGAGAATAAATCTTGATCTATATCCTCCAACTTATGTGGCGATTTGAACATTGGCAAACATGAAATAAAATTGGTCAAAGCATTTGTGATCCAAAAACCAAATCACTAGCCCATGGCACATTTTGATGAGAAGACATTCTTTATCAATCTTCATTTTTCATCGAACATCAATACAAACAATCAATATCATTCGCATCTAATGTGTGCTTCAATGTCACATTGAATCATTCAAAACAATTTTGTTCCAAATCAAGCTTCAAAATCCTGATCAATCAAGTCCAATCAATCCATAATCTTGGGATATCCTTCTCGATCATTGTGTTGCTTAACACTATCCTTGCATTGTTGTGCATCCTCAACAATGTTATCATCATCATCAATCCATCAATTTGATCAGTCAACCTTAGCTTGGTTTTTAACAAAATCCTAAATAGAGCATAGATATCATCACACACATCCACATCCAAGTCGTCAAAATTGTGCGAAAATCCAAAAAATTCAAAACATATCAAAATCTCAAAATAGATCAAAAAGTCATTCAAAAATTTAAAAACAAAGTCGTCTTGTCAAACTACGGGTCTCTGAGCCTTGAATGTAGGCAAGGTTGATCTTTGATCATCCCCCGAGACACTTAGGTCAGCCCTTTAGGCGTCCGTCATAATAAAATGACATCTCATCATGTATATTTGCATCTGTAAATTAGTTAATTCATCATTCGAACTACGTGGTCTCTACGTGTATAACATAGGAAAGGATAATCTATTGATCAACCCCCAAGGCCCCTAGGATAGGTCTTTAGGTTAGTCTCTTGGTCAAAATCTCAGAAAACCCCAAAAACATTGGAAAACCAAAAAATCAAAACATTTGAAAATCTTGAAAAAATACCAAAAACAGCCTCAAAACATTGCAAAATGTCAAAAACATCCAAATATTTGAAAAATCCATCCATCTCATCTCATTTACACCCATAATAACACCATCCATAATAAATTGATCATCATCCTCAACCTTTGGTGAAAAAATTAGAAACAAGTCTAGCAGGTGAAAAGTGAAAACTCAAAACGTCAAGTCTCAGGTTTAAGTCAGTACGTAAACAAATTAGTCAACTTTTTGTGTCGATAACCTATCATCCAATCAATCCCATTTCAAGCATCTGATAACATCATGTCCTAGGATGTATCCTTCCTACAATGGGCATTATTTATCAGAAAGAACACTTTGGATAAACAAAATGACGTGCCACCATCCACTAACATGTCCTAGGATGTATCCTTCCTACAATGGGCATTATCTTTTGGCAATAAGTTTCAGTTCTTATCCTTAAAAAAAAAAAACACATTTCCTTTTGGTTAGCAATATTGAAGAACATCAACTTGTTTGTTTACTTTATCTTGTTCTTTTGACTTATCTCTTTGCGCTCATTCCAATAACCTCTTGATGATGTCCAAACAAAAGGATTTAGAGAGACAGGAATGGGGCAATGCTCATTATCTTTTATCTACTGTGCTTTTTGGATGTTCTTGTAAAATAACCTTGGCGAATACTTGCTTTGCTAGATATGTATGGAGGGTGTTTTGGGAAACTTGTTGTTTATTGCATTAATAGGTTACACCTTTCCATGTTTTGGTCTGAGGTGTTTGAAACTTCTAAAATGCATCCTAGCAAGGTTTCCATATGTCAGGTGTGAACAAGAATTCTCCTATCTATTTTTTGAGTCAAATTCCATCACACTAAGTACAATGCCATCCTGGTCCTTTATACCTTGATGCATTGTGCTTATGTGTGTTATCAAACATAAGGTAAATTACCCTTTTAAAATCCCAATCCTTGATAAGAAAATCATCCATTTCTCATCATCATCTCTCATAAAGTTAGCCTATTGGATCCTCTTGTCATCATCTAATTTCTTCTTTTCGGCACTAACATCACATCATGAATAGTTAATCATCATCACCAGTGCATCCATCCTACATCCACAAACCATCAGTATTATGCATATCATATCACAAGAATTTTCATCATCATAATATAGATTTTTTAGTCTAAGCATCTCATAAAATCATACATTTTCATAATCATAGCATCATCGCATCATCCATCTCACATGCATCATATCATCATTTAAGTTGTTTAGGATAATATAGATTGGTTATTCTAAGCATCTTAAAACCATCTCACCTACATCATCATCATAACCATCCATTTTGAACCTCTTTATAGTGATATCAACCCTCAAATCAAATATTTTCACTCGATCTCTCAAGGGGGCAATGTACTAGTGTACTTCTTTTCGCTGGGGCATCCGAAAAAAATTAGAAAATTTTTGATTTTTTTTTATCACGGCAAGTTTATTCTTTGAACCAACACAAAAAGTACATTGCTTCAAAGAGGGGGAAAATGTAGACACACAAAATTAACATCATGCATAATCATATTTATCCATTCATCAAATAAATCAAGTTTATTTAATCATTCTCCTAAAGGTTATTAAATGAATCAATTAATCTTCTAAAGATCTCCATTTAATTAAATAGATCAAAGTTATTTAATTAAATCTATAATGAAAAATTTCTTCTCATTTAATTTAAATAAACCCAAATATTTAAGTTGAATGTCACAATCAACTAATCATCATCTAAGTTAATCTAATCCTAATTAAACTAACCTAACCACCCATCACATCCTCTAGCTTTTCCCACTTGCACCAATAAAGCATTTTAATTCATTTATAAATTCATCATTTTCCCTCAACAAAGCATCTTTTGAGAATATTCCTCAAGTTTGAATATGAATACAAGTTGACTTGTCCCTTCCAACAAGGCAATAAATTCTCTCTTACATGTCCCCCACTTAGCATTTAACTCTCAAATTCAAATTTGAATCTCCCCCTCTTTGGCACATTGACCAAAAATTACACATTCCTCAGCCTATCACAATGTGACAAGTGGCTTCATCTCATTGGTCAAATCATTATCCCACATTGATATATTTTGATCTCTCTTCCAATTTAAAAATCTATAAATGAAAGCTTCATTCTTCATCAACTGATCCACAAATTATGCAAAGTTACTATGCTAAAATATTTAGCCATTTCCATCAAATATCATTGAATCATAGCTAGGTTATGCAGGTTTTTCCATTGAAGCACTCATCAAGCATCAACAAAGTGGATCACTCATCAACATTCATCAAAATACATCAATCTTGCATCATAGGATTTGGGAAAGGGCCAATTTTCACATCAAATTGGCACCAATTCGCCCATGGGATCATGAGTTTGCTAGCTTAATTAGGATTCAATCTCTATCTTATTGTTTTCATTGTGTTCTTCATTTTTTTTCCTAATTTGAGCTATGTTAATGGATTTCATGGGGAATCCTTGTTCTTTCTTGCAATTGACAATCTAATGTGTTTGTTCTTACTATTTTGCACGTATTAGGATTGGGGTTCGATGTCCTATTCACCAAAATTCTTGATAATTCTTCACCAACAAATGATTTCAAAACACACAAAATTCTAAGAGATCAATATAACACAAAGTTTATAAATCTTATTTTGAAATCCCTTCCAATCATAATAGATAAATCTCACTTATTCTATTGACAATAAGAAAGATCAAGAAAAAATGACATAATAACTCTCTCACTCTAAAAATCTTGATTCAACACAAAGTTTGATATCAAAATCTACCTTCTTTTCATTAATAGATTTGCATTTTTAATTTGAACACCAAGTCTCAAAGTTGAGAAATAATTTTAGCAACACTTTGTTGCAAAAAAATTAAAGCTCCTGAATACAAATGAGCTCCCTCATATTTATAGATTAGAGAAAAAGAGCTAATCTAGGAAAGAAATAACTACTTTGACTTATTCAACATTGGAGTCCAAAATTATTGGTGAACTTCATTGTTGTTACATGTATTTACAATTTTGGAAATGAAAAATGACATGTAAATTATCTTGAGCTAACTACCAAAAGCTTGTAAATACTAAAAGCTAATACAAGGAAAATTTAGCCTTCTCCACCATCTTTTATGAGAAAATCATTGTGCTTCTTCAAGATTGTTTGCACCTCATCTTCATTTGGTTATGAAGTATGCTTGAAGATGCCACAAACTTGTAATTGAATCTCTGACGGTGTTGTAGGCTTTTGGTGCCTTTCAAGAATAATTCTCAAATTATCTAGAGTAAGCTAAATATCCATAATTTTTTATATTGAAGCTATTGAGAAAACTTCATCTTCAAATTCATTTCGATCTATGGGTGCTGTCATAATAGTGGTTTACAATTCCTGAGAGGAACGAATTTTAGCTGAAATCACATATTTTTAGAAAATATAATGATTTAAGCCTTAAAAAGTTCCATTTTAAGGATTCCAATTGAAGATGGTTTGATCAAATCACCTTAGATCAAACCCCTTGGATAGAACCTCGCTAGTTTTAAACCATACCTATAAATGCGTCTCCTTTACACCTATCAAAATGCTGATAAAAATCACTTTTGATTTAGATTTTGGGGATCAAATGAATTCATTTAAAATTTATTTCAAATGATTATGATATTCCTCAGAACAAGCTATCCAATAAATATAATTTTAATATGTTTTGGTTTTGTTATGTATTTGTTTTTAAGTTTTATTAAACATAGGTTTTTATAAAATGAATTTCTTTGTTCTTCACATGTGGAAAAATAGAAGATTATCAAAAAAAAATTTGAAAAATATGAGTGCACCAGATATTGAAGTTCTTGATCCAACAAAAAAACAAAATTAAATTTTGACATATACAAAAAAAGTTACGCGTTATACAGTCGCGTTGTATCTGAATTGTAATTTGTTTGACTTTGAAACTTGATTAAGGAAACAATATTCAATAAAAAAACTATCTAACCAAGTGGAAGCACTAGATATCAGAGTTACAAATCTAAATTTGAAAGAATTAGAATTTTATCCTTCGTGGAAAAAAATTTATGCGTTATACGGTGTGCGTCACTTTTTAAAAATGTTGTTTTCTAAAAAAAATCTATTTTCATGGGAGATGGAAAAAGAAGTGCAATTTGATTCCAAAAATTTAGAAAAAAATATTTTTAGAATCCACAGACAAAATTTGATGAGACTCTATTTTTCACCATCTTCAAATTCCTCATAGTTTAGCCGCTGTAGGTGCCCAAATGTGAAGATTTAGTTAAAAATAATAATTTCAGTGTCCAGTTTGGCCAAAAACTGTAAACCACTATTATGGGATCACCCCTATAGATGTATATTTTTGGAAAACTAAATCTGGGGGAAGAACTTTCTAATTGTATTCCATGGCTTTCTTACTGAGTCACGAATCAAAAATTTGTGGAACAACAAGAAACTGATCAAAATTGCTCAATAATCCAGACGCAAAATATCATAACAACATGCAAGAGTAGCTGCAAAAAAATCATATTTTCTAGTGTTAGAAAAAATAGTATTTTATGCACTGGTGGGAAAATTCTAAGTGACTACATATTCTTTGGAAATTCAGATGCAAAGGTGGAGAAAAATTAGGCTCTTACATGGGGTATTACATTTCAAATGTAATAGCTCAAATTTTTTGAGATACTACATGTAGGATGTAAAGGTGGAGAAATTTTGAGCTATTACATGTGGTATTTCACTTTAGGTGCAGAGGTGCTAAATTTTGAGCTACTGCATGAAAATATGCAAAGGTGGAGAAAAACCCCAACATTGGAATTGAGAATATGCAATGTCTCAAAATTTTCCCAACATTGCAATTTGACTTGTAGGGTCAGGGAAAAATCTCAACACTACAATTTAAAGTTTTGATAAGTAACTTGTAGGGTCGGGGAAAAACACCGACCTTGCAACATTTTGAACCTTTGACTTGCAAGGTCAGGGAAAACCCCGACCTTGCAAGCGATATAAATTTTCTAACTCCCAAAACTGGATTTTCACAACTTGGTTTAAAATTTGAATTTCGACGAATCAACAAAGGTTAATGTCAAAATGAAATTTTGAGGTTGGGGACCACACATGAGGACCAATGCAATTCACTTCATTTTACATGCTTAGAGTGCATGGGATACAAAATGGACATGTTTCGTAGGGGTTATCCCATGAATTAAGCTCAATAGAATTCAAGGATAACAACTGGATCTAGTTGGGGAGCTTCCTTCGATCATCCTTTGAAATGATCAAAGGGAGAATTCTAGTCTCTAAGTTCCTTCATCCACTTGTTCAAAACAAAAAGACTCAAAAAGAAAAATAAATTGTTTTCACCAAAAATTTGGTGTCTTGAATAGTCCTCTCCTTCTGTCCCATAGTGCATCAGACAACACTTATGCCAGGATCCCATACATGATTGGGATAATATCGCAACCTTTCATTTTTTGTTTGAAACAAATTCCTCTTCTGACAAAACACTATCTCAGCATCACCTTGTGTATAAAAGTTTTTTTATTCCTTTTTTACATGTAACTCCCATATCTAATAAGAAATCCTCATATTCAACAATGTTGTTAGTATTATCAAATTGTAGCTGAGAAGAGAAAGGAAATATTTTTCCTTCTAGAGGTATGAAAACAATTCCTGCTTCTGAACATATAAAAGAGCAATTTCCATCAAATTCAATAGTGCAAACATCATTTGGATCACCTAGACTAGCAATTTGAAAATATATGACTTCTTCATCCGAAGAAGTTTCACCATCTAAAGAATATTCCTTTTCTGGAGATGATTCTATATCTGAAGAATATTCCTTTTATGAAGATGATTCTATATCTGAAGATGATTCTCTATCTAAAGAAGATGAGCCATCAATTACCTACTCTTTACTTGAATCTTTATTTGAGGATTCAGATACCTCATCAGTTTACAAAAAATAAAAGCTCATCCTAGAAGACTCAAAGAGAATCTAATTTTTTGGGCCATCAGATATTGTTACACTAAACTTTGCTTCTCTTTTCAGAAATAGCTTTCGCATAACACCTTTGATAGGTATTATAGCTTTATACCAATCCATATTGATTTTTCCTCTCACATCCTTGTAGAAGTTACATCCTAACAATATACCATAGGATGTTGGAATGTCTACCACTAGGATAGTCATCTTGATCTTCTTCTCTGGGAATGTGACAAATAAAACTATGCATCCTTGATTTTCCCGATTAAGGGCACTTGTTTGTTTTCCATAGAGAAGCAATGGCCAAAAGTCTTTGTAAGTGTAGACACTTAAAAATGTCTTGATGGATCATATTAGCTAACTAACATCATTTTGTCCTAAAACCCACCCTCTTTTCGCTTAATTGATTAAATTAGCCTTGCTATTTAATTAATTGCCTCATTTTTATCCATTAATCTAATTGACCTAATTAAGTTAATTCATCCCCTTTCATTCTAACAATTCATCCTATTAAATTAAATACATCAAGTTATTTAATTTAAATCCCTAAAATCTTCTTATTTAATTAATTAACCCTAAGTTATTAAATTAAATGGCATATTACCTACCCCTTTTCATTAAATCATTTATTTAATGAATATTGTCTAAATCCCCATACTTACATAATTGAAAATTTATTTAATTATCAAATTGCTAATAAATCTAATTCCTCCCTCACTTGCAAAGGAATATTCGAAGGAAATATTCCTCCTTTGCACATTTCTCCAAACAGAATATTCCTTGCCCTTTTGCACAATTAAACTTTATTTTAATTTACTAAATATTTATTTCCCTCTCCCATGAGAATATCCTAAAGAATATTCTCTTTCTTCTCTCATTTGGAAAAAAGGGAATATTCTTACAAAACTTCATATGCAAGTTAACTCAAAACTTTATGTGTAAGTTAACTCAAAACTTATTGTGCAAGTTAACTCAAAACTTCTTGTGTAAGTTAACTTTTGACCTCTTATACAAGTCAAAAGTATGTTTGTTTGAAGGAATGTGCAACCTTGATTAAATATCAACTTGAATTTTCAACCCTTGATGAGAATCCATGATTCATGCCTCCGTCTTCTTTCCTTTTTGACCATTGATTAGCATTTTCAATCTTAGCCCTTCATTTTCCATTTGCTTTCCTATTAATAAAGCACTATTTGGAGACAAATGGATCCATATTTTAACAACAAACTTATGTTGTTTTAAACTCATTTTCACTTGCACTCACATTTGACATCATTTTAGTTTTATTTACTTGCATATTAGCTTAGTTTCTATTAATGGCTTCCATGATAACATAGATGCATACATTTAGCTTATTTGTTAATTAGGATTTTAATCTTTTGAAGCTCGCATACCTTTAGAGTAGATTTTCATACACCCATATGGATCATCTTAGCATAAATCATGTTAAAATAGCTTGTATCATGTTCATTCAGTTTTAAATCATGCTTCCATACACATCTATTAATTGTTTCATCATTTTTTTCAAAAAAATTGATTGAAACAAGCTCATTATCCAAGGGATTGGGAAAGGGCCATCATTCCACATCAATGTGACACCACTCCCCCAATATGATAAGTTTCAATGTCTTATATTAGAGGTTTGTCAAGCTTTCATGATTTAGAATGTTAGTTTTAATGGCTTATTTATCTTTGTTTACAGTGAATGATCTTATTGGGATTGATTCTTAGTGGGTTAAATATGCCTCGAATTCATATGGATCGGGTGTAGTTAACCTATACTATGTCATTAATCACATTTTGGTGCTAGAAGGAGGGTGAATTTTAATGTTTTGGGTTTTTTTGGAGAAATTTTGGGTTTAATCTTTTAAATTCATGATTTTCCTTAATTTTTAATGAATTCCACATGACTAATCTTGCAGAAAGGTTGTTGGGTTTTCAAGATCTCATGTTTAGCTTTTGAAAACATTTTACGATTTCAAAATTGATCAAGATTTGAGGAAGTTGTCATTATCTCAAGTTGTTGTCCATGATTAATTTTATTTTATTTAAAAAAAAAAAATGGTTTTAATCTCTTAAATGCATGGTTTTTCTTAATTTTTAATGAATTCTATATGACTAATCTTGTAGAATGCTTGTTGTGTTTTGAATATCTCATGTTTAGCTTTCCAAAACATTTTAGGATTTCAAAGTTGATCAAGATTTGAGGAAGTTGTCATTATCTCAAGTTGTTGTCCATGATTATTTTTGCTGGTTTTTTTTAAATTTTGGGTTTAATCTCTTAAATGCTTGATTTTTCTTAATTTTTAATGAATTCTATATGACTAATCTTGCAAAAAGGTTGATGGGTTTTGAAGATCTCATGTTTAGCTTTCCAAAAAAATTTACAATTTCAAAATTGATCAAGATTTGAGAAATTTGTCACTATCTCAAGTTGTTATAATCTAATTTTCTAAAAATGTTTCTCAAACACTTGAAAGGATAAAATGAATTAGCTTTCAAAGTTGGATAAAATTGAACCAAACAACTAAACATTTTCTTTAAATTTTGACATGTGCTTTAAATTTTTTATTTCATCTGATTTCTATCATGTCTCTAACTTCTTGTTTTTGGTTTTTAGACTAACTAGGTTTTGTAGGTTTAGACAATGCAACTTGAAGAAAAGAAGCATAATATCATCTTGGAATCCTATAATTGTAACAAGTGTTTCGACATTTTTGGGGCAATTATAACCTAATTTCTTACACTTTTTACTTGATGCTCTAAGACCTCACTAAATTTCAATTGGTTTTTAAAATGAACACTCAAATGGGACTAAAATTGAACCCTCATTCCATCATTGTATTTTGGGTTTAAAATTTAATAAGGAAACTTATCATTTCATTTGGTGCTTAAAACAAACTCATCACTACTTTGAGGAGCTAAAATTTATGAGTGTTTGTTGTTTTTTTATTTACAACATTGTTATTGAATGTGTATGCAATTCTCTCGCGCCACTCAGCGATCTTGAGAAATAAAAACATCCCTTAACACTTTGCATAATTACCTACATCTTTCTTTTTGGATTAAAAATGAACCCCTTGTGAGTGTAGGGAAAAGGCGTGGTGTGTTTTCTCTCCTTGTTTCATGTGAACTTGGATGATCGAACTACAAGCGTACTTCCTTGTATTTTTTATCTTTAGGAGGGGCTGCCTCCCTACTTTGAAAGGAGGGAATGACCCAAGTGGTAACGAGCTAAAGACAAGTTGTTCCAAACTGCTATATAAATGTGTTGTTGCAATAAAAAAATTTATCAACAGGAAGTGATACGTGATAGCTCTCCTCTAGTATCTGTATGATAGGAAAAGCCCTTGTTCTAAGGGTTGGGAGACCTCTCGAGGGAATTTATTATAGTATCCCCTGAACCAGAAGCCCTTATTGCAAACCATTGTTGGGAATCAAAAATCCTTAATACTTGTTGGTGCAAGAATGGTCATTCTGAAATCCTCCCACATTTGTACTATTCGTTGTTGAAATAGAATAATCCTTAGGATTTTAAGATCTTCGAGATTTTGAGATTTGGTGGTCCTAAGAATTGTATGTCGTGGAGGGGAGCTAGTGTTTCCAAATCTCTAACTTTTCGCAATGTCTTAGTGTTTGGAGAAATCTAAGTGGGGATTCAACAAGTATGGTCATTTCATCCTAGGATTGTAAATGATTGTGAGTCAGTTTAATACAATGTTTGGTTCCAAAATGTTACAAACAAACATTCACAATCTTCCTCAAAATTTCAAACACTTTGGCTTAAAAATGGATATCCTTTTTAAATAGCCTTGATATTACTACTTGTCTTAAGGATTTATGTAAACAATGATTTTAGCACCCAAATACTTTCTAACTCATCTAGGAATTTTTTACCTAAAAAGAGAGAGGTGGGCCAAAATGGTAATGTCTACACTCAAGATTAATGTCATGAGGGATAAAATGTGTCTAAATTTAATGTCCTAAGTGCAATAAACTGAAAAAGAAAGATGATTATTAATGTAAAACCTAAGAAATACAAAGTATTAGAAAACACAGTGTGATATGTAGAAATGCCTAAAAATGCAAGTAAATGATGAAATAACATAATAGAATCAAAGAGGTGCACCTAGAGGCTGACAAAGGATGGCATGAAGGTCTAGAATCCTGATGAAACTATTGTAGAAGTCAACTGGGACACTTACGCTAGGTTGGGTGACTTAGTCCCAATTTTGGGAAAGCTACTCAAAAACCCATTTCGACCAAATGGGTATCTAAATCTATAAAAATATATAAAAAAATAAGTTTAGTGGGACTAATCCACCACTAGTGGTGACTTAGTCCACTTCTGAATCTCTAAGAATTTAGAAATGGAAATAGGAGATCTCAACCTGCACTTTCTGCCCCTCCAAGTATTTGAACCTAAAACTGTAGAATTCGGCTTATGGATGTCTTTGTGGATTTTTTTCCCTAATCAACAAGGAAATGTCTTCAACAAGTATTAAACCTTTTCTTCAATTATCTTCAAACCCTTAAATTTCCTAGATCTACAAACACACAAAGAGAGAAGGAGAAGATATTGATTGTTAGGGCATGGGGGTTTGCCTTGGTCAAACCCCTTTTTTAGGTAATTAAACCAAATGAAGAAAGAATGTAATGCATGATGCAACAGTGGAGTTAGTACCTTTCCATGATGATTGATCTTGACTTTCTTCAGCAATAGTTAAAGAATATGCTCTTGAATGTCTTAGGAAGCTATCTTGATGACTTGGAATGACAAAACCCTAGCTTGCTTGACTTAAGAACATGAGTGATGAATGAATGATAAGAGATAAGAGATAATGAATTAGGGTTTAGAGACTTAATTTTATAGGAAATTCACCTCATTTTCCCATAAATTGGATCCCCAAGGCCGACATGAAGAAAGAATAAACTTAAATTCCAAAATTTCTCACTCAAACCCAAAAAATAGGCCAAATTGGACTAAGTCACCAAGCTGGGTGACTTAGTCCCACCTAGCAGAGACTAATTCGCCCAGATGGGTAACTTAGTCCCAGAAGGGCCCTTTTGATAGTTGGAATGTTGGAGAATGGGGAATTTTTGTTCTTCTATTGATTTCATCAAGTATTTGATCAATTCAACCCTTGGAATGCACAACATGGGGCAGTAGGGGCCTATTAATGATGATGTAAAGAGTAATTAGGGATAGGGACACAAATTTCAATGTGAATGTGTGATTAAATACACTTTACAACACTAAAATGGGGTCCACTTAGCCTAGAAAGGCACAACATCCAATGTGAATGTGTAAATCACATTACAACACTAGATTAAAGTTAAATTTAGTTCACAAGCCTTCTAGATTGATGTGAAAATGCAATTAAATACATTTTACAATGTTGAATTAGGGTAAAATGTGTTCATTAAGCCTAGAAAAGCGTGGAAGTCTTTTACAACACTTTACAACACCTTTACAAGACATTGATAAATGTGTTTGCAAGGGTCCAAGACCTAGCGTGGATGTGAAAAACACCTCACAACACCAACTCAAGGCCTTATTAAGTCCAATTTTTCATCAATTAATCTCAAATCAAGCAAAGTATATACTTTTTGGTGACACATTAAGCCTTCACTTTAGTGAGAGGATGAACTTGCTTCAAACTCACGCTAAAGTAGACATTCAAGAAGAGTCCAATTGTACAAATGCACATGAAAAAGAATGAAAAATATCAAGGAGGTTGTACAAGCCCCTAGGATCCAAGATCCTAAGTCAAACCAATCATGAGTGCAAAAGGACATGCACAAGGTGAATGATATTGAGAAAAACAAGGTATAGGATCATACAATGGAAAGAACTAAAAGGAAATGAAAATGGGGTGGATCAAGCTTTGACCATTTGTCCAACACATTGTGGATTAGATCTAGTCTTATTTTTTCGGAAAAAGAAATGTATGAGTGTGAATTGTGGAAGGTTAGTAAATCAATAATAAGACACACAAACCTTAATGAGACATTATATTAAAGATTTGAATCAAAGAAACTACTCTAATTGTAGCAAAACAAATCTTTAAGAGCATTCCATTGTTCTCTATTCTCAAGGATTCATTAAACCATTTGGCTCTTAGATTTTATATGTGCACCATAATTGTTAGAATGACAACTTGAGAAATGAGATCCTATTTGAAATGCAATAAATCTAAGTTCCTACATGAGATTGCATGATGCAAATGAAAATGGGGATATTGAAAAATGGATAATGATGTTAGATTATATGATGCAAATGCTATGGTATGAAGCTAAAATGATTTTGCATATGCTCAAATATTAACAATGGATATGATAAAATAAAATGCAACTATAAAGCAAACATGATTCTAAAATGTGACTATAATGAAAAACATGATATAAAATGCAACTATAAACTCCAAATGCTCCAATGCTCCAAAGCTATTCTTGCATAATAACTCTACTCAAATATGGGATGGAAAATACTATAGAAAAGGGTTGTATTTATAGGCTTTTCCAAGCATCTTGTGATGTGGTAGTGATTGATAATCTAGAATTTGTCATGTGAGATAAACAGTGGAGATGGAAGAATCTTGGAGGATGTTCCCTTGACCAAAGACAACATGCCAAATGGATGAGAAGAATCAAGTGTGTGAGAAATAAGCCATGTGTTGTAAGTTTGTCAAGGATAATTCTAATTTATAAATTAGAATTATTTAATTTCATGTGACCTTGGTGAGGTGGCATAAAAATTTGTAGACATGTGCTTGAATTCCAAATTTGGGATTAGTGAAAATTAATTAAATAGAACAAATTATAGAAATTTGTTTATTTAATTAAATTAGAGGAATGTGATTTTAGATTTAAAGAATTAGAAGATATGAACTATATAAATAAATTGAAAATTTATTTATAAGTAGATGAAATATTAATCAAATAACTAGTATTTAATTAATTAAATGTCTTGACCGATTTTAGGTGTATAGAAATCAAAAAAATTGTAAAAATCTAAAAAAGTGCAATAAAAAAAAGTAGTGAAAACCTAACAACAGGCGCTATTTGAGATAGGTTAGCTTTTCCATCTATTTGAGCATGTCGACCATTCACATAGAAATTTGTTTATTTAATTAAATTAGAGGAATGTGATTTTAGATTTAAAGAATTAGAAGATATGAACTATATAAATAAATTGAAAATTTATTTATAAGTAGATGAAATATTAATCAAATAACTAGTATTTAATTAATTAAATGTCTTGACCGATTTTAGGTGTATAGAAATAAAAAAAATTGTAAAAATCTAAAAAAGTGCAATAAAAAAAGTAGTGAAAACCTAACAATAGTTGCTATTTGAGATAGGTTAGCTTTTCCATCTATTTGAGCATGTCGACCATTCACTTTCACCATCAATTTTCCTATCATTGGAAACCCTCATGTACATATCTTGACATTGCCATTATGTCTCACCCTAGACTGGGGGAAAAATCCAAAACTCACTAGGGGCAATAAAATTTGAGCTTGAACGAATAGACAAATTGCAATAGGAAAAACACAACAGACAAAATGATCATAGTACAACCCAACATTGAACATTAATCACAAAATCATTAACACATCAACCATACAAATCAAATAGCCAAATCAATTAAACCAAAAGAAAAATTTCAATGGATGATGTTCCTTCTAAATCATAGCTTTATCACTTTAGCATGAATTCTCAACTGTTGTACGTTAATTTTTGTTATTGTATCTCTAGAGCACCTTGATGATGTATTGAATTGGAGGAGCTAGGAAGGAGTATGATACTTTCTTTGTCTGTTGTCTTTGAGTTGATCATTATTACTATGCAAATTTTCATGGGACATGCTCTACAAAGTATCACTAATGACATTTTGAATTTGCATAGGAAAATAGTTAACTCATGTTTGTTTACACAAGCAATACTCAAGTTGATGAGATATTCAAAATCTTTTCATTTTATGTTTAAAATACTTGTTATTTTTGTTAATTGACATGACTAGTGGTAGATTATAGATTAACATATTTAATCATTTTGCTTTATGTTTAGCTAAATTAGTGGATAATTTGAAATAATGGTTTATGTTAGATGCGTTACTTTATGATGATATCAATAAGATAATTATGTTGCATTGATCTTTTACTACCATAATTGCTATCATTTTCTTAGGGGTTTTTGAATAGGGTATTTTAAAGATTCATGATGTGGTTAAACTCTTATTTTAATCAAGGGAAATAATCTCACCATTGATGGGCCTAGCTAGATGATATAACACTCAAGTCCAAATCAGCTTCTTTGTAGTTGGTTATGGAACTTCTACTTCTAGCGCCAATCTGGCACATTTCTCTATGTCCTACTTTAGTCATGTTTTAGTTTTTCTTTAGTTTTGTTTTGATCTTTAGTTGACACCTTTAATCTTGGTAGTTAATCGCCATGTTGTGAATTCAATAAGGACATATTTATAAATATCCATGTTTTGATTTTAGTTAGGAGTTAGATGATTTTCAATTAGAATTATGTAATCGATGGAAATACTTTGTTGAGTGTTCCACTTTGATTAATTTGAATGTGTTGGAGCTTCTAAAATCCTGATGAATTTTCCTCTCCTTGGGTTTGGTTAGCCTCTTTGATAAACCCTTGTCCTCATAGGTGAGTATGGTTTTGTTCATGGAAGCTTGAAAATGTTATAAATTTTGGTTAACTGGCTTCGTCGGTCATAGACCCCTTAAGTTATCTCTCGAGCCATACAACATGTCATTCTACTAGCCCCATTATCCCAAAGAACTGGTTATCATTTTCTCACCCAATCATGTATTTTCCTAAAATCGGTTTTAATTTTAACCTAGTGACTTAATCACTAAGCCATTAACTCTAGTGGTCACATCATCGTCAATTTTTCCATTTAATAGTAACATTTTGAAATGTGCAGATTTCAAGATTCAAAGATCAAGGAGATCTCAACTGCACCCCGCCAGCCTGTGAGAGTTAAGTGATAGCAAGTTAAATGCAGTGAGGTTGGTGAGAAGTTGATGCCTGCCCATGCAAAGTGTGGGGCCCACTCCCCACTACCGCTCCCATGGCTTGGCATGTTCAATGAGCAGCTAAGATCAATCTAGCAGAATGATATTCACCATTCCTCGCTAGCTTGCTAAATGAAAGTGAATGATGGTTAAAACCAATGAGATCTCAACACCTGCCCCACTCACTCAGACCATGGAGTACACACACAACGGTCTTGTCATCTGACATGGATGAGAATGATTGGTTGAGAACACTTCAGCGAAGCATCGCTGGAAATTAAAGGAGGTCAAACAAAAGTTGGTTGGTTGATCATCCATCGAGGAAGAAGATCGACGAATAACATTTTAAGTTAGTGGAATAACATGTGATGACCATTTTTAATCTATGCAACCAACGTGCATTAATAGCCAACATCCTGCAAAGTGATTAAGTCAATCTCAATTCGTGTGGAGTCACAAATGTTGGTAATCATGAAGGGTCATCTATGAAATTCCATGCAACTAGGAATTAAATGGTGCCAGTACATCTGTCAATGAGCTGTTAGGGTTACGCATGTGTGATGAACATTAAGTGTAAACACCATTGATTCACTTGATAAATATAGTAGAGGTAATTTCTATTCACGTCATTATCACTCAACAGTTAGTCATTTTCTAGTGTGAGCAATTATCAAGAGAGGAAAATGAGCAAACCAGTAAGAAAGTTTGTTCACTTGAGTTCACTAAGGCCTAGTTCAGATGCACTAGAAGTTGCTCCCACCATGAAGGTAAGTATTTCTACTAAAAATTTGAGACTAGCACCTAGTAGATGTAGTCGAAGACTGCAATTTCAAGGTGATGTTGTAGAAAGAATAGATGGCAGAGGAAAAGGCCTGGTGTTGTCTCTCACTAGATCACAATGGAAAGTAAGGTATGGGCATGGCTCCTATGGATGCTAGCATTCACCTATTGACCTTACAAGCAAATCATTTGGTAGTGGCATTAAGACCACCTTTGTTTATGGTCGATATTTGGCTTTATTGAATGATGGTTTTCCCTCTGATGAGGAGGTGATTTTTTTGTGCTTTTGGCAGTCAAGACCCCTAGTGGATGAACTAGAACCATCTTGAACAAAGAAAAGGAGGAGGAATTTGAGGTGTCCTCCCTTCCTCTGGAAATGACAAGGAGCGGTCATTTGTATTGTGGGTGTGGCACTAGTGATGGTAGAGTGACGAGTAATTGAGCATTTGTTGTATGTGGGGTTTAAAGTTTTTGTGTTGATGCATGGTGTTGTGGTGGTCCTAGTTTTTGTGTCGGTTGTGTGTCTTCATGGTATTTTGGAAACCTGATTCATGGTGGTGCGGATGGAGACAAGGAGAATTTTGGTGGAAATTTGCATTTCTCTTCTTGGCTAGCAGTTACATTTTGGTTTTCCCCAATTGCACCATTTTTTGAAGATTCAACATGTGGGGGTTTTTGAAATGCAAAGAAATGCGGTTGAAATTTTGTTGAATGAAAATTTGTAATGAAACTGCATCTGAGCACGAAGCTTGTTGCTTCCCTTGTGCTATAAAAGGGGAAACCAAGGGTCATTTTTAGGAGGCACTCTTGTTAGGTTTTTTTGTCGAACGTATACTAACAGATAGGAATAGAGTAGTTTTTCAGCTTTAGGCTTTATGAATGAACTTATGCAATTACCTCAAATTGTTTCTTGAACATGATTCAAGTACAAGTAAATATATATAATTGTGATATATTTTCTCTCCTTCTGCGAGTCTGGGTGAATTTTAAATGAACTATTAATGGTATTTCTATTCTACTTTGAATATTTGTTTGAATTCATGTCTCTGTTCTTTGTGTTGATTCAAGTAATCAATTAAATACTTAGATGGGGCAATGAATTTATGTTCATTTGCAAAGGATTTGATAAGTAGTGATTTATCAAAAAAATTGAGCTCCATAATGCAAAGTATTGTGAGACTAGTCTATTTTATTATGGGGTCATCTCTATTTTACTGATTCTTACATGTGTGACTCCATTTTCCCCAATAAATATGACACTGATATGTTCCTTAATGATTTACCTAAGGGGTTAATTAGATAACCATTCAATGACCAACCTACAACTAGGGTTTAAATTCATTTAAAATTCATTGATTCAAAGGTTTGTGTATGGAAATTCCCATTAAGAATGTCTATAATTTGATGAATGGGTAGCATATTATTTAGAAACAAGCCAATTTCTTAGTAATTGTTGCATTATAATCTTTCATTCAAATGTGATCTATGTAATGATGTGTTCAACACAGCTAAATCTTAAATGAACACACTAGGAATACCCTCCTTGCTCCCATAGAGCCTAAAGTGTAGAAGATCTTAGTCTTTGACCAGATCTTGTAGTTGGCCATTCATTTCAAGAGGCTTGAATATAGGAATTGGATATTCCTTAGAGATACCTTAGGTGTAGTGAAAAACACAAAAAAAATGAAAGCAAGAAGTTAACTCAATCACTTTGTTAAGGGATCTTACCTAAGAAAGATCAGGGCTCACTCAACCTTTGGGATCGATCTTGTGTTGGTATTTTACTAAGTTATGTTATTTCTAATTATTGATACTAAATCTAAAGTGTTAGATGTTAATTCTAGAATGATAAGTTGTTGAATCATTTTTAGTTATTGAATGATAAATTTGAATAGTTACTTCTATTTGAATCACTTTTAGTTTATCATGGTTAGATTAAGTTGTTAGAAGCATTATAAGATTTATTAGATTAATTAGATTTAGATGATGTTTGAAATAATTAAGTTTGGTAATTATTTGTTGAGTTTAATTAGAAGCAATAATTGAAACTTATGAAAAGATGGAATTGAAGTTCATTGAAAATTTGTTCATGTAAATTAGTGTGTATGCTTTCTAGATCAATTTCCATTTATACTTTCTAGATTAATTATCATTTAATTACAATTCATTTATGTTCTTAAAATAGTATTTAATTTCCAACAAATCTTAAGATAGATTTCTTTCAAAGAAAATTAGAATTAATTTGGGTTTCATATTTTAAATTAATAATTAAAGTAGATGTTAGTCTTCTCCATGAATCAGTCTCAATCAAGTCCAATGAAGTCAGAAATAAGTCAACAAAACTTTAGTTTAGGAAATAAGATAGAATTAATCCTTAGAAATTAGTTGTTGCAGTTCAACTCCTAAAGAGCTCGTGAAAGCTTCTGAAGGAGCTAAATTGATCCTTGAAGTCACTGTTTATAGTGCAAAAACCCCCCAAAATATGTGACAACAATCCTTATTGCATATAGCTCTTATACGTGCACCTGGTTCAATAAGTAATTGACTAAATGATGCAAGTTGTGACATCAATAACCTTGCCCATCATTTTTGGCACCGTTGTGGATGATTAAACAATATTTGGCTCTTAAATGTGAAGCCTTATTGCTAATAAGGAAGATAGACTTGAATTGTGGATGAGATGAAATAGAGACCATCTAGGGAGGTTTCTTCCATGAAATGTTAATTTTTGAAGAAATATTGATTTTGATCAGGACAATATTCAACAATACTAGATCAAATTTATCAAGAAGATAACCAAGAACAACAAATAGACAATCAAGAAGAGAATAGAGATCCATTTCAAGAAGAAGAAATGGGTGAACAACCTAAATGTCCACCAACCAATAGGACCTTCTATTTTCCTATCAATCTTGAAAGATAGATTGGTGAGCCTGCTATGAAAAATATATCACCCTCAGTTTTGCCTACCTTTAGAGGAAAAACATCTAAGGATCTTGATCAGTACCTTTTTGAGTTCAGAGTTTTGTGCCAGACCTATGATTACACAAATGATAATCAGAAGTTGAAGCTATTTCCTTCTACATTGAAAGAATCATCTTTACAATGGTTCATGGGATTAGACATAGGGACAATTGCAAATTGGAAAAAAATGGAGACTAAATTCTTGGATAAGTATCAAGACTACTGCAAAGTAAGGGATAGAAAAGAGGAATTGTTTCGAATAAGGAAAATGGAGGATGAAAGTTTAGAAGACTATGTAGATAGGTTCCAGTTTGTGCATCAGAGGTGTACTAATGGACTAGATGGTGAAATTAGCAAAACAATATTCCTCAGGGGAATTTATGATCAATCAAGAGAATCCTTGAATCTTATGGGAAAGGGAGACATTAACATGCTTTCCTTGGAAGAAATTGTTGAGATATGTAGAAACTACTCTACAACTAGGGTGGGCACTAGAAAATCCAGAAGGAAGAAGGATCATACAACTGATGTGTCAGAAGTAATGGAGGAGTTATCAAACATGAAAGGAGATAAGAAGACCGCTAAACCATTGTCTATTTATTGTTCCAAGTGTAGGGGAGAACACCTTTTAAGAGAATGTCCATCGAATCAAGTAGATATTTGTGAAATTTGTGAGAAACCACACTCAACAAGTTCCTATAATCTTTTGGATGGAATAAAGAATAATCTAAAGAATCCACCAGTAATTGAAGAGGAACTTAACTATGTTGGCCAAAGACCTCAAAACATAAGATACAATTCAAACCAAAGACAGTATGGTTCTAAATCAAACTGGAATCAAAACCCTTGGAAAAACCAAAACCAATGGACCCCTCCATATCAACCACAACCAACACCTACATAATGGGGACAACCTAAATGGATGAATCCTCAATGGAACCAGTCACAATGGTAGGATAATTAGTAGTCATAATGGCAGCCAAATCAGCCATCATGGCAACAAAATCAAACGCAGTTCCAACCGTGGCAAAACTAAGGACAAAAATGTCATTGGGGACAAACAACCCCTATGATAGATGCTCTTAATGCCACTACTGACCAAGTGAATCAACCTCAATTACTAGCTCAACCTGTTGCAAATCCAATAAATACACGTAATGATGTGAATCCCCCTAATTTGAAAGTCATTGACGCTAATGATAGTCAACTAAGAAATAGAATTGTTCAATCTATACCAGTAAAAATAGCTCAAAAAGGTGGGGAAGAAATTGACACTACAAAAGAAACACAAAAATTTGAGGAGGATCAAAAAGTCAAATAGGCACCTTACCCTAAGAGATTAAAAGAAGAAAAACTCACTCTTGAAAACTCTCAACTTGGTTACATGAATGTTATTGATTCTCAACTTCTTCGAGAGTTGAAGAAAATAAACCTCAAAATACCATTGCTACAAGCAATTAAGGACATACCAGAGATAAAATATTTAGTAAAATCCCTCCGCATGAAAACTCTAGGGAGAAAGAAGAAGCTACCTCCCAAAATACAAGTAGGGACAAAACTGACTGATGTACAATTAGGACGTTTGCTTCCTCAGAAGTATAATGATCCTAGAAGTCATGTGATTACCTTGAGTATAAATGGAGTAGATGTTAACAATGTCCTAATTGATTTAGGAGCTGCAATAAATGTTATCACATCTAATATGGTTGAAATGCTAGGAATGACAACTATTTAGCCAACAACAACTATTCTACAGTTGGTTGACCAATCAACTACCAAACCAGAAGGTATTATAGAAGATATCATGGTTACCATTGACACATGGGATTACCCAATTAATTTTTTGGTTCTTAAAGCCAGAAAGAAAGATTCTAGATATCCAATCATCCTAGGAAGACCATGGTTGGCTACTGTTTCTACCTTAATTCATTGTAGATTAAGAAGCATGATCATCTCAAATGGCCAAAAATAGAAAGAATCGACACTCTATCCACAATCAAAACTATCAATTCAACCAAACACACAACTTTGGGTGGATGAGGATTTAGAATCAGAGGGTGATGGTATTGTGGATTTATCCATAGTAACCATAGTTGAACACGTTCAAGAATGTGAGGATCAAGAGTTCACGTCAGAAATTGAGAAAGAAATTTTTCAAACAACATTACATGAACACCACTTTTTTCCTCTAAACACACTTGTAGATAAATCCATTGATTCCACAAAAGACACCAAATAGATTGCAGTAGCGAGAGAAAAAACTCTCAATATTAATTCATCTTTATCCCAAACGTAAGAAAAGGAATTGAGAGAAACCCTAGAAAAACACACTGAAGTATTTGCTTGGGTGTATACTAATATGAGAGGAATTCATCATTCAATTTGTAGTCAACACATTTACACAGAGGATGTAAGACCAATAAGACAAGGACAAAGGCGTATCAACCCTGTTCTTCATGACATTGTTAAAAAGGAAATAGAGAAGTTACTTAATGTAGGGTCCATATACCCAATCTTTGATAGTCAGTGGGTCTCTCCATTGGTTATAGTCCCCAAGAAGAATGGTAAATGGCGTGTGTGCATAGATTATCAAGAATTGAATAAAGCCACAAAGAAAGACCATTTCCCATTGTCATTCATAGACCAAGTACTAATAACCTAGCAGGCAACAACTACTTATCGTTTCTTCATGGCTTCAATGGATATAACCAAATCCAAGTAGCCCTTGAAGATCAAGACAAACCTACCTTTACCTATCCTCAGGGTATGTATGCATATATAGTCTTGTCATTTGGACTATGTAATGCGCCAACCATATTTCAAAGAGCAGTACTTGAAATATTTGCAGATTTCACCACTTCCTATGTAGAGATTTATATGGATGACTTTACAGTCCATGCTAAAACATTTGATGAGGCATTACAAAACTAAGAAAAGGTTTTACAATGCTATAAAGATCATATACTATCACTAAATTATGAAAAAAGTTCCATTATGATGACCAAGGGAATTGTTCTAGGACATCACATCTCAAAAGAGGGGATAAAAGTTGATCCCAAAAAAGTTGAGATCATATAGAACATTGAGATCCCTAAGAACCAAACTAGTGTATGAAGTTTTCCTGGGCATGCTGGGTATTGCAAAATATTTATAGAAGGATTTAGTAAAATTGTAGCACCACTATTTACAATACTCAAGAAAGATGAGGAGTTTGTAAGGATTGAAGATTGTCAAAAATCTTTTGAGACAATAAAAATAGCTCTAACAACTTCTCCAATTATCAAAGGACCAGCTTGGGGAGAACCTTTTCACATTCATGTAGATGCATCTAATTTGGCTATTGGAGCAGTATTAGGACAAAAAGATGACAATGATTCCATGCATGCAATCTATTATGTTAGCAAAAACTTAAATCCTGCTAAAGAAACTACACAACAAAAAAGGAATTTTTAGCTATAGTATATGCAATAAAAAAATTCAGGCATTATATTATAGGTTACAAAGTTTACGTACATACAAACCATGTTGCAATTAGATATTTAATGAAAAAAATTGTCGTAGGTGGACGTATTATCATATGGTTACTATTATTATAGGAATTTGATGTAACTATCATTGATAAGCCTAGAAAATACAATGTTGTTGTTGACTTTCTTTCTAGAATTGTTTTACAGGATAATCAAGAACCAGTGGATGATACATTTCGAGATGAACATATATTTGTTATATCAATTCATCCACTATAGTTTGCTGATTTAACAAATTACCTTGTAACAAGGAAATTCCCAAGTCACTTTAGTCATAAACAAAAAAAGAGGTTAATTCATGAAATTTCATATTTTAGTCGATTAATGGTCTTTTATTTAAATTTTGTCCTAACCATGTTTTACATAGATGTGTAGCTGAGTTAGATGTCTATGATGTAGTACACACCTGTCATCATGAGACTGAAGGAGGACACTATTCAGTTGTGAGAATAGTTCACAATATTTTAGGAGTTGGCTACTTTTGGCCATCAATGACAAAGGATGTTTCATTCTATGTCAAACACTGTGATGAATGTCAAAGGATGGGAAGACCCATGCCAACCATGGAGATGTCGTTTCAGCCACAAATAACTTTGGACCCATTTGAAAAATGGGGCATCAATTTTGTGGATCCAATAGATCCACCTTCAAAAGGGAAATGTCACATCCTTGTTTGTACAGATTATGCAACAAAATGGTCCGAGGTGAAATCATTATCAACAACAAAAGAAGATAAAGTTGCAAATTTTCTATAAAAAAAAAATCTTCAAAGATTTGGTGCACCTAGAGAGATTGTTTCAAACCAAGGACCATAGTTTGTATCAGCGGTGATGGAAGCATTTTTGCAGAGATACCAATTGACTCATAGAAAATCTTCTCCATATCACCCCTAGGTGAATGGACAAGTGGAGGTCACTAACCATGAATTAAATATCTTGAGAAAATAAGTTTCATTGAGAAAAAAATACTAGGTAGATAGGTTGGATGAAGCAGTATGGGCCTATAACACCACATGGAAAACAACAACTGGGTTTTCTCCATATGAAATTGTGTATGGAAAAAAACTAGTTATGCCAATAGAATTTGAATTTAAAACATTGAAAATAGTAGTAGAAATTGGAATTGATTTACCTAAATCTAAGAAAAGTAGAATTTTACAGCTCAACAAACTTGATGAAATGAGAATGGAGGCACTCCAACGTACTAAGGTGATTCAGAAGCAAAGGAAGGAATGGAACAATAAATATATTATGTCTAGATAGTTCAAAGAAGGAGATTGGGCATTGTTATTTGACTCTAGATTTGAAGAGTTTAAGGGGAAGTTCCATACCAGTTGGTTAGGACCCTATGAGATAGATAATTATTTCAAAATGGAGTTGTCCAATTGGTTCTGATTGATGGAGAAAAGAGAGTTATAATAGTGAATGCTCATCAACTAAAAATATATCATAAGCCAAAAACAGAGGAATTTATCGATGAAGTGCAAAATAGAATTGAAAATTTTCTCAAGGAAGATATTTATTACATGAGAGAAGGTATTTGAGCCTTTGAAGAAGGAATGAATAAACAAGGTAGATTGAAAACCAAAAAATGGTGGTTTACCTTGTGAAAAAAGGAAAGTAAATTGAAAACCAGTAAAATGGTGGCTTGCTTTCAAAAAAAAAATGATGACTGAAAACCAGAAAATGGTGGTCTATCTATGTTAACTCCTAAAAGCTCTTGAAGGTCACTAAAGAGCTGCCAAAAGCTCTTGAAGACTCCTGAAGATTATGAAGGTTGAAGACTCTAAGAACTCTGTTTGGCTCAATAGCTCTTGAAAACTCCTGAAGTTCCAAAAAATCTTGAGAGATCCTGAAGTACCCCTGAAAGCTCTTGAAGATACTAAAAGTTGAAGACTTTATTTGGCTCGATGAATCTTGAAGTTCCAAGCTCCTGAGAGCTCCCGAAGGCTCCTGAAGGACTCGAAGACCCAAATAAATTGAGGTTCACATTTAATGTGAATATTATTTTTGAATATTATTTTCTAAAGTAGGTAAACTAATTTAAAATAGGTAAATATTTATAAATCTAGACATCTCCGCCATATTGTTGTTAATAATGGTAATAAATGTCTTTTTAATCATTTCAAAAAGTGACGGAATGGTGGATATAAGGAATGATGTGACATTGGATGACATCAATAGTAATAACGGATCTTGTTATGATTCACCTGTCTTTTCAAAAATCTTCCCAAGTACATGCTGACATGTGTAAAAGACACTGCCAACCTTGTGAATTAAAATTGCAAAATTTATTTCATGGCGTGTGAATCATCCATAATAGTAAAGGAAGTAAATGTAAAGAATTAATGACATGTGTCATTATTCAAATTAGCTGCTCCAAAAATAATGAAAAATCATTCTGCAATTTGGTAAGTAATTCAGTCCTTCAGTTGAAGTCTACATTATTGAGGTCTGTCATTGTTGATAGAAAAAAATGGGAAACAAGAGGAATGCAAAACCAAAGAACTTCACTCTTGATTCAGAATCCAGGAGATTATTAGCAAAAACTGGATGGTTGGATTTTATAATGCAATATGAAGGTTTTGAGCCATAAATGATTGAAGAATTTGTGAGAAATTTCCATGTGAATGTCACCAAGGTAAGGGGTGAAATCATTGAAGTCACTCCAGAAATAATAAGTGAAATTTCAGGAATTCTAGCTGAGGGGAAACTGGTTAACAAGGGCCAAGTCAAATTTGAGAAATTGGTGGCTCCATTTCACTAAGAGCCAAAAAGGAGGCCATAAATTCTAATGCACAAGGGAGAAAAACATGGAATTTCTCGCCAAAGTTTGCATGAGCCATGGAGAACTATTGTGACATGGCTCATGAAGTTCTTCACCTGTGAAGGATAGTATGTTACGATATTGAGTCTGGGAATGCAACTTTTGATACATTTAAGATATGGACAGACAAAACCATCCACTAGGATGAATCCACCTACATTTTTGTTCCAACAAATTGCCTCCATGATTTTAAGGGTAAATTCTAAGGGGGGGTCTTCTATAAAATACCAGGGGTTAATTCATTTGATAATTAAGCACCATTTCTTAAAAAAATAATTTGGGAAGCAGGGTTGGTTAGAATTTTTGTCTACACCTGTAGAAAAGAAAAAAGGAAAACCCACAAGGGGACCCGTAGCTAAAAATTCAAGAGTTGAGAAAGGAGAATCTTTCAAGAAGAGGGGAAAAATAAAATTACCAGAATCCTCTAGGGTAACCCATACTAGTTCCAAAAAGAAAAAGCAAGAAGTACATGAAGAAAGCCCTAGCCATGTCAAAACCATTGTTTCCACCCCTGAAGAGACACCTATACTTCAAATCCCTATTTTGAAAAGCCCTATAGAAATTATTGTCGGCCATGAAGAAACTCGTACACAAGTACATTCTCCTGAGCATCCTCAAAGTCCCCTTGAAGGCCCAATTTTGACTCCTAAAAGAACCCCTTTTTTGAAATCCATGACTCTGCCGAAGAATCTGAGGCACCATCTAAAGAGAAAGAAGCATCAGAGGAATTTGAACAAGAGGGGACTATAAGATCCCCTACACCTTCCCTTCCTTCTCCGCATTATGAGAAAAGAAAAGGAAAAGAACCATTGATTGAAGAAGAAGAAATCCATGAAAAATTGAATGAAGAGGAATTATAAATTGAAGAATTGTTGAGGGATATGAAAATGTCCCAATTAGAAGTTGAATTAGAGCAAGAAAGGAAAAACATGCAATTCCTTGAAGAGAAATTGAGAAGAAAAAAGAAGAATTGCAATAATCCTTCAGCAAAACTCAAGAAATGGAAAGGAAAATTGAATAAAATGAACAAGATATAGAGAGCAATTGAATAGAATTGAGGATGCCCTGCAACAAGCTAGTGTATAATCATTAGCAAATGTTGAAGAAATTTCAAAATTGAAAGAAGAATTGTAGCAAAAGGAAGAACAATTAAAACATCAATCTATGCAGTTTTATTCACAAGAATCCTCCACTTCCATGGTTCTACCACGCTACCTGACTCTGCCTTCCATTCCCTCTGATATCCCTTCCATTCTATCAGATGTTCCTCCTTCAGCCCAACCTAGGTATCTCTCCCTAGCAATTTTAAAATTTAAGGAGGAAAATAAACAATTGAAAAGCAAGTGCAGAAGTTAGAGGAAGAAAAAAATGAGATTGAAAGAAAACTTGGATAGACCGAAAAAATAAGTTTTTTGATACTTTCCATGAGAATACCAATAGGGTTTTATGTTTTGTTCCTTAGAGAAAGGTTTCTAGAATGGAGGATTAATCAATTAATCTTAGGGAGAAGCTTGGATTACCATAATGATGGAAATTTTCTGTAGGATTGCTTTCATAGCCACCCTGACATTCAAAATCAAATGTGTGAGTTTTTCCAGCATGTATTTTTAATGGGAGATAATGATGACTTTATGTTAAATTTTTATGTTGGTGATTTGCAAATTAGATCATTTGTCTCCTTAATGCAGAATCAAATAGAATGGTCAAGTAGAATAGACAAATATAAGGAGGCTCAGAGGAGATATGGCATACCAGTGAGGCCTGAAATGCCTCATGCAGAGAAATATATCAAAGCAGTAAGATTAGTGGTAAGACTCAATCACATTAATCCTCTTTATGTCTCAAACTTGCTCAGTAGCATTTCTACATTCTAGAATATTGAGGAAACACTTCCCCCATTGGAAATATAATCCTATGAGGAAAGATATCAACTCATTCCCAAGTCAGTCAGAAGAAGAGAACCAATAAGTCTAAACAATATTAGGTGGAGTTTGATAAGAATCAAACATGTGATTACTTTGATTGAATAGCAAAGAGAATTCTGGATCGACATGAGATTCAAAATGTTGATTATCATTATGCTAGCACCAAAGCTCAAAGAATCAGCCAATATACCCTAGGGAGTGTTAAGACCATGGTTTGAAAAGCTGAGACAAAACCATAGCTTTGCACTCAATAGTAGATTGCCACACTAGTATAGGGAAGGAGTGTTTGATTGTTGCATTTGGATGGAGGCACTAAACAAGGAAAAGGAGACCACCATAATCCTTGATGAGGAACCATAAGGACATGGTCCAAAACAAGTGGGGAAGAAAATGATGAGAGACTCAAAATACTTTCATTTTATGTTTAAAATACTTGCTTTTTTGGTTAATTGACATGACTAGCAATAGATTATAGATTAACATATTTACTAATTTTGCTTTATGTTTAGCTAAATTAGTGGATATATTTGAATTAATGGTTTATGTTAGACGCATTACTTTATGATGATATTAATAAGATAATTATGTTGCATTGATATTTTACTACCATAATTGCTATCCTTTTCTTAAGGGTTTTGAACAAGGTATTTTAAAGATTGATGATGTGGTTAAACTCTTATTTTAATCAAGGGAAATAATCATGCCATTGATGTGCCCAACTAGATGATATAACACTCAAGTCCAAATTGGATTCTTTGTAGTCAATTATGGAACTTCTACTTCAATGCCAATCTGGCATATTTCTCTACGTCCTGCTTTAGTCGTGTTTCAATTTTTCTTTAGTTTTGTTTTGATCTTTAGTTGATGCCTTGAATCTTGGAAGTTAATTTCTATGTTGTGAATTCAATAAGGATATGTTTATAAATATCCATGTTTTGGTTTTAGTTAGGAGTTAGATGATTTTCAATCTGAATTTTGTAATTGATGGAAATACTTTGTTTCATGTTCCACTTTGATCAATTTGAATGAAAGAAAGAATTTAACTCAATCAATGTGTTAAGGGATCTTCCCTGAGGAAGAGTAGGGCCCACTCAGCCTTTGGGATTGATGTTGTCTTGTTATTTTATTGAGTTATGTTATTTTTTATTATTGATATTAAATTTGAAGTGTTAGATGTTAATTCTATAATAATAAGTTGTTGAATCATTTTAAATTATTGAATTATAAATCTAGATAGTTACTTCTATTTGAATCACTTTTAGTTTATCATGGTTAGATTAAGTTGTTAGAATCATTATAAGGTTTATTAGATTAATTAGATTTAGATGTTGTTCAAAATAATTAAGTTTAGTAATTATTTGTTGAGTTTAATTAGAAACAATGATGGAAACTTATGAAAAGATGGAATTGAAGCTCATTGAAAATTTGTTCAAGGAAATTAGTGTTTATGCTTTCTAGATCAATTGTCATTTATATTTTCTAGATTAATTATCATTTACTTACAATTCATTTATGTTCTTAAAATAGTATTTAATTTCCAACAAATCTTAAGATAGGTTTCTTTCAAAGAAAATTAGAATTAATTTGGGTTTCATATTTTAAATTAAGAATTAAAGTGGATGTTAGTCTTCTCCATGAATCGATCTCAATCAAGTCCAATGAAGTCAGAAATAAGTCAACAAAACTTTAGTTTAGGAAATAAGATAGAATTAATCCTTAACAATTAGTCGCTACAGTTCAACTCCTAAGAGATCGTGAAAGCTCATGAAGGAGCTAAATCGATACTTGAAGTCATTGTTTACATTGTAAAACCCCCCCAAAATTGGTGACAACCATCATTATCATATATAGCTCTGAGACACACCTGGTTTGATAAATAATTGACTAAATGATGCAAGTTGTGACATCAATGACCTTGCCCATCACAGGCCATCTCGGTATAATTATACTTAGATGCTTGTGTTAACTTGAAATATCAAAAATCATGGAAGTAGTACTCATGTCATCATGGTCTAAATAACCATTGATGTTTTTACTCACTTTTAAAATTTTAAAGGCTCAATGATGATAAAAAGAATGACAAATTGACTATTACAAATGACAAAGTCTACATATTAGATTGACATGGTTAAAATAGATTACATGGACATGTTAGTTCTTCATTTGTATTTATGGGGTTTCTAAAGCAATAAAAATTTCACAATGATGTTATCTCTCTTATTAATGGATTGAGTACATTTAACATTAACCAAAAATGCGTCATTCTCATATAGTTTCACATCAATTGCATTATCATTTGCATACATTAGAAAAAAATTCTCATATCATATACCATATCACATCATTCATACATCCACATATTAAATCATCAAAAAACACAAAAAGACATGCATTACATCTCATTTACATAATCAAAATCATTTCATATAGTTGCATTACAAAAGTGGTCCACTAAGCTTAAATGAGTGAGTCTCTTCAAATTTCCAAGAGAGTTGGGAAATATGTCAAGTTTTGTGAAGCTTAAGTTAACAAATAATCAACTTACTACAGCCTTCTTGCAGCTCTTGGAAGTTAGATAAATTCACTCATTTAAGCTTGAGGCCCTATAGGTTCTGATGTCTCATGAAACTAGGTAAGCATAATCATTTGCATCACATAATCACAATTCATCTTACATATATCATCCTATCATCATTACATCCATACATAATCAAAATACATCTCACATAGCATAAAACAACATCCATAAAGCATATAGAATCATCAATCATACATTACCATATCATCATTGCATACATCACATAATCATCAAGATATAACTATCATAAACACATAGAATTATGCACCATCATATGATCATTTCATTCATTCATTCACTATTACATCATCATATGATCATTCCATTAATCCATTCATTACATCATCTATTTGCATTAGAAAAGTACAAAAACATAAAATGCATAACACTTATCATATATGCATCATTCATAAAACATCATAATTCGAGCTATATCATGCTCCCCCCAAACGGTATTGGAATCACTGGACCAGTAACCCCTACACCAAATGGACCTACACTAGGGTCTTGAGGATCCCTCATAAGTGGTTGTGACACCCCTCTACTAGTGGTACGAGACTGGGATCTCCCTGACCAAGACTGTGCAAAACTCTCTTGCCGCTCTAGAGGAATTGCATCATCATACCTAACTCTGCAAAACTCTACCTCCTATGTGGTATAGTGTATCTCTCTAAAATAATATGTAGCAACAACAACTGCTTCAACTTGTTGTAGCTACTTAGTAGTTCCCTCAGCCTGATCAACCTGTTGTCTCAAAGCATCCCTCTCAATAGTCAGTATATCAATTTTCCCCTACATCTATCCCTATGCCTAAGTCTGGGGCTAGACCTGTGTGAGTTGAGCCTATATCTGTTGTGCCTATTGCCTAGCAGCATCCCTCTCTGTTGTCAACATAGTAATCTACCCCTAGGCCTATGCTAGTAAATCCTAAACTTGCTCAAGATGAACCTGCAATGTCTCAATATGTACCTATAGTACAACAATATGTGTTTGTTGTTGTGGCGAGGGTAGCCAAATCTCCACATGTCGCCTTTTGCAAGGCACTCTCATCTCTCCAACATTAGGACCTAGAACTCCTCCACTCTCATCTCCTCCCCCATCACTCTCATCATCATCTCTACCTCCTCCATCTCTATCCCCATCACCATCATCACTACTATCCTCCTCCTTCGACTCCTCCACCTCCTCTCTCTGTCGTCTACACCTATGACCTACTACTCCCTCCTCCTCTAACAATGGCACTGGCTCATTTGGGATGGTAATTAGTGGGAATGGATGCATAAACATATACTGAGCATACTCATCTGATATCGGAGCATCGGTGATCTCAGGATGCACCTCCCATATGATGGCTTGTAGTCCCTGGAAATGTTGAACTATTGCATCATAAGACATAATAGGTCCCCACTCTATAGCATCCATCCAACACCATGCATAATGTGCCACTCCCTATGGAGTACCCTATGCTCTAGCATACTGCCTCAATACCTGCATCAACAAAAATCTCTCAATAATGAATCGGGTCTGCCCAATTAGGTACATCGATTGGCATAGATACAACATCTTGGTATCATCCTTTGGGCATTGCTCACTATCCAAATAGGACCACCATACCACAAACTTGAGATCATCAACTACCCTCCTCCAATACTCTAGTTTTCCTACCTAGGCTGAGCAAATCAACCTGCATAAATATGTACATAAATCCTCCAATACTCTAGTTTTCCCAACCTAGTTTTCCCAGCCTATGCTGAGCAAATAGAATGCAATCAAGACAAAGGAAGCCTCTAATAAATATAGTAAGCATAGACAGAAATGTAGCATAAGCATCAACCATGTCCCTCTAGGGAATCTCATACCCACATATAGTATCATCCTAAAATACTCTCCTTAGTGCATCAGTCCCACTCTACTCATGTGAATCATATAGGACTGGCTTTCCAACCATGGGTATCTACAAGATCTGATAAAAATCCTCTGGAGTAACTGTGATCTCACCAGTAGGAAAATGAAAGGTGTTATGATCATTGTGCCACCTCTCTACTAACACTGTCAACAATCCCCTGTTGATCCTAATTTGGGGCATATCAATCAATAATGATAACTCGCATCATGTAATCATGCCTACCTCAAGTGAAATTAGGTGTGGAATCAACTCCCATTTATTTAGAAACTGCTCTCTAATTTGGAGACTCGTCAATGGCTCCTATCATCACAAAATTGCAAATTGGTCAATTAATCAATCACAATCAATTAGCCTATCAATCTAATCAACTCTAGTGAGACTTTGATCAAATCTCATGAGAAACATCAATCAATCCAACCTCACCTATCATGAGGTTCATCAATCAATCAAACCAACCTCGCCTATGATGACATTTATCAATCCATCAATTCAACCACGCCTATCATGAGGTTCATCAATCTATCAACCTCACCTATCATGAGGTTCATCAATCAATTTGACCCCGCCTATCATTATGTCCATCAATCAATTCAACCTTACCTATCATGAGGTCCATCAATCAATTCAACCTCGCTTATCATGAGGTTCATCAATAAATCAACATCACCTATCATGAGGTTCATCAATCAGTGCACCTCGCCTATCATGAGGTGAATTATCAGTACCAATCATTGAATCTCACCTATCATGAGATCAATGGACATTTGATCTATCAACATCATCAATCATCATCAACTCAAAGGCTGACATGATCAAACATCATCAAAATCAAGGAGTCTAATCAAGAAAATCATCAATCTAGTCTAAAACTTCACCAATGTGCTAGAATAGTGCTTCAATATGCTAAAAAACCCTATGTGCCAGAAAAATCCATCAATGTGCCAAAACAGAGCTCTAATGTGCTAAAGTATCCAATGCGTCATTTCATTTGATCGATATGCCGAAATAGAGTTTTGATGTTCCGATTCACCCTATGCGCTACATCATATCATAAATGTGCTAACTAATTTCCCCTAAACGCTAAATGATCCTATAAACCATAACAGTTCATGAATGCGGTACTGTGGGCAACCTATGCGCTAATTCATTCACCATATGCACTAAAGTCCTAATCGTATGTGCTATGTTCATGAATGCACCACAATAGACAATGAATGTACTATTCTAGTATTCATATGCACTAAAGTAACAAAAGTTGAATTTAAACAAAAAAATGGAGGGAAAAATGAAATGCACAAATTACAAGGAAATTTTTAGGGGTACATATCGGAGGTCCATACATTGTCGGGTGGTTGTGTCGTCACATGCACTTGAATCAGTGTGTGTGGTAAGGGATCACCATTCTGCTCCAAATTTCCAAATCACTCAATCACTCTCAAAGTTTTCAAAATGCAAATGCTAAAATGAACTTCTAATCACTCTTTTTAACCTTTTAAAAGTTAATTAACTGGGATTTTTATGGGATCATTTTATTTTAGTTTCCAAAGGGACTTTAATTCATCATTTCATCACCTAGCAGTTTAAACTTTATTTTTAGTAGATAAATCATTTCTGAATCATAACATTTTGAGATCATAATCAAATCATTGAAAAATCATCAAAATTTCCAAAAATTTCCAAAAAATCCTCAAAATTCAAAAATTCACTGATTTATCTCTTGAGGCAGCATATATCCATTATCACCTGAAAATCAACATCTGGGGCATCGAAAAAATATTTTTTGTCGACATTAGTAATAGTTTTTTCTTTGAAGCAATGTGTAAACACATTACTTCAAAGAGGGGCAAAATGTATACGCCTAAAATCGATCAAGACTTCTAATTAATTAAATACTAGTTATTTAATTAATATTTCATCTACTTATAAATCAATTCTCAATTTATTTATATAGTTCATATCTTCTAATTCTTCAAATCTAAAATCACATTCCTTTAATTTAATTAAATAAACAAATTTCTATAGTTTGTTTTATTTAATTAATTTTCACTAATCCCAAATTTGGAATTCAAGCACATGTCTACAACTTTTTATGCCACCTCACCAAGGTCACATGAAAATAAATAATTCTAATTTCTAAATTAGAATTATCCTCAACAAACATTCAACACAAGGCTTATTTCTCACACACTTGATTCTTCTCATCCATTTTCCATTTTGTCTTTGGTCAAGGGAACATCCTCCAAGATTCTTCCATCTCCACCGTTCATCTCACATGACAAAATATGGACCATTGATTGTTGCCACATCACAAGATGCTTGGAAAATCCTATAAATACAATCCTTTGCTATAGTATTTGGCATCCCATATTTGAGTAGAGTTATTATGCAGGAATAGTTTTGGAGCATTAGAGCATTTGGAGTTTATAGTTGCATTTTATATCATTTTTTGCTTTATAGTCACATTTTAGAATCATGTTTTCTTTATAGTTGCATTTTATGTCATGTCTTGCTTTATAGTTTTATTGTAAGTTTATCATATCCATTGTTAATATTTGAGCATATGCAAAATCATTTTAGCTCCATACCATAGCATTTGCATCATATAATCTAACATCATTATCCATTTTTCAATATCCTCATTGTCATTTGCATCATGCAATCTCATGTAGGAACTTAGATTTCTTGCATTTAAAATAGCATCTTGTTTCTCAAGTTGTCATTCTAACAATTATAGTGTACATATAAAATCTAAGAGCCAAATGGTTTAATGAATCCTTGAGAATAGAGAACAATGGAGTGTTCTTAAAGATTTTTTTTGTTGCAATTAGAGTAGTTTCTTTGATTCAAATCTTTAATATATAATACATCTCATTAAGGTTTGTGTGTCTTATTATTGATGTACTAGCCTCCCACAATTCACACACACATAAATTGGTGCCCACTGTGGGGCAGTACCCCATTTTTAACACTTTCATGAAAAGTTATTTCACAGGTTTTGGACATGAACTTCAGTTAGCACGATCATGAGATCTATCGGCACATACAACAAATCTTTCAACGCATTGGATTTCTGTTACGGTGCATACGACAAATCTTTCAACACATCAGTGGTCTATTACGACGCATATGACATTTCTTCCTGCACATATGACAATTGTTTTAGCACATTTAGGGAGTCTTTCAACACTTTTAGTCAATACTTTAGCACATACATTAGTTCTTTTAGCACGTTGATTAGTTCTTGTAGCACATACATGAGTTATGTTAGCATATAGAGTAGTTATTTTAGTGCATTGGATGACTATTTTAGTGCATTGGTTTAAATTTGCAAAATCTTAAAAATCTGAGAACTAATTAATGTTTTTTGTGCTATAGGTGGGTGATACACTAGTCAAAGACAAACTTATACAACTACTAATGATTTATGCAGGGGTTCAATTTATTTGAATTCTTTCTTTTGATTAAGATAGGCATCTAGCTTAATCAAAATGTTAAAGAACACCATGTCTTTTACGCTTAATGAATGGTAGGCATATGCTCTCTCCTTAACTAGGTGACCAAAAAGCCAGACCCACTTGTTTATATTTTATGTTATCCTTAGAGGGCCTGCCTTGTGGGAAAAATTAATCACCCAAGGGAACAACCCGACCAGTAACACGCTAAAGCCAAGCAACTTCCAACCAGGATGTAAATGTGTGTACTTGAGGAAAGTTCAAGTATCATGAGGATTTTTCCAACAAGAAGGGAAGAAATGGTCTCTTTTTGTATGGATGATCACCCATGAATATAATTCTTATACTAGAACCCTTTGTGATAGCAAGCCAAAATCCTTATTCTATTTACTGATGTAGAAAGTCTAACCTTTGAAGTCATCCCACATTTTTGCAACTTTTAGTAGAGATGAGAAGTATGCCATGGGAGATTCATGGGTACTGAAGCTTGGTTTCCCCATAGAAGTTAGTGTCATGGAGGGGATCCATTGGGGTAAAGCTTCTAATCATCCACTAAAAGTAGGCATAGCTGGAGTAAAATCCAAGTGAGAACCCAATAAATATTGTCCTACAAAGCCTTAAGATTGTACATGTTTCATGTGTCTTACTAATGTTTTTTTGAACAAATTTCAAACAAAACATCGTATATTGAAAGTGAAAGTCTTGATTCAGAAAAAATTCTTTGAAACAGCTAATTCTTCAATGGGAAAAACAAAAAAAATCAAACAAACTTGCAAAAAATTGTTTATCTTGGCGCATTGCTTCACTATTATAGCATGTTTGTGCAACATTCTAGTGCATTTCTTCACTGTTATAATGCGTCTGTGCAATATTTCGGCACATTGTTTCATTTTCATAACGCGTCTTATCAGTCTTATAATGCATCCATTCACTATTATAGCACATCTAAGCATTATTATAGTGCATCTAGTCACTTTATTATAGTGCATTTAGTCACTATTATACCGCTTATGTGCAATATTTTAGTGCATCTAGGCTCTATTTTATCGCATCCAGCAAATACAAAACCCGAGTTAAATTCATCCCTTGTTTCATAGTTTGAACCAAAGTTTAGAGTCTTTTTCAGCCTAGAATCATTCCTCAGGTACCACAAAGTCTAAACTTGTTAAAACTGACCTCTACACATGGAATTATCCAAACTAAATAAAGATATAAACATCACAAAGTTTCTAAATCATCAAAATCATCATATCCTTGATTGTTAAGCCAAGTTTCATCATCGGGATTTATCATCCTCTCATCACGAAACAAAGCTTTATAATCAAATTAAACCTAGTCTCATCAATAGAATTTTTCATTCTATTTGACCTAGTTTTCATCCTTGGCACTCTTCCAAACAAAGATCAAAGTTTAGTCAAATTATAACACTTGTATGCCCATTCAAACAAGATTACAAAATCAGAAACTCAAGGAAAAGGAACTCAAAACTCCAAACATTGAAACCCAAAACATCATGGCTGAACCCGAAGAGAATCCTTTCCTAGGAACACACAATAGTGAAAGTGAAGAAATAACTAAGGAAGACATTCAACATGTTAAACAAGATCCAAATTTCCACAAGTGTTTAGAAAATATTTTTGAAAGAAATGGGGAAAAATACCTCCTAATGCTACCCAACCAAGGTGTCAAACTTCCACCTAACTTTGATGTCAACAAATTGAAAGTGCCTCCTAAAAAGCCTGAAAATGATCCAAAAAACATAGAACAAGTGGTAACCTTGACCCATCAAATAAAAAAACTCCAACAACAAATTCTTTATATGCAAAGAGGAACATCAAAATGATACTTGATACAAGACATTTTTCCTTACCCATTTGAACAAATTATTCAGATTATTCCTTTTCCCAAACATTGTGAAATCCCAAAGTATGACAAATACAATGGTAAATCATATTCAATTGACCATGTAAGGGAATTTAGAACCATGATTCTTCAATTTGAACACGAGGACACCTACTTGATGAGATTGTTTCCACATAGCCTAGGTGGAAAATTTCTTCAATGGTTCTTTAAACTTGCACCACCAATCAATACCTTTGAAGAATCAGTTAACAAGTTCATCACTCAATATTCGTATAACATCCAACACGATATAACAATGAAAGACCTTTGAAACTTAAAATAGAAAAAGGGTGAATCATTCCTCATATTTTTGAAAAAATGGAGAAGGTTGTTTGCAAGGTATTCTCATCTCATACCTAAAAAGGAAAAGATTAAAATTTTCATCGACAACCTAAATGATGAGATGAGCTACAGATTGAAATTACAATGTTAACCTACCTTCAAAATATTGATTGAAAATGGAATGAAAATTGAAGCGACTTTGGTCAAGAGAGGATTCATAAAACTTTACAATGACAACAACTCAAAAAATTCCTCGAACAATTACAACAGTGGTGATAAACAAAATTTTTGGCAATGAAACAAGAATACTAGAAACAATGATGGTGTAGTTGAAACCCAAAATGCAAAACCTATATTCAACTTAACCACAATTGCCACCAAAAAAAACAAAAAAAACAATTCAAACAACAATCCAACCAACAACCAAAATTTCAATCAAAACAATAACCCAAGAAATACTAAATCCAAGCCATCTCCATATCGAACATCCTCAAATCAGAGAAGGTTCACTCCTTTAGGACAATCATTAGAATCGGCGTTAAAGGAGCTTGTTACAACCAAGGTCATAATGTTACCAGAAGTGGGAAATTGGGAACCACAAGTTAAACCTTCATGGTGGAGTGATGCACATTATTGTGACTTTCACCAAAACAAGGGACATAAAACCAATGACTGCATGCAATTGAAAAAATTGATACAATAATTGATTGACAACAAAATCATATTTGTAGAAGGACCCAAAACATACAATGATCATGGAGCATTCAAGAACCCTTTACCAAATTATGAAAAAGGGGAATCTTCTTCATCAAACACCAAAGGAAAGAATGTGAATTATGTGTATGTCACTACCATAATTCTCCATATTGTGGTAGTTGAGGACCAAACCCAGGACATTGAAATCAAAGACCAAAGAAACATTGTTGCAACTAAAAGTCATCATCATGACATCAACACCTAGTCACAACAAATCAATGACCTTGGGCCAACTAATTTGATCACTAACATTTCTACAAATGACAACCACATCAATGTCATTAAAATCAAGGAAGAACAAGACAATTCAAAAATCAATGCAATCACAAGAGGACAAGCCAAGGAAACATTGAAAGGAGCTACCCCTTCCACGACCAATACAACTACTATCCCTGCAAAACCATACAGTATAGTCAATCAATTGCAAAATATACCAACACAAATCTCCATATTATAACTCCTCAAGATTTCACCCGCTCACAAGGAGATCCTTGAACAAGCTCTAGTCACCACCATAGTACCAAAGAACCTTGAAGGTGGCCAATTTCAAACTATGGTGGGACATTTGATTGCACTGCATTTCCTTTCATTTTCTAAACATGATGACGTATCTATCACCCATCTACATAACGCTCCCCTCCACATTGAAGTTTTAATTCACTATAGACATGAAAAATGTACTGATTGATCCCATATGCCTAATCCTGATTTTACTAACACCGCTTCATCCTAAATCATCTTCTTTGCTAATAATTTAATCAGATAGTATGTATTTGATTAAATTCATCACATTTCATCCCTTAATTAAATATATCAACTTTATCTAATTAAATCAGCATCTCCTATTAATTGAATAAATCAATTGTATTTAATTAACCCTCTAGTCTCTATTTAATTGAATAAATCGGTTTATTTGATTAAATCTTTGAAGTCATTCTATTAAATTAAATCAATCTTTATTTAATTTAATCTAACATCATCCCTCTTTAATTAAATAAATCAAAATATTTATTTAATTAAGTCTAAATCACATTCCTCTCATTTTGATTTAAATTAATCCTAAAATCTAAGTCAAAATGTCAAAATGAGCTAATCTCTTCTTAAATTAATCAAATCTTTATTAATTTAATCTTAATCACCTAAATCCTCTAGATTTTGCAACTTGCTCATGAAAATCATTTTAATTGATTTATTAAATCTTGGATTAGTTTCGAAAAGGCATCAAAAGGGAATATTTCTCAAAGTTTGCAAATCCCTCCAAATGGACTTGTACATCCAACAAAGCATTTAACCCTCTTACATGCCCTTTTCCTTAAGCCAAGTGGCATTAACTTCATTCCTTTCTCCGTCCAACTTGTCATTTCATAAATTTGAAATTCCACCTAATATCATTCATTGTGCACATTCATCAAAATGTGTTCATCCTTCATCCTCTCACATCTTCACAAGTGGCATTTGGCCATTAGTTGATGGTTGATCCCACATTCATCCCTTTTGCCTCATTCTCATCTATAAATAAGAGGCTCTAACTTTTATTTTGGATCCACAACTTCATGCAAAGTCATAATCTTCATATTTTGAATTTTCTCATCTAACATTCATCCTTTTTTTAAGTTTCATAGTTAGGTTATGCAATATTTTCTCCAAGAAAGAATCAACTCTTCATCAATTCATCACAAAGCTTAAAGGGATTGGGAAAGGGCCATTTTCCACATCAAAATGGCACCAATTCCCCCATAGGATTAAGAGTTTGCTAGCTTTAATAGGATTTAATAGCTTTCTTTGTTGTGTTCTTCATTCATTTCCTATTTTGTGCATTATAAATGAATTCTATGGGGAATGTGGATTTAAACTTGCATATGGATCTAATTGTGTGATTGTTTGTTTTGTTTGTGCAGGTCTACAATCCTTGTTCACATTTTGGTGCTAGAAGGAGGGCAGATTGGAAGAAATTAACACATTTTTTTCCAAAATTTTGTTGTTTTCTTGACATTTTTGTGTGTACAACAAACTGTGTTGCTATCAGTCCAGTGGCACCATATAGCGATGCTACCAGTCCTGCAATGCCATTCAGTGACACTGCAAACTCCAAAATCCACCGTTGAGGTCTTCCTGCCTAGAAATTCAAATTTCAAAATTGCAATGCTTGACCGTTTCTCTGTCGCCAAGTTTCCAAATTCCAAACTGTGTTACTTGCCCAATTAGCACCACAATTATGCTCTCTAGTTTTGTTGCAGAGCGTTGCTATCAGTACGAGTGATGCCATATAGCATTGCTGACTCTTCTAAATTGTGACACATATGCTTTTTGCACTGCTGGGGTGGGGTAAAAGATTAAATTTCAAGTTATTTTGACATGTGCCTTTTTTAGTTTGATCATTTTGAACTATTAACCTATTTTCTGCCTCTGTATTCCTTAGACTAATCAATTTTTGCAGGTGGAGATGAGGAAGAGCAAGGAGAATTTGGAATTATAACATCATTTATCTATTGTATCAAGTGTCTTTAGACACTTTTGGAAACAATTATAATTCCAAGTCTAAGGAGTTTGTTTCTTCAAGCTCTTTAGGACTCAATAGATTTAAATTTGGGTTTAAAAAGAACAACACAAAAGGATTAAAAAGAACTTTAGGCAACTTACTATATTTTTTTTAAAGTTAACAATTGCACAAACAACTTTCACTTTTCCTTTTGGTGCTTTAAAAAGAATCCAACTTTTTCGTTGAAAGGTTTAAAATGAACATGTACTTCTATGTTTTGTAATCACTTACCCAAAGTAATATCATCTAAAAGATGTATTTGCTTCTCTCACACCTCATGACAATTTTGAGAATCAAAAGGATTTTTGTGATATTAAGGTGTGTAAGTGATTACCTCCACACTTCAATTTGGATTCTTAAAATTGAACAAATCTTGCAAGTGTGAGTGGAGTATATCGTGTGTGTTCTCTCTTTGTTTCTCAATGAAGATTTATCAAACTATGGATGTGCTTGCTCACTTTTGTTTATCTTTAGAGGGCCTGTCTTGTGGGAAAAATTTATCACCCAAGGGAACGACCCAACTAGGAACACGCTAAAGCCAAGTGACTTCCACCCAGGATATAAGTGTGGGTACTTGAGGATTGTTTCGACAAGAAGGCTAGCAATTGTCTCTTGTTGTATAGATGATCCCCCATGAATGAAATGCCTTTACTAAAACCCTTTGTCTAAAAATACCAAAATCCTTATCTATTTGTTGGTGCAAGAACGGTCATTCTAAAGTTGCTCCATTTTTTTACAGATTTTAGTAGAGATGAGAAGTATTCCATGGGAGTTTCATGTAAATTGATGCTTGGATAGCTTGAAAATTTTGTGTCATGGAGGGGAGCCAATGTGGTCAAGAATCTAATCATCCACTAATAGTAAGCATAGTTGGATTTATCCAAGTGGGGATTCAACAAATATTGTCTCAATATCCATAGGGTTGTCCATGTTCTTGAAATAAAAACACTTTGATTGATCTTAAACATTGGGAAACAAATATTCAAAATCATCATCAAATTTCAAACCCTTTAGGGAGAAAATACCATTGACAAAATTCAAGTGTTATTGCTTTCCCTAGGGATTTTATCCTTAGAGGCTTCTAATCATTTGAATTTACATCACAATTTACTTACTAAAGTTAACAACAGGGAACCTTTTCCTTAATTTCCTTGATTACCACATAATGGACTTTGTGGGATGAGAAGAAATTAGGATGTTGGACATTTAGTTTGAAAACCTAATCAAGAATTGTTTGTGGTAAAACGAAGTTCATTAAGCAAAGCTAAAGAACAATTGAACCTCACACATGTGCACTCTCAAATGATTTCCCAAAAAATAAAAATCCGCAAATTGAAATCCAAAGGTCTTAGTCAAAAAGCTCACAAGAAAAGGTTGTCTATGCTTTACAAGTTTAGAGAAACATTGACCTTCAACTTTTCAAATGTGCATCAAGAAACAATCCAAATTTGTATTCATTATATTATTGTCAAAATTCGGGTCTTTTTCAAAGGTTTGAATATCTCACATAGGAAACATTAGCATGTTCTTCAACATCGAGGTCTAGTAAACAAAGTCTATCTAAGTCTCTTAGGATCAAAATCAAAACACTCTCATCCATCCTTCCAAAAATCAAAATAAAAAATCACCTCACAAACAACTCTTGAAAATTTTGAAAAAATCCTTTATCCTAAACTTTGGGAAAATCCTCTCAAAATCAAAATCAAAACAAATCCAAATCATCTTGTTTGATTAGGTGTGAATAGATGCATCCTTCTTTGCACACTTAGTTAAATTATTATCTTGTGAACAAGTTCACTCGAGGACAACATACAACCTCTTAGATTTTATGAGTTCATCATCCAAACCAAATACAATTGAAATCAAAATCCAATCAAAACAATCCAAAATCAAGAACCAAATCAAAATCAAACATTAAACCCAAAGTCCTAAAGTTTAGTATCCTCTTCAAGGTTTCATCAAGAGTTCAATCATCCACCAATCCTCCATATTTCATTATCATCATCATCATCCTTTTGATCCTCTTTATCTTTTTTTTGTACTTAAAGTTTAGATCAAGGTATGTGCAGGATCATCATGGAAAAAATAGGCCCTTAAGTGGCAAAAAAATTAGAAAAATCAAAGTTAGGCAACTTGACATAAAAATTTGAATAAGATATCTATATTATTTCAAAAATATGTAAGAATAGAATTTGTAGATAATTAAATGTAGTTTCTAATCTACTAGGTTTTTTTAAAAAAAAGAAATCTATTTGGTGAAAATTTGAAATTTCAATGCAGTAGTACTTAAATTTTAGGGAAAAAATAAGAAGTAGGTGTTTTTCTGACCACCCTAACCACAATAAAATGATAATATTTTTTTATAAAATTTTAGATATAAGTAGAGGACTCATGTCCTGATGTGATGCATATTTTTTTGTAATTTTTTTCCAAGTAAATAATTAATTATGATTTTTTATTACAAATTTTTAAAAATATAAAAAACTCGTATGTTTGACCACCTTAACTTGGTCAAAACTTCACGAAATTCAATTTTTATTTTTTTAATCCTATAGTATGTGAAGCGTAGAATGTGACACATGCTTTGGATTCAAAAAAATTATACCATTTGAAAGTTATAGATGTTTTTAAATTAGTCTATCAATTAGGACTTTAGTAGTAATTTGAATAGAAAATGAATAATAATTACTTATTAAATTCAAAGTAAAGCATACTTTATATTGGTGGAAATCTTAGAATCTCCTTTAAAAACCCTTTTTCGTTTCATCAATTTTGGGTAAAAGAAAAACTTATCAGCCACATACCCATCATATTGCCACTTTTTGGCCCATCATGATCCTACACATATCCATCAATCCAAGTAATTAAAGGTTCACCTCATATTCCTAAAAATTGATCCTCATTTTATGGTCCAAACTAGAGTTGAATACAAGAAGAAAATGGAAGCAAACAAAGAAACATCAATTTCAAGTGATTTAATTCAAACCACACCCAAAATGAATAACCTTGGATCCAGCAATCCTCCACCCAACCCCCCTCAACTATCACAAGATCCTCAAGGAGAAGAAGGCCAAGTAGAGGAAATCACCAATAATGTCCTAGGGATGTCTCAAGATGAGATTGTTGAAATGATCCAAAATATTGAGACTCATAAAATTGTCAATACCATGATGAGGCTCAATCCTTCCCAATACATACTAGAGTTGGAAAAACAAGGGGCTAAACTCCCTTCCAATTTTTATTTTAACACTATTATGGAGCAACCCCTTGGAAACATTCCACCAATCTCATCCACACCATCTTCAAATCAAAATTTCATCCAACAAATCCCACAAATCACATCAACATTTGCTCCAACTCCATGTATTTTCAACAAGGGAAGCTCATTGCTCAATGCTCTTCAATCACACCCCCTTGTGAAAAACCAAGATTTGGATGCAAACATCATCTTGGGTCAATCCATCCCTTGAAATCTGCTACACCCATACGTTCCACTAACCTTTCAAGACCCCAATGTCCCATCATCTTTTCATGCAACACTGGAATATCCATTAAATACACAAACCTCTCTCCCCATGAATTCATAGGAAGGAGGTGGGATATTTGGACCGTGGGGCATCTTTGATCCCTCTTTATCATCATCATTTGATCAAGGGAAAACACCACCTATCTTCCCACTAATTCCACCTTTACCATTAACATCCACATCACCCCTCGACTTAGGGCTACCTCCTTTACCACTACTCAATCAAAGTCAAAGTAACCAACCAATCATAAATCAAACCATCACATCACATCCTTTGAACATGCCATTGATATCACAACAACAAATGGAAACCATTCAAACAACCCAAGCAATCATCACACCATTGACAGCACCCCAAACATCCACAACAAAGGTCTCTTAAGGACCAATCACGTCAAACACAACAACTGTATCAATCATGCCATCCACTACACAAATCCCCACCATCAATACAATGGTGCCCCTCACCATAGCAATGAAACACCATTCCAAATCCACCACCACCAGCACTACCAAGAACAAACATGGCCAATCAATATAGCACCACATTACAAGTAGCACAATAGGGATATCAAAAGGAACTTTAGTAATTTCAAGCGCAACAAGAAAAAAGAGCACAAGTTGCTCAACAAGTGCAAGTAGCTCAAGCCGCACAACAAGCACAATTTGAGCACTATAAGCACTATGAGCAATGTGGCCTACTCAAGATCAAGCCTTATGACAACAACACCAAGTTGCCCAAGCTGTGGAAGCAGCTCAAGCTGCTCAAACCACATAGGTAGATCAAGCCGCACAAGCCACATAGGTTGCACAAGCTACCCAAGAGGCACAAGAACAGACCCAAGCACAAGCTTAGGCTCAAGCACATGCATAGGCCCAAGCCCAATACCAAGCTCAACAAGCACAAGAATAGGCTCAATACCAATCACAACTATAAGTAGCCCAACAACAAGCATATCAACAAGGCTTACAATAGTATCAAGCACAACAATAAGTAGCCCAATAACAGGTGTTGTTGGCAAAACAATAGCAAGACTAGCAATAGGCATTGTTGGCACAACAATAGCAAGACCAACAACTAGTGTTGTTAGTGCAGCAGCAACAAGACCAACAACAAATGCAGGCATATCAACAAAGCTTGCAAAAAAACACCACCAACATATCCAACACTCCACCCATCACTCAAGCACTACGACACCTTCAAAACACATTCACTCCACCACCCAATCTACAAGATGATGTGATAGCACAAATAAAGTTGCTCTTGTAGCAAGTGCTCAATCTCCAAATAGGGAAAATGACAAAAACACCAAGTAACTTGTGTCCCTATCCATTGGACAAGAGCCTTGTAATGGTACCATTCCCTAAGAGGTTTGAAATCCCAAAATTTGACAAATACCATGGGATGGGAAACCCTAGAGATCACATCAGGGAATTCCAAGTACATTGCATGGAGATCACATATGATGATACATATCTGATGTGGCTATTTCCTCATATTTTGGTTGGCCCCACCATGGAGTGGTTCTCTCTCCTACCTCTTGCGATTAAAAAATTCAAAGAGATCATAGACACATTCATAAAAAATTATTCCTTCAATATTGGTATGGATATCAGTTTAGAGGAACTATTGGCTCTTAAACAAGCTAAGGGGGAATCATTCGGTTCATTCTTGCAACGATGGTGATCCAAGGCCAATAGGAGCAAATGGACCATTCTTGAAGAACAAAATAACCTTGACAAAACCTTTGAATTTCATCTCAAAGTGCAATGTATCACCACTAACAACCAACTAATCCCCAAGGCGCTCAACATCGAACGGGCCCTTATTGTACAAGGGGGAACACCCATGTATCCAGAACATCAAGACCATTGCCCATCCACTAGCTACAATGAGAAACCTCACACATGGGTGAGGAACAAAAATGTCACAAATAATGGTGTAATGGATGCTAAGGTTATAATTAGTGCTCCAAAATAGAACACCCAAACCTACCAACAACCACAAAACAACAATCAAAATAATGTACAAGCTAACGTAATAGCACAACAACCACCCAACAATCAAATTAACAACCTGAAAAATCAAGGGGGAACACCCCCACAAAAAAAATACCCCCCGAAATGAAAGTACACTGACCTTGGGGAACCTATCGAATCAATCATGAAGAAACTAAAAATGAAAATCTCATCAAAATTCCCACTTATGAGAACTATTAGGAACCCCAAGTAAAACCATTGTGGTACAATGAGAATCACCTTTATGTCACAAAATCAAGGGACACACCAGTGCCAGTTGCATGAGGTTGAAAATTTTGATTCAAGACCTCATTGATGACAAGATCATAAATTTTGAGCAACCAGATGGGAACTAGGACTTGAAAATATACATGAATCTGATGCCAGATCATAACCAAGGAAATAATAAGGGAAAAATAAAGTATGGTAATGTCAACCATGTTTACGAAAATGTTGTTGCATCCTTCGATGAAGTGGTCACTGTTGTTAGCATCAAGGGAGCCCAAGTTGATTATGGAGTCACCACACATGGTGGTAAAGTCACCATTATTGGACCATCCCAACCATCAAGGCCATCTGCACCAAATCCAAAATCCATTCCTCATGGCTACAATGTCCTAGACTAGTTGAAAAGAACTCCTGCTTAGATCTCCATGATGGAGTTGCTAAAGATATCACCTACTCATAGAAGAATATTAGAGGAAGCTTTAGCTTCATCTATTATCCCCAATAATCTTGATGTGGATCAGTTCCAAGATATGGTCAAAAATATCACCACCCCAAGTCTCCTAACATTCTCTGATCGGGATTTCCCCACCCAACCATCTCATAATTGTGCACTTCACCTTGAAGTCCTAGTTCATAAAAACAAATTCAAAAGGGTCTTGGTGGATGGGGGTGCAAGTCTAAACATCTATTCCCTCAAATTAATAAAGAATCTGGGACTTTTAGAGGATTCCATTGAAAAGGGTAAAGGCATCACGATTAGAGCATATGATGATCAGGAAAGAGTGTCTGAGGGCACAATTCAACTCCCTATTCAAGTAGGGCCCACCATTATGGAAACTGCATGCCAAGTCCTTGACCTTGATTTTCCTTATAACATTCTCCTAGGGCATCCATAGATCCATGGGATGCAAACAATCACATCAACCTTCCATTAGTGCATCAAATTCCCATATCAAAACCAAGAGGTTTCATGGTGATCCTAAGCACTTTGCCAATTGCAAAAGCATAGAAGAAAAATACTATAAAATCCCTCAAGTCCCAAAGAATGATGAAGGCCCCACCACTATGTATGTAGACCCAGCTACCTTGGCCTCCACTTTCAAGATAAAGATACCTATCATCCCTGATATATCTGAAATCAAGGTCATTATCCAAGACAACAGATGTGGGGATTATAGAATGAAGAAAATTTTTTTCATCATAGGAGAGTTACCTCAATCTCCTAGGACTCATGGGCAACCTCAACCAGTTGAAACATCATCTCACACCCTAAAAGCATACCCCTCTAGATTCAAATCTTTGGGGGACCTAAGCTAGGAAATAGTAGATGAGAGAGATGTATCCAATCTCCTATATCAAGATGAAAGGCTTGTGCCTGATTTTTTAATGGACGAGAGTAGCAAAGGACTCCAAATGATGCTTAGCATGGGTTACAATAAAAACAAGAAAATTGGTCAAAATGAAAACAGTCTCCTAGTACCTCTCATTCCTAAGATGCATTTGAGAAATTTTGGTCTTAGATGTACCCTTCTAAAGGTGACCATACATGGAAAATCAGACCTGGTGAAGAAGTTCAAAACCCCTCCTCAACTATCAGCAACTACCCTTCAATTACCCGTATCCATAGGTCGAGTCATAGAAAACTTTAACTTTGACATAATTGATGTGTGTAGTAGTGATGAGGATCCCATAACAAACTTTCCTGTGATTTTTGAATATTCCTCCTTGCTCATGATTAGTACCTTGTCTTTTGAGACCAACCATCAAACCCATGAAATAAACCTATTCTACCCCCAGCTCATCGATTACGACCAACAAGGACCACAGTTCTGGACACATTCAAAAATGATGAGGTGCTCTAGGAATTCATGGGATTCTGGGACACGATACCATATAGAGATCACAAGGATAGGCTTGACATCATATTGGACACACAAGCCTATTACGGGAAATGGTTGAATCCTTTAGTCACAAAAGTGAAAATCTGAGAATAATCTCTAGGTCTTTGAGTGAAAAGCACAATGTGGCACTCTCTAACCCAAAAATAGTAAAAATAAAGGATGTATCCAATGGTGAAAACCTCCTTGAGGCACCCGAGGATGAAGGATTCAATCATCCTCTCAATGCAATTCATCAATAGCATTCGGTGGTATGAGCTGAGAAGTGCAATCCAGTCAGCTTGGGAACAAAGGAACTACCACACATAAGATTCTATGCAGAGTCACTTCTCATGGAAGAATGGGAACTTCTAGCTGCATTCCTGAAAGAAAGAAAATAAACTTTGCATGGACCTATGTCGACATGCCAGGTCTAGATCCAGAGGTTGTGGTCCATCACCTAGCAGTGTACCTCAAAGCAAAACTTGTCTGACAAAAGATAAGGAAGATGCATCCCTAGATAGAATTACTAGTCAAAATAGAATTGAAAAATCTCTTAGATGCAGGATTCATATAGCTAATAGATTATCCAAAATCGGTCTCAAACCTTGTACCTATTTCAAAACTCACTAGGGGAATCTATATCTGCACGGATTTTAGAGATCTCAACAAGGCATGTCCTAAGGATGACTTCCCACTGCCAAACATTGATATGATTGTAGATATGATAGTAGGGCATGAGATGCTATCTTTTATGTATGGATTCTCAGGCTACAACTAGACCATGATAGCAAAAGAGGACCAACATAAAATGGCCTTCACTTGCCCATGGGGAACATATTGCTGGAATATGATGTTGTTCGGGTTGAAGAATGCAAGGGATACCTATTAGATGGCCATGACACTGATCATTCATGATATGATCCATAGAACTATGGACAATTGTGTGGATGATATATTGGCCAAATCTAAGAAATGATGGGATCACATAGCCACATTCAGTTCCATATTTGATAGGTTAGAAAAGTACCAAGTCTAGATAAATCCAAAGAAATGTGTCTTCAGGGTGTAGTCAAGAAATCTCTTAGGATACATTGTATCCATGAGAGGGACTGAGGTAGATCCTGCTAAAGTCAAATCAATCCTTGAAATGGAGGCACGAAAGACATTAAAGTAGCTAAGGGGTTTGCAAGGAAGACTCCAGTCCATCCGTCAATTCATAGCACAACTAGCAGACAAGTCCATCCCATATTCTCATCTACTCCACAAGGGGGTAGCATACAAGTGGGATGAGCAGTGTGATCAGGCCTTCAACAAAATCAAGGAGTATTTACTTATGCTGCCAATTCCAAGGTAACAACGACAACTCTTGGTGCTCTCCTAGCACAGCACAATGAGAAAGGAAAAGAGAGAGCCATCTATTATATCAGCAAAACTATGGTGGGCCATGAACTAAACTATACACCCATTGAGAAATCCTATCTAGCAGTTGTATCTATAGCACAAATTTTAGACATTGCATGCTAGCCCATCAAATAAAGCTCATTGCAAAGATAGGCCCCCTTAAGTACTTTCTTTCCAAAGCAACACTTACAAGGAATAGAGCTAAGTGGGCTATGATCCTCATAGAGCATGACATAAAGTAAATGGGACACAAGGCCATCAAAGGACAAGAAATTAAAAACCAACTTATAGAGGCACCAATCTATGCAAAAAATCCACTTGTCTTAGAATTCCCTGATGAATCAATCTTCAACTTAAATTTAGCAGATCACTAGAAAATGTACTTTGATGGATCCTACATGCAACATGGATTAGAGGAAGGCATCTTCTTCATCACCTCACAAGGAGATTGCATTCTGAAATCGTATAACTTGTCGTTCCCTTGCATAAATAACATTTCAGAATATGAAGCTCTTGTCATAAGGCTAAGGATTGCAGTGAAATGGAAGATAATGGTACTTAAAGTCTACAAAGATTTGCAACTCATAATCAACCAAGTCAACAATGAGTATCAAACAAAGGATGACAAGCTAATTTCATACAAGAAATTGATGGAAAGTCTTAAGGAGTCCTTTATTGAGATCATATTTGAGAAGCTACCAAGAGCAATGAATAGAGTGCCAGATGCAATGGCTACAATCAAATCACTCCTAGATGTCCCACACAATGTCTCAAAACAAGAATTCCTCGTACAACAGCTTCTCATGCCTACATTTGAGGTACCAAAGTCTAAATTTGTGTGCAAAATCATTGGTCCTGGTGATCCCTAGTACCATGATATGTACTGTAAGTGTGAATAAGTAAATAGGTAAAAGAACAACTAAAAAACTTCTTAATGAGACATTAGATCAAGATTAACATAAATTAAACTAACTTAAAACACTGAAAATCCTGAACACATTTCATTGTCTCCTGTCTCCAAAGATTTGCCAAGTTATAGAGGCTCTCAGATTTGTAAGTACCATAACTATCTAAAATGCCTATCTAGAGAATGAAATGGATGTTAAATGCAATGATGTGATTATTTCTAATAATTTCTAAGTGGTATGAAGATACTGTAAACTATCCTGACATGGAAATTGATGAGTTGAAGCTACAGTAAAAAAACTAAGATGTTGTCATGGTTCTAAATCTATCGATGCTATGATGCTATTGCTAATGCTAATTCTTATTTTATACACCTAAAAATGGTCACATCACAATAGTCTAGTAATTAATTAAATATTTTTAATATTTAATTAAATCTCTGAATTCAATGTGTATAAATAAATCTAAATAATTTATTTATATAGTTCATTATTTCATTTCGATTAAATAAATAAATTTATTTAATCATTTTTCTTATTCATTTCTTAATTAATTAAATAAACATTACAATTTATTTATATTAATTATAATATAGTCTTGGCTTGAATATTTTATTCAAATAAAGATTAAATATTCTTCTCTTTTAAAAATATTCCGTTCACAAATTAAATATTCCAAATATTTAATCAATTCTTCTAAAGTCTATTCACAATTAAATATCTCAAAATATTTAATTAAGTCTTCTATAGTCCTAAAATCAAATATTAAATTCACACAAAATTAAATAAATTTATTTATTTAATATTGGATTATCTCCAACAATCATGAAACAAACTTCAAAACAGAAAATTAATTTCTCTGTTTCTAAGCAAAGTTGTTCCTGTGGGTTGAAGACAAACCTTAATTCTTCTCTCCAACCTCCCAACATCTTCCATCTTCCTCTTAACCTCTCCATCTCTCACCATTCAAATTTACCAGACAATCTCGTAGCCATTGATCTTTGCCAACTAGGCTCTTGCCTATGAAAATCTATAAAAGGCACTGTCGGGTCTCTAAAAAATAGAGAAGCTTTTGTACAGGAAAACTATAGAAAATTTGCAATAGCATAGCCTTTTAGCATTCATAGCCTTTAGAATTATAGCATAGCATAGCTTAGCATATTAGCAATTTGTATCATGGCCTATCATCCTCATAGCTTAGTTTCGATAGCATTCATAATCTGCAGCCCCTGTGCATATCCACAAACCAACATTTCACTTCACCAGCATATAGGATAGAGAAGTATTCTCCCTTTGCATACTCGTTCTGTAGGTTGCCATTTTGAGAAGCTTTGCTTACACAATCTGAGAGTAGCAGCTTCAAGAAAATCCCTGGAGATAGAGGACAATGGAGCAATTCTAAAGAAGCTTTGTTTAATCTCTTAGATTTCATTTTATTTAGCTTTCTTTAGTTTAATATTGCATTGGTGTGTTTTTATTATCTTATTTTGATACTAACACTTATGATTGCTTGGTTTCTTGGTTGTATTCCTATAGAGTAAGTTTGCATAAAATTGGAATTTTTTAGATCATTCTCATGCTTCAGAAGGTTGTATATATAGATTTTCGGCGGCACATTTGCATAAGGGCAACACAACAGAGGCCTAGATTGAATCTTGAGATTTGAGTGGTGAGAGATTGAGGAGCTTGAGCTAATCATGGGAATTGTTCCTCCCCATGAAAACATCAGGCAAGATGATAGGAAAGATCAAAGGAAGAAGATTGAGAGGATTTCCTGCAAGTTTGTCCCCAAAGCTTTCCCGTGAATGCCAATTGAATTAATTAGATTTGAAAAATCTAATTTTATTGGTGAGTGAATAGAGGAATATTTGATTTATTCATTTATTTGAATATTTTTTATTTTTTCAATTTTAGCAAAATAGGAAGATTTAATTAAATAAAACAAATATTTGATATTTTCTTATTTAATAAAGAGGAATATGATAATTAAATAAATCTTTAGGATATCTTTATTTAATTAAGAGGAAATGTGATGAGATAATTAAATTACAAAAATTATCAAAGTTGTGTATTTAATTTAAGATATAATTTAATAGATAAAGTATAGAAGAAATAATAATGATAATAATTAAATGTTGATTGGTGGGTGGTTGGGTGGGCTAGCCCCCGCCCCTCACTTGGACACTCGGAGTCCAGGGTGGACATGAGGTGGCGGTTGGGATGGATATGAAGCTTGGGATTGCAGCTTGGTCTTGTCACATTCGGTATTCTATTTTTAGTCATTGATAGAAGTAGCTTCCTTACTAAGTCAGACGCTCTTGAAATTCACAGAATGTCTAGAGATGGATAGGGGGTATGCATGGCACAACTTTCATAGCACCGCCAATGTGACACATTGGGCTTGGCATTCATTGAAATGAAAGTTAAAGGGCCGAGTGGTAATTCACGTCATTCGAATTAATAATGGTTTGAAGTTGGAAGGACGGAGGCCGTAGATTGTATTCATGGCAAGGACAATTTGTTCGACTGGCGATTATCCAAATTCATGTGTGAAGGCCTAATGGATCATCATTCGGATGTTTTAAATGAACTCATGAAGTCTCTTCTTAAGCATGGGTTTCAAAATTTGGTATTGTCTTCTATTTTTTTGCAGGGAGCGGTTGTCAAAGATTTGCAAATGGCTCTGACGTCGAGGTCAAAATTCATCATCCACATTTCGGTGGAAGGTCTAGAAAGCTTTGGCATCGACACACCAGTTTCTTTGGTGGCCACAGAGAGGTAGATTTCCTTTCAAGAAGTTTTAGACTAGAGGTTAAAGTGCATTTTCCTCGTGGATGATGCGGCGTCAATCGTTGCTGTTAAAATGGTCTTAGGCAAAGGAAACTTGGATAGGAAGGAATTTTCCAGAGATAATGCACATATTTCCTCTCGATTACTTGTTGTGCTTCTGGACCTAGACACCTCAAAGGTGAAGGCCAAGGAGATGATGGTTTGTTTGTTTCAGGATGATTTACTCGGAGGTCTTGACATGATAGTAAAGGCAACCTTTATTGGTAAAGGTATTCCGCGCCCTTCTGACTTGGCTCTTTTATGGGATTCAGACGAAGTTGTCAAAGTTTTCCCCTTTCTCTTAGACATTAAAGGGCCTGCTTTATCAAGGCACAAAAAGATTGCAGATGTGGTCGTGGATTTTCTGAAGAGAAAGTTGAAGCTAGTGCCGGAGGAAGGGATGGAGTGGTTGGATGGTTTCACTAGGTTTGCAGAGTTAAACGGTTTCAAGTGATCCCGGCTTGTGATGGTTGTTGTTAGTTCTTGGTTTCTTTTTGGCCTTCAACTTGTTAAATTCTAACAGTTTCAAGCACTAGCAGTATGTAATTGGTTTTTTGCTAGTTGTGGCTCAGCCTTTGCTTTATTTCCTTTGCTTCAAAGTTTACCAATGGTTTGTTTTTTCTCACAATGGGACTGTATGGCGAAAATCTTGTTGTTTGTCCATGCTAGGTATGTTTTTTGTTCAACTTTGAGTCTTGGATGGACCTTTCATTCCTGCTTGCAGACATTTGTAATTTATATATTATCAATACAATCACCACCTTACGTATCAAAAAAAAATAATGATAATAATTAAATAATAATTATCTCATTTGTGCATTTTGACCTTTGTAATTTTGTGAGAGAGCTTGTTGTGCCAATTGGAGTGAGATGTTGATTCCCTATCACACCCACCAGTTCGAGCATGTACAACGTCACCAGGGACCAACTGCCTATGGACCTTTGTTATGTACCCTTTTTCTCCTTGTTTTTCATGTATTTACTTCATTTTTTTGTGTATTTTTGGATTTTTAATTTTCAAATTCTTTTAGCACTCTAAAAGTCCGTTGTAGTGCTTTCAATAACTATTTTAGCACTTTTAATACTTTAGCACTTAGGAGCTCTGTTTTAGCGCTTCGCTAGGATAGATTAGTGCTTTGAAAAGATTAGTGCTTAGGATCACTATGTTAGCATGATGGTATGATAGATTAGCGCTTTTACAATTTTAGCACATAGGTCAAATTGTTTAGCATATAAGCCTTATGTTTTAGCGCTTTGATATTTTTAGCACTTTGAACCAAATTTTTAGTGCATTGACCAAATAAAATAACTCTTTTATTGTTTTGGCTCTTTGACCGTCTGTAATAGTGCTTTTGATTGATAAAATGGTGCATGTCATGATTTAGCACTTTGAATGCCTGTTTTAGCGCATCCATGTTAGTTTAATGAAGTTTATAAAATTTATCCTTGATTTTGTCAATTTTTGATTGTGTCAGTCATTGGTTTGATTTGATTGATTATCCTGATCAAATTATGATGTTCAACCTCATGATAGGCGAGGTCTAATTTTTTATTATAGGCAAGGTCTGATATTTGATTGATAATAATTATCCTCATGATAGGTGAGGAATAATTATAGTTTGATTGACATACCTCATAATAAGCGAGGTTGATTTGATGCCTTGATTATTGACCTCATGGTAGGTGAGGTTCAATGATGCTTGATGATTTGACCTCATGATAGGTGAGGTTCAATGATGCTTGATGATTTGACCTCATTATAGGTGAGGTTCAATGATTTTTGATGATTTGACCTCATGATAGGTGAGGTTCAATGATGTTCACTCATGAAATTTGTTCAAAAGTCTCACCAATAGCTAATTAGTTCTGATAGGATAATTGAATCTTAATGATTCGACAAAGAGTACTGATTTTGAATATTTTTTGATAATAGGAGGCATTGGAGAACCTTCAGGTTCAAGAGCATTTCCCATGGAATTTTTATTTGATACCACAATTAGCATAGCTTGATACAGTAGTCATTGTTTGATGTGGATTGTCCTCTTTATTATACATGCCCCAAATTAGGTTTAATCAGGGTCTATTGATAGCACTAGCTGAGAGGTGGCATAGCAAGAATAACACCTTTCACCTTCCTATCAGTGAGATGACAGTCACTCCAAAGGATTTCTGGAGGATCTTGTGGATACTAGTTGTGGGTGACATTATTATATATGCTTCATTAGAGTACAGTGACTGATGCTCTCCGCGGAGTGTTTCAAGATGATTAGATTTCCAGAGAGTGGATTCCATGGCATGAGATGGTTGATGCATACATCGCTTTGCCTACTGTGCTTGCTAGTTTTATCAGGGGATTTCTTAGTCCTGATCATAGGTCTAAGGGATTCTCTATTGGTTGGGGCCAAGTTTTGGAGAGTATGGTTGTTTATGGTACCATATTTTCTCAGGGCATGTGTATGCTCACCCACTTGTATCATGATTTTCATTTAGAAGCTTACCTTGGATGTCATACTTTATCATTCGGTGTCACTTTTCTTTAGGTGTGGGCATGGGAGCACATGGTTGTTACATGTCTAGTGCTAGTTAGACAAAGACCTCCTATGAGACCCTATGTGTTTAGATATGTCAGTCATCTTACTCAGTCCAGACTAGGTAAGTTAGAGTATTGGAGGAGAGTGATTGGTGACATAGAGTCTGTGGCATGGCATCCATACCTAGACTATGAGCATTGGGATGAGGACGATATTTAGGTGACTTTTTCTTTGTTAGTCAATGATCTTGATTGGTCAGACTTGTTGGGTAATAGAGATATTTTTCATTAGATGGGTATATAGACAGTATGGGATGGTTTAGAGTGTGCCCCAGGGTGTTGCTCATTATGCCCATCGTCAATCAAATTCTAGAGATTGGGGGCCCATTTTGTCATATGATCTTGTTGTTTAGGATTTTTAGTCTTTGCAGCCATTTGAGTGGGACATTCGCTTGGACATTGTTGAGCCACCTATTACAACTGATTATGTTGAGTTTCTAGCTTTGCATCTTTTTCCACGTCTTACTATTCTAGATGAACCTACCCTATTACCCATAGAGGAGGATGTTGCTATTGCATGCGGTCGTAGGAAGAGGAGAGAGGGAGTTGAGGTTGAGGTGGAGGATGTAGGTGTTGTTGGTGAGGAGGATGTTGATGTTGTTGAGAATGTTGGGGAGGAGGATAGTGGAGAGGAGAGTAGCAGGGATGATAGCAGCAATGATGATTATAGATTTGATAGTGGTGAGATTGCAGGTGGGTCAGGTCCTGCACTAGATTTTCCAGAGGAGATAGTGCCTCATAAGAGGCAGACCGTGAGGGATGTTTCAGATTAGCTGTAGATAGAAAACCTACAAGTTAGTTAGAGACTATTTAGGAGTAGCTTCTTTAGGCACATGGTTTATTAGAGTAGACTTAGGCTCAGAGGTAGGATCAGGCCTAGTCACATGCAGAGGCTTTATCATCAGTGCAGGCTCAGTTGGCTACGACACAGTCAAATATTGTAGAATTAATGGCCGAGAGGGATGTTGCTAAGAAGACAACATATTTAGCATAGGCTCAAATTGCATCTTTGACAACTGAGAGGGATGTCGCTAGGTTTGTAGCAGAGGGTGCTCAGGCTATAGCTGAGAGATTACAGAGACTGGTAGATGTGATAGGTTGCTCACATTGGTGGGGAGGTGGAGTACTATAGAGGGAGATATTATGATGTCGTCCACTCTAAGCAAATAGTGAGCTACAAGCAATCTCGATCTCGCAAGACTCATTCTAGGACTGTGAGTGCAAGTGTGACAAAACCTCTCAAGAGAGATCCCAAAGATCCTGGTATAGGTGGTGGTGGAGGTCTTGATCCTATGATTCCTACACTATCTAGAGCCAGTAGCACATGATCATTGTACTTGTTGTATTTGAGAAGTGATGTACACTTTGATTATTTTGATATACAACCATTTTTTATGTTATATCTCTTCTTCATTTTAGACATCATTGTATACTTAACTTTGTGATTTTGATCTATATGATATGCAATGGATTTTATTGATGCATTATGTGTTCTATATGATTCTATGATGGATGCATTTATTTTCTATGTTTTGTATGCTATGTGATGATCCCTTTGTTATGATGTGATGGATGTAGTTTATTATGATGATATGTTTTGATATGATGTTCTTATTTATGATGTGCATAACGAATGTATGGATGCATGATGTATTTACATATATGATCATGGATATGATGTGTTGAAATGATATACCATATGTGATGTAAATGTAAATATATGATATAGTAAATGAATGAAAATGATGAATGATATATATGATGTAAATAAATGGATGGAAATGTTGTATGATAAATGACATGTTAAATGATTGTAGGTTATGTGATATGTTTTGATGGATGAATGGAAAATGTGATGAATGAGATTTACTTTTAAGATTTTCTTTATGCAATATGTGATATGGAATGATATGATGAATATAACTATATGATCATGATGATGTTTTTTTAAAGTATAATCAATCTAATTATGAGAAAAGATAATCGTTTAATGAATGATTCACCAATTTTGTAACAAATACTCTACATATGTAACACTACCATGAATGAAATCTATTTTACCATGAAAATCTACATGAAAACATTGGCATTTAAACAATACTTTTTTCCTTTGTATCATCATTGATCTTTTAAAATTTTGAAAGTGAGTACAAGCATCAAAGGTATAATATAAACAATGATGACCTGAGTACTACTTCCATGATTTTTGATATTGCAAGCGAACACAAGCATCGAGGTATAATTAAACTGAGATGACCTAAGAATATCTTGCATAAATAGACAAGAATTAACCACTTTCCTATGTGAATTGGAATGTCATCCATGATACTTTGTAGAGCACTTCCCACAATGATTCACATGGTAATTATGATTAATTCATAGACAGCAGACAAAGAAAATACCATTCTTCTTCATGGATTCTCTAGTCCAATACATCATCAAGTTGCTCTAAAGAAATGATAACAATGATCAAAGTACAACATATCCAAATTTTTCTTAAAGTATTTCAATCATTATTCAAATTAGATCACCCATCCTGATTTTGTGATGTTTTTGTGTTTTCAAGATTTTGGATCAAACCTAACCTAAAGACCTATCCTAGGGGCCTCAGGGGCTGATCAAAGATTAGCCTTTCCTACATTATACATGTAGAGAACACATAGTTCGACTGATACAAACTCTATTTTTGAATTTTTGAGACTGAATTTTTTTTTTTGATTTTTCATTGTGATATGGATGTTTGATGTGTTTACAATAGTGTTGATTGATATTTCAATGTTGGGTTGTGTTTCGATCATTGTTTTTGTTTCTTTTGTATAACTATTGTTTATCCATTTGATTAAGCTCCATGTTTATGTTTCCCCCAATGATTTTTAGATGTTCCCCCAAGCTAGGGTGAGACATGACCACTTGATATGATATGATAATGTATGTAAAATGATGGTGGAAGTAACGACCATGACATGTGTCCAAAATAGATGGGAGAGCTGATTTGAATCACAAATAGTGCTTGTTACCAGGTTTTCACCATATGTTTTTATTGCACTTTTTCATTCTTCTTTATTTTTTTGTATTTTTTTGTCACTAGGATGCTTGTTTACTAGGTTTTCATCAAGGTAACCATTTTTAGAAACTAATTCATGCACTAACTAATTTAAGTATAGAACTTTATGAGATGAATACTGTTGATAGGTTCATCAAATAGTTCCCCTTCTATTTTAGACAATTGATATGCTCCTAATCCATAAACTTATATGATTACAAAGGGACCTAACCAGTTAGGTTCAAACTTCCCTTTCTTTTCTCTATCCTACTGATTCCTAGGGTTTTCCCCTAGGACCAAGTCTCTAACTTGAAAGATTCTAGGTTTGACCCTGTGATTGTAGCTGCTTCACATTCTTTACTGGTAGGCCTCCAAATAATTGACAGCTTGATGACGACATTCATCTAGTCATTCTAGTTCCTATAGCCTAGAAACTCTATAATCCTCATTTGTAATGATACGTTTTAGTGAGACATGGAGTGATGGTATCTCTACCTCAATGGGTAAAATGGCCTCTGATCCATACACCAAGGAATATGGTGTAGCTCATTTTGGTGTTCTAATGCTGGTTTTGTAGGCCCATAGTACAGGATTTAGTTGAACAAGCCAATCACCTCCAACATCGTTTACCATTTTCTTTAATATTTTTAGAATTGTCTTGTTTGAGGCCTATGCTTGGCCATTTCCCTGAGGATAGTACAATGTTGAGAAATGATGTTGGATATGGAATTGTTCACATAATTCTTGAACGTCTTGATTTTTAAAAGGCCTACCATTGTCTATGAAAATGGACTGAGGTAGGTCTCATATTGATAGATGAGATATTTGAGTATGAAAGACGAGATCTACTTTCCAGTGACTATTGTTAAAGGAACTGCTTCTATCCATTTTGTAAAATATTTTGTTGTTGTGATGATGAACTTGTGTCCATTGGATGAAGACAAAATTATTTTACCTACCAGGTTCAGTCCCCACTAACAAAAGGGCCATGTTGATGTGAAGGGTTGTAACTCTTGTGTTGGCACATGAATTAGATTACCATGAATCTAGAATTTCTGACACCTTTTAACATATTGATAGGACTCCTTCTCCATGTTCAACCAGTAATACCCTAAACAAAGGAGTTTCTTAGCTAGGGTTAGCCCACTTGAATGGATCCCAAAAATACCTTCATGGACCTCTCATAAGGATGTTTCAAATTCATGATGTTCTAGACACCAAAGAAGAGTACCATCTAAACCTCGATGGTAAAGAATGTCAGCGATCAATGTATGCCATGCAGATTGATGGATAAAGTTACACTTTTGGTTTCTAGAGATTTTAGGAGGAAGAATATTATCTTTGAGGTAAGTATACATCTCTCCATATTGTGAGGTTTGAGTGTCAGTTATTTGGCATATGGTCTCTAAATTAGGATTATCGCATGCAGGGTTAGATACTTGTTCCACCATAAACTCATAACAACCTTGCTTTTCTAGTAATTACAAAAGGGAAGCAATTGTCACCATGGCATCTGCAAATTTTTTCTCTGCTCTTAGTATTTGATCAAACTTGATATCCATGAAGTACTTTTTAAGATCATCTATCATTTTCTTATAATTCATGAACTTCTCATCCTTTGTTTGATACTAGTCATTTACTTGATAGATGACAAGTTGTGAGTCCCCATATACTTGCATTTCTATGATTTTCCATTCAATAGCTACTTTCATGTCGATAATCAATGCTTCATACTTAGCTATATTGTTGGTACATGGAAACATTAACTTATATGATCTTGGTATGGTGTGTCCCTAAGGTGTGACAAATAGAATTCTTGCACTAGCTCCTCTTTGTGTATGATCCATCAAAATAGAGCCTCCACTCTTGTTTTGTAATATTCAGGATGTCTGCATCTAGAAATTCAATGTTCATTGGATGATGATCCTATAATGGAGCTTCAGCTAGTTGATATGCTATTACCTTTCCTGTTGATGTATTGGATGTCAAACTCACTCAAGATCATGACCCATTTTTCCATTCTCCCTATTAGAGAAACTTTACCGAGTAGATATTTTAATGGGTCTATTTTCGCTATGAGCCTGACTATGTGAGTCAACATGTAGTGTCGCAACTATTGGGTTGCAAATACCACTACCAAACAAGCTTTTTCTATGAATGTATAGTTTATTTCATATCTGTTGAGAGTCCTGTTGATGTAGTAAATTGCTTTTTCTTTTCCTTTAGAATCCTCCAGTGCCAACAGAGCTCCTAAATATATGTTAGTTGTTGAGATATACAGTAATAATGGTCTTTCTACTACGGGTGGCATGAGTATTGGAGGTGACACCAAATACTGCTTTACCTGGTTAAAATTTGTTTCACAGTTATGATCCCACTTGAATAAAACATTCTTATGAAGTAGATGATTAAATGGGCGACTCTTGTTTTCTAGCTAGGAGATAAATCTCCTGATGGATTGTCCCTTGCCTTGTAGGGACCATAGTTGATTGATATTTTTAGGTGGAAGCATCTCCATTATTTCTTTAACCTTAGCTGGATCCACTTCAATACCTTTCTTTGACACTATGTAACCAAGGATTTTTGTTGATGTTACCTCGAACACACATTTCTTCGAGTTTAATTTGACATTGAATTTTTCCATTCTAGTGAGGATTTTATCAAGGATTTCTAGATGTGCTTCCCTGGTGTGTGATTTTTCTAAGATTCATCCACATAATCTTCCATGAAAGTATGCATCACATCGTGGAAAATTGTGGTCATTGCCCGCTAATATGTTGCACCTGCATTTTTTAAATTTGTAGGGCATGACATTCCAACAGAATGTACCCCAAGGGAAAGTGAATGTTGTATTTTCCTGATCTTCAAGTGCTATTTTTATCTGATTATATCCTGAGAAGCCATCCATTATAGATAACATGGCATGTCTCATTGTTAGATTAAAAATTATGTTGATGTTGGGTAAAGGAAAATCATCCTTTGGGCACGCCTTATTTAAATCTCTGAAATCTATGCATATTTTGATGCTATTATAAGGTTTTGATACTAGCACAATATTTGAGATCCATTCTTCATAATCTATGGACCTAATAAATCCTACATCCAACAATTTCTTCAGCTCAGCTTTAACCATCAATGCGATGTGTGGATGCATCTTTCTCAATTTATGTTTGACTGGTTTGATTCCTTTTAGTAGTGAAAGATGATGCATGAGGAGATATGGATCCAATCCTAGCATATTAGAATAAGACCATTGAAAATTGATGTGTCACTCTTCAAAGAATTTGGTGAATTCTAGTTTCTCCTGTTTTGTCATGGACTCTGCCAAATGTAGGATCTTTTCCTTTTTACTTATTCCCAAATTTATAGATTGTGTTAGTTCTATGAGTACTAATGATCTGTCATGGTAATGCTTTGGGAGAGTGTCAAATCTTCCATCCTTCAGGGCCTCGGAAATTTTTTCACTATTGGATATGTTCTTTTTTTTTCTCTTTTCAAAATATAATGCTGCCTCAGAGAGGATTTCATCATTAGATTTTTTTTTTTTGTTGTCATTTTTGCAACTGGAAGATTTGGCACCCCCCTTTGTGAAGTGTCATTATGATTGTTATGGATAGAACTCGTATCAAGTTCGTCATTACAAAAATAGTTTATGATGGCCTCATCATTTGAAAAGACTTGTAAATGAATAGGTTTAGTGGGTTCTCAGTCAATAAGTTTGGGATGTCTCAAGGGTAATAAGTCATCAGTTTGAGATGGATCTATAGTTGTAAGTGTTCTGATAGCTAGGTGGTTGAAGTTGTTGGTAGGAAGGTTGAGGTCTATGATAGTACTCACCATCAAGTTGTCTGTCTCATTCGATGTCTGATCATCCTTGCTTGAGTCATCGATATTTGTTGATCCCATTACAAACAGTTTATTTATTGAACTTTGTCCCTCCTCTTGTAAGGGTGTATATGTTTGAATGACATCAATTTTTTTGTTAGTGTATGATGTAGAAAATAAATTATTGCATTCATATTCATTTGAATCAGTTTCAGAACCATCTCTCATTTGTAGAATCCCTTCTACCACTTTTTGAGTTACTTCCTTTTTTGTTTCCCCTTTGTAGCCTAATCTTTTTTTATCCTTAGGTTGTAGTGTTAGAGGTTGAATAGGTTATATCTCTTTCCAATTGGTCCTTAGCCTTCATAGCCCATTTTTTCCAAGACAACCTTCCCTTTTCCATACTGATCTATTTTGATGTTGATACTCGTTGATGTTGAGGCTTCTTCATTCTTGTATAGCCAATTGAGAATATCTTTGTCTTCTGACTCATCTTCAAGGGTACTTGCTTTAACAAATCTTTAATTGAGATCTATGATTGGTTGTGATGAATTTGATGTATTTGATGTGGGTCATCCATAATATTTTGGTGATGGTAGCAATTCTGATAGACACAAAGATTGATCAAGGGAATATTATCTTAAGCCTTTGTCCTTCAATTGGACTTTGTATGTAAATTGTTGTGATAGCTCATTTATAAGACCTTCAGTGTTTGATAAAATTGTGTCTACAATAGTTATTTCCTTTTCTTGATCCTTCTTCTCAACCCACATAGATATAAAATTAGGTTTTCTCTCACTACTAGATGAAGTGGAAGTGTTAACTTCTTTGTTGTGGGGTACCAGAGTGTCCTAATTTGCTTTTAGCATGTTGCAAGTCTGTGGATTATTTTTTTCAACTGGTGTTGTGACCTCGTTTTTGTTTACTAGAAATTTCAAACATTGATGGTATGTTGAGGGTACTGCTTGCATTTCATGGATCCATGGATGACCCAAGAGTATGTTATATGTTAGATCCTTTTCCAACTCTTGACAACCAATGTTTTTGACAATCGGCCCTACTTGAATTGGAAGTACAATCAGCCCTTTGGAAGACCTTTCTTCTTCATCATATGCCTTTATTGAAATCTTTCTTCTGGTGTCAATGTCATTGTTGGAATAGCCTAGTGCATGAATTAGTTTTAAAGTAAAAATATTTAATTGAGCTCTACCATCTATTAAGACACGCTTGGCATGGTGTTTATGGATTAGAACTATGTGCAAGGTTGCATTGTGTGGGTGATTTAATGACACAACATATTGTTCAGAGAACGATAGACGATGAGGTGTGGTAAGATGTCCCACCACAGTTTGGAATTGACAAAAATCAAAATTATTGGCCACAGTTGTAGCTACTAGAGCTTGTTCAAGAACTTCTTTGTGTGATGGTGAAATTTTGAGAAGTTTCAAAATGGATATTTGTGCAGGTATCTTTTGTAATTGGTCCACGATGTTGTATTTATGTGATAAGGGAGCAGTATTTTTAGATAAGACTCCTTTTAGTATCACTTTGGACTACCCCCTTGTTGTTACATGTACTAGTTGATTGTCTTGTGTTTCTCTAATCTTTAGGACATTGATTTGATTATCAGATGTGTTTGTGTTTGGTATCATGTTTAGGGATTTAATGTCATTGATGTTTGTGTCATCTAATTGATTATCAATGTTGTTTTTCTCAACCTCCGAGAGGCAATGAATGATGGTGTCATAGGCATAGTTTATACTTTTTCCTTAACTGTTTGAAGAAGACTCCCCTTTTTTGTAGTTGGGCAATGGATTGGTAAATGCACTATAATCATTGTTTGTTTGATTCCCTTCAACAAACACCTTCTTTAACTCTATCAAATCTTGTATCAAAATTTTTAATTGCATACAGTCATTTTTTTATGTCCTTTATTTTTATAAAAGTTACAATAATCGACATCATTCCACCAGGATGGTTTTACCTTCAACTCCCAATTTCAAGCTTCTAGTAAAGTGATAAGTCTGCTTGCAATGAGCTCTCTCATTGTTGATTCCAAATTTTTTCCTAATGGGGTAAATCTTCATTTATTGGATTATCTTTGATATGATAGTTGAGATTCCCCATTGTTTGTGTTATTGTTTTGAGTAGTGCTTTGAGTGTTGTTTTGGTTTTCAATTTTGATTTGTTTTGACAGTTATTGTTGTCAAATTGAATATTGGTTTTATATTGTCAGTTGTTACATCAGTGCTTCAAGTATTTCTATTTTTCTGCCAAAATTTTGGCATGTCATTGTTTCCATAGTGATTTGTGTTGTTTGGTGTATCATTGTAGTGTTTAATCCTTCTCATTTGACTAGGGCTTCTTAAATTTTAAGCCCATTCTCGATTACTTTTCGAATGTTGGGGGACATTGCAATTCAAGTCTATAACTCATTTGATCATTTAAGTTGTCTATAAATAATTCAATCTTCTCCTCTCCAAGTATAGATCGAGTATATATCTAGTGAACAACTTTCTCCATCATTGTAAGAATGATAGGAATGTCTCACCATTTTTTTGTTTTAGGTTATACAGGTCTTTTATGGTTACATAGTGTTGTATGTTGAAGGAGAATTGGGAGATGAACTTGTTGACCAGTTCTTTGAAGGATTGAATCCCTAGTTGTAACTTGGAGAACCATTCCATGCAATGGGCTCCCAAACTCCTAGGAAATAACCTCATGAGGTAAGTATCTTCTTGTGCAAACTCAAGGCTCATTGTTCTAAATTCCCTTACATGGTCAATCGGCTCTGATTTACCATTATATTTATCATATTTAGGAAATTCACAGTGTCTAGGGAAAGGTAACATATCCACGCTTGGATGAAAAGGGTAAGGACAAATGTCCTATAATAAGTATTTCTTGGTGGTTCCTGTTTGCATATTTTGAATTTTTTGTTGTAGATTATGGATTTGAATTGTTAAAGCAACCACTTGATCTGTTTCTTGGGTGTGGTTTGGTTTTGTTTCATTTGTTCTAGGTGTTTCCTTCAACTGATTGATGTCAAAATCTTTGGGAAGTTTGGCACCTAACTTTTCTAACATCAAGAGATATTTCTCCATGTCCTATTCTAAGACCTTTTCCATAAATTTATCAAAATTGGGGTCTTGTTGGGCATGTTGTATATCTTCTTGTGTTATTTCATTTTTTTCATGTTGTTGAAATTGATAAAAGGTGTTTTCTTCAGTCATGTTTGGATTTTCAATTTCCTTTTCTCTAATTTTTTGTCTTTGCAACATTGTCAAGATTGGCATACAAATTTTGGTTGTTTTCACTAAATTTGGATCTTCTATGTTGGGATTAGTGTCAATTTGATGAAGCCAAATAGAATGATTTATTCTATTGATGAGGCTAAGTTAAAAACCTGATTACTGAGTTCTGTAGACATAAAATATACCGATTGACATTGTGCATCTGATCCCGACTACTAACATCATTTCATCCTGAATCATCCCTCGGTCTAACCATTTAGTCAAATCTCCTTATTTGATTAAATTCATCAATTTCTCTCTCTTAATTAAATAAATCATTTTATCTAATTAATTCAACCTCTTTTGTTTATTAATCTAATTATCCCTATTTAATTAAATAATTAATTTTATTTGGTTAAATCTCTAAAGTCTATCCATTAAATTAAATAAATTAAAACCTTATTTGATTTAATCTAACACCATCTCTTTTAATTAAATAAATCAAAATCCTTATTTAATTAATCTCTTATCATATTCCTCTCTTTTTTGATTTAAATAAATCCATAAATTTGAGTCAAATACGTCACATCATCTAATTTCCTATTAAATTAATTAACCCTTGATTAATTTAATTCTAAATCATGTCCCATCCTCTAGATTTTGCAAGTTGCACATGAAAATAGATTTAATTCATTTATTAAATCTCCATTTTCCTCACAAGGCATCTTTTGGAATATTCTCTAAATTTGAATTCAAAAATTCCAAGTCAACATGTATATCCAACACGGAAATAACTTCATCTCACATGTCCTTTGTCTTGAGCCAAGTGGAATTTATTTCAATTTTCCTTCCCTCTTGCAATTCATTTCAACAAATTTGAATTTCAAAAATATGCATTTATTGGTACAATCCCCAAATCTTGCTCATCCTTCATCCATTCATAGATTGACAAGTGGCATCATGCCATTGGATGAATGTTAGTCCCACATTGCTCAAATTTGAGAATTCATCCATCTTGGAATTCTATAAATAGAGAACTCATATCCTCCTTTGAACATCCACAAATTAGGAAAATTTATTATGCTAAAATATTTAGCCATTTTCATCCATCACCATTGAGTTCTTAGCTAGGTTTTTGCAAATTTTGGCTTGGAGCTCTCATACTTCATCATCAAAATATCAAGCTTTCATCTTAGGAATTGGGAAAGGGAAAATTTTCATATCAAATTGGCACCAATTCCCCCATGGGATCATGTGTTTTCTTTTCTAATTAGGATTGAATCTACATTTCTTTGTTTCATTGTGTTCTTCCTTGTTTTCTTTCCTAATTTGAAGCTTGCAAATGGATTTCATGGGGAATTCTTGTTTTAGCTTGCAATCTCTTGTTTAACTTGTTTATTCTTGTTGTTTTGTAGGTGCTAGGATTGGGGTTCGCACATTTGGTGCTGAAAGGAGGGTGGGATATCATTATTTATCTCTTTTCTCACAAATTTCCATTTTTTTCCATACACAGAAAAATTCCAATGCTGGGAGCTCAACGTCACTATTTTGGCATCGTTGTCTCTTTAGCATCACTATATAGCACCACAAGAAACTCAAAGAGTGATGTTGGACTCGTCCCACAAAAAAAAATTGAATTATAAACTTCGCTGCTTAACTGGTTGACTCGCAAGAAATTTTCAAAATAACCAAACTGCGATGTAGTTGAGCTCACTGTCCTGCAACACTAACTGGTAAGAAACGTTGTAAGGGCACCGCTTGGAAATAAAACTATGACATAGTCACGAGTTGAGCCACTGGAAGGGAGTAAAAAGTGGAAAATTAATTTTAGCACGTGCTTTTTGATTAATGATTAATTTGTCTTCTATTTTCTGCTTTTTAATCTCTGTATTTTCTAGAATCTGACTGGTTTTCTCCCTTGTAGGTTGGAAAACCAAAACAAAGAAAGGAGAAGCATGACAAGGATATCTTACAATATCAAAGTGTTTTTAAACACTTTAGTGTTTGTTTAGCACTTCTCCAAGAAATTGTTATCTTTTCTTTCTTGGAACACTAATGTCATTTGGGTTTAAAAAGAATCTTTTCAATTTCTTCTTGCAAAGGCTAAAATGAACATTAGGATCGCAATATACTAGAGTTTGTTTGTTTGGATAAAAATTAAACAAAATGTTTATCATTTGTCTTTTGGTGCTTAAAAAGAACTCACTTTTGCTTTGTGGATTTAAAAAGAACAAGTGCAACTTTGTTTTCATGAAGGCTTACTTAAACTAAATTCATTGAAAAAGGACTTATGCACTTCTCTCGCGCTTTATAGCAATCTTGAGAATCAAAAGGCCTTTTTCATGATTTTAGGTTGGGACAAAGCAATCACCTCCACACTTCGATTTGGGTTTTAAAATTGAATAAAATTTTGTGCAAGTGTGAGTGGGGGCATTATTGTGTATACTATCTCTCTTTGTTGCAACAAAGATTGATCGAGTTACAAATATTGTTCGTTATTCACTTTTTTTTATCCTAGAGGGCCTGCCTTGGGGAAAAAGTACTCACCCAAGGGAATGACTCAACTAGTAACACTCTAAAGCCAAGAGTATTTCCAACCGGTATATAAATGTGGGTATTGGAGTAAGCGCCAATATCACACAATTGATTCCAACAAGATGGATCTGAAAGGAGACTCTTGTCATATGGGTCAATCTCCATGAACAGAAAGTCCTTATTAAAACCCATGTGTTATAATTTTCCAAAATCCTTTAATCTATTTGTTGGTGCAAGAATGGTCATTCTAAAGCCACCCCACACTTTTATGATCTTTTAGTAGAAATCAAAAACATGCCATGGGAGTTTCATGGGTGTTGATGCTTGGATACCCCGTATAAGTGAGTGTCATGGAGGGGAGCCAGTGGGATCAAGCATCTAACCATTTGCTAGAGATAAGCATAGTTGGACTTGTCCAAGTGGGAATCCAACAAATATTGTCTTACACATCCATAGGATTGTACTTATTCTTGGGTTACAAAATGCATTGCTTGATGAAAAAAATCTTGAAAACAAACACTTAACATCATCATCCAAATTTCAAACCCTTATGGAGACAAATACAATTGACTCAATCCATATGTTATTCCTTGCCCTTGGGAGTCACATCCTTAGAGGTTTCTAAACATTGGATTACATCTTGATTTGTCTACTTAAGTAAACAATAGGAAAACCCTTGCCTTAAGTTCATCAAATTAAGACATATCTACATGACAAATGTTGTGGTGTTTGAAGAAATTAAGACATTGGACATCTTAGTTTGAAAACTTAATCAAAGAATTTTTTTTGGTAAAATAAAGCCATTAAGCAAAGCTAAGAAAAATGAACTTTCATGTGTGTTGAAGACTCACGATTCTCAAAAATTCCAAATCCCAAAGCAAAAATCATTGGTTGGAAATCTGAAAATGTATGTTCAAATGGAATCATTTCTTGGTTACAAAGGTCTATAGAAGCATTGTATGCTCTTCAATACCTAGGTCTAGGCAAACAAAGTGTCTTTTATAGGTTCATCTTAGGATCAAAGCAAATCAAAATCTTCCCATCCATCCTTCATCCATCAAAACAAGAATCATCTCATCATCACCTTTTGGAAAATCTTGGAATCATCCTTAATGCTAAGCTTTTTGGAAAAATCAAAATCATCAAAATCCTTAAGACTAAATCCTTAAAAACATTATCAAAATCACCTTTGGCTAGGTATGTGTAGATGCATCCTTTTGCATATGCTTCATCAAAGTTATCAAAATCATCTTGTTTAGCTTAATATATGTAGATTAATCCTTCTTCATATGCTTAGTAAAACTATCATCTTCTTTGAATAAGTGTGGGTAGATGCATCCTTCTCCCCGCACATATTCAAATTATCATCCTTTGAACAAATATATCCCTTAGATCATCATCCAAACATCTTAGGGCCTTTTTGTTCAAAACCAAAAGCAATCAAAATCAAACTCAAGGAAAAATCCCAAATCCAAGATCAAATCAAAATCAAAATCCAAAACATATCCAAAAGTCCCAAAAGCCTATTATCTTATTCAAGATTTATCAAAAGCCAAAAACATCTTCATCATTCATCCCTTACATCATCATCATATCACACCTTTTGATCCTCAAGGTATCCTAAAAAATTTCTACTTTGGGCATAAAGTAAAGATCAATCTAAAAAATCAAGAGATTCATCTCCCATATTCTTGAAAATTGATCCTTGTTTTATGGTTCAAACTAGATCTCAATACAAGAAGACTGTGGAAGCCAACAAATAAACACCCGCTTCAAGTGATCTTAGCCAAAAAAATGTAGAAATGAATCCTGTCGAATCAAGCAATCCTTTGACCATCTCATCATCACAAAATACTCAAGAAGAAAATCAAGGAGAGGATCTTACCTTTGGAATGTCTCATGAAGAAATAACTTAAATTCTCCAAAATCCAGAGAACCATAAAATCATCAACATCATGATGAGGCTTAACCCTTCATTGTACATGCTTGAGCTAGCAAAACAAGGGGACAAGTTACCTTTGGATTTTGATGTGAGTAATATAGTGGAGACATATTTTCCACCATTCCATCTCATCTACACCCCCATCCCAAAGCATCACACAAAACATTCTGCAGATCACGACATCATTTGCTCCAACCTTCCCAATATTAATAATAGAAATGCATTTCTCAATGCTATTCAAGCACACCCACCTGTTAATAATCAAAACTTGGATGCAAGTACCACATTGGAACAAAACATACTCAAAAATACATTACAAAATAATTTTCCTCTCACTTTCCATCATGATCCATCATCATCATTTTTCCATGCAACACCTCAAACTTCTCTCCTCACAAATTCACAAGAAGAGGGAGATATGTTCAGACCAGGGGGCATGTTCGACACCACAACATTTTCGCAAGGACTCACACCCCTTAAATTTCCACCACTTCCACCATTTCCATCATCATCCATGCCACTCCTTGGTTTAGGGCTTCCCCCTCTACCAACTATCAACCAAACCAATATCCCAAATATAAATCGAAGCATTATGCCAAACGCTTAAAATTTGTCATCAATATCGCAACAATAGATGACAAACGCACAAGCAATTGCAACATCATTAAACACCCCACTAATAGTGCAAAGAATAGTCTCTCAAAGGCCAATCACATCAATAGCACCACTTATCACTCAAACCACCACATCAAACCAATACAATGGAGCATTACAAGCTTCTTTTCAAAGGAGATTCCAACAAGTGAAAAAACAAAAATCTGTACAGCTAGCTACTCAACAAGCTACCCAAGCCACACTACAAGTGCAACAAGCTCAAGCGTATTGCAACAACAACAACAAGAAGAAGTCACGCAAGCATTGAAAGCATTGCAAGCACAAAAGGTTGCTCAAGCACAAACTTTATTGCAACAACAAGCTGCACAAGCTTAAGCTTAGGAAAACATTCAATATCAAGCACAATAGGCACAAGTACAAGCACAACTTCTTGCACAAAGAAAAGTAGCATAATTGTAAGAATATGAACAACTAATTAATCAATATCAAGAGTAGCAAGAGGTAGTTGAATTGGCATCCCAACAACAAGTGTTGTTGGAACAACAACAAGCGCAACAGCAAGCACAAATCTTAGCGTAGCAACAACAAGATCAACAACTGGAATTGTTCATACAGCAATAGGTGGAAGCCTACCTAGCTCAGCAGAACATACAAATACCATCAAACAACACATCAAACAAACCACCCATCCAACCCACAATCGAAACAACCCAAAACACTTTCATCCCACCCCCTGATTGACAAAATGATGTGATGACACAAATCAGGTTGCTCTCGCAACAAGTGCTTGATCTTCAATCAGGGCGAACAACAAAGACACCAAGCAACTTGTGCCCATATCCATTTGGTAGGAACCTAGTAATGAAACCATTCCCTAAGGGATTTGAGATCCCCAAATTTGACAAATATCGATGGATGAGAAACCCTGAAGATCACATCAGGGAATTCTAGGTTCATTGCATGGAAGTCGCATACGACGATACTTATCTGATGCCGTTATTTCCTAGAAGTTTGGTAGGCCATGCTATGGAAGGGTTCTCTCATCTACCTTCGGGCATTAGAACATTTCAAGAAGTCATAGACGCATTCATTAAGAACTACACATGTAACATTGCAATGGATGTTATTCTAGAAGAACTCTCAGCTTTGAAACAAGGAAAGGGTGAATCATTTTCTTCATTCCTACAATGATGGCGATCCAAGGCCAATCGGAGCAAGTGGACCATGTCTGAAGAACAACAAGTTTGCACCATCATCACCAACCTTAATAGCCTCTTGGAATTCCATCTCAAAGTTTAAGGTATCACCACATATGATCAGTTGATCCCCAAGGTGCTTAGTATCAAAAGATCCCTTATGACCCAACCCACAAGATCAACTTCATACCCTGAACAAAAAAACAACTGTCCACTATCCAATTACAATGATAAACCTCGCACATGGGAAAGGAACAAAAACATTACTAATGATGGTTTTGTTGATGCCAAGGTGGTCATTAGTGCTCCACACCAAAATACACCCACACCACAACTCCAAATACAACACCAAAATAATCATCACACAACACACCAACCAAACAACAATCCAACAATCAACAATCTTAATGATCAAAGGGGACCACCTCAGTGCAAGAGTTATCCCAAGCAAAAATACACCACTTTGGGGGAACCACTTGAAGACATAATGAAAAAGTTGATAGATGAAAAACTCATCAAGCCTCCTACATTTGAGAATGATCAAGAACCGGATGTGAAACCTCCTTGGTATAATGAGAATCAACTCTATGAGTTCCATAAAATCAAAGGCCATACCACAAACAATTGCATGAGATTAAAGAACATCATTCAATATCTCATTGATAACAGAATTGTAAATGTGGAACAACCTATAGGAAACCAGGATCTTAAAATATATATGAATCTGATGTCAAATCATGGCAATAAAGGGAATAACAATAACAAAGATAAAGGGAAAGGCACCCACTCAAACATAAATCATGTGTATGAAATAGTCGTCGCTTCCCTAGATGAAAACTACATGATCATTACTATCAAGGGTGCCTATGCCAAAGATTGTGGAGTCACCACAAGAGGCGGAAAAGTTACCATCATAGGATCATCCCAGCCAAACAAGGTCCCTACATCTAGATCCGTTCCAAATGGCTATAATGTCCTAGATCAACTTAGAAGAATGCTAGCGCAAATCTCCATCATGGAGTTGCTAAAAATCTCATCTACCCATAGGAAAGTACTTGAAGAAGCGTTGGCCTCATCCACTATTCTCGTAGATCTTGATGCGGAACAATTCTAATCTATGGTTAGAAATATCATTACGCCTAATCTTCTTACATTCTCTGACCAGGATTTCCCCGCTCAACCATCTCACAACCATGCACTTCACTTGGAAGCCATAGTACATAAGAGCAAAGTCAAAAGGGTCTTGATGGATGGAGGTGCACGTTTGAACATATGTTCCCTCAGTCTCATCAAGCAATTGAAAATATTAGAGGATTTTATCGACAAAGGGAAGGGTATCACGATAAGAGCATATGATGATCAAGAAAGAGTGTCTTAGGGCACAATAAAACTCCCTATTCAAGTAGGGCCTTCCATCATGGAAACCACTTGTCAAGTCTTGGACCTCGACTTTCCATATAACATCCTCCTAGGATGCCCATGGATTCATGTGATGAAAGCAGTAGCATCAACTTTCCACCAATGTGTGAAATTCACACATAAGGGACAAGAGGTTACCATCCATGGAGATCTTAAACCCTTCCCCTACTACAAAAATCTTGAAGCAAAGTATTACAAAATCCCCCAAGTACCCAAAAATGACGAGGGCCCATCCACACCATACATCGATCCCACCACTCTCACATCCACTTCTGTGATAGAGACACCTGCCACTCCTGCCATCCCCACCATCTCTAACATCAAGGTCATCATCTAAGATAATGGCTATGGCAACTACAAGCTCCCTAATAATTCTTTTGTGGTAGGATAATTACCACAATCTCCTAGATCATGAGGACGACCGCAAATAAATGAAGCCTCCACATCCCAAATGTCTCTTGAAAACTATCCCACCTCTACAATCTAGGGAGATCATGGACGAGAAATTATTGAGGCAGATCCATCTCATATGCTATATCAAGATGAAAGACCAATACCAGATTTACCAATGGATGACAGAAGCAAGGGTCTACAAATGATGCTCGCAATGGGCTATGATAGAAATCAAAGATTGGGACCAAATAACAATGGGCTCATAATACCTATCATGCCAGAGATGCGACCGATAAAAAATCTTGGCCTTGGATGTACCCCTTCAAGTATAACCATATATGGTTGAAGTCCTCCAGTTAGAATGATTAATAATCCTCCTTAGCCAACTGCAGTAGAATTATGCCTACCCATGTTTACAATTCATGTCATAGATAACTTTACATTTGATATAACCAATGTCTGTAATAGTAGTGATGACGAGGATCACCTGACTAACTTACCTAGGCTATTTGAGGATACCACTCTTTACATGATTAGCACCCTATCTTTTGAAATAGACCACCAAAATCATGAGATTTGGCTAGTATATCCCCAACTCATCGACTACAACCAACGAGGACCACTAGTTCTTGATACATTTGAAAATGATGAAGCACTCTCAGAATTCATGAGACTGTGAGATAACATTCCAAATAGGGATCACAAGGCAAGGTTCATTATAGAGATAGATACACATGGTTATTATGGGGAAACAATTGAATCCTTCAGTTGCAAAAGTGAGAAATTAAGAATAATATCCAAGTCCTTGAGTGAAAACCACATTGTGGCACTCTCTGACAAGATAAAAGTAAAAATAAAGGATGTATCCAATGGTGAAAACCTCTCTAAGGTGCTTGAGGATGGGTGATTCAATCTTCCTTTAAGAGCTATTCATCAGGAAAAGTCAGTACTCTTGGTAGAAAAATGCAATCTGGTCAACCTAAGAACAGAGGAGACTCCACATATCACATTCTACGTAGAATCACTACTATCAGAAGAGCAAGAGCTTCTAGCAGCATTCCTAAGGGAAAGACAAATAAACTTCGCATGGAGTTATTCTGACATGCTAGGACTTGATCTAGAGACCATGGTTCACCACTTAGTAGTGTATCCAGAAGCAAAGCCCGTCAACCAAAAGCTTCAAAAAATGCATCCTCAAATCGCCCTACTAGTCAAAATGGAGCTAAAAAGCTATTAGATGTAGGATTCATCCGATTGATAGACTATCCAGAATGGGTATAAAACTTGGTACCTATTTCAAAACCTAATGGGAACATCAGAATCTACACAAACTTCAGAGACTTGAATAAGGCATGTCCAAAAGATGACTTCTCGCTTCCCAACATTGATATGATAGTAGACATGACAGGGAGACAATAAATTTTGTCACTAATGGATGAATTCTCAGGGTACAACTAGATCATGATAGCTAAAGAGGACCAACATAAAACAACTTTCACTTATCCATGGGGGACATACTATTGGAACATGATGCTATTTGGCTTAAAAAATGTAGGAGCAACATATCAAAGAGCCATGACATTGATCTTCCATGACATGATTCATAAGACGGTCGAAGACTATGTTAATGACATTCTAGCTAAGTCCAGAAAGAGAAAAGATCACATAGCAACCCTAAGTGCCATCTTTGACAGACTGGAGGAGTATAAGGTCAGACTAAACCCAAAGAAGTGCATATTTGGCATACAATCAGGAAAGCTCCTAGGATATATAGTTTCAATGAGGGGTATCGAGGTGGATCTAGCAAAAGTAAAACCAATCCTCAAGATGGAGGCACCAAAAACAATAAAGCAACTAAGAGGTCTCTAAGGCAGACTCCAATCCATCTGACAATTCATAGCATAATTGGCGGACAATAGAACCCATATTCTCACCTACTCCACAAGGGAGTAGTGTACAAATGGGATACCAAGTGTGAAGAGGCATTCAACAAAATCAAAGAATATCTACTAATACCACCAATCTTAATGCCACCCATCCCAAAGAAACCATTGATCTTATATGTGTTAGCAATGACAACAGCCCTTGGAGCTCTTCTAGTTCAGCATGATGAAAATGGAATGGAAAGGGCTATCTATTACATCAACAGGACAATGGTTGGTCATGAGCTAAACTATTCATTCATCAAGAAAGCATGCCTCGCAATAGTGTTTGCATCACAAAAATTTAGACATTACATGTTGGCACATAAAATAGAACTCATCACCAAAATTGACACTCTCAAGTATCTACTATCAAAGGCAATGCTCACAGGAAGAATGGAAAAATGGGTGATGATATTGTCAGAATACGACATTGAATATGTGGAGGGGAAAGCAATTAAAGGCTAAGTCATCGCAAATCAATTGGTAGAAGCACCTATCTATTATGAGAATCCTCTTATCTCAAAGTTTCAAGATGAATCTATTTTCAACCTCAACGTAGCTGACCACTGGAAACTATACTTTGATGGCTCACGCACACAATATGGATCAAGAGTTGGTGTCTTCTTCATCACCCCATAAGGGGATTGCATACCAAGGTCCTACAAACTAGCATTTCCCTGCACCAATAACATTGCAAAATACGAGGCTTTGACCATAGGTCTCAGAATAGCAATGTAGTGGAACATCATGGCTCTCAAAGTGTACGAAGACTCCCAATTGATCATAAATCAAGTGAACGATGAATACCAAACCAAGGTCGACAAGATCACTCCATACAAGAAATTGGTGGAGACTCTTGTTGATGTGTGTTTTGGCACAACAACATGCAAATAGAATATTGCTACTCTGTTTCTCCTGAAAGAGAAAGATGATCACATGGATATCTCAACTCCCAAGGTCTATGTAGTTGGTTCTCAACTATGCTGATGTTGCTTAATTGGTCAATGTAAGAGTAATTTTCAAGGGTCCTACTGGTGTTGAGCTTCTTGATTGTTCTAAGATCAAGCATGAAATAAAAAACCTAATTTAACTAGGTTTTTTAAAGAAATAGCAAAAGATAGATCAGGGCTTTGGGACATAAAAGAACAATAATTCATCCAATTTTAACCAAATTTGTTAGCTTCAAGGTTAAAACTACAGAACGAAGTAAACTTGTGATTGACACACATCCTCTTTCATTCACAGTGCTAATTCAAATAATAGATTTTAAGTTATCATTTAAATAAAACACAAAATAATATTTCACTCCTTGAAGACTTCACAAAATCAAATGATTAGCTTAAGAAAAATATCATTCAGGAACACAATATGAAGTAGATTAAACTCTGATTGCTTCTACTATTAGTGAAACAGATAAGCAATATTTACAAAGCTGGTACAATCACCAACGTACAGAGAATCTGCGTCTCCAAATTGTTTCCAACTACACTAAGAGAACTTGAAAAATACATTACATCCTATACTGAATCTAACTACTAAACAAGAAGACAAAAGGGCTCCCATCACTAAGAATCAGGATGCAACTCTATCTCCTTCTGTTAACTAACTAACTCCTATATTTTCTTCTAACTTTCTGTTCTAACACTGTATCCTCTCCTTTTCTTCTTTCACTTTTTTTCTCTACCTCTAACTGTCTCTTAAAAGTTCTAACCTTTACAAAGAGGCTAGAATGGCATATATATAGCATGTACCAAAAAGGAACGCACTGGCTACTATTTTAGGGTTTTTACAAAATATTTGTTGATTGCAGGAGAGTCGGCTCTCAGATCTTTTTGAAAAGAATCAATGTTACATTCAATGAGAAGCCCTGCTGTCCAAGTCAGTGATGGCTTGACCTCAGGAGAAGTCTTTAGATCTTTTTGCAGCTGCTGCATTTACTCTTTTTCTTCATGTCCACCTTGAACTCTATTAGGGTTGCCTTGAATGCTCCAGGGCACTTTACCATTAATATTGATCAATCTTCGTCGGTGGCTACTACAACTATCCTTATGAGTCACAGATCCTTCCTTCCTTCGACCTCCCTTATCTTTGAGAATTTTGTTGTAGGTTGACTGTCTTCTAGAACATCATCAGGCCTCCTTGTAGATTTGAACATTACACCCGAGTCGGTCCATCGCCTCCCTGATCTTAGAATGGATCCATCTTTCCTGCACTTAGTTGGTCTTATCACACAAGGATAGTCAATTGGTCAATAGGTCATCTTCTTCTGATTGGAGGAATAGAAGCCATATAGGATTCCTTGGCAGTCAAAAGTGCTTTGTATTGAATCGCATGTTGGTGAGACACTCATCGTGTCTCCCTGATGTGATTATCACTTTTATCAACCATCAGCATGACATTAGATAGTTGGCAAGACATTTCAGCAAGCTGAAGAAGTCACATCAAGCTCACAAAACCAATTGGAAAAACTGCATGTTCTCGACAAGACCACATGGCGAAGCCCTTCCTCCCTTGGCGAGCACATTCTCATGTCGGGGAGACTTCATCATTTCGGGGAGACTTTTCCCTGAACTCCTCTTCCCTTACCATGTCCCTCCTTGTATGATCTCTTGTCACTAAGACACCATCGGGTCACCAAAACATCTTACCGACCCCATTCCATCCATTTAGAGTCTCCCCGAGTTCCTTTTATTCCCCCGAGCTTAAGTCCTCTTGCTTCGGTGTAACTTTCTTTCTTCGCCAAGACCTTTTGGTGAAGGCATTATCCTCTGCCGAGCTCCATTTTTTTGGTGGGACATCCCTTTATGTTGGAATGATGTTCTATGGTCAGGGAGACCTCTCAGAAATGTTATCATCCTTCATAGCGACTATTCCCCTATCGTTGAGACACGAGGTCATCGGCGAGACCTTTCATTGAACTCATTTCTTTTCACTGAGACATCTCCGTCGACGAGACTTCTCGCTAAAGCCACTCTATTTTTCCGATATCACTTTACTTCAGCAAGAGTTCACCTCATTGGTGAAACATCTTGCTAAATCCACCTTGCTCTCGATGAGCTTCCTTCATGTCGCTAAGACTTTCTTCAGTCGGTGAGACTTTACACCAACTGAAGCTTCCTTTTGCCAAATTCTAGTGCCGCCAAGACCTTCTCAAGTAGGTAGGACATCCTACCAAACCCGTTGCATTCATTCTGATCCTCCCCAAGTTAGAGCTTTTTAGCGTGACTTCCTTCTTCAGTGAGACACTATACTGAAGGCATCATCCTTTAGTGATCCTTTCATTTCAGGGAGACCTTGATGTAGTCATACTGACATGTATTCTTTCATTTCACATGTGTCGATGTAACCTTCCTTTGTCGAGGAGACGTCCTATAGATACCTTGTGTCTCACTGAAGGATTTATAAGTTCACCCTTTTGTCGTCGTGACAATCTGATTCTCTCACTGAAGATGAACATCTTTATCACTGGTCAGTGAGATTTGAACCTTTCGGCAAAACCACATGCTGAAGACAGGGCTCTTGCCAAAGTGATTGTTTGCTTTGCCCTAGTCAGTGAGACATAAGGAAGTCACCAAGACTTCCTCCCGAAGTCAAACCGTCATACCAAGATGTGTTCTATCTGTTGTCAGTCAGTGAGACATAAGGAAGTCACCGAGACTTTTCGCCGAAGGAAAAATTCCATGCCGATGGGAAGTTCCTTCTTGCTGGAACTCTAGTTGATGTGTTACCGATATGAAACTGCATGTGAATCCTAATCACTGTGACATCTCCAGGGTCTTGCCAATAGGCAACATAGATGCATACCGACAAAATGCACTGGTAGTCGGCAAGACATCTGCAAGGTCTTGTTGACTTTCTTCTTCAAGGAAAATTATGACCAACTGGACTAAGGAATGTATTCCAATTGAGCTCCCTTGGAAAATATCATCATGTATGTGATTTAATCCTGCAAAAGAAAGGTCTGCATTAGTCCCAAAGCATATGAAACATATTAAAATAAACTATTTTGTTGCTTATTATTATTTCATTCAATTTTCAGCAAGAAGAAAACCAACTCAATCTGAGACAGAACCAGAATTAAATCAGATAGATCAAAAGTCAAAATTAGGAGGAAAGCAAAAGAATTCTAAAGATCAAAAATAAACAACTAAAAGGGGAAGAAGACAAAAGAAAAGAAAGGGGGGACCTATTTTGTTCCAAAACAAAATGGGTTGGTTATGCAAGGCATAACAAATGGCAACTCAGTTGGGAAAATGGTTTAACCATTTTCAAGAGGCTGAAGGATTCAACTACCCAGAACTCATGCTTCATGAATATCACAACTCTAGTTGGGTCAGTTTTAACAACCAAGGTTAAGCTAGAATCTCAAATGTAAATCAATCAATGGCTACCTCAGAATCTATGTGTGTGCTTGATTGTGCATCATTCTTTCATAAAGTTTTCTTCATCCTTTGAACAACAATGTGCAAAATTTGAGCTACATGAGTTTATTTCCTTTAGTTGTCGTGCAATGATATCCTGGGCATTGCTCCACTGCCAGTCAAGCGTCCATAGCCCTGATGAAGATACCTCTAGTTTTCTCACATCATTGGTCTACTGCCAGTTAAGCATCCATAGCCCCAGTAGAGATATTGGAATCAGCCATTCATTTTGAGTCCTCTTTTCTTTTCTTTAGATAATTCTTTTCTTATTCTTTTATGTTTTCTCTTGAAGTTCTAGATATTTCATTCAACTTTTTTATTTTTTTTCAATATGTTAGATGTTTAATTTTTGATCTGGGTTGAAAACTACCATGGACCTCATAACAACACTTGGGAATCATATTTTTCACCGAAATCTTACCACACTATCACCCTAGGACAAATATACCATTATAAAAGGAGATGATCCTAATGATTTGTGAAAGATTCAGGGGGAGCTAATGAAGGCTATTTACTTTGCACCTTGTTTTCAAGACTTTCCACAACTTTTATTGACAACAATCATGAAACAATGAATTGAGGACAAAATCATCCAATCAAAAAACCTAAAAAATATCTAAACCATTTCTCTCCTAATGACTAAAGTATGCTTCAGATAACAACCCATAGTTTCAGATGGAAAAGACATATCAACCCCAAAGAATAAAACAAACAAAGAGCAAAGAGAAAAGGAAACACAAAGGACAGAAGGACAGAACAAACAAATAAATAGCAAACTATTTACAAACAAAGAGTAAATTATTTACACAGAGAGCAGTAGATTATTGACAAGAAGAAACACAAAAAATATTTACAAAAATACAAATTATTTACAAATAGGAGAAAAATAGATTATTTACATAAAGAACAACGAATTACTTACATACAAAATAGAAATTAACAAGCCTTATGACTCAAAATAGTGCTTAAGAAACTATCCATTAACAAGCAATGGAACAGGTTCCCTAGTTAAGCTGCTCAATCGGAAAGCATTTTCCCTAGAGATCTCAGCAATCTGATAAGGACCTATCTAGAGTTTTTCAAATTGATGGTTACTACCCTTCTTTTCACTGGCTTTATCCCATAACAATACAAGTTAAAATATCCTAAAAGCTTTGATTTTGGCTCTTTTGTCAAACCAATGTTTGACAATAGCCTGGTGCCTAGAGAATTGTTGTAGGGCGGCATCTCTTTGTTCTTCTAATTTCAAGAAAGTAGCTAATCTTACTTCTATCCTATTGTCATTAGAGTAGAATTTTTGCATGAACTCAAGGATAGGTATTTGCAGATGGATAGGAAAGACATGATCTTGGCCATATACCAGCTTGAATGGTGAGGTGTTTAAAGCAGCCTTAATCCTAGTCCTATCTTCCCATAATGCAAATCTCAACTGGGTATGCCAGTCTCTAGGGTTATGCTCTAACAGTTTCTTAATTACCCCTAAGAGATTCTTATTGGTTGACTTTGCAACTCCATTGCCTTGTGGATAATAATTTGAAGAATATTTTAGGACAATCTTATGATCGTATGCCCAGGAAATAAATTCAACAGAAGAAAAGGCAAAACCATTGTCACATACCAAAGTGAAAGGTACCCCAAACCTTGTAGTGATGCATTCAGTGAGGAACTTGATCACTATCTCTATTGTGCTATTCTTGCAGGGTATAGCCTCTATCCACCTTGTGCATTAATCAGTGGCAGTCAAGATGAATTTACGTCATGCAGAAGATTTCGGGTTAATCACTCCAATAAAATCCAGTTCCCACTGGGAAAATGGCTTTACCTCGTAGACGAGCTGCAAAGGCATGGCTGAATGGCATTTCCTCGATATAGAAATCTGACAAATGTGACATGTCCTCACATGATGATGGGCATCCTTGAACACACAAGGCTAGTAACAACCAAATCTGAGGATCTGGTGTGCCAATGAATCTACAGAACCATGACATGTGCCATGTTTCCCATGAAACTCAGAGATCACATGTTGAGCCTTTTGATGATCAAGGCATCTCAGGTATACTCCTTCAAAATTATTCCTGTATAGAAACCCTCCTTTGAGCATGTAATGAGAACTCTTCAATCTTAGGGCTCTCCTTTGAGTGGCATTCATTCCTTCTAGACATCGATTATTGAGCATAAAGCAAATGGTATCAGCATACCAGGGGTCGCTGGAGAAGGACTAGGTTGTGTATTGTTGACAGATGATGTCGTTGCCATCATTCGCCATGGACTGAGACAATCCTATACCCCTAACTAGTTTCATCGGGTGTATCTCCAAATCGAATTCTTGCAAGACGGCCATCCATTTGCCTCTCCTTTCTCCCAGCTCACTCTACATGAGTAGGGACTTCATAGTCACGTCAGGAACTATAGCGAAGACTTGGCTTCAGAGGATGTAATGTCAAAACTTCTTGACAGCCTAAACCAGCGCAAAATATTGCTTCTCCAAAGGTGAGTATTTGATTTCCACATTTTTGAATGGGGAGATCATGAAAGCAATCGGTCTCTCCTCTGCCTCTTCTTTTTCGTTGAGTTAAAACAGCCACGCATGAATACTCAAAGGAAAAAAGAGTAAATGTAGAATGGCCTAATGTAATCAGGGCTGGTAAGGACCAACGCTTCTAAGATGGATCATTTTACTTATGAAAATGTAGCCTTTGCTTCATCAGTCCACTCTACCTTGGCATCCTTTTTCATCATTTCGTTTAGGGGTTTCACGATTTCAGCAAAGCCCATGATGAACTTTCTCACAAAGTTGATTTTCCCAAAGAAAGACCTCATTTATTTCTTGCTTTCAGACCGGGTGATCTTTAGGATGGACTCAACTCAATCTGGGTTGATTGAAATCCCTCTTTCAGAAATTATGTATCCCAGCAGCTTCCCTTCAAAAACCTCGAACACGCATTTTTTTGGATTCAATGAGACCCCATACCGGATGCATCTCTCAAGAACTTTGGCTAAGTCCACAGCATGATTCAATCAGTCCTTGGAGAACACTGTAAGGTCATCAATATAGACAATGATGCACTTACTGATTAGGTCCTTGAACGCTATGTCCATGGCACGCTGGAAAGTTGCTCCCACATTTATCAGACCAAATGGCATCCTCCTATACACAAATGTTCCCCACTTTGTAGTGAAGGATATCTTTAATTGTTCTTCAAAGTTGACCATTACCTGATTATATCTAGAGTAACCATCCAGGAATGATATCATTTGAGATCCATTAATAGTCTGCAGGACTTTATCCAGAGAAGGAAGTGGGTAATTATCCTTTTCTGAGGCTCTATTCAAATTTTTGAAGTTGACACACAGCCTGATCTCCCCATTTTTCTTACGAATTGGGACTAAGTTAGCCACCCAGGTTGAATGGCACACAAGAAAGATTATCCTTGCAGAAAGAAATTTTTGAACTTCCTTAAGGATCAATGGCTCAATCAAAGCGTTGATAGGGCACTTTTTTTGTTGAAATGGCTTAGCTTCAGGCTTCAAGGGAATAGTATGAGTCATTATAGTAGCATCAAATGTCTTTAGGTCTTCATACCCCCAAGAAATTGTAGAAATATCTTTCTTAAATGCCTTCAATATGTCTTTCCTGATTGCTTCAGGGCAAGCCTTCCCTATATAGACATTCCTTTCAGGGTCAGAATCGGCCAGGTTAACTATCCCATATTCGTCTCCCTTTTCTTTAGCTGGTATCTTTTCTCGAGCCCTTGGATCTAAGTCAAAAATTCTCTCCAAGGCCACCATTCCTTTGGGAATTTTATCATTCTTTAAGTTAAGAATTCCCTCTGTATCACATATTCAAGGCTCCAATCCCCTTGATCTTTGTTGTACTCATCAATAATTTTCCCCTCAAAAACATCTGAGTTTGCTAAAATAGCCAGAATATGTCGGTCATCATCAAAGACTTGAAAGTTCATGATATTATCAAGAACTGTAGGGGTGGAAATTAATTCCACTAAGAATTTCTTGAGCCTAGAGCCTTGCATAGGTTCTAGGGTGCTTGCAGCAACAGCCAATGAATCAGCTACCTGATTGTCTTCTCTAGGGATTAAGCTAATCCCAAAGGCATCAAAGTTTTCGATTAGATTCCATACCTATTTCTAATGCTGCTAGCCTTTTATTATGACATGTATACTATCTCCATACTTGGCTGATAACAATTTATGAATCCCCCATGACCATCAAAGTAGTGACCTTCTTATGTGCAAACATCAATCCCCGTGCCAAAGCTTCATATTCTACCACGTTATTAGTGCATCCAAATTGCAACCTATAAGAAGCAAAGAAATTTTTTCCTTTGGGGCTAGTTAGTACAATTCCAACACCACTGCCTATCTTAGATTTGGATCCATCGCATGTGAGGGTCCATAGCTGATCTTGGGTTAGAGTTGATTTTTTTGAAGTTGTTAAGGGTGTTTGATCTAGATGAGTCACAATTGGGGCTGCTTGATCTTTTGCATCAGGTATAGGGAAAGGATGCTCTATAAGTTCTTCAGGTATGATTTCCAATTCCTACTTAGATGTACTATGTGACCCATAGTTATCCCTTCGACATTCACTCACATCTTGGGGCTGCTCCTCAAAAATATGTTGATTAGAAAGTGTGTCTAGGGTGGGTTCAATCTGAGAAGGAACCTCAGTTGAAGGTATCCTATCCCTAGTTAACATGGTTGCTTCTTTGGCTCAAATGAGAAGCAGTCTACAATGGTCTCAGGGTGACTTGTGCTAGATTCCTCAGCTTGGAAAACATGATTTAAAATGTCAATGCAAGGTTGACAAGTAAATTCATAATGACTTTGGTAGTGTACCCTACACCAATTAGGGAGCAGGAGACTTTATAGATCTACACCTTCTCCCAAGACCAGCTGATCTTGTTGCAGCTTTCTGACTAATTCCTATTGATTTTCATCAATCGTGGGGTCAGGGAGTTTTTGCATTGACATTTCTTTAGAATTGAGAACCGAGAAGGTTAGAATTTCTTCTCTTTTGTAAACCCCCATCTCAGTCTCAAAGTAAGCTACCTCATTGGGACAATCATACTCAGTGATGATATGCTTGAGGCTAGGCTCACTTTCAATCCTAATCTAAGTAGGAATCCCTCTCCATGGTAACCACATATGTGATAAGTCAAGAGAAAGATATCCAACTAGACTTTTCATCAAATATCTGCTTAGTAGCATACCATAGGTCTCAGGAATATCAGTTACTTGAATATCTATGTTAGTTAGGATCCTAGGATCTGATCCTATTTGAACATGTATGTTTGTTAATTCCCCTACCACATTAACCTCTATCTTGTCAGGTTGAATGACCTTCTTATTTCTCTAGACTGGGTTCAACCCTAACTTCTTACATATAGAGAATGGCATGACATTTCTAGAAGCCCCTAAATCCAACAAACAATTGTGTAGGTTCTTCCCACAAATTCTTAAACTTAGAAGAAAAGGTGGAGTACCTACCTTGTTTCTGTACAAGGCTACATTCACATCCTCAGCAAGTGCTGCCTTGTTCTTTCCTTTTGATTTGTTAGCTTGGTCCAAGGCTTTCAACACTATCTCCCTTTGAGCAAGGCACCACTTTAAGATGTCAAAGTATGACAAAGAAGTTTTCTATTTCTGCATCTCAGAAACAATATCAAATTCCATGTTATAACTTGAGTTATTTTTGGCAACACCAAGTGAGTTACCTTTGTTATGGAAGTCAGGTGGCCCTTTTGGTGGAGGAGGATTATTATCAACACTTTGATTTAGAGGCACCATGTGATTGGGAGGTGTTGATGTGGTGAATGGACCCTTACCCTGATTTCTCAAAAAGTGTCCCCCCTTTGTCTGAAAAGCTTGGGCATCATATGAATCCTCCTCTGGTACATTCTCTTCTTTGCCTAGGAATGAAGGTTCCTCTTCAAAGAGGTCATAAGTCATTGTTGTTTCTACTGAGTCACCTCCTTTGTTGGAATTCCCTTGGAAATTTTGGCCATCTTCGTGTGCCATCTTGATAACTTTCTCCATCTGAGGGCAGTTTACCTCAGAATGGGTTGTTGTATCATGCAGCCTACACCAATTAGTCATGAAGTTGAGGTCATCCATGTTTTAGTATGTGCTCTCTCCTCATTTTATTGATAGTTGTGAGAAACTCCACCATTATTGGGCCATGTATTCCATTGCCTGTTGTTATTGGGCCTTTGGTTATACCCTCTATTTTGATTTTGATATCCTTGATTAGAGGAGTTTTGGCCCTGATAACCTCTTTGGTTGTAATTGTTATGATTCTGATAGCTACCCTGATTATTTTGGGAGGGGCTCAATCGAAGCTGAGCCATGTCATTGGTGACTTGGGACAACGTTTTCTTCAAGGTTTCTACCTCATTTGTAAGCTAGACTATTTTCTCACTCTCCACCTTCTTAGCAGCAAGTGGCTAACCGCCATGATTTAGTGTTCCAATTTGGTTGTGATGACCATGGGAACTTTGAGGAAGTTGCAATTGTTGAAAGAAATCAAGAGTTCCAATAGCAAAGAATGGGATATGAGGCTGAGTTTGTAGTTCAGATATAGGCCCATAGTGGGAAGGAGACATTCCTAGGACAGTGTTGAATAGAGGAGTTGGGTTATGCATCTGATACCCTATCGAAGGGAAACCTCCTCCCAGGCCTCCTTGTTGAGAACTGATTTGTTGCTGCAGCTTGATAGCTAGATGATAGACTTTGGATAGAGAATCAATATCAGCTGGTTGATAAGTCCTTTGCAAGAACAAGCCAAGTAAGGGATCTATAACTTTAAAATATGCTAGAATGGCACTATTCTCAGTGACTAGGTAGGGATCTTGCAATCTCCTATACATTCGCTGGAATCTGGTATTGAATAAAGGAAAGGATTCACCTGGTTCCTTCTTGATGGTAGCAAATTGATGATATAAAAGAGTTGGGTCCACATAAACCCTGAACTGATTGATAAAGGAATTTTCCAAATGTGTCCAAATCAGAATGGAAGCTTGAGGAAGATTAAGGTACCAATTGTATGCCATGTCCCCTAAGGAGTAACGGAACAACCTGTAGACTACATCATGGTTAGCTATCTGAGCTCTAGTACAAGCTTCCTTGAAAGATTGTATGTGCTCTTCAACACTCCTTGACTCGCCATGAATATAATTGGGGAAAAACTTCTCAGGGTTCTTGGGCATATCATGAAAACCTCCAGGGATAGTCCCCAATGGAGAGGGATTATTCTGAAAGAATGCCATTGGTGGTGGTGGTGGTGGTGGTGGTGGTGGTGGTTGAGCTAGTGGTTGTATGGGTTGAGCCAGCTATGATGACAATTGAGATGGATATGATGGTGGATTGATGGGAATCCACTGGGGTATTGGTGAAAATCCTGGTGGAGTGAGCAGAGTTGATAAAGGTGGAATGATAGTTGCCCCAGTCTTATGACTCTTGTGTCTTGTTGGGGTCTTGAGTTCTATCAAAGGTGATGGATTTTTTGTCGATCGAAGAACTCTATGGGACCTTTTTGGTGAGAAAAATCTAGTGTTATCTGGCTTGCCCTTCTAGGCCCTCCTTCTAGCGCTAGTTCCTGTTGACGTGTGTTTTGGCACAGCAACATGCAAATAGAATATTGCTACTTTGTTTCTCCTGAAAGAGAAAGATGATCAAGTGGCCTGCTGGTGTTGAGCTTCTAGATTGTTCTAAGATCAAGCATGAAATAAAAAAACCTAATTTAACTAGGGTTTTTAAAGAAACAACAAAAGATAGATTAGGGCTTTGGGACAGAAAAGAACAATAATTCATCCAATTTTAACTAGATTTGTTAGTTTCAAGGAATTGTAAATTAAAACCGCTAAAACGAAGTAAACTTGTGATTGACACACAACCTCTTTCATTCACAATGCTAATTCAAATAACAGATTTTAAGTTATCATTTAAACAAAACACAAAATAATAATTCACTCCTTGAAGACTTCACAAAATCAAATGATTAGCTTAAGACAAATATCATTCAGGAACACAATATGAAGTAGATTAAACTCTGATTGCTTCTACTGTTAGTGAAACAAAAAAGCAATATTTACAAAGCTAGCACAATCACCAATGTACAGAGAATCTGTGTCTCCAAATTGTTTCCAACTACACTAAGAGAACTTGAAAAATACATTACATCCTATACTGAATCTAACTACTAAACAAGAAGACAAAAGGGCTCCCATCACTAAGAATCAGGATGCAACTCTATCTCCTTCTGTTAACTAACTAACTCCTATATTTTCTTCTAACTTTCTGTTCTAACACTGTATCCTCTCCTTTTCTTCTTTAATTTTTTTTCTCTACCTCTAACTGTCTCTTAAAAGTTATAACCTTTACAAAGAGGCCAGAATGGCATATATATAGCATGTACCAAAAAGGAACGCACTGGCTACTATTTTAGGGTTTTTACAAAATATCTGTTGACTGAAAGAGAGTCGGCTCTCAAATCTTTTTGAAAAGAATCAATGCTACATTTAATGAGAAGCCCTGCTATCCAAGTCGGTGATGGCTTGACCTCAGGAGAAGTCTTTAGATCTTTTTGCAATTGCTGCATTTACTCTTTTTCTTCGTGTCCACCTTGAACTCTATTAGGGTTGCCTTGAATGCTCCAGGGCACTTTACCATTAATACTGATCAATCTTCGTCGGTGGCTACTACAACTATCCCTATGAGTCATAGATCCTTCCTTCCTTCGGCCTCCCTTATCTTTGAGAATTTTGTTGCAGCTTGACTATCTTTTGGAACATTTCCAGGCCTCCTTGTAGATTTGAACATTACACTCGAGTCAGTCCATCACCTCCTTAATCTCAGAATGGATCCATCTTTCCTGCACTTAGTTGGTCTTCTCACACAAGGATAGTCAATCAGTCAATAGGTCATCTTCTTCTGATTGGAGGAGCAAAAGCCACACAGGATTCCTTGGTAGTCAAAAGTGCTTCGTATTGAATCACATGTTGGTGAGACACTCATCATGTCTCCTTGATGTGATTATCATTTTTATCAACCATTGGCATGACATTAGACAGTTGGCAAGATATTTCGGTGAGCTGAAGAAGTCACATCAAGCTCACAAAACCAATTGGAAAAACTCCATGTTCTCGGCAAGACCACATGGCAAATCCCTTCCTCCCTTGGTGAGCACATTCTCATGTCGGGGAGACTTCATCATTTCGGGGAGATCTTTCCCCGAACTCCTCTTCCCTTATCAAGTCCCTCCTTGTAGCATCTCCCGTCGCTAAGACACCATCAAGTCTGTAAGACATCCTACTGACCCCATTCCATCCATTCAGAGTCTCCCCAAGTTCTTATTATTCCCCCAAGCTCGGGTCCTCTTACTTTGGTGTAACTTTCTTTCTTCGTCAAGACCTTTTACCGAAGGGATTATCCTCTACCAAGCTCCATTTTTTTTGGTGGGAAATCCCTTTATGTCGGCATGGCATGCCATGATCAAGGAGACCTATTGGAGACATCATCATCCTTCATAGCGACCACTCCCCTTTTGCTGAGACAAGGGTTCATCGGCGAGACCTTTCGCCAAACTCGTTTCTTTTTTTCGAGACATCTCCATCAGCGAGACTTCTCACTGAAGCCACTACGTTTTGTCGATACCGCTTTACTTCGGCAAGAGTTCACCTTGTTGGTGAAACATCTTGCCAAAGCCACCTTGCTCTTAGCGAGATTCCTTCATGTCACTGAGACTTTCTTCGATCAGCGAGACTTTACACCAATTGAAGCTTCATTTTGCTGAATTCTAGTGTCGCCAAGACCTTCTTGGGTCGGCAGGACATCCTACCAAACCCGTTGCATTTGTTCTGAGCCTCGCCGAGTTAGAGCTTTTGGGCATGACTTCCTTCTTTAGCGAGAAAATATACCAAAGGCATCATCCTTTGGTGATCCTTTCATTTCAGGGAGACCTTGTTGTAGTCATATCGACATGTATTCTTTCATTTTACATGTGTTGATATAACCTTCCTTTGTCAGGGAGACATCCTATAGATACCCTGTGTCTCACCAAAGGCTTTATCAATTCACCCTTTTGTTGTCGTGACAATCTGATTCTCTCACCAAAGATGAACATCTTTATCATTGGTCGGTGAGACTTGAAGCTTTCAACAAGACCACACACCGAAGACAAGACTCTTGCCGAAGTGATTGTCCACTCTGCGCTAGTCGGTGAGACATAAGGAAGTCACCAAGAATTCCTCCCAAAGTCAAACCTTCATACCAAAATGTGTTCTATTTGTCGTCGGTCAGTGAGACATAAGGAAGTTGCCAAGACTTTTCACCCAAGGAAAAATTCCTTGCCGATGGGAAGTTCCTTCTCGCTGGAACTCTGTTTGATGTGTTGTCGATAGGCAACTGCATGTGAATCCTAATCCTTGTGACATCTCTAGGGCCTTGCCGATAGGAAACACAGACGCATATCAACAGAATGCATTGGTAGTCAGCACGACATCTGCAAGGTCTTGCCAATTTTCTTCTTCAAGGAAAATTATGACCAATTGGACTAAGGAATGTATTCCCACTGAGCTCCCTTGGAAAATATCATCATGTATATAATTTAATCCTACAAAAGAAAGGTCTGCATCAGTCACAAAGCATATGAAACATATTAAAATAAACTATTATGTTGCTTATGATTATTTCATTCAATTTTTAGCAAGAAGGAAACCAACTTAATCTAAGATAGAACCAAAATTAAATTAGATAGATCAAAAGTCAAAATTAGGAGGAAAGCAAAAGAATTCCAAAGATCAAAAATAGACAACTAAAAGGGGAAGAAGACAAAAGAAATGAAAGGGGGGACCTATTTTGTTCCAGAACAAAATGGAGTGGTTATGCAAGCCATAACAACTCTCAAAGAATACTTCATCGAAATTACATTTGAGCAGATACCTAGAGCCAACAACAGAGCAGTAGACACCATGGCAACAATTGGGTCCCTACTGGACATCCTCAACAATGTTCCAAAATATGAATTCTTGACAGAGCAGCTTCTTGTGCCTACATTCAAGGTACCAGAATCAGAATTTGTGTGTGAAATCATTGGTCCTAGTGATCGTTGGTACCATGACATTTACACATACCTTCGAATAGGAGTCATACTCGCCAAATTACCATCAAACCTAAAATGAACCTTTGTCAAAAAGGCATCCAGATTTTTCATCCTAGGAGATACCCTATATAGTAGGAGCATATAAGGAACCCTACTATGCTACTTAAACGCTAAAGAGGAATTGACCGCTCTAACTGAAGTACATAATGGTATCTATTGTTCACACTCAAGTGGAATGACCATAGCCAAGAAACTACTAAGGATAGGGTATTATTGGCCCACAATGGAAAGAGAAGCATATGATTATGTCAAAAAGTGTCTATAATGTCAGCAACATGGGGACCTCATCCATGCTGCAGCTCAAAAGCTTCATCCTATCATCACACCATGGCCCTTTTCATAGTGGGGACTTAATCTCATTAGAAAAATCACACCCACTTCATCTAATGGCCACAAATTCATCATAACCGTAATGAAGTACTTTATAAGTGGGTGGAGGCCATACCCATGACGTACATAACTGGGAAGCAGATTTCAAATTTGATCCTGAACTATCTCATTTTCCGCTATGGTGTTCCACAAGCCATTATCTCAGATAATGGGACACCATTTAAGAATCAGGATGTTCATTACTTATGCAAAAAATTCAAAATCTAGCATCGCTTCTCCACCCGATACTATCCCCAAGGCAATGGCCAAGCAAAAGCTACAAACAAAACCATTCTAAAAATCCTCAAGAAAATAGTCAATGACACAGGTTGTGACTTGCATTTACAGCTTAATCCCACCCTCTGGGCCTATCAAACTAGTATCCATGCACCCATCGGTGCCACCCCCTTCTCCTTGGTCTACGTATCAGAAGCAGTACTCCCCATAGAGATTGATCTCCCATCCCTTAGGATATCACTGCAAAATCTCATCACAGATGAAGTGTACCAAGTATCAAGACTAAATGAGCTAGAGCTACTAGATGAGCGATGTATATATGCTTTGAATCATTTGCAAGTCTATCAGAATAGACTCAAAAAGAGCTACAATAAGAAAATCAGAAGCAGGATATTCCAAGTCAGAGAACTGGACTTAAAAGAAAATCAGAAGAATGTCCCAAACCCAAGTAGCAAAGGAAATTTTGAACCCAATTGGCTGGGACCATTCATCATCACCACAAGTTACAAATCAGGGGCATATCAGTTATCAACACCTACAGGGGAACCTCTACAAGAGCCCATGAATAGCTCTCTTCTCAAAAAGTTTTATGCCTAAATCTTTCAAGGTATAGAACCAAAAAATCAAAAAAATCAAAAAATGTCCTGAAAAAATGGTTACTTTGGCGAAAACATGGAAAACAGGCGTCTTGGTGACAAAAAAAATATCAAAAAAGAAAAAAATCCAAAAAAAATTAGAAAAATGATCAAAAATAGTAAAGAGAAAAAAATCATCCTCTAGTGAAAACCACTTTGGTGGCACTTTGGACAAGTACCTTGGTGAAAACCTGGCAAATAGATGCCTTGCATAAATAAGCACTTTCCATCCACCAGGATCTTTATGGCTTTTTATGCATCATCCATCCATTAAGCTTCCATCATCCATCGCATTCAGGTCTCCATCCATCACTCATCCACTCGCATCCGCACCATAGCTTAGTCCTATTTTTGTATCATGATCCTTCCTAGTACTACTCAGCCCATCCTCAAGGTCAATTTGTCCTGCCTTTATCAAAGTATTCTATTGCATCACACTGGGGGCATGTTCTTACCAGATCAGATTCGTGTAAATTCATAAAATCAGAAAATCCAAAAACATCAAAACATATCAAAAAACCCAAAAATAGGTAAAAAAGTTAGCCAAAAAGCCAAAAACAAAGTCGTCATGTCGAACTACAAGTCTGTGAGACTTGAACGTAGGCAAGGTTGATCTTTGATCATCCCCTGAGACATTTAGGTCAGTCCTTTAATAAATATTTCATAATAAACTGACATCTCATCATGTATATCTTCATTTGTAAATTGGTCAGATCATCAATCAAACTACGTGGTCTCTGTGTGTATAACGTAGGCAAGGATAATCTATTCATCAGCCCCTAAGGCCCCTAAGATAGGTATTTAAGTTAGTCTCTTGGTCAAAATCTCGAAAAATCCCAAAATATCAAAAAATCAAAAAATCAAAACATTTGAAAATCTTGAAAAATACCAAAAACAGCCTCAAAACATTGTAAAACTCCAAAAAATTCAAATATTTAAAAAAATCCATCCATATCATCTCACTTACACCCGCAATAAACAACACTCATAATAAATTAATCATCATCCTCAACCTTTGGTAAGACAATCAGAAACAAGTCTAGTAGGTTGAAAGAGAAAGCTCAAAATGTCAAGTCTTAGGTCTAAGTCAATGCATAAGCAAGTTGGTCATCTCTTCGTATTAATAACCTATCATCCAATTTGGTCCCATATCAATCATCATTTAGAATGCTTTGGATAAATGAAATGGCATGCCGCCATCCACTAACATGTCCTAGGATGAATCCTTCCTACAATGGACATTATCTTTTGGCAATAGTTTCGTTTCTTATCCTTAGAAAACACATCCTCCTTTAGAATTACCTTATTGCATTCATTCCAAGGAGTTCTCGATGATATCCAAACAAGAGGATTTAAATAAATAGGAATGGGGCAATGATCAGTATCTTTTTGTCTGCTATGCTTGTTGGGTGTTCTTGTATTATAACCTTGGTGAATACTTGCTTTGTTAGGTATCTAAGGAGAAGGTCTTGGACAACTTGTTGACTATTGCATTGAAAGGTTCACCTTTCCATGTTTTGGTTTGAGATGTTTGAAACTTCTAAAGTGCATCCTAGCAAGGTTTCTATATGTCAGGTGTGAACAAGGATACTCCTATCTGATTGTCAAGTCAAAGTCCATCACACTAGGTACAATGCCATCTTGGTTTTCTATACCTTGATGCATTGTACCACGTGTGTTATCAAACATAAGAAAATTTAGCCCTTTGAAAATCCCAATTCCTCAGTAAAGTAATCATCATCATCATCATTTGCATTTGCATCACCCTGTGTCTTGTTGAAACGACTTCTTCTTTTCTTGCTAACCGCACTAATAGGGTACTATGACAGTTGATCATCATCACCATCATCGTCATCGATCCTGCATCCACAAAACCATTACCACATTGCATAAACATATCATATAGGAAACACATGCATTGCATTTCAATCATCACATAAACAAGTTATCATAGGCATTCTTCATAGATAGGTGCATCAATTTCATCACATTTCATCCATTACATTACATCGCATTGCATTATATGGATCACTACATAAAAATTCATTTGCATTTCATAACCATTTCACATTATCACATACTACATAATCATAAACAATAGGTACATAGGCATTATAAGATAATCCATCACATACATAATAGCATAACATCATAAAGTCATCTCATGCATTAAGTCCATTTTTTGCATAAAACATTATCATATCATTGCATATAGTACATCATATTAAATGCATCACATACATTACATCATCAGTTAAACATGTTTAGGATAATGGCATTTGTTATTCTAAGCATCTTAGAAAACCATCTCATTTGCATTACATAAAACCATCTCATTGGCATCATATCACGACCATCGTATTACATCATCCATGTCATCAATAACATCATAAATCATTCATTACACAAATCATTCCACATAAGCATAAATAGTCCATCACATACAAAATGTACATCTATCCATAATCCATTCATATATAAGCATGATTCACATAACATTTCATGTATATACCATATCATTTTTCATGTTATATAAGCATGAGTCACATATCATTTTGCATATACACCATAGATCATATCATTTTGCATATCCATATCACATATCACATCATCATATAGATAGCATCATTGCACATCACATTTATATATCATAGGTCAACATAATATAGATCTGTTAGTCATAATCATAATGCATACATCATTAGAAATAAATGCATCCATAAAAGCATCATTGCACAACATATAGAAATAAATCATCCATGCATAAATAATAATAAAAGAGTACACATCGCATCACATCAAAATCATCATCAGCTCATATATATATATCATCAATAATGCAACTGTCATAGTACAATAATAAATTGGATCACTGTACATGTATGTCAATCAGTACAAAAGGCCCATCGGGCTATCAAAAATGAGCCCATAAGGCACAAAAAAGTATCAAATCATCCTCATCAAGCTCTATCCCTGTGGATGTTGCCCTCACCTCAGTCACCATGATCCTTTGCTAGTCTATGGTTGGCCTGCTATGATTACTCTAAGATCCGCTCTACTCTGGGTATGGCCTCATGATAGTACCTCTGGTAGTACTAGGCCTCTCGAATGACATCCCTGTAAGATCAAACTGACATTGTACCCTGGGAGGAGGAGGCTGTCATGATCTCTAGTTGTTGTCTCCTTCCTAGCTCAGTGGTTGCCTATAGCTTTGTAGCCTGTCTCTGTTGTATGGCCTAATCCCTCTCGGCCCTGAGTTGCTCTCTCTCGGCCCTCACCTAATCTCTCTCAACTGTCACGGCCTAGACATGGGCCTATAGCTATGCAATCAAAGTATCCCATGCATCTGCCTGTCTTGCTGGTTGTACCTGTGGTTGCACTTGAGGCTGGTCCTCACCTCATGGTGGTGGGACTGGTGGCACCTACTGCTGGTCCTGCATGTGCACATCTCCTTAATATGGTTAGACTGGAGGCACAACTGGTTGATCCTATCAAACCTCAACCCTCCGACCTCATCCTCCTCCTCTACCTTTGACTCTCTGTGGATCCAGAACTACACCTGTAATTGTCAACTGAAGCAGAGGCTGGAACCAATCCCTGTAGGCCTAAGTAGTTCCTGGATCTGCGAGCCCCTGATCATAAGCCCATGACCTGGCTACCAGTTGACTAAAGCTATCCACCACCTCTGAAGCAAGAATATACTGACCCATGACACCTATGTCATGGAGAAAGTGAAGACGGCTACATAATCATCATCAGAGCAATCCTAGGGCTCCCTAAACTGATGCTGTACACACCCAAGTAGGTACATCTAAATCATAGTGTGCTCCCACCCCTGCATATACCGATCCTAGTGGCAATAGAACATCTGATCAGCATTGTTGGCCCATCCGAGCTGACCAAGGTACGATCGCCGGGTGAAAACCTACATCTCATCCAAGACCCTCCTCCAATAGGAGATCCCATGCTCACTAGTGTGTGTGAAGGACACACCGCCTCTGTATCGCCACACGAGGAGATCATCTAGCACCATTGAAACTAAAACAACACATGGACGCAGCACAACAATGTGCTCCCACGCCCAGACGTTAAGAGGAGTCACCCCTACTCTGAGTGCTTTGCCATCCATGTAGACATACTCATGAAGGTCTTTGTATAATGAAGCTAGAAGTATAGGCCCCAAAGTAAAATGAACTGGCTTGTCTCGAACCATCCGCTCCCAATAGGATCCCCAGCTAGGACTAAAATATTGCCCTCATCTGTCAGGGGAAACAAGACTCGAAATGATGGTTGCAATCACCTAGTAGTAGGGAGGTGTCAGGATCCTATGCCACTCGAGCTCTATCTGCCCCTCACAAAACATAATCTTTTCTATGGTGAGGACTCTAAAGCAGGCCTCGCGCCCCTCATCCATGTTGAAAATTGTCTGACGACTATGAATCAACAATCATAAAATGCACCAAACATCCTCTAGGGTGAAAATGGCCTCACTAGTGGGAAGATGGAATGAAGAGGTCTTGTTGTGCCATCTCTCAGCCAGTGCTAACAGCATCCCTAAGTGAGTGTGTATGGGTGCCGCGTAAGGAATGTACCATAACCCCGCAATCCAGAGTCAATCCTGGTCCATGTCACTCAAGTTCCGCAAGTAAGCGGCTAGGTCCCGTGACCTGTGCTCTCGAGAGTATAGCTTCCTCGCCACGTCCTGCATCAAGGAAGGTCATCGTGTTAAAAAATTTGAAAATTTCTTCGTCGTGCGTTCAAGAAACTTCTCCAGCAGTGCAACCCGTGATCAGCAGTGCAACCCGTGATGGCGTCGCAGTTTGATTTCTAATCAAACTCTAATGCTAGGCCCTAAATGAGAAAAATCGCACTGCCAAGGTGCACTTTCTCACCCTGCATCGCACTTTAGGCAAAATTGGGACTGCCGCATCGCACTTTACAAATCCCCTCGTCGGCCCCGAGCTTGGCATTGGAGTTTTTAAACTCCAAACTGCACCGCCGCAGCACTATTTAACACCGAGTAACACAGTTTGACTTCTGAGCGGCACTATATAGTGTTGCTATAGACGGACCAACCCTTTAAAGAATTAAATGAAGCAAAAAATGAAAAATGAAGCTCAGGTAAGGACCACTTACCGGTGCCTTGATGCTAGGTGGTCACTGGTACGTTCAAACTCAATTGGAAATGTGCAGAGGAAGTTGTCGTTGCACCATATTGTCGGGGGGTTTGAGATCAAATCTTGACGTTACTATTGGAAGTGTTTGAAAGTGATCCCTTGGGCCCCTTTTAAGCCTAAAAATTAGGGTTTTTTCACCCTGATTGGCTGTCCTGCTGAGGTTTTGGACCCTTAAACCTGTTTTTGTCCAGTTGAGGCTTTTTTTTCATCATTTTATTGCGTTTAGACATGTTTTTAGCCTCCTGAAGCCCTTTTGGACCTATTGGGTACTTTGCCCTCTTTTTTTGTAAGATCATCCTAAAATTGAAATTTTCGTCCAATCTCTCAAGGGGCATTATAGTGGCATGTTTTCTCTTGCCAGGAAGTAGTACTTTGTCCTCTTTTTTTTACAAAATCATCCAAAAATTGAGATCGCTTATTCTTTGAACCAATGCAACAAGTACATTAATTCAAAGAGGGCCAAAATGTAGACACGTAAATATACTGATTGACATTGTGCATCTGATCCCGACTACTAACATTGTTTCATCCTAAATCATCCCTTCATCTAACCATTTAGTCAAATCTCTTTATTTGATTAAATTCATCAATTTCTCTCTCTTGATTAAATAAATCATTTTATCTAATTAAGTCAACCTCTTTTGTTAATTAATCTTATTATCCCTATTTAATTAAATAATTAATTTTATTTGATTAAATCTCTAAAGTCTATCCATTAAATTAAATAAATTAAAACCTTATTTGATTTAATCTAACACCATCTCTTTTAATTAAATAAATCGAAATCCTTATTTAATTAATCTCTTATCATATTCCTCTCTTATTTGATTTAAATAAATCCATAAATTTGAGTCAAATAGGTCACATCATCTAATCTCCTATTAAATTAATTAACCCTTGATTAATTTAATTTTGAATCATGTCCCATCCTCTAGATTTTGCAAGTTGCACATGAAAATAGATTTAATTCATTTATTAAATCTCCATTTTCCTTACAAGGCATCTTTTGGAATATTCTCTAAATTTGAATTCAAAAATTTCAAGTCAACATGTACATCCAACAAGGCAATAACTTCATCTTACATGTCCTTTATCTTGAGCCAAGTGGAATTTATTGCAATTTCCCTTCCCTCTTGCAAGTCATTTCAACAAATTTGAATTTCAAAAATATGCATTTATTGGCACAATCCTCAAATCTTGCACATCATTCATCCACTCATAGATTGACAAGTGGCATCATGCCATTGGATGAATGTTAGTCCCACATTGCTCAAATTTGGACATTCATCCATCTTTGAATTCTATAAATAAAGAGCTCATATCCTCCTTTGAACATCCACAAATTAGGAAAAGTTATTATGCTAAAATATTTAGCCATTTTCATCCATCACCATTGAGTTCTTAGCTAGGTTTTTTTAGATTTTGGCTTAGAGCTCTCATACTTCATCATCAAAGTGGATCAATCATCATCAACATATCAAGTTTTCATCTTAGGAATTGGGAAAGGGCCAATTTTCATATCAAATTGGCACCAATTCCCCCATGGGATCATGTGTTTGCTTTTCTAATTAGGATTGAATCTACATTTCTTTGTTTCATTGTGTTCTTCCTTGTTTTCTTTCCTAATTTGAAGCTTGCAAATGGATTTCATGGGGAATCCTTGTTCTAGCTTGCAATCTCTTGTTTAACTTGTTTATTCTTGTTGTTTTGCACATGTTAGGATTGGGGTTCGCATAAGTTCATGTTTCGTGATGGTAGGATGTTAGAATCCTGATGAGGAAACTTGACTCAATAATTTAGATTTGTTTTGATAATTTGACAATTTGTATTTTGCAAGATTTGGGTTTATGTTTGAAAACAATTTAACTTGTAAAAACCTACTTTGTTTCAAGTTTTTTTTTTAGGAAACTGTCTGATCTATGAAATGTTTGAATGGTAAAACTTTGTGTTTCTGATGGTAACTCATCTGTTAGACGTTTCTGAAGTGTCTCTATTTTTTTTGTGGAAGCGCTAAAACATAATGCAGAAGTGCTAAATTTTCTTGTAAAAGCATTGTCAAATAGAGCAGAAGCACTAAAGTACTATTGAATTCTCTGACATTGGTAATGTTTTAATATTGAAAAAAGTGCTATAAATGTGATAAGAAGTGCTAAAACAGACAACAGAAGCACTAGAACAGTCTATAAAAGCACTATGGCACTGGAATTTTCTATTTATTGATAGAGTTTGTTTTGTTGTTAGCAAAAGTGTTGTAATATTGCTCAGAAGCACTAAAACAGATGGTAGAAGCGCTATAGTTTTTTTTTTTAATTCCAAGCAAGAGGTGGTAATATGGGTCTCTCAGCTGCTATGTCCGCTTTCTCTTCTTCTTCATCTAAGACTATAGATGTTGTGAGAAATTGATGAGGTGTTTTATTTTTCTCAAAAATGAATGTACTCAAACTGCTTATGATGTCAATTTGGGTACCTTCAATGTGTACGTTACCAGGCTGAAATATTGGGGTGGTTAGCTTGGGTTGTTGAACATGAGTTGTTGGTCTCCAAATGGTCATAAGGTATTTTATATGATGGTTTCAATACCTTATTGATATGTCATTTATTACCTATTGTCAGGTAGGAGGTAGTAACATGGGTCTTCCTATGGCTATATTTTTCTTTTCTTCTTCTTAGTTCAGGACAATGGATGCTATAAGAAATTGACGGGGTGTTTTTTTTTCCCAAAAAATGAATGCTCTCAAACTACTAATGATGTCGGTTTGGCTACTTTTAATGTGTATAAAGCTAGGTTGTATGATGGCTACTATAAGGCCTGGTTGTTGAATGGGAGTTGTAGGTTTCCAAATGGTCATAAGGCGTGGTGGTAACTCCATGATTTTGGATGTCCAATCTAATGTTCTTAAGGACTTGTCTAATGTAAGAACTGATCAGGTCTGGTGTAGTATTCTATGGTGGGTTGTCAGATGGAGGATTGACGAATATGTTGACTATGGTTAGGTTCTTGTGAAAGAGCTCTTCTCTAAATATAGGCTCATGAATACAAGGGCTCTACAACATAATCATTAGTGTAACCCCTAGAGAAATCATGAAACATATAGATGAAGGTCCTATGATGAAGCAAAATCTTCATATTATAATACAAGAAATGTCTTCTTTTCAAAAGGTTTCTATAACTAAGTGGTTCTTTTGTTTCCTGATTCTCTTGGCAAGAGATTTCTTGACAAATTTCAAGGTTTTCCAATCTCTAATCATGTATTTCTTAGTTTGATTTTATCCATGTTGTTTGTATTTTTCAGGATGATCTTTTATCTAAATATTAATGATTTTGAAATACACAACAATCAAATGTAGACAATTGCTTTAAGAGTAGTAATCTAAACAGATAGTGTATGTCCAAAAGAACCACACATGGTCCTATTTTCACTGGCTTGATAACAATAAAGCACTTCAGATAGACTCACTCTTAATATTCAAAAGGTCATCATTATACTCAATAGCCCACATCTTAAAATTGTGTCAACTCACACAGTCGTGTCATCCCCTAGAGGGTGCCCGTGTTTTTTTGTTTTCCAAGTTTGTACTTAAGGTTATATTTCTTGATCCCCTGAGCAAACAGTCCTTGGAAATTATATGGTGAGTTTCTTAGGGGTAGATTCTTCCCTCTCCTTGCATTGTGAGTATTACAATGTCTGGTTACTGACTCGGCTAGATACTACACTAGGTTATTAGAAAGGGTTTCCGTTCAGAGCGAAAAGTGATAAAATCCCTCAAGAGACCTCCCAACCTTTAGAACAAAGTCTTTGGGGATGGTTATCATGCACACTTCCAAAAAAAGTGGGTTTCCCCAAATTTTCTTTAAATTTTAGAGTGGGGTGGAAAAACTTGGCTTTGGTTTGAACCCAGTTAGGTCGTTCTTGTAGGGTGAGTAATTTTTCCCACTACGGTAGACCTTCTACAGGATTTAATAAAGCTTGAAAATACATGAAATAAAGGATGAGTCTGGCATTTTCATCACTTAGTTAAGGGGAGAGCATGTGCCTATCGCCACACAAACACATAAATCAACTTGTTCAATTTTTAGAGCCCAAACTACAATTTTCTATCTATGTGAAGATGTTGCCTCACAAAAAGACATGGTGTTCATCTTTAATTCTAAATTTAAATGTTTTATGACTACCCTAGATTAATAAATTTTAAACCAAATTGAAGAAGTGACGATCCTAGGATTGATAAATTTTAACCCAACTGAAGAAATGAAGTTACTAGTTGTGGTCGTGTCGTCCATCTAGATAACGAATTACAAAAGTGTTATAAAAGAGATTTAAAGTGCTATAGAAATGCTTGAAAGCACTATATAAATTTTCCAAAGCACTATAAGATTTTGGATAAGCATTATAAATTATGGTGAAAGTGTTAAAACAAATGTTGAAAGTGAATAGTTGGATTGTGATTTGAAGCCTTTTCAATTGAAGCACTAAAACAGTCCTTCAAAGCACTATAGTTTTCTTCAAAAGTGCTAAAATAGGTAGAAGCACTATAGTTTATGGCAGAAGCACTATAGAATCTTTTGATCGCGCTAAAAGAATCATGCCAAATTCCTGTACTAAAGCTTTTAAAAAAAATTTGTTAAAAACATGAGGTTCAGCCCCACAATGGGGGCCAAACTTTAAGTGTGAATAAGTAAATAAGTAAAAGAACTAATAAAACACTTCTTAATGAGACATTAGATCAATATTAATGTGAATTAAACTAATTTAAAACATTGAAAATTCTAAAGATGTCCATTGTCTCCTATCTCCAAAGATTTATCAAGTTACAAAGCCTCTCAGATTTGTAAGCATCGTAACTATTTAAAATGCCTATCTAGAGAATGGAATGGATGCTAAATGCAATGATGTGATGATTGCTAATGATTTCTAAGTGGTATGAAGATATTGTAAACTATCCTGACATGGAAATTGATGAGTGGAAGCTACAGTAAAAAAACTAAGATGTTGTCATGATTCTAAATCTACTGATGATATGATGATATGATGCTATTGCTAATGCTAATGCTTATGATTGCTTGGTTGCTTGGTTGTATTCCTACAGAGTAATTTTGCATAAAATTGGGATTTTCTCAGATCATTTTCATGTTTCAGAAGGCTATATATATAGATTTTCAGTAACACATTTGCACAGGGGTAGCGTAGCAGAGGCCTGGATTGAATCTTGAGATTTGAGTGGTGAGAGATTAAGGAGCTTGAGATGATCATGGGAATTGTTCCTCCCCACAAAAAAATTAGGAAAGATGATAGGAAAGATCAGAGCAAGAAGATTGAGAGGATTTCTTGCAAGTTTGTCCCTGAAGCTTTCCCGTGAATGCTAGTTGAATTAATTAGATTTGAAAAATCTAATTTTATTGGTGAGTGAATAGAGGAATATTTGATTTATGCTTTTGTTTGAATATTTTTTATTTATTCAATTTTAGTAAAATAGGAAGATTTAATTAAATAAAACAAATATTTGATATTTGCTTATTTAATAAAGAGGAATATGATAAATAAATCTTTAGGATATCTTTATTTAATTAAGAGGAAATATGATGAGATAATTAAATTACACAAATTGTCAAAGTTGTGTATTTAATTTAAGATAGAATTTAATAGATGAAGTATAAAAGAAATAATAATGATAATAATTAAATAAAGCAAAGTATTTAATTTTATTTATTTAATTAAGAGGAAAAATAATATGATAAAATAGAAGAATTAATAGTGAACTTAATATAAATAAATATTTCTATTTATTTACTAAGTAGATGAATTTAGGATTAATTAATCAAATAAATCATATTTAATTAATTAGATTCTCTAGACCATTTTTAGGTGTATACATATACACTTATCTAAGAATAGGAGTCCACCCTACTGACATAACCCCGAACCTTAAGAGAGTATTTGTCAAAAAAACATCTCGTTTTGTCATCCTAGGAGATACCCTTTATCGTAGAAGCATTGAAGGAACCTTGTTGCATTGCCTAAACATTGAGGAGGTATTGACTACCTTAACTGAGGTACATAATGACATATGTGGTTCTCATTCGACTTGTATGACCTTGGCCAAGAAACCATTGAGGATAGGGTACTATTGTCCTACAATGGAAAGAGAAGCACATGACTATGTTAGAAGGTGTCTACAATGTTAGCAGCATGGGGACCTCATCCATGCACCAACTCAGGAGCTCCACCCGATTGTCACACCTTGGCCCTTTCTACAGTGGGGGCTTGATCTCATTTTCAAAATCACCCCCACCTCATCCTGTGGGCACAAATTCATCATCACTACCATTGAGTACTTCACAAAGTGGGTAGAATCCATTCCTATGACTTACATCACAGGAAAGCAGATATCAAAGTTCATCCTAAACTACTTAATTTGTCGTTATGGGGTCCCCCAAGCCATTATCTCAGATAATGGGACACGCTTCAAAAATCAAGATGTTTGTGACTTATGTCACAAATTCAAAATCCAACATTGCTTTTCCACCCTCTACTACCCCCAAGGAAATGACCAAACTGAGACTACAAACAAAACTATCCTTAAAATTCTCCAAAAGATAGTCAATGAAGTTGGTTGTGATTGGCATCTCCAATTGAATCCCACCCTATGGGCCTATCAAACAGGGATTTGCACACCAATAGGTACCACCCCCTTCTCCCTAGTCTATAGATCAGAAGCTATATTACCCATCGAGATCAAGCTCCCATCAATGAGAATATCATTACAAAATATCATTATGGATGAGGAATTTTGGGTATCAAGATTAAACGAGTTGGAATTTTTGGATGAGCAGTGTATGAATGCCTTAAACCATTTGCAAGTGTACCAAAATTGACTCAAACAAAGCTACAACAAGAAGATCAAGAGTCGAACATTCCAGTAGGAGAGCTTGTGTTGAAGGAGAATCAGAAGAATGTTTTGAATCTAGATAGCAAGGGAAATTTTCAACCCAATTGATTGGGATCCTTTTTCATCATAGCAAGCTACAAGTCATGGACATATTAGCTATCAACACCCAAAGGAGAACCTCTACAGGATCCCATGAACAGCTCCCATCTCAAAAAAATTTATGCCTAATCTTATAGGATGTAAAACCAAATTAAAAAATGAGAAAATGTCTTAGAAAAATGGTCACCCTAATGAAAACCTGGAAAATAGGTGTCTTAGTGACAACACAAAAGTCAAAAAATACAAAAATCCAAAAAAAATAGAAAAAGGATTAAAAACAGTAAAGAGAAAAATCGTCCTCTAGTGAAAACCACTTTAGTGGCACTTTGGGCAAGTACCTTGCTGAAAACTTGGAAAATAGGCACCTTGTGTAAATAATCACTTTCCATCCACCATGATCTCCATAAATTTTTTTTCATCATCCATCCATCACGCTTCTATCATCCATCACATTCCATATCTCCATCTATAACTCATCCATGTCTGCACCATAGCTTGATCTTATGTTGGTGTCATGATCCCTCCTAGTACTACTCGGCCCTATTCTCAAGGTTAGTTTGTCCTACCTTTATTAGATTAGTCTATTGCACTTCACTAGGGGCATGATCTCTTTGGATCAAATTTGTGTACATTCTTGAGGTCCCTAAAATCATAAAATAAAAAAACATCAGAAATTCAGAAAACCCAAAAACATTAGAAAATCAAAAATTCCAAAAAAAATTCATAAAATCAGAAAATCCAAAAACATTCAAAACATATCAAAATCCCAAAATAGGTCAAAAAAGTCAAAAATTCTAAAATAGAGTCATCTTGCTAAACTACGGGTCTCTGAGCTCTGAATGTAGGCAAGGTTGATCTTTGATCTTCCCTCGAGACACTTAGGTCAATCTTTTAGGAGTCTGTTATAATAAATTGGCAATCCATTTGTTCATGTCTCATCAATAATCAAGTCTATGTTAGTCGAACTATGTGGTCTCTGCGTGTATAACATAGGCAAGGATAATAGGGTTGATTAGCCCCTGAGGCCCCTAAGATAGGTCTTTAGGTTAGTCTCTTGGTCAAAATCTTAGAAAACCCTAAAACATTGGAAAATTTGAAAATCAAAACATTTTTAAAACATCTTGAAAATACCAAAAACAGCCTCAAAACATTTTGAAAATATCAAAAACATTCAAAAAACTCCCAAAAAAACCCATCCATACCCATCTTGTTTTCACCCGCAATAAACATCAGCTCATAATAAACAATCGTCATCCTCAAACTTTGGTGAAAAAATCAAAAACAAGTCTAGTAGTTTAAAAGTGAAAACTCAAAACGTCAAAGTCTCAAGTCTAGGTCAGTAAGTAAACAAGTTGGTCAAATATTAGTGTCAATAGCCTATCATCCAATCAATCTCAAATCAATCATCTAATAACATCATGTCCTAAGATGCATCCTTCCTACAATGGACATCAACATCAGGCATCACTGTAGTTTAGTCTTGGCTAGCGATATTGAAGAACATTAGCTTGTTTGTTTACTTTATCTTTGTCTTTCAGCTTATCTTATTGTGCTCATTTCAATGACCTCTCGATGATGTCCCAAATGAAGAGACTTAGAGAGAAAGAAATGGGGCAATGATTATTATATTTTTATATGTTGTGCTTGTTGGATATTCTTGTAATATAAAACTGGTCATGCGTGCTTTGTTTGGTTTGTAGGGAGGATGTTTCAAGTATCTTGTTGACCACATAGGAAGGATTTCCTTTCTATGTTTTGGTCTAAGATGTTTGAAATATCTAAACTGTGTTTTGAATGAGGTTTTGTATGTTAGGTGTGAACAGGAGTAATCCTATCTGATTGTTGAGTCAAATTCCATCACACTAGGTACAACGCCATCCTGGTTCTTTATACCTTGATGCATCCTGCCTATGTGTATTATCAAACATAAGGTAAATATCCCTTTTACAATCCCAATCCTTGGTAAGAAAATCATCATCATCATCATCTTTTGACTTTTTGGAGTCTCTTATTTTCTTCTTTCTTCTCTCCACACTAACATGGTACCATGACAATCAATCACAAATCATCACCATTGCATCCATCCTGCATCCACAAACCATTAGCATAATGCATATCATATCATGACATATAGGAAACACTGACCATCTCCCATGCATTTCATTTCATCATTGCATAATATAGATTAGTTATTCTAAGCATCTCATAAACCATACACTTGCATTCATTGCATAAGCATAAGAGGAACCATCAAATAGGTATTATTAATTCATATCATATGCATTATCAAAGCATCCATTGCATCATCACATATACATCATAATATCATTTTGCATCTGTTATATCACATATGTATCATCCATTTGTATCATCATATAAGCATACCATGTACATCATATCATATCATATATATAAGCATTATTAAGTTAGACATCATAATATCACTCATTTACATCCATTACATAATCATATATCATCACATAATTATCACAATAAAACCATCATAACATCATGTCATGCGCATCTTCATATCATACATGAGAAAAATATTGAAAAAGAAAAATATTGCATCTCATAAATTTTATCATTGTTATGAATTAAAATCATAGTATAGATATGTTAGTCTAAGAATTTTCATATCATAAAATTTGCATACATCATCATCAAAAGTGCATAGAAAAGATATTGAAAAAGAAATGTATAAATAAAATCATTGCATCATATAGAATATGTTCATCATAGTATAATCATTGCATCACATATAGAAAGTAAAAACATTCATCAATAATGCATAAATAGAATAGAACACATCATATACTAGATCAAATGATCTCATATCATCTCATATATCATCAAAATAATATACACTATCATGGTGCAAATCGAGATCAAGTGTGTATATCAATCAATATATAGTACAATTTCCCAAGGGGCTATAAAAAATGGGCTTGTGGATCTAAAAAAGAATATTGTCTCTAATAAAAAGAAGAGAGCTAGACCTACTAGCAGCCCTCACCCTCGCCACCTGGCCTCTCTTTGTGACCCTTTGGAGGCCTATAACCAGTCTGCTAAGAAAAATATGGGACCCGTGCTGCATGAGGTACGGCCTCATGATAGTGGACATGATAATACTCTACCTCTCGGATGGGCTCTTAGTATGTCGGTATGGATATTGTTCTCTGGGAGGAGGATGTAACCATACTCTCTAACTATTGTCTCTAGCCCATCTCCTATGTAGCCTATAGATCAGTAGCCTGTCATTGTTGAGTAGCCTGATCCCACTCGACTGTCAAGTTCAATACCTGTTGTCTTGCCTGGTCTCTCTCCATGGTGAGCACCTGAATCTAAGCCTGTAACTATAATATTTTCCCATCCCTAGGGTCTAGATGTGGTGGTTGGTCTTGGTGACCATCTTTGGGTGGGGTCCTCTACCTATCCTAGTCCTGGTGACCATCCACGAGCTAATCCTGATCCCCATCTCCATCACTGTCCCTCTAACCCCTGTCTTGATCAGGTTGTTGCTCTAGTTTCCCTCTACCTCGCCCTCTGCCACCATCCTTGTCTTCATTGTCATCCCTGCCTTATCAACCCTACCCCAATATATCGACATGTTTCTTCTCGTTGGGGCAATAGTGGGGAATTTCTTAAAAATCATAAGAATTTTTGAATTTTGATCAAGACATTTTATTCTTTGAATCAATGTAGTGAGTACTTCACTTCAAAGAGGGGCAAAATGTAGAAAAAAAAAATTTATGGATTGATCCTATATGCTTGATCCCGATTTTACTAACACCGCTTCATCCTAAATCATCATCTTTGCTAATCATTTAATCAAATAGTCTGTATTTGATTAAATTCATCGCATTTCATCCCTTAATTAAATAAATCAACTTCATCTAATTAATTCAGCATCTCCTATTAATTGAATAAATCAATTGTATTTAATTAACCCTATAGTCTCTATTTAATTGAATAAATCAGTTTATTTAATTAAATATCTAAAGTCATTCTATTAGATTAAATCAATCTTTATTTAATTTAATCTAACATCATCCCTCTTTAATTAAATAAATAAAAATCTTTATTTAATTAAGTCTAAATCACATTCCTCTCACTTTGATTTAAATTAATCCTAAAATATAAGTCAAAATGTCAAAATCAGTTAATCTCTTCTTAAATTAATCAAATCTTGATTAATTTAATCTAAATCACCTAAATCCTCTAGATTTTGCAACTTGCTCATGAAAATCATTTTAATTGATTTATTAAATCTTGAATTACTTTCAAAAAGGCATCAAAAGGGAATATTCCTCCAAGTTTGAAAATCCCTCCAAATGGACTTGTACATCCAAGAAAGCATTTAACCCTCTTACATGTCCTTTTTCATTGAGCCAAGTGGCATTAACTTCATTCCTTTCTCCCTCCAACTTGTTATTTCATAAATTTGAAATTCCACCTAATATCATTTATTGTGCACATTCATCAAAATGTGCTCATCCTTCATCCTCTCACATCTTGACAAGTGGCATTTGGCCATTGGTTGATGATTGATCCCACATTCATCTTGTTTACCTCATTCTCCATCATTCTCATCTATAAATAAGAGGCTCTAACTTGTATTTTAGATCCACAACTTCATGCAAAGTCATAATCTTCAAATTTTGAATTTGCTCATCTATTATTCATCCATTTTTTAAGTTTCATAGTTAGGTTATGCAAGATTTTCTCTAAGGGAAGCATCAAATCTTCATCAAGTCATCACAAATCTAACAATGGATTGGGAAAGGGAATTTTCCACATCAAAATGGCAACAATTCCCCCATAGGATTAAGATTTTGCTTGCTTTAATATAATTTAATAGCTTTCTTTGTTGTGTTTTCATTTATTTCCTATTTTGTGCATTGTAAATGAATTATATGGCGAATGTGGATTTAAACTTGCATATGGATCTAATTGTGTGATTGTTTATTGTGTTTGTGTAGGTCTACAATCCATGTTCACATTCACAAACATCTGGTCAAGTGTGTTCTAATAGATTTTGGAGAGGGCCTAGATATTTGTACTCTAAAACTTGTCTACACTTGGGTACTCAGAAAGTGCTATTGATCCTAGAAGGAAAATCACAATAAAAGCATATGATGACGAAGAGAGATCTTCTCAAGGGTTGATAATACTCCCAATTCAAGTGGGACTAATTTTCAAAGATATAATATGCCAGGTATTGGACAAGGAGTTAACATACAACATACTCTTGGGACATCCTTGGATTCATGACATGCAAGGAGTGTCATCCACATATCACTAGTGTTTGAAGTTCCCATTCAATGGGAAGGAAATCACTATTGTACAACTAACTCAAACAACCCCCATTATTGTAACACCCTCAAGACAAACCAAGACACTTTTGGACTACATAATAGGGAATCCAAAACTCCTAACTCATCCAACAATGAAAGAACATTAAATTCCTTGTCAAAGTGGGTTGTGGAAAAGGACCAGCCAAAGGATAAGGGCATCAATGATTCTACTTGAAATCAAGAATGTCAAATTGACTCCTTATCCAAACAGTTTGAGAGCAAGATCCAATTGAAAGACAAAGGCTTGGGGGAATACTCATTTGAGCAATCGTTATGTCTGTCACAACTAATATCTTCTCCCAAGACATATGGACAGCCATCCACATCAAGGCACCGATCCGCACAACCAATCACATGCTTTAATGGTAGGTTTGTAAAATTAGGCATTGCAATTGATGAATCTAAAGATTTAAGGACATTTTTAACTGGATTTACAAGGATGAATAACAATCCCAAATAGTAGCAACTACTAGCATACAAACAAAACAATATGGTAAAGGATTCACTATCCTAGAGAAGATGGGGTATAAAGGAAATGGTCTTGTGGGTAAATGAAAAGAAGGAATTATGGAACTAGTACAACCTATTCTAACCAATCCAAAAGATAAAGCAGGGTTAGGGTATAGAGAAGAATTAAAAGAGGAAATAAGACAAGTTTTTGAATGAATCCTACAACTACAAGCTAGTGATGATCATGAAACTGATTCAAATGAATATGAGTCAGATTCGCTATCCGAAGAGTTTTGTCATGACAAGAATATTGATGTAGTACAAAATTATACACCCATACATGATGAGGGTCAAAGCTCAGGTTACAGACCGCTTGAAATAGGATCACAACATATTGATGACTCCAGCGAAGACAATTAGAATCAAAGTGAAACAGATAATTTGAAGGAGAGTTACCTTATAGACATTGAATTTTCTATTGGACAATCTGAAGACATCTCCATCAGGACCCTTATTTCCTCTAATCTTATCCATTCTAATGATTCTTTACCCTTCGTACACCCTGAACTCATAGATTGGGACCAAATCGAGTCATCTGATATGCCCATCTTTTCAAATGATGACACCATTGTCAACTTCCTCTATTTTGACAATCCCAAAATAGATTCCACCATTAAATTTCATAATGAAGCTTCCAACTAGGAGAGTGTGAAATCTTTTAGCTACAAAAAGAATAATACAAGAAATAGATTTGATGGTGAAAACCATTCAATGGCAGTATCAGATCCAAAAAAGGTAAAAATAAAGAGCGCATCCAATGGTGAAAACCTCTCTAAGGCGCTGAAGGATAGAATATTTGACACTCTTCTCAAAAAAAATTAGGAAAGATCAAAATTATTGGTTGATCCCACCCAATCCATCAATATTGGCAATGAATAAATAGTGAAGATTGTCCACCTAGTAGAATCCTTGACAGACCAAGGAAAACTAAGCTTTGTCAAATTCTTCACAGAAAGACAAATCAATTTTGCTTGGTCATATGCCGACATGCCATGGATTGATCCAAATCTTAACATGAACCACTTATCCCTACCACCAGGAGTAAAACCAGTCAAGCAAAAATTAAGGAAAATGCATCCACATATTGCCATCTTGGTAAAAGCAAAGTTGAAGAAGTTATTAGACGCAAGATTCATTAGGCTGATTGACTATGCCGAGTGGATCTCCAACATTGTGCTTGTTTCAAAACTGGACAAAAGCATTAGGATATGCCCAAATTTTAGGGATCTCAACAAGGCTTTCCCAAAGGATGACTTTCCTCTACCCAACATAGATATCATCATAGACCTAATAGCAGGGCCTAGCATGTTGTCACTCATGGATGGTTTTTCTAGTTATAATCAAATCAAGATAGCTCTAGAAGATCAAGACAAGACAACTTTCACATGTTCGTGGGGAACATTCTATTGGAATGTCATGGCATTCGAGTTGAAGAATGCAGGAGCCACCTGTCAACATGCCATGACAACAATCTTTCATGATATGATGGATACCTTCATGGAAGACTATGTGTACAATCTATTAGCCAAATCATACACCAAAGAAGGACACCTAGAGATCCTAGACAAAATATTTACTAGACTAGAAAAGTTTAATGTAAGACTAAATTCAAATAAATGTGTGTTTGGGGCGACTTCATCCAAACTCTTGGGATATATAGTTTCATAAATGGGCATTGAAGTACATCCTACAAAATTCAAAGCCATAATGGAGATGTCGCCAACCAAGAACATAAATCAACTATGATCTCTACAAGGGAGATTCTAATCAATCTAAAGATTTATCTCACAACTGGCAAACAAGACCCATCCTTTCACTCATTTGTGACATAAGAATGTTTCTTTCCAATGGGATGATAAATGCAAAGAGGCCTTCAACTAATTAAAAAAATGTCTAATGACTCCACCTGTCTTGATACCACCAATAAAAGGAAAGCCACTTTTATTATACATACCAACAACTGAGATATCATTGGGAGTCTTGTTAGCGTAGGAAGATTCAACTAGAAAAGAAAGAGAAGTTTACTATATCAGCATAATGTTAAATGGCTATGAAATCAGTTACACATCTATTGAAAATGCTTGTTTAGAAGTATTGTTTACTACCCAACAATTTTGACACTACATGCTAACTCATACTATCAAGTTAATAGCCAAGATCAATCCACTAAAATACCTTCGTAGCAAAGCTAATCTAACTAGAAGACTAGCTAAGTGGGTCATGATGCTGAGTGAATTTGACATCCAATATGTTGATAGAAAAGTAATCAAAGGATAAGAAATTGTAGACCAATTTTTTGAAGCACCCTTACCAGATGATCATCCTCTACACATTGAGTTCCCATATGTTGATGTTCTCACCTTGACTACACAATAGTGGACATTGTATTTTTATGGATCGCACACACATGGATCAAGGGCCGGAATTCTATTTATTACTCCACAAGGATATTCCATCCAAAAATCATATAGATGGGTGATCCCATAATAGTGGTTTACAATTTTTGGCCAAACTGGACATTGAAATTATTATTTTTAACTAAATCTTCACATTCGGGCACCTATAGTGGCTAAACCGTGAGAAATTTGAAGATGCTGCAAACTAGAGTCTCATCAAATTTTGTCTGTAGATTCTAAAAATATTTTTTTCAAAATTTTTGGAATCAAATTGCACTTCTTTTTCCATCTCCCACGAAAATTGATTTTTTTCAGAAAACAACATTTTAAAAAAGTGGCACACATCGTATAATGGATAAATTTTTTTCCATGAAGGATACAATTATAATTCTTTCAAATTTAGATTTGTAACTCTAATATCTAGTGCTTCCACTTGGTTAGATATTTTTTTATTGAATATTTGTTTCTTAATCAAGTTTCAAAGTCAAACGAATTACAATTCAGACACAGCGTGACCGTATAATAACTTTTTTTGTATATTTCAAAATTTTATTTTATTTTTTTTGTTAGATCAAGGACTTCAATATTTGGTGCACTCATATTTTTCAATTTTTTTTTGATAATCTTCTATTTTTCTACATGTGAAGAACAAAGAAATTCATTTTCGATGAAAAACCTATGTTTAATAAAACTTAAAAAACAAATACATAACAAAACCAAAACATATTAAAATTATATTCATTCGATAGCTTGTTCTAAGGAATGCCATAATCATTTGAAATAAATTTTAAATGAATTCATTTGATCCCCCAAAATCAAAATAAAAAAGTGATTTTTTATTAGCATTTTGATAGGTGTAAATGAGACGCATTTATAGGTATGGTTTAAAACTAGCGAGGTTCTATCCAAGGGGGTTTGATCTAAGGTGATTTGATCAAACCCTCTTCAATTGGAATCCTTAAAATGGAACTTTTTAAGGCTTAAATTATTATATTTTCTAAAAATATGTGATTTTAGCTAAAATTCGTTCCTCTCAAGAATTGTAAACCACTATTGTGATAGCACCCAGATTGATGCTCCCTTGTACCAATAACATGGTGGAATATGAATAATTAATCATTGGCATCAAGACAGTAGTAGAATGTAAAATCCTCAAATTACAAGTCTATGGAGATTCTCAGTTGGTCATTAATCAAGTCAATGATGATTATCAGATGAAGGATGAAAAACTGATGCCCTATAAAATAATGATTGATGCCTTTAAGAAATACTTTGTGGACATCAAATTGGAACATATTTCAAGAGTGGATAATAAATTTTTTGATGCCATGGCCACCATTGCTTCTTTATTACAAATCCCAAAAAAAAAAGCCATTATGAGTTCATGGTGGAACAAATGTTTACCCCTGCCTATGATGATACTAAATCCCAAGTCATATGTCACCTGGATGATGTCAATACCTCAATCTATGAGAAAATATACACCTGCTTGAAAGTTAACACTCTCCCACCCGACTTATCCTAAAACCAAAAACAAAACTTCATATGTCAAGCTGCTTGACATACCCTTATCGCAGATGTCCTTTATCGATGAGTTCTTGGTAGAACTCTCCTCCAATGTCTAGAACGTGACAAGTCTGAAATGGCTTTACAGGAAGTTCATGAGGGTATTTGTGGAACTCATTAAAGTGGTTTAACCTTAGCCAAGAAACTCCTCCATTTGGGATATTACTAGCCAACTATGGAGTATTTTTAGTATGTCAAGAAATACAAAAAGTTTCAAATTCATGGCAATCTCATCCATGCACCAACACATTAACTTCAACCATTTGCATCTGCATGGCCCTTTAGTCAGTGGGGACTATATCTCATAGGGAAAATTCATCCACCTTCATCCAATGGACACAAGTTTATCATCACAGCCACAAAGTATTTCATGAAGTGGATCAAAGTTGTTCCCCTAACCACCATCACAGGAAAGAAAATTTCATCCTTCATCCTCAATTATATCATCTGTCGGTATGGAATTCCTCAATCCATCATGATGGATAATGACATACCTTTCAATAATCAGGATGTTCAAGAACTTTGTGAGCAATTTCATATCTAGCATCAATTTTCTACACCTTACTATCCTCAAGGAAATGGCCAAGAAAAGGCCTCAAATAAAACCATCCTAAAAATTCTAAATAAAATCATCAATGATGTTGGGCATGATTGACACATTCAACTGAATCTTGCTCTATGGGCTAACAGAACTAGTATCTACAGCCCAACAAGAGCCACACCCTCTTCTTTAGTCTATCGATCAAAGGTCATTCTACCTATTGAGGTTGAGATACCATCACTCTATGTATCACTAAAGGGGATCATTTCATATGATGATTAAAGAGTTTCTAGACTACAAGAATTAGAATTGTTGGATGAGATTTATACATGTTGTGGATCACCTGAAAGAATATTAGCAAAGAATATCTAGAAGTTACATCACATAATGAAACCTAGAAAATTTCAAGTGGGTGACTTAGTTTTGAACGAAAATCCCCATAGTCAACAAGATCAAGAAAAGAAAGGGAAATTTGAACCAAACTGCCTAGGTCCCTTTGTTACTATATCGATCTTTGGATTAGGTACATATCAGTTATCCACACCAAAAGGGGATTTGTTTGATGAACCCCTCAATATCCTGCATCTCAAGAAATTCTTCACCTAAATCATCTAATGCATCGATATAAGTCCTAAAAAAATATAAAAAACATAAGAAAGAATCCTAAAAAAGGGTTGCCTTGATGAAAACTTGGCAAATAGGCATCTTGGTAACCAAAAAAAGAGAGAAATACAAAAAAAGTAAAAATAAAAAATAAATCATAAAAATCTTAAAAAGTGTAATAAAAACAAGTAGTGTAAACATGGAAATAGGTGTTATTTGAGATAGGTTAGCTTTTCCATCTATTTGAGCATGTCAACCGTTAGCTTTCACCATTCACTTTCACCATCAATTTTCCTATCATTGGGAAGCTTCATGTACATATCCTGGAATTGCGGTCGTGTCTCACCCTAGACTGGGGTCAAAATCCTAAACTCACAAGGGGCAATAAACCTTGAGCTTGAACCAAAAGAAAAACAACAATAGGAAAAACCAAACAAACAAAAGGATCATAACACAACTTAACATTGAACATCACTCACCATTCATAACACATCAACCATCCATATCAAATAGCCAAATCAATCAAACAAAAAGAAAACTTTCAATGGATGATGTTCCTTCTAAATCATAGCTTTATCACATTAGCATGAATGTTCAACTTTTGTACATTGATTTTTGTTATCATATCTCTGGAGCACCACGATGATATATTGAACTAGAGGAGCTAGGAAGGAGTATGATATTTTCTTTGTCTGTTGTCTATGAGTTGATCATTATTACTATGCAAATTGTCATGGGATGTGCTCTACAAAGTATTACTAATGAAATTCTAAATTTGCATAGGAAAATAGTTAACTCTTTTCTGTTTACGCAAGTAATACTCAGGTCATTTCAATTTAATTATACTTAGATTCTTGTGTTAACTTGCAATATCAAAAATCATGGAACTAGTACTCAGGTCATCATGGTCTAAATATACCATTGATGTCTGTACTCACTTTCAACATTTTAAAGGTTCAATGATGATAAAAAGCATGACAATTCGGTTGTTATGAATGACAACATCTACATATTAGATCTGCATGGTTAAAGTATGTTGCACCCATGCTAGTTTACATCTGTATCTATGGGGTTTTCATAACAAGAACAATTTCACAATGATGTTATCTCTCTTATTAATGGATTGAGTACATTTGACATTAAACAAAAACACATCATTCTCATATAGTTGCATATCAATTGCATCATCATTTGCATGCATTAGAAACATATTCTCATATCATATACCATATCACATCATTCATTCATCCATTTATTACATCATCAAAAAAACACAAAAAGGACATGCATTACTATTATGCCTTGCATAACCCCCCCCCCCATTTTATTTTGGAACAAAATGGGTCCCCCTTTTTCTTTTCACTTTCGTTGCCTTTGGTCTTGGGAGTTCTTTTGTTTTTCTTCTAACTTTTTCTTTTGTTTTGTCAAATTTTAGCTTTGCTTCAACCTAAGTTGGGTTTCTTTTTGTTAAAATTGAATCAAGTGATGAAAAATGATATATTTTATATGCTTTTGAGGACTAATGGAGGCATTTATTTTGCAGGATTAAATCATTCATCTGAGGATATCTCTCAAGGAAGTCAATTGGAAAGTTGCCTTAGTCAGATTTGGCATAAAATTCCTCTAAGGAGAAAGTCGGCAAGACCTTTCAAATGTCTTGCCGACTGGCAGTGTGTTATATTCATTTGGGATCCACCAGTCGCCATGACATCTGAGTCACCGTGAGGTTTGGTATGTCTCGCTGACATGGAATGATATCAACATAACTTCTCGCTAATCTATGAAAGTCTCAGCGAAAGAGAGATAACGTCAGCATAAATTTTGGCTAAAAGGGAAGGGTCTCGCCAAAGGTTCATGGTTTGGCGTAACGTCTTACCGACTAAAGGAGGTCCCACTGAAAAGGTTCGAGCTCGGGGAAAGTGGTTTACTTTCAGCATGAGGTCTCATCGACCAAGCAAAGTCTCCCCGAAATGAAACGATCTATCATCGAAACAAGGTGGCTTTGATGAAATTTCCTACTGATACAGCAATGTCTCAGTGACAGGGGGTAATGTCGGCATGAATTCTCACCAACAGGGTGGACTCTTACCAAAATGGAATGGCGTCAAGGAGAAATATTTATATTTTCCATAAGGTCTGGCTAACCATGGAGAGTCTCAGCGAAAAGGTTTGTCATCAGGGAGAAAGGGTTGCTCAGGGAGAATGGAGGAACTCAACATGATGTCCTATCGACAAGCGATGGTCTTGCCGATGGTTTTAAAACCTTCGGTGTGACTAATGGGCTTTGCTATAACATCTCGCTGACCCGAAGCTAGTCTCACCGAAGGAAGAGGGGCTCAATATGATGTCATGCCGAGGGAATAAAGTCTTGTCGATAGAAATGAACCTACCAATAGAAGAGATATCAATATGACTCTTAGCACCCACTATTACCTCCTGTCGACTAAAGGATTCTCTTGTCGAATGCGGATGTTGCACCAACGGAGCTCCACAGTGGTACAACCCTTGGGGACTCACTATGATGTCTAGTCAGTAGCGATTATCTTGGTGACCACTGTGGATATCAATATGACTCTGGTTGCTTGCTATGAAGTCTTGTCGACCATCGTATGTCTTTCTGATAACTGCTAGGAGGTATGATCACATTGGGGATTCATGATTAGTGTCTCACTGACATGCGATTTGGTGTGAACAACTTTTGACTACCCAGAGATCTCATGTGGCATGTATTCAACAATTAGATAGAATTAAAGGAGAACCCTAGATAGTTTGACTGATTGACTACACCTATGAGGAAGATCAACAGAATGTGACTGGTGTGGATCTGCTCTATGAACGAGCTGATGGAGTAGCTCGATGAACACTGGTGTGGAGATCTAGTGAAAATACTGATGCTGCTTCCAGAGATGGTCAACTTGCAGAAAGCTCTAGAGCAAGAGTCAGGTAGAAAGGAAGAAGGAACCATGAGTCATAGTGATAGTTGGGATCGCTAATGGAAAAGGGGGATCGGCATTGATGATAATACTTTAGAGCATTCAAAGTGGCCCTTCAAGGAAGTTCAAGGATGGACACGGAGGCCAGAAGTTATTGTTGTAGTTGTAAAAGATCTAGAGGTCATCCCTGAAGCAATCTTTCACCGACATGGGCATGGAGGATGCAATTGAATGTAGCATTAACTTCATTTCAAAAATATCTGAGGGACGACTCTCCTGTAATGAAATGATATTTTATAAACCCTAAAGTAGGGTCCAACACATTCTTTTTGGTACATTCTATATATATGGCATTTTTTTTGCCTCTTTGTGGGGAGAGGGAGAAAAAAAAGAGTTTTAGAGACATAGAGACATAGAGATATAGACTTTGAACAGTAGTAATTTTCTAAGAAGTAAGAGAAACTTAAGAGTAGCAATAGAGTAGGAGTTAGATTCAACAGAAGGAAATAATGTATCCTTCTAGTTCTCTTAGAATAGATGGAAACAATTTGAAGACATAGGTTTTGTGTACACTAGTGATTGTGCAAGAGTTGTAAATGTTGCTTAACTATTTAACCAATAGTAGAAGAAACCAGATTCAAATCTACTTCATGTTGTGTTCTAGAATGGTGTTTATCTTGAGTTAATCATTTGATTTGAGAAGCTTTCAAGGAATGAAATCTTATTTTATGTTTTGTTTAAATGGTAAGTTAAAATATGTTGTTGAAGTTAGCACTGTGAATGAATGAAGTTGTGTGTTAATCACAAGTTGATTTTATTCTGCAGTTTTAGTTAGGAATTCCTTGAAAGGTAACAAGTCTGGTTAAGTTGGATGAATTTTCATTATTTTCGGTTCCAAAGCTTTGATCTATCTTTTTATGTTTCTTTAAAAAACCTAGTTAAAGTAGGTTTTAATTTATGCTTGATCTTAGAACAATCCATAAGCTCAACACCATCAGGCCCCTCGAACATTATAGTTCACATCAACCACTGAGTGAAATCAGCACAGTCAATAACCGCTTACAAAGACCTTGGGAGTTCAGATATCCATGCGTTATTCTTTCTCTTTCAGGAGAAACAAAATAGAAATATTATGTTTAACTATTGTTGTGCTCATCTAAACCATCAATAGAAATTGGTGCTAGAAGGAGGGCCTAGAGGAGAAAACTAGATAATACTGAGTTTTTCTCACTAGAAAGGTCCCATAGAGTTCTTCGATCAGTCAAAAATCCACCACCTTTGATAGAACTCAAGACCCCAATAAGACACAAGAGTCACAAGATTGGGGCAACCATCATACCACCCTTGTCAGCTTCGCTTACTCCACCAGGATTTTCACCATTACCCCACTGGATTCCTATCAATCCACCACTGAATTCATCTCAATTGCCATCATAGTTGGTTCAACCCATCCAACAGCTAGCTCAACCACCACCACCACTACCAATGGCATTTTTTTTAGAATAATCCCTCTCCATTAGGGACTATTCCTGGAGGCTTTCACGATATTCCTAAGAATCCTAAGAAATTTTGTCCCAAGTACATTCATGGCAAATCAAGGAGTGTTGAAGAGCACATACAGGCTTTCAAGGATGCTTGTACTAGAGCTTAGATAGCTCACCATGATGTAGTTTGTAGGTTGTTCCCTTATTCCTTAGGGGATATGGTGTACAACTGGTACCTAAATCTTCCTCAGCATTCTATTCTGAGCTGGACAGACCTAGAGAATTCTTTCATTAATCAATTCAGAATTTATGTGGATCCAACCATTTTTTTCCACCAATTTGCTACCATTAGGAAGGATCCATGAGAACCTTTTCCCTTGTTTAATACCAAGTTTCAACGAATGTATAGGAGACTGTAGGACCCCTATCTAGTCGTTGAGAATAGTGCCATTCAAGCATACTTTAGAGTTATAGACCCTTTGATTGGTTTATTCCTTCAGAGGACATATGAACTGGTAGATATTGACTCCCTGTCTAAGGTTTATCATCTAGCCATCAAGCTACAACAACAAATTAGCTCTCAACATGGAAGTTTGGGAGGAGGTTTTCCTTCAATGGGGTATCAGATGTCTAGCCCAACCCCTTTATTCAATACTATCCCAGGGATGTCTCCTTCCCATTATGGACCTATGTCGGAGTTGCAGACTCAATCTCCCATTCCATTCTTTTCCAATGAAGCTCCTAACTTCCTTCAACAATTACAGGCTCATCATAGTCCACGTGGTCATCATAATCAAATTGGAACAACAAATCATGGCGATCAACTACCTGTTGCTAAGAGTGTTGAAAGTGAAAAGATAGTTCAACTCACAAACGAGGTAGAGACCTTAAAGAAAATATTGTCTCAAGTCACAAATGACATGGCTTAGCTTAGATTGAACCCCTCTCAAAACCAAGGTAATTATCCTAATCAGAGCAGTAACAATAGGGGTAATTATTAGAATAGCTACAATCACAACCAAAGGGGTTATCAAGGCCAAAATTCCCCTACCCAAGGCTAGAAAAATAAAAATAGAGGATATAACTAGAGGTCAAATAACAACCAACAATGGAATACAAGACCAAATAATGGTGGAGTTCCTCACAATTATCAAGCTAATGAGGAAAGGTCACATACTGCAAACGTGGTTGACCTTAATTTTATGACTAACTAGTGCAGGCTACATGATACTACAACCCATTCTGAGGTAAACTGCCCTGAAATGGAAAAGATGGTCAAGATGGCATAGGCAGATGCCCAAATGTTCCAAGGGAATTCAAATAAAGAAGGTGACTTAGTAGATACATCAATGACTTATGACCTCTTTGAGGAAGAACCTTCATTCCCAATGCAAAGTGCGAATGAACCAGAGGAAGATTCATATGATTCCCAAGACTTTCAGACAAAGGGAGGACACTTTCTAAGAAATTAGAATAAGGGTCCATTCACTACATCAGTACTGCCTAATCACATGGTACCTCTGAATCAAAGTGTTGATAACAACTCTCCTCCACCAAAAGGTCCACCTGATTTCCATAACAAAGGTAATTCACTTGGTGTTGTCAAAAGTAATGCAAGTTATAACACCAAATTTGATATTTTTGCTGAGATGTAGAGATAGAAAACCTCTTTATCATATTTTGACATCCTAAAGTGGTGTCCTGCTCAATGAGAGGTAGTGCTATAAGCTTTGGAAGAAGCTAATAAATCAAAGGGGAAAAACAAGGTGGCACCTGGTACAAATATGAATGCAACTTTGTACAGAAGCAAGGTAGGTACCCCACCATTTCTTTTGAGTCTAAGAATCTATGGGAAGAATCTACATAATTGCCTACTAGATTAAGGGGCTTCTGGCAATGTTATGCCATTTTTTGTATGTAAGAAATTGGGATTGAACCCTATCCAAACAAACAAGAAGGTCATCCATCTTGATAAAATAGAGGTTAATGTAGTTGGAGAATTGATAAACATACATGTGGAAGTAGGATCTGACCCCAAGATTTTAACCAATATAGATATTCAAGTAGCAGACATTTCTGAGAATTATGGTATCCTATTGAGTAGAGATTTGATGAAAAGTATAGGGGGATATCTTTCCCTCAAATTTTCACATATGTGGCTACCATGGAGGAGAGTTCCTATGCAAATTAGGATTGAAAGTGGACCTCACCTCAAACATGTCATCAGTGAATATGATAGTCCCAATGAGGTAGCTTACTTTGAAACTACGATAGGAGTTTATAAAGGAGAGGAAATTTTGACCTTTTTACTTCTTGACCCTAAAGAATTATCAATACAAAATTCCCCCAACCCCATGATTATGTAAGGAAAATTAGATGTGAAAAACAATTTTCCTAACATCAATACCTAAGGAAAAAATGCAGAAGTACTTTTAATTTTTTCAATTACAGTCCAATTGAGATGCACTGTGAGATAGATTATAGAAACAAAGTATTTAGACAAACACACATGAACACCAGATATACGTGGGATACCCCTTATGGGAGAAAAACCCACCACACCAAGAGAAATCACTTTGTATTACAGTAATCAAGATTACATACAATTCTAGACTTATCTTTTTGGTGTCATTATACAGTAGCATTCATCATGTACATTCTTCAAACAGAAAAACTTCCAAGTTATAGCCTTTACATATTTTAAATCCTTCACTGATATAGTTTGAATTCTTCACACTTCACTATTGATCGAACTACTGTCCAACCCCCAAGCGTCTACAACTTCTGACTATATCCATGGTGTTCCCTAACTGTTGAGATTTCTCACAGAACTGTCGCATTGAACCAACTGCTAATGGTTCACTTTCAGCTTCCTTTATTTTTCCACGAGATTCCACGTATGACAGTCAAATGGTCAACAGAAATCATAATGCACTGGCATCTCAGTGAGACACTAACAGTGTCTTGCCGATGCCACATATAATTTGTACCGATGTCGCCAAGAGTCATCATAGTCACCAAGATGTTCTATTGAGCTCTATAAGTTACACTGAGCCACCAAGTAGTCGCCCTAACTTATCACTTTCACTAAGAGATCATAGTGAGTCACCAAAGGTATACCATAGACTTAAGTCATATTGAGCTTCAAGAGATAGTCGGCAAGACTCACATCTATCGCCGAGAGTTCATACCGAACAACTTGAGTTTCACCAAAGTGTTCAACATAAAACAGTGTTGGCAAGACATGTAGCTCTCGCTAAGAATTCTTATTGATCTCTATGACTTATCCAAAAATCTTTTTTTCCAATTGTTAAGAGTTACACCGAAGACATACACCTATTGGCTAGACAATCAGCTTTTGCCAAGACACCATACCGAGATCCATATGTTTCACTGATGATCAATTGTAGCCAAGAGCTACCCCGATAGCCATCGGCTATCAACAAGACATTTTCCACTGCTAAGAGGTTTCTCCAATAGCTTTAGGTTATATCGAAGGCTTCCAACACAATGAGTTGTTAGCGAGACATTTAACTCTCACTAAGACTTCTCACCGAACTTGCCGAGTCACTCTGATGAACTACCTTAGAGTCTCTGTCGGCAAGAGAATAACATTTCGCTGAGACATCTTAGAGAGAACCATAAGCTTCACCAAAGATCATAGTCACCAAGAGTCTCACTGATGCATGATTAAATGGCCTTTCAGCCAGAGGTCTCCCGAGTGCTATAAGGTCATACCAAACACATCATGCTACAACAATGGACTCCATAATGCAACCTTTTGGCAAGACAATGGCAGGGTTACAACGACCTATTCAGAAATGAATAAAGCAAACTGCTAGTTGGCCAGACATGGAACCTATCACACCGACTTGGTATTCATGGAGGTTTTAGCCTGTAATGTTTGAGACACATATTTCCAACAATCTCCCACTTAACGAAAATCATTCAGGCACCTCCAGAGCATAAATAATACTTACTAAAAAACATGGGCACTAAGGCTCATTGAACTGGCACACCATCTGAACTTGTCTATGCTCACAGGCTTCATCAATGCATCCGCAACATTCTTCAGAGTATCAACCTTTTCCAAATTGACCTTTCCATCCTCAACCATATCTCGTACAAAGTGGTACTGTACATCAATATGTTTCGTCCTGGCATGGAATGTTGGATTCTTTTCCAGACAAATGGCACTCTGACTGTCACATGAGATTGTTATTTCTCCTGCATCAAAACCAATATTAGAACACAAATGTTTCAACCATATAGCTTCTTTACAAGCATGAGTAGCTTCCATGTATTCAGCCTCTATAGTGGACAAAGCGACTACAGCCTGCCGCTTGCTCATCCAACTCACTGCACCACTATTCAACATGAAAACATATCCACTCGTGGATCTCTTGCTGTCAATGTCCCCTACCCAATCAGAATCTGCATATCCTCGAATGTTGAGAGTTCTTTGTGATTCAACCAAATTCCCATGGTAACACAAAGCAAAATCTGAAGTTCCCTTCAAATACCTAAACACCCTCTTCACAGCATCCTAATGTATTCTTCCTAGATTAGCCATAAATCGACTAAGTACTCCTACTACTTGGTCAATGTTTGGCCTTGTACAGACCATTGCATACATAAGACTGCCTATTGCACTAGCATAGGGTAAACTGGTCATGTCCTCCATCTTAGTAGGAGATTTTGGACAATCCTCAACATATAGCTTCATTTCCTGCATGACTGAAACAACTAACTGCTTGCAATAATTCATACAAAATCTCTCTAGAACAGTCTTTATTTACTTACTCTGACTGAACCAAAGCTTTCTATTCTTCCTATCCCTGGTTATCTCCATCCCCAGAATATACCTTGCTGCACCAAGATCCTTCATTTCGAACTTAGCAGACAACTGAGACTTAAGATCAGAAATCATTAGCTTGCTATTTCCTATGAACAACATATCATCAACATAAAGAGCAATAACAAGCACTTGATCACTTTCAGCTTTATAATAGACACAGTGATTAGATTTTGATCTCACAAAGCCTAAATATAATACATAGGTATCAAATTTCTGGTACCACATTCTAGGTGACTGCTTTAACCCATACAAAGACTTCTTTAATTTGCATACCAATTTTTCTTTACCTTTCTCAACAAAGTGCTTAGGCTAGGACATATAGATTTCTTCTTCAAGATCACCATGAAGAAATGTTGTCTTCACATCCATCTATTCAACCTCTAAGTCATAAGTTGCTACAAGTGACAATAGAAATCTAATGGACTTCAGCTTTGCTACAGGAGAAAGATTTCCCCATAGTCAATTCCCTCTACTTGGGAATAACCCTTTGCAACAAGTCGTGCTTTGTATTTTTCTACACTGCCATCCAAACCAATCTTTTTCTTAAATACCCATTTACAGCCCACAAGTTTTCTGCCTTTAGGCAAGGGCACCTGACTCCAAGTTTCATTTTTATCTAATGACACCATTTCTTCCTCCATGGTTTCCAACCAAGAATCTAAATCAGACATTTTAATTGCCTCCTTTATAGTCCTAGGCTCATCAGTGCTAGAAATCAAGGCATAGTCACAAGTAGAATCAATTAATGAGAACCCATACCTATCCGGTTGTTTCCTTTCTCGGGTTGACCTCCTCACTGGTTGAGGCTGAGGTTCATCTTCTTCAGAGCTTTCAGAACTACTTGAGCTCTCCTCAGTTTCAGGTATGTTTTGAATCTTCAATTCCTCTTTCTCTAGTGTAGGAGGAATTGCTGCTACATCCTTACTATTTTCTGACTTTGTCTCTAACTACAGATCCAAGGTGGAAGGTTTCAGCTCACAAAAGATTACACTCCTGTTGTATACAACCTTCTCTGTAACAGGATTCCAAAGCTTCTATCATTTAATGTTAGGACTATAGCCAATGAAAATACATTTGATAGCCTTGTTCTCCAGCTTAGATCTTTTTACATCTAGCACATAAGCATATGCTTCACAGCCAAAGACTCTAATATGTCTAAGAGAGGGCTTCTTACCAGACCACACTTCCAAAGGTGTCTTATCAACAAGAGCAGAGTTTGGAGACCGATTAACTAAGTAACATGCAGTAGCAGTAGCTTCAGCCCAGAACTTCTCCTCCAAACCAGCACTACTAAGCATACTTCTTGCTCTCTCCATCACTGTCCTATTGAAACTTTCTACAACTCCATTCTGTTGTGGAGTGTAAGGTGTAGTCTTTTGTCTTTTGATTCCATGGTCTTTACAGTATCTTTCAAATTCATCATAACAGAATTCACCGCCATTATCAATCCTTAAGCATTTTATTTTTCTATCGGTCTGATTTTCAACAAGATTTTTAAACTCCTTAAATCAACTAAACACTTTTGATTTACTTTTCAAAAAATATATAAATTCTCTTCTTGAATAATCATCAATGAATGACACATAGTATCTTGATTTAGACAAAGAAGGAACATCTACTAGACCAAACACATCCGAATGAATATAGTCTAACAAACTAGAAGATTTATGAGGATTGTCATAAAATGAAACATGATGTTGCTTTCCATATATACAGTGTTCATAGAATTCAAATTCCAGATTACAATCTTCAAGCCCCTCAACCAGGTTTTTGTTCTTCAATATTTTTAAACATTTTTCTCCTATGTGGCCTAACCTATGATGCCAAAGCATAGTCTTCTTTGTAGGAAGTTTTACTTCCATAGAGTTTACATAATTAGGGGCAATTCCCTCTTTATCTCCATGAGCAGCTTTCAGTGACTTCAAATAGACACTGTTACATTGAACAGCTTGTGCATCCAGCTTGTACAAGGTACCAATTCGAGCACCTCTAGCCAGCACCATTGTACCTCTAGTCATCTTGTAGCCACTTCTCGAGAACAAGACTTGTACTCCGATATCATTTAGCTTACTGACAGAAAGAAGATTTTGAGCCAGACCTGGTATGTGCATCACATCATTGATCCCCTTTATTTTGCCATCAGGGAATTGGATTTTGACTCTTCTATGACCAACAATTTCCAAGGTTGAATCACTCACCAAGTACACCTTTCCACCATCGTATTCTTCATACTTTGTAAACCATTCTCTGTGAGATGTTATGTGGAAGGATGCTCTAGAATCAATTAGCCAAACATCATCTGATTCCTGTGTAGCCAAGGCTACAATGAAGGCGTCACCATCACTATGAGAAGAACCATTTTCAGATAAGCCCTTCTTCTTTTTCTCCTCTTTACAATCCTTTCGGACATGACCAAGTTTCCCACAGTTCTAGCATTTCACCTTGGACTTCTTGCCAGGAGACCTTGATCTCCCCTCTAATTTTGATTTGGACTTATTGTCCTTCTTCTTGCCTTTCTCCTTTGACCTTCCTCTAATAGCAAAAGCCTCCTTCGCCATCTCAAAAGATTATTTTCTCATTTCTTCTGACAGCAAAGAACCAATAGTATCTTCCATTTTGAAACTAGATGTTGTACTCCCAATAGCCATCACTAGATGATCCCATGAGTCTAGCAAAGAACATAACAGAAGCATATAGCGATCTTCATCTTCAATCTTTACACCAGCAGATGTTAATTGTGCGAGTAGCATGTTAAATGCATTCAAATGATCAGCTATAGACCCTCCTTCCTGCATTCTCAAAGAGTAAAGCTTCTTTCTCAGGAATAGCTTATTCACCAAGGATTTCCCCTGATAAATGGATGTCAGTCTTTTCCACAAGAGAGAGGCATAATTCTCTTCATGCACATTGAGAAGAACTGAGTCTGCTAAACAGAGCCTTATCAACCCCTTCGCTTTTCTATCTACAAGGTCTCATTCTTCTTTCTTTATGCCTATAGGTTTAGTTCTAGACACAGCAAGCCAAAGGTCTCGATCTACTAAGAGATCCTCCATCTTGAGTTTCCACAATTCAAAGTTACTGCCATTGAATTTTTCTATTTCAATCTTCCTAGATGAACTAGACATCTTAATCTGTAAATAGAAATAACAATCTCTACAAAACTCCCACTAAACAATATTGACACAAAAAAATCAATGTACCCCCAAGGATAACACAACTGGCTAGGCTCTGATACCACTTGTAAAGAAAATTAGATGTGGAAAATAATTTTCCTAACGTCAATACCTAAGGAAAGAATGCAGAAGTACTTTTAATTTTTTCAATTACAATCCAATTGAAATGCACTATGAGATAGATTACAGAAATAGAGTATTTAGACAAACACACATGAACACCAGATATACGTGGAAAATCCCTTACGAGAGAAAAACCCACCACACCAAGAGAAATCACTTTGTATTACAATAATCAAGATTACATACAATACCAGACTTATCTTTCTGGTGTCATTATACAGCAGAATTCATCATGTACATTCTTCGAATAGAAAAACTTCCAAATTACATCCTTTACAGATTTTATATCCTTCACTGATACAATTTGAATTCTTCACACTTCACTATTGATCAAACTACTGTCCAACCCCCAACCGTCTGTAACTTCTGACTATATCCATGGTGTTCCCTGACTGTTGAGATTTCTCACAAAATTGTCGCACTGAACCAACTGCTAACGGTTCACTTTCGACTTCCTCTATTCGTCCATGAGATTCCACATATGATAGTCAGATGGTCAACAGAAATCATAATGCACTGGAATCTCAATGAGACACTAACAGTGTCTCACCGATGCCACATATACTTCGTATCGATGTCGCCAAGAGTCATCGTAGTTGCCAGGATGTTCTATCGAGGTCCATAAGTTACACTGAGCCACCAAGCAATCGCCCTGAATTATCACTTTCACTAAGAGATCATAGCAAGTCACCAAACACATACCATAGACTTAAGTCATATTGAGCTTCAAGAGACAGTCGGCAAGACTCACATCTATCACCGAGAGTTCATACTGAATAGCTTGAGTTTCACCGAAGTGTTCAACATAAAACAGTGTCGGCAAGACATGTAGCTCTCGCTAAGACTTCTTATCGATCTCTATGACTTATCTCGAAATCCTTTTTTCCTGTCATTAAGAGTTACATCGAAGACATACACCTATCAGCTAGACAATCAGCTTTCACCAAGACACCATACCGAGATCCATATGTTTCACCGATGATCAACTATCGCCAAGAGCTACACCGATAGCCATCGACTATTGGCAAGACATTCACCACCACTAAGAGGTTTCTCCAATAGCTTTAGGTTATACCAAAGGCTTCCAACACAATGAGCTGTCGGTGAGACATTTAACTCTCGCTAAGAATTCTCACCAAACTTGCCGAGTCACTTCGATGAACTACCTTAGAGTCTCTGTTGGCAAGAGAATAACACTTCGCTGAGACATCTTAGAGAGAACCATAAGCTTCACTGAATATCACAGTCGCCAAGAGTCTCACCAATGTATGATTAAATGGCCTTTCGGCCAGAGGTCTCTCGAGCACTATAAGGTCATACCGAACACATCATGCTACAGTGATAAACTCCACAGTGCAACCTTTTGGCAAGACAATGGCAGGGTTATAGTGACCTGTTTAGAAATGAATAAAGCAAACTGTTAGTCAGCCAAACATGGAACCTATCACACTGACTTGGTATTCATGGAGGTTTCAGCCTGTAATGTTTGAGACACATATTTCCAACAGATTAAATAAAATCAATAGGCATTGATCAAGAAGTTGCAACATGATCAGTTGGTCTTAGAGGAAGATATCGACTTGTAAAGTCTTTTACTCCCTAATTGGTGCAGGGTTCATTACCAAATTCATTCTGAATTGACCTACCAACCCTACACCAACATTTTAAATTATGTTTCCCAAGCTAAGGAAACTAGCCTAAGTCACCTTAAGACTGTTGCAGATCACTTCTCATTTGAAGCCAAAGAAGCAACAATGTTAACCAGGGATAAGATACCTTCAAAGGAAATTCCTTCTCAAATTGAACTTACCCCAATCATATTTCCAAACCAGCATATTTATGAGGAACAACCCCAAGGTTTGATTGATACCCCTACACTCACAAGTATACCAAATCCTAAGGGATTAATCAAAGATACAAGTGACTGTTAGAAGGATAGCCACATATTATATGATATATCTATGCAGGGACTAGAAATTCCACCAGAGGAACCTATTGAATGCCCCTTACCAATATTAGATGAAAAGGATCAAGTGCCCCCACCTATGGCTCATCCTATCCAAACGTCCATAATAACCTCAAAGGGATCAACCCCAGCTCAAGATCAGCTGTGAACCCTCATGTTTGATGGATTCAAATCCAAAATAGGTTGTGGTGTTGGGATTGAATTAACTAGCCCGAAAGGGGAAACTTTTTTGCTTCTTACAGGTTGTAGTTTGGATGCACTAATAATGTAGCAGAATATGAAGCTCTAGCTCAGGGGATGATGTTCGTACATAAGAAGAAAGTAACTGTCTTGATGGTTAAAGGAGATTCAGAAGTAGTTGTCAAGCAAGTGCGCAGCCAATACACATGTCACAACAGAAGGCTGGAAGCTTATAGAAATTGGATATGGAACCTGATTGAAGACTTTGGTGCTTTTGGGATTAGCTTAATCCCTAGAGAGGAAAATCAAATAGTTGATTCATAAGCTATTGCTACAAGTACCCTAGAACCCATGCAAGGCTCCAAGCTTAAGATATTCTTAGTAGAGTTGATTTCCACCCCAGTTGTTCCTGATAATGTTAGGAACTTTCAAGTCTTTGATAATGATCGACATATCCTAGATTTTCTAGTAAGTTTAGATGTTTTTGAAGGGCAGATCATTGATGAGTCCAATAGGTATCAAGGAGATTGGAACCCTAAAGGTTGTGATATAGAGAGGATCCTCAATTTAAAAAGTAATAGCATTCCCAAGGGAATGGTTGCCTTAGAAAGAATTTTTTATTCAAACCCAAGGGCTCGGGAAAAGATATCAACTGAAGATAAAGGAGGTGAATATCAAACTGTTAACCTAGCTAATTCTGGCCCAGAAAGGAATGTTTACATAGGGAAAGCTTTCCCTAAAGCAATCAGAAAAGATATACTGATGGAATTGAAGAAAAACATTGTTGCAATAGCCTGGGGGTATGAGGATTTAAAAATATTTGATGCTTCTGTAATGACTCATACTATTCCTTTGAAAATTGAAGCTAAACCATTTCAGCAGAAGCAGCGGCCTATCAATGCCCTCATTGAACCACTGAACTTTAAAGAAGTTCATAAATTTTTTTCTGCAAGAATAATCTTCCCTGTACGACACTCAACATGGGTGGCCAACCTAGTTCTAGTTCGTAAGAAAAATGGAGAGATTAGGCTATGTGTGGATTTCAAGAATCTAAACAGAGCTTCAGAAAAAGATAACTACCCACTCCCTTCACTATACAAAGTCTTGCAGACTGTCAATGGGTCTCAGATGATATCATTCCTGGATGGTTATTCTAAATACAATTAGGTAATGGTTAACTGTGAAGACATAATGAAGACAACCTTCACTACTAAGTGGGAAACATTTGCTTATAGAAGGATGCCATTCGGTTCGATAAAGATTGGGGAAACCTTTCAGCATGCCATGGACATAGCATTCAAATATCTGATTGGAAAATGCATCATCGTCTACATGGATGACCTGACAGTGTTCTCTAAAGATAGACTGGACCACGTTGTAGACTTAGCTAGAGTTCTAGAAAGATGTATCCAGTATGGTGTCTCCCTAAATCCTAAAAAGTGTGTGTTTGGGGTTTTTGAACGGAAGCTTTTGGGACACATAATCTCAGAAAGGGGAATATCGATCGATCCAGACCGAGTTGAGTCCATTCTAAAGATAGCCATGCTAGAAAGCAAGAAGGAGATGAGATCCTTCTTTGGAAAGATCAACTTCGTGAGAAAATTTATCATAGGCTTTGCAGAAGTTGTTAAACAACTGAATAAAATGATGAAGAAAGACACCAAAATCAAATACCTACCTTTTGAAAAACAAGCTTTTTCATTGGTCAGAGTTGTCAAGAAGTTCAAGCACTACATTCTTCAAATTCACATTATTGTTGTAGTCCCTGATGTTGTCGTGAAGTCTCTACTTATGTAGAGCGAGCTAGGGGAACGAAGAGGGAAATGGATGGCCATTTTGCAAGAGTTTAATTTGGAGATTCACCCTATGAAAATTATCAGAGGTCTAGGCCTATCTAAATCCATGGTGAATGCTAGTGAGAACATTATTTTCCAACAATACACAACTCAGTCATTTTCCAACGACCCTTGGTATGCTGATATCATCTATTTCATGCTGAATAATCGATGCCCAGAGGGAATGAATACAACTAAGAGGAGTGTTGAGAATCAAAAGCTCTCACTATATGCTCAAAGGAGGATTTTTATATAGGAAGAATTTTGAAGGGGTGTACCTACGATGCCTTGATCAGCAAGAGGCTAAGTTTGTAATTACTGAATTTCATGGGAAACATGGCATAGGTCATAGGTCTACAGATTCATTAGCACACCAGATCCTCAAATCTGGTTATTACTAGTTGTCTGTGTTCAAAGACACTCATCAGCATGTGAGAACATGTCACATATGTCAGATTTCTACATCAAGAGAATGCCACCCGGCCATGCCATTGCAGCCTGTTTATGAGGTAAGACCATTTGCCCAATAGGCGCTGGACTTTATTTGTCATGACCCTCTTTTTGTTAAAACTTTAGACATATTATAATTTTGTGTGGTAATATTATGTAAGTGTTTTTATATAATTAATTTATGTGTGAAGAAGGTAGAGATTAAATAAAGAAAGACATAAATAAATTAAACAAATAAAAATTAAAATTAAAATTAAAAATTAAAAAAAAAAATGTTAAATACACACTCCTAAAAAGGAACAAATAAAAGTTAACAATATTAATAAATAAGTGTTAGAGAAAAATAAAAATAATAAAATAATAAAATAAAATAAAATGATGAATAAAATAATTGTGAATAAAAAGCTAATTCATTAAGTGACAAGTGTACCCATCCTATCCTAAGCATTATTAATTGACACAATCTATCATTATACTTAATTAATAAAATTATTCATTTTACTAAGTCATATTAACTTAATATAATACATCATTTAATCTAATTAATTAGGATTAGGGAAATGTCACTATCCTTGATAATCCATTAATTAGTTAATCTTAAATTAATTGATTAATTAATCTTCATTATATTTTTTTCAAATTTAAAAATTTATTTTAATATCACTCATATGTAACTTGCATGCACAAGTCACTATCACCTTACAACTCACCCCCACTCACCCTTGTGTGGGAGTTACACCATGCATGTGACCTTTCCTCTTTTAGCCATTTGGCTTCCCCATGTGTGCTCACACATGTGTGAGCACACATGGTCAAACCACCCTCCATTACATATCATTATCAAGCCACCCTCTCTTTTATATGTCATAGACATGTCAACATCCCATCTACCCAAGGTGTACTCACAAATCAAAATTTGTATTTTAAAATTAGAATTCTCTTTCATATAGTTATTTAGGCTTGTTCTATTGACTTTAAGGTAAAAATGAACCCCCAAGGTAAGTACCTATTGGGTGGAAGCTTATTGAAAACATAACATGGCCTTTTGGGCAAAGTATGAACCCCTAAAAGGTCACTTAAAGAGAAGTGACGAATTTTATAGTCTTGAGAAAGGTGTGGAGACTTGTCATATCCATTTCTCCCAAGGGGTGCTCACACATGTGTGAGGACCCTTGGCTCCTCTCCCCATGCCATGTGGTCCTATTTTTAAAGCCTTCTTCTTATGAAACTTGTCACAAAGTGAGGCTATCAATTCAAACCCCACCTTCTCAAACAATCCTAGCCGTTGAATCAATCTCTAATCTTAACCCTCCATTTACCTCCTCTCAAGTCTATAAATTGAGGCCATTTCTTCTCTCATCAACAACACATGAATGGTATTTTTATGCTATCATTTTGAAGAAGGATATGATTGAAGGAGGAAGAATCAAGTTGAAGAAGGCACAAAGAGAAGATTTGTTGCAACTCCATCAACATCAAGGTATTCTTTACTTTGATTTACTTTTAGAATAACTAATCAAATCTAGAAAATTTGCTAGAATCAATCTATTCTTTATTTATTTTTATTTTTTCAACTAAATCTAGAATGGAACTAATATTTCTACTATTATTATTCCTATTTTATTTTTTCTTCTTTAAATCAATATATTTATTATCATTTATGTTTATTTACAAAGAAATTATTTTCCTCTAATCCGGTTAATGTTATTACAAATATAAATCAATTTTTATAAAATAAAATTTATAAATAAATGAATCATTATTTTATTAGTGTTAAAATACATATGTGCTTTTGTATTCAAGTTCTTTATAATATCTAATTAATATTCATTTAATTCTTAAACGAAATAAGTTTTAAAGTTAGATTGTTCTTTGGAAATAAATAAATTGATAGAATTTTTTTTTTTAAAAAGGGGTATCAATTGGATAGATTAAATAATAAAATATTCGGTCTAATTAACTATCAAAGGGTTGGTTCAATCATAATATATATATATATATATAATCTATAAACTTCTCAATTTTAATAAAGTTATCCTAACTTAGCAAGACAATAAATTAACTAACATCGATGGTTGATGAAGATTTAGTCCAAACTATGGTTCTATGAGATAGTATTTAATTTCCTTTAAACAAATATGGAATTGGTTACTAGCTAATGTTGAATATAATTAATGGACTTATAATATCTCTTTTCTTCATAAATAATGATAAACTATGAGTATGGACTTAGTTATAAAAATTTTAAAATAGAGGAATGACAACATTTATATCTTATGGCAATACTATATTTTTATGACAATAATTACAACTCTATAATAATAATTATGACCATTAAACATTAAATTATAAGCTTAAATTTACAAAATACTATCTAACTTAAGGCATTAATAACATATCTTTAATCAAATTTCTTTTTTGTTATGCCACAAACTTAGCTCTTAGATTTATTGTAAACTCTCTCTCCATGTAATAAATTTATTTTCTTGGGATTTAAGGTTTATAGCACATCATAGTTATGATTTAATATATTTACAATAAACTTAAATATCATGGTTATTCTTTAAATTAATTTTCTCCCTCAATATACAAGTAGATTCATTTTTTTTTCTTAAAACAAGGTTGACTCATTTAATTACAACAAGGTCATAGTGAATAAATAATTATGTAATTATTCGAATATTATCAAGAATAAACTTATGCAAATTAATGAAAACCTTCTTTAGATAGATCATAAATATTGAGGCATTAGTAGTATAACTTATACAATTAAAAATCAAGGCTCTTATTAAGACATTGTATTGGTTTATCTATCTAAGAAATTAGTGTAATAACTTATACAATTTATATCAAGTCTCTTTTTAGTTGGATTATTTATTTATTTATGCAACCAAAATTAATAAAATTTTTTGTCTTGAAACAATAGATTATTCCATGAAGTCTCTTTGAGTTAGAATTATTTATGCTAACTTAGATGAATATTTATCTTGAAAATATTAGTGTCATGCAATTTAAATCAAAACTACTTATTCTATGACATAGACTATGCAAATAGATTCAAACTTTTCCTTTCTAGAAAATACTAACATTTCAAAATAATTAGATTCATACCATCTATAAATTAGATCACCTATCTTAAAGAATTTAACTTTATATTTAAGTGTTTTTATTTCATAAATGGATTTGACTATTCAATTCATTGTTACAAAAATTTATACTTTCATAGGATGTAAGTAATACTTCTTTCTAGCAATTATACTTGAATAAATATTTTTCTAGTAATTTCATTTAATTTTACTTCCTTAGCAAGAAGGTATAAAGTTTTTATATTCCATTTGGTTTATGTGCACAAGCTACTTTTCTTATTATTTGATAATGCATTTAATTTCTTCTTAGATAGAAAACTTAAATAAGAGGAGGAAAACATAAAAACTAGCAGCATTCGGTATTAATGGTGCCTCTGACTCACGTTTACGGGTAATTCCGTCGCGCTTGAGTTACTACACTTATAGCCTAATAAAGCTGCAACAACGGCGTCTGTGGCATCGTCCCTATAAATCGCCAGCGAGTAATAAGGAACATTTTTGGAGTTAAAATCCAAGGGGCAGGAAATCCCTCTTGGATCGATAATCTAAAAAAGATAATACTATAATGGACTTACATCCACTAGTGAAAATCATAGAAAACCCAAATAGGGTTTGGGCATGTAAATTGACTTTTTAATTCTTTTATCTTCGATGATTTGTTGTTCAACGGGAAAGGGTGACGTGACTTATAGGAATTTAGGACATAGATGAATTAGGAAACAAGCAAAAGATCACCATGAATCTTTATGCTCCCTCATGTGGGTAGCAACCAAAGAGAAATTGTTCGGGGAGATGACCCTAGAAAGGGTCACGTACCCACAAAATAGTTTACATCCAACAATAGATTAGAAAATAGAACTACATATTATACGCCTTGATCCCGTGCTGAAACGGTGTATGTAGGCAGTCTAGGGACGGAGTTGTCCCTAGTATGCAGGCGCTCGGAGTGGGGATTTAGGATTGGTTAAGGGTGTTTACCTTATTGGACTTGTTAAGATACCTTAAGATAAAGGAAGATAAATAAATATTAAAATTAAAGTTAGAGATTACTTGTTATACTCAGAAGGAATCCCGAATGGATTCGCTTGATTCCTCAAGGCTTCAAGCCAAATTTTGCGGTGGGACTCAAGATTTTATTATTATCTCACATACTCCTAAGGACGTTGACCTCGGTGCACTCCTAGTAGGGGAGTGTAGTTTTTAGAGAGTGACTCAAGACCTGGATGGTCCCGATGAGTCTAATTCTCTGGCCAGAGCATTTTCTAACCCAAGTGGTTAGATGTCTACCATATTTAGATAGATAGATCTTGGTCCCCAAATGGACATTAACCTAACCCGAAAGGTTAGATGCCTATCCCAGATGGATAGATGAATATTGGTCCCAAATGGAAATTATCCTAACCCATATGGTTAGATGCCTATCCCAGATGGATAGATGTCTATCCCGTATGGATAGAAGTTCCTGAGTATACAACTAATTGAGCAAGATATTAAGGGATTTACTAAAAAAAAAATAGTGAAATTTTTGGTTCAAGGAAGTGTGGGTCTTTACATTATTGGGGTAATTAACCCAAATTCTTCTACAAGACACAAACTTTTTTGACTGCCACTAATTACTACATGAGATGGACAGATGTTATACCTTGTAAGAACAGTACAACAGAGGTTGTGATCAAGTTCCTCACCGAATGTATCACAACTAGGTTTGGGGTACCCTTCACATTGGTATGTGACAATGGCTCTTCCTTTTCTTCTGCTAAGTTCATTTCATGGGTTTATGATCACAAAATTGTTTTAAAATATTCTTCAAACTATTACCCGCAAGGAAATGGAGTTGCAGAATCAACCAATAAGAATTTCTTAGGGGTAATAAAAAAATTGTTAGAGAACAACCCTAGGGACTGGCACACCCAGCTGAGATTCACGTTATGGGAAAATAAAACTAGGATTAAGGCTGCTTTAAAGACTTCACCATTTAAACTAATGTATGGACAAGATCCTATGTTCCCTATTCATTTGCAAATACCTATCCTTGAGTTTATGTAGAAATTCTACTCTAAAGATGATAGGATAGAAGTAAGATTAGCTGCCTTGTTGAAATTAGAAGAATAAAGAGATGTTGCCTTACAACAATTCTTTAGACACCAGGTTGTTGTCAAATGTTGGTTTGACAAAAGAGCCAAAATCAAGGCTTTTAGAATATCTAACCTTGTGTTTCTATAGGATAAAGTTAGTGAAAAGAAGGGAAGTCACTAGAAATTTGATAATCTCTAGTTAGGTCCCTATCAAATCGTTGAGATCCTAGGAGAAAACACTTTCTGGCTGAGTAGTCTAATGGGAGAACCTGTTCCATTGCCTATCAATGGATAATTTCTTAAACATTATTTTGGGTCATGAAATTTGGTATTTTGCTGGGGAGTGCATTTATGTGAATAGTTCTTGCTTTTCTTCTTGTAAATAATTTATGTAAATAATTTTTTATTCTCTCTATGAATAGTTTACTGTTCTTTGTGTAAATAATTTGCTTTTCTGTTTCTAAATTTTTTTTGTTGTTTGTTTGCTTGTTCTTTCCTTTTGTCCTTTTGTTTCCTTTGTTGTTTGTTTTATGTCTTATTTTTTCTTTGGGGTTTCTTTGTTCTTTTCGTCTTGAAATGGTGGGTTGTTATCTGAAGTGCACTTTGGTTATTAGGAGAGAAGTGGTTTAGATATTTTACAGGTTTTCTGATTAGGTGATTTTGTCCTAAATTCTTTGTTTTATTCCCATTGTCAATAAGAGTTGTGGAAAGTCTTGAAAAAAAGGTGCAAAGTAAAGAATCTTCATTAACTACCTCTGAATCTATCACAAATCATCAAAATGATCTCCTCTTGTAATGGTATTTTTTCCTAGGATGGTAGTGTTGCAAGATTTGAGTGAAAAATACGATATGAGGTCCATGGTAGTTTTCAATCCAGAACGGATGTTTGACATCTGACATATTGAGAAAAATTGAATAAAATATCTGAAACTCCAAGAGAAAAAAAAGAAGAAGAGAGAACTATCTAAAAAGAAAAGAGGACTCAATATGAATGGGTGATTCTAGAAAACTATTGGTTAATTAATGCAATTTAACTCATTCTTGAACAAGAGAAATAATCAAACAAACAGATAATGAAATGATCCTTGATCACTTGATCTCATTAAAATTTCATATACACCATTACAAGGAGAGACTTGAGATTTTATCAATTACATTCACTGTCCATAATGTATCTAGAAGCCTTACATTCAATACTATTTGCCCTGCCCTCAAATTGACAATAAATCTGATCTGTTCTAATTGTTCTTTCTTTAGACCAGAACCTAGCTACCCAACTAGAGACAACTAGTTCCCTTACAATTTTTCAACTAAAAAATGAACCCTTAACCTTTTGGAAAGACATTACATTTATACAGCCAGGGTCACCATGTCAGCACGAGTCTACGTGGATACCAACAGAAACCCTAGCTAACATGGAAGCACATCATGTAGCTCAGCCACAAATCTCCACCAACCAATCTAAATCATCTTGAAGGCTCCTGTAAGGTGGAACAGGGAGAATGTCACACAATCTGGTCGAATCGAGTAGGTACAGGGATGGCCAGCCATGGCAATCAAACTAGGAAGTAACATCAATCATGCCATCCTTGGAAGAAGCAGGTGCGACCATCACAGATTCAAAGGCCACAAATGTAGAATTCAGCTGTTCCAACCACTTCTCCATCTCAGATAGTTCGTTGCCCTAATTCGGCAATAAATTCCACCTCTGCCGTGCCAACCCGCACCCGCAATCGAGGTTCAGGACCAAAATGGAGTCACCATGTTGATCCCAAGTGAGATCCTCATTGTCATTCTTCAGCCCAAACAGGTGACCAACTACAATGAATACATCTTGAAATCGATCCACATCGGTCACCTCCCCAGTAGACCAGTCGGCTAGACATCATAGCGAGAACTTGTGTGTTTGATTGAACAGCTGAGTCGGCGAGACCGGGCACACATCGGCGTGAGATTTCAACTTAGAATAGCGCCCCATCGGTGAGAGAAAGCTCACTCGACAAGAGGTCATGGTGACACCCGAATAGACACACAATCGGCAAGAGAAGATGGACTCAAGAAGACATCAGGGTGATAGTGAGCAAAGGGCACAAAATCACGCTGAGGAGCCCATCGTATCGACAAGACATCATCAGGTCAAGGAGACATCTTATAGACATTCCATGTCTCACCAAAAGCTCACGTTTCATTCTTGTTGCCAAGACAAAACACCTTCGGGGGGACATCTCATAGACTATTATGTATTCTGTTGAAACATCCCAAGCTCACAATAGATCGCCAAGACATTAATGATCTCACATTGACTGAAACCTTTTTTCCTTTTGTGCATTGCTATAACATTAAGATATCGAGAAGACCTCTTGTAGAGCACACCATGTCTTTTTGAAAGTCTTCATTCACTTGTATGTCCCTAAGACAATCAAAACCTATGCCGACGAAGACCCTTTATGTTCCACCGGCGAGATCGAGGGTTACTCACTGAGACCTCTCAAATTTGGAAAGATGTTATATCAATAGTCACAACTCATGCTGAGATACTTCCATATGCTCTTATCAGTGGGACCAAGAGGATTTCTCTAAGATGTTACACTAAAAGCTCCAAGTTTGGCCAAAATGAATTCCATATGTTATGTCGGTGAGACAAAGATACTTCGCCAAGACCTATTCTAAAAACCCAGACTCTTGCCAATACGCTTCCATCCACCATCGGCCAGTGTGACCTTGCAAATTCGCTGTGACTTCACACCGATAGCATGACACTTTGCTGAAATGCTCAATCAAAAGCGAGTCAGTGTGACACTTCAATTTTGATAAGACCTTATGCTGACTATACCATAAGCTGATAGAGAATACTTTCTGTCACCGAAATATGATAAAAGTCTTGCCAACTATAGCCTGAATGATAAATTCAATCACCAAGACTTCTGAAATGTCTTGCCTATAGGCAACTCAGACATTTCAAATTGGATTGGGAAGATTCTTCAAACAACTAAAACCTATGATGTGCAAGGAGAACCATTGTGAGAGAAATCAACAATGAGATCCAACAAACCCATGGCATGTTGAGCTCAACCCTTGTGGGAGCCCACTTGTCCCACATGTAGAATGAAAGGGAAAAAACACCAAACCAGGGAATCACCAAAGAGATCAAAGAGTGCATAACCAAAGAATGAAAGGCAACCCGAAAAAGTGACTAACATAGGCTCCAGTTAGGGGATCTATGCCCCTAGTGGGCATAGAAAGAATCAAGGTCACTGGGAGAGCATACCAGATAGAAAAGACCAAAACCAACAAGGAATTGGCTGAGACAAAGCCAGTAGACACAAACAAGAAAACAAAATGGAAAGCATCTCCCTTAGAATTTCTAATGCTTGATTCTGATCAACGCATTTCAGCATGACTCCTTCTCTACTTCTCCACCACAAATTTCCTTATATGATAACATATCTGATAGCGTATAACTTCAATGTCCTCTTTTGATTTTCATTCAGGTCATTAGAGCACTTCATCCTCTGTAGATAATAGATCACATCCTTACATTACTCAGAGTGTTCCATATCACATATGTTTGATCTGTTTTCCTCTCCCTATGAGTTTATTTGATTTTCTTCCACATTGGTTTGGTCCATGAGCTTGGCCAATCCTTGTCCCCTCACCAACTTAGTGATGTGGACGTCAATATTAAACTCTTGAATTCTATTAATCCATCTGCATCTCCTTCCTGACACTTCCTGCTTGTGAAAATGTTTTTAACTAGTGCATATGCATGTTTCTCATTTATGTCATATTTCAATTCTACAGCTTGTAAAGACTTACTGATGAAGGCTATGGGGCTGCTCGAAACCATTATCATTCTTCTGTAACAACACCCCTGCTATAGTGTGAAAAGAGGCAAACGTGAACAACTGGAAAGGCTTTGAATAGTCGGGTGTCTTCAACACAGGAGCATCTTTTATTGCTTCTTTAATGGCTTGAGAAGCCTTTAAGGGCTCTTCTGACCAGACTATCCTCTCATTCTTCTTCAGCATTTTGGAGACAGGTCTGGTAATTTCTACACATTTAGTGACAAACCTTCTCAAGAAGTTTATTTGACCAAAGAAAGATTGTACTCCCTTGACATTCTTTGGTGGTTGGATCTTATCAATGGCTACTATCCTTTCTAGATCAATTCTGATGCCATCTTTTGAGACAATGTGCCCCAATAACTTTCCCTCGTTAACCCCAAAGACACATTTCTTGGGATTAAGGGAAATACCATATTCCAACACCCTGACAAATATTTTCTCTAAGTGAGAGCAATGGTCCTCTTCTTTCTTGTTGTGAGTAGTCAAGTCATCTTGTTAAACAACAAAGAATACGCCTAAAAACTTAGCAAAGGCCACATCCATGGCTCTTTGAAAAGTGGCACCAACATTAATTAGGCCAAAAGGAATTCTCACATAGACATAAGTTCCCCAGGGTGTGGTGAATGTTGTCTTGTACTGACCAGACTATCCTCTCATTCTTCTTCAGCATTTTGGAGATAGGTCTGCTAATTTCTACAAAGTTAGTGACAAACCTTCTCAAGAAGTTTATTTGACCAAAGAAAGATTGTACTCCCTTGACATTCTTTGGTGGTTGGATCTTATCAATGGCTGCTATCCTTTCTGGATCAATTCTGATGCCATCTTTTGAGACAATGTGCCCCAGTAACTTGCCCTCCTTAACCCCAAAGGCACATTTCTTGGGATTAAGGGAAATACCATATTCCAACGCCCTGACAAAGATTTTCTCTAAGTGAGAGCAATGGTCCTCTTCTTTCTTGATGTGAGCAGTCAAGTCATCTTGTTAAATAGCAAGGAATATGCCTAAAAACTTAGCAAAGGCCACATCCATGGCTCTTTGAAAAGTGGCACCAGCATTAATTAGGCCAAAAGGCATTCTCACATAGACATAAGTTCCCCAGGGTGTGGAGAATGTTGTCTTGTACTGCTCTGATTCTTTCACCATGACTTGGTTGTAATGAGAGAATCCATCCATCATGGACATAAATTCAAATCTAGTCACTTTCTACAACATAGCCTCCATGTTTGGGAGTGGATAGTTGTCTTTCAATGATGCAATATTCAAATTTCTGAAATCCACACACAACCTGAGATTACCATTCTTTTTTCTGACAGGAACTAGGTTTGACACCCATGATGAGTGCCTTATAGGCTTAATAATCCCTGCATCACTCAATTTTGTTAGTTCTTCCTACATCTTGGATCTCAAGGTTGGATTGATAGGCCTTTGATTCTGCCTGAATGGTCTCACATCAGGTTTTAGGGGAATTTCATGTTGGAAAAATTCTTCCCTGTTAGACTTCAAGTCATCATAAGACCAAGCAAACACATGCCTATATTTCCTCAATAGGGTAATCACCATCTTCCTTACATGAGGCTTCATCTTCTTGCCTATGGACACCTTTTTTGGTGCACTATCAGTCCCTAGATTGATTTCCTCTAGGTCTTCTTTATGGGTAGCATCTTGTCTTGTATTGGACTTGTCTGGTCCTTCAAAAATTCTTTTCAGTGCTACTAGTCCTTTTGGGATTTTATTGGTCTTCAATTGAATTACTTCATTCCCGAACAAGGTTCCTTTACCATTCTCTTCTACCACATATGAGAAAAAAATGATCTCTTGATGCTCATATTGGTCTACACAGTGCAGGAATTTCAAGATACCATTGTCATCTTGAAAAACTTGCCAATTGCTGATATGATCAGGCACTACAGGCCTGGTTTGTATCTCAATACTAGAGATGCCATTGAAGGTCACTTCATCTAGTTTAACAGCAATATTGGCTAGGAATTTAGCCTTGGTATTGTTACCTCTTTCTACCCAATCTATTCAAAAGGCATGAAATGCCTCAATTCTATCCCACACTTCATTCCTATATTGCCTCAAGCGCTTGTCCTTAGTGACAAATCTAGACCTGACTTGAGAGACTACTATCTCTGAGTCACCAAATACCCTCAGTGATTTTATACCATGTTTAGAGGCAATTTTTAGGCCAAGCAACAAGGCATCATATTCAGCTATATTGTTTGTACATGCAAATTGGAGTAGAAAAGAATACTTAAAAGTCTTACCTTGTGGTGATACCAGCAGGACACCAGCACCTGAGCCATCCTTGGAGCAAGCTCCATCAAAGTACATGGTCCAAATTGTTTCCTCTAAAGTAGTGTGCATGATCTCTTTGACTATTGGAACTGACCTGGTCTTTCCATCTTCTTGTTCTACCTCCTCAACTTGAAACGTATCCATATCTGTATCAACAAAGTTGATAAGTGGAGGTTCTTTTGTTTTACCAGTAGATTCAATCATATGCTCGCACCTTGACTCCTAGGCAATCTTAACATCCTTCTGATCAATTGAAAAGGTAGCAAAGGATAAGTCACATTGCATACTTCCTCCCATAGAAGTACACTATTTCCTTGACAGCAGCATTCCATATGCTAGAGGGATATCAGCTACTATGACACTCATGAAAAATTCCTTCTTAGGGCAAGCTGCCAGTCTATATGATACTTCATTTATGATTCCAATCACAGGGATCTCCCTTGAGTCCATAGCATAGAATTTTCCATAAGTGTTGTCCACCTTTAAGCCCATTGCCTCCATGATTTTGACAAGCATCACATTATTTGAGGCACCTAAATCAATCATACAATTTCTGAGCAAGTTTCCATTGATAATCAGGCTCAAAAAGAAGGGGTTGACCAGATCAGGGTTAGCGGTGATTGTATTTCCTAGATAGACTTCAGGATTCCCATCTATGTTTAGTCGAGCTGCATCATCCTTCACCTAGCTTGCACTTGTTTCAGGTATTTGAGCTTCCATTTTGGGTTGATTATTCCCAGCAATGCTCTTAATGACTGCCATTGTTTTATGCTTATGGTCATCAATCCTCATCATCTCAAGAAGCGGGACTGTGACCCTTATGTGAGATAGGACCTGAAACATGTAAACTGGTGCATAACTTGGAATCTTTGGGAATATATCTTCATGAGAAGTCAGTGCATCTATTTTCTTACCATCACTTTGATTTGCAGGCCCCAATTCTTTCATCTTTGTATCTGATGAAGTAGCTTCATTGGTTATCTTAGCTTTGTCATTCTTTTTAGCCCAAATTCTTGGCTCTTTGACTTCCTTAGCTTTGGTACTAGTTTTTGTGTTTTCAACTCTAGTCCCTTTAGGATCAGTATCACCTTCTTTAATGAATATTCCCCCTTGGTGACCTGGATTAGCCTTTACCACCCTATTTTTGAGGTGAATATAATTTCTAGCCTGAGCTCTAGTGGCCAATGCAACTGCATACCTTTCTATATCTTCATTAGAACGTCTCCTCAAAGAAATGCCATAGGTTTCAAGGTTGTAAGTAGTAAAATGATCATCTTCTTCTCCATAAGAAAGTACTTGTTGCTGATGAAGAAGACCTTCTTGTCTTTGCATATATATCTCATTTGTATCAGCACAACAGTCAGAGGAATATTCCTCATACTCCAAATCTGACTTGGTCATGAACACATTTGAAGTCTCATTAGCGTTTCCAGGATAATCACCTTCCTCATAACTTCCTTGCTTTTCTTCCACTGCCTTGGCCGCAACAGTACACTGATGTGAGGAGTGTGGCATTTCACAGGCATCAAACCATGGCAAATCATCTACCATGTTTGAGATATTCTTCTATAATGGATCAGGCACTCCATGGAAGTTCCTTTGATTATTGGGAATAGGTTTCCCATCATTCCAGTTGGTGTGGTATGGGTAATCTTGTAGCCTTGGGGGCCTTTCATTTCTCTAAAATTGGGGCCTTTCAGACTTTGCTTGCTTCTATAGTAGGTTCAAAACTTGATCCCATTTGTCATCTGGTGTTGCATCTTTGACCCCTTTCTCATTTGAAGGCTTAGAAGCTTTGGTAAGCCTGGGATCATCTCTCCTACCCATCTTACCAAATGCTCCTCTATTATTTTCAATGTTTACAGCCATCTTGTAAGCCTCTTGCAGGGATTGTGGGTCTTTATCTCTAAGCAAGTAGCACATCTTGCTGTCATAGGCATTACAGTAAGTAAAAAGACATGATCTTTCATTAGGTCAGAGAGAACCAGGGACTTTAGCCATTGCTTTCTTGAATCTTGCATTAAATTCAGTAGCCATTTCATTATTTCCTTTTGTGATGTTATTGAAATCATGCATCTTGAACCTTGGGCCAGTCTGGTCACAATACTGCTCTCTGAAAATTCTGAAGAAAGAATTCTTAGAATCAATGCTTAAATTAGGTAGACTTCTGTACTAGTGTCTTGCATCCTCTGTCAGAGATTGCATGAAGTATTTCATGGCTACATCCTCATCCCATAGCTCAAAGTCTTCTAAAAAACTTTCAAAAGCTTTAAGGTGATGCTCACCACTGATAGCATTATTGCCTGCAAACTTTGGCACATGTTTCCTAGCATTATTAGGTATAGGGTTTGGGTAACTAGGGATATTATCAAAACATAACTGCCTGTATCTGTCAGTATGAGTCCCTCCTCTTCTCATAGGTCTTCTTTCGTATTAGTATCTCTCTGTCTTACATCTTCATGACATGATTTTTGACCTTGAGGCTCTTGTAGATCTACAAAATGGACAACTTTTTCATGACCTCTAGGGGGTGAAAGGGAGCTAGAAGGATTATCGTTGGGTAAGCTTCTATCACCATGGTTAGGGTTTGAAGAAATAGATCAACCACATGTGTTATGAGCATCAGGGACAGGATCCTTCAAAGTAGATTCTAGAAAACTAAGCTTCCTCTTCATCTCTTTGTTTGTTGCAAGCAATTCCATCTCCCTTGTTTTTCTCTCCAACTCCTCATTTTCTCTCATTAGCTTATCAAAAAGTGAGGCAGTGTTATTTTGATCTGTGTTCTTCTCAGCACCTCCTTCATTTATCCTCACTCCTTCATTTCCTCTTCTTTCCTGCATAGGACGCTTACCTTTGTCCACATTTTGAGGCTATTTACTGGTATTCCTAGGAGGAGGAACAACATGTTCCTCAACTCTATCACTTTGAGGTTTACTTCCGACCTTATTACCAAGGGGTTAGAGAGGAACCTTCCTAAAGTTTCTAGCAATACCAGGGTATCCTCATTTTGTTGGGCTTCCAATCTATCCATGGCTTCCATCTCTTTAACTCTTCTACGCAGCTCATCCCTCTGATCCATAGCATCTCTTATCTTTTTCTCTTTTGTTGCTTCTCTCTGTTTCCTACTTTCATTTAGTGTAGCAATTTGCTGATAAAGTCTTTGTATATCATCAGAGATCTCATCCTCATCAAGTAATGTAGACTCTCTATCAGAAGCTATAATAGCAGTTTGGTATAGATGCGGGTTGTGGGAATAGTCATCCCCAGTGGATGAATCATTTGGGACAAAGGTAGCCCTAAGAGGTGTGGGAGTGGGGCATTCTATAGTTCTAGCATGCCGGGTATTCCTATTATTCCTTTGGAATCTACCCCTTCCCCTTTGTTGTATGGCATTTTCACCATGATCTGATGAATATTCATTTACAATATTTTTCATATGCACTTCACCTCTCTCATTTGATACATTATCATCTAAATCTACCAAATCTCTTTCACTTTGTGAACCGAAATGAGAAGAAACTTGATGTTCAGGGGTGGGATGGGATGTAGACATACCTTTTTGTGCTGGTTTTTCCTTCACCCATTTGCCTTTGTTTCTAGGTAACTCTTCTTCCAGCTCCTGCTCTGGATGGTTTCTGTAATAACCCCATGTTCTCCTCATTTTAACGGGGATTCCTTCAGCCTTCTTGACTCTCTTTGAATTTCTGCTCTGAACTTCTATATCTTTAAATATTGGTTTGCACTGGTACAAAGACTTTAGAGTCGCCACACAAGCTTCTTGGGACAGATCAGTAACAATGGTGTTACTTTTTGGAATACAACAAGACTTTAAGAGCTTGGTAACTACAACTTGACAAAAATAAGACTAGGAATCACTCAGGAATATAAACACAAAGGCAAAGACAAAAGCTATGCTTGAGCAATGTTCTCAAATGACTGACTCTATGAACAAACTATGGGATAAAACACCTTGGAGACTCTATTCAATATGAAACATAGGTCCCCAGCGGAGTCACCATCTTGTTGGTGGTTTTTAATGGAGTAACCAGGTGTGTCTCCTATTCTACCTATGGATTAGCCAACTCCAATCAAGGGTAGTTGAGAGGACCTGGACAAACTGACGAGGGTTTGAAACACCTCCTACACTTCGGGCTCTCCAAAACCTAGGGGGAGTATCCCTTGAACGATACAATCTCCTTATAGGTGATATGCCAGAGTTTATTCAAAGTTGGCGATCTTTAAACAAATAATGTTTATCACATTGTGAATGATAAAACACATATAGAATAACATGAAATAGAATTGATTTATTAAAATGCTTGTTATCCAAGTTGAATAACTAGGTCAGTGAAGGAATACAAGTAACATCAAACCAGTGTCAATATCATTGGGCAAGGAGTCATGAAAATGTGCAATAGAAGGAACATTTAATTCTACAAACCTGAGTCTTCATGGAGTCAACCTTGTTAACCCATAAACTAATGAACAAACCTCACAGACTTCTTACCAAATTCCTTAATGATGCATAGAAAACTATTGGTTAATTAATGCAATTTAACTCATTGCTTGAACAAGAGCAATAATCAAACAAACAGATAATGAAATGATCCTTGATAACTTAATCCCATTAAAATTTCATATACACCACTACAAGGAGAGACTTGAGATTTTATCAATTACATTCACTGTCCATAATGTATCTAGAAGCCTTACATTCAATACTATTTGCCCTGCCCTCAAAATTGACACTAAATCTGATCTGTTCTAAGTGTTCTTTCTTCAGACTAGACCCTAGCTACCCAACCAGAGACAACTGGTTCCCTTACAATTTTTCAACTGAAAAAAGAACCTTGAACCTTTTGGAAAGAAATTACATTTATACAACTAGGGTCACCATGTTAGCAGGAGTCTACGTGGATACCAACAGAATCCCTAGATGACATAGAAGCACATCATGCAGCTTAGCCATGAACCTCCACCAACCAATCTGAATCATCTTGAAGGGTCCTGTTGGGTGGAATAGGGAGAATGTCGCACAATCTGGTCGAATCGAGTAGGTACAGGGATGGCCAGCCATGGCAATCCGACTAGGAAGTAACATCAATCATGCCATCTTTGGAACAAGCAGGTGTGACCATCATAGATCCAGAGGCCACAAATGCAGAATTCAGTCATTCCAACCACTTCTCCATCTCAGATAGTCTATTGCCCTAATACGGCAATAAATTCCACCTCTGTTGTGCCAACCCGCTCCCGCAATCGAGGTTTAGGACTAAAATGGAGTCACCATGTTGATCCCAAGTGAGATCCTAATTTTCATTCTCAAGCCCAAATAGGTGACCAACCACATTGAATACATCAAGAAATTTATCTACATCGGTCACCTCCCCAGCAGACCAGTCGGCCAGACATCATAGCTAGAACCTATGTGTTTGATCAAACAGCTGAGTCGGTGAGACAGGGCGCACATCGGCGTGAGATTTCAACTTAGAATAGCACCCCATCCATGAGAGAAAGATCACTCAAAAAGAGGTCATGGCGACACCCGAACAGATAGACAATCGGCAAGAGAAGATGGACTCGGGAAGACATGAGGGCGATAGCGAGCAAAGGGCACAAAATCACGCTGAGGATCCCATCATATCGGCAAGACATCATCAGGTCGGGGAGACATCTTATAGACATTCTGTGTCTCACCAAAAGCTCATGTTTCATTCCTGTTGCTAAGACAAAACACCTTTAGTGGGACATCTCATAGACTGTCGTGTGTTCTACCAAAGCATCCAGAGCTCACAATAGATCACCAAGACATTAATGATCTCACATCAACTAAAACATTTTTTCCTTTTGTGCATCACTATAACATTAAGATATCGGGAAGACCTCCTGTAGAGCACACCATGTCTTTTTGAAAGTCTTCATTCACTTGTATGTCGCTGAGACAATCAAAACCTATGTCGATGAAGACCCTTTATGTTCCACCGGCGAGATCGAGGGTTACTCGCCGAAACCTCTCAAATTTGACAAGATGTTATATCGATAGTGACAACTCATGCCAAGAGACTTCCGTATGCTCTTGCCGGCGGGACCAAGAGGAGTTCATTGAGATGTTACACCGAAAGCTCTAAGTCTGGCTGAAATGAATTCCATATGTTATGTCGGTGAGACAAAGACACTTCGACGAGACCTATTCCAAAAAACTAGACTCTTGTCGATACACTTCCATCCACCTTCGGTTAGTGTGACCTTGAAAATTCACCCTGACTTCACACTGATGGCGTTACACTTTTCCGAAATACTCAATCAAAAGTGAGTCGATGTGACACTTCAATTTCGATAAGACTTTAACCGACTGTATACCTTAAGCCAATAAAGAATACTTTGTCACCGAAATATGAAAGAAGTCTTGTTGACTGCAGCCTGAATGATAAATTCAATCGCCAAGACTTCAAAAATGTCTTTCCTATAGGCAACTCAGACATTTCAAATTGGATCAGGAAGATTCTTCAAACAACCAAAACCTGTGATGTGCAAGGAGAACCATTTTGAGATAGATCAACAATGAGAACATACTGAAAAAGGATTTTGACATCAAGGGAAAACCATATGATCACAACTGAGATCCAACAAACCCATGGTACACTGAGCTCAACCCTTGTGGGAGCCCACTTGTCCCACGTGGAGAATGAAAGGGAAAAAACCCCAACCCAGGGACTCAACGAAGAGATAAAAGAGTGCATAACCAGAGAATGAAAGGCAACCCGAAAAAGGGACTAACATAGGCTTCAATTAGGGGATCTATGCCCCTAGTGAGCATAGCAAGAATCAAGGTCACTGGGAGAGTAGACTAGACAAAAAAGACCAAAACCAACAAGGAACTAGCCTGGACAGAGCCAGTAGACACAAACAAGAAAACAAAACAGAAAGCAAACCCTAATCTACTGTTCATGGAAAAGAGATACCTCAAGAGAAGTACAACTTCAAGAACTGTGAATGAACTGGCAGTTCAAGAATTTTTCTTGTCATAGTTTGGAGAAAATATGAATCTTCTCCCCATTTATTGATGATCACAAATGGGCCTAACCAAATGGCATCAAACATGCCATGTTTTCCCCTATCTTCCAATCTGGCATTCCATAATAAGACCAAATCTCCTTTCTCAAAATTCCTTGCAATTGTCCTTTTATCATATAGATTCTTCACTTGCATTTGCAACTTGGCATTTCTCCTTTGAGCATCCCTTCTAGTCTCATCCAGCTCTGTGAGAGCATCCATTCTCAATTGCATCTCACTGTCAATTTCATCATCATAAACTTGGATAAACTTGTAGATATCTATCAAGTTGTTTTGGGGAAATCTAGCACCCATCCCATAAACTAAGTCAAATGGGGCACAACCTATTGCCCTCTTCATAGTTACCCTGTCTGAACAGAGTTCCAATTTCAACTTAGAATCCCAGGCTCTCTTATTCTAATCCAAGATTCTCTTGATAATCCTTATCAGGCTCTTGTTGCTTGACTCAGCTTGTCCATTTCCTTGCAGATGGTATGGTGATGAGTAAGAGATCTGGATACCATATTTTTCACAAAACTCAGTATATTCTTCAGACTTGAAACACATAGCATTGTCTGATACAATTCTTTCTGGACATCCAAACCTTGTCAGTATATTGTTTATCAAAAAATCAATCACCACCTTGCTAGTTGCTTTCTTTGTTGGGATTGCTTCCAACCACTTAGTAAAATAATCAGTCACCTCCACTAGATTTGCATGTTATTTCCCCTATAAAATCAATGCCCCAAATCTGAAATGGAGATTTCACAGTAACCAGTCTGAGGGGAAGGTTACCAGAAAATTTTAACTTACCAGAAAAATGCTGACAAGCATCACATGTCTTCACAAACTGATGTGCATCTTTAAATATAGTAGGCCACCAAAAATCGGACATCATCACCTTATGTGTAGTTGTCTTGGCCATGTAATGTCCACCACAGACTCCACCATGCATCTCCCTTAGAAGTTCTAATGCCTAATTCTGATCAACGCATTTCAGCATGACTCCTTCTCTACTTCTCCACCACAAATTTCCTTGTATGATAACATATTTGATAGCATGTAACTTCAATGTCCTCTTCTAATTTTCATTCAGGTCATCAGGGCACTTCATCCTCTACAGATAATAGATCACATTCTTATACCACTTAGAGTGTTCCATATCACATATATTCAATCTGTTTTCCTCTTCCAATGAGTTTATTTGATTTGCTTCCAAATTGTTCTGGGCCACGAGCTTGGCCAATCCTTGTCCCCTCACAAACTTAGTGATATGGACCTCAATGTTAAACTCTTGAATTCTATTAATCCATCTGCATCTCCTTCCTGACACTTCCTGCTGTGTGAAAATGTCTTTGATAGCTGCACTAGGCACATACGCAATTATGACAACTCCCATTAAGTAAGGCCTAAAAGCTTTGATAGACTTGACTATTGCATATGCCTGTTTCTCATTTATATCATATTTCAATTCTATAGCTTGTAAAGACTTACTGAAGAAGGCTATGGGCTGCTCGAAACCATTATCATTCTTCTATAACAACACCCCTGCTACAGTGTGAAAAGAGGCAAACGTGAACAACTAGAAAGGCTTTGAATAGTCGGGTGTCTTCAACAAAGGAGCATCTTTTATTGCTTCTTTAATGGCTTGAAAAGCCTTTAAGGGCTCTTCTGAGCAGACTATCCTCTCATTCTTCTTTAGTATTTTGGAGATAGGTCTGCTGATTTCTGCAAAGTTAGTGACAAGCCTTCTCAAGAAGTTTATTTGACCAAAGAAAGATTGCACTCCCTTGACATTCTTTGGTGGTTGAATCTTATCAATGGTTGCTATCCTTTCTGGATCAATTCTGATGCCATCTTTTGAGACAATGTGCCCCAGTAACTTGCCCTCCTTAACCCCAAAGGCACATTTCTTGGGATTAAGGGAAATACCATATTCCAATGCCCTGACAAAGATTTTCTCTAAGTGAGAGAAATTGTCCTATTCTTTCTTGCTATGAGCAGTCAAGTCATCTTGTTAAACAGCAAGGAATATGTCTAAAAACTCAGCAAAGGCCACATCCATGGCTCTTTGAAAAGTGGAACCAGCATTAATTAGGCCAAAAGGCATTCTCACATAGACATAAGTTCCCCAGGGTGTGGTGAATGTTGTCTTGTACTGCTCTGATTCTTTCACCATGACTTGGTTGTAACGAGAGAATCCATCCATCATGGACATCAATTCACATCTAGTCACTTTCTACAGCATGGCCTCCATGTTTGGGAGTGGATAGTTGTCTTTCAATGATGCAATATTCAAATTTCTGAAATCCACACACAACCTAAGATCACCATTCTTTTTTCTGACAGGAACTAGGTTTGACACCCATGATGAGTGCCTTATAGGCATAATAATCCCTACATCACTCAATTTTGTTAGTTCTTCCTACATATTGGATCTCAAGGTTGGATTGATAGGCCTTTGCTTCTTCCTGAATGGTCTCACATCAGGTTTCAGGGGAATTTCATGTTGGAACAAGTCTTCCTTGTCAGCCTTCAAGTCATCATAAGACCAGGCAAACACATGCCTATATTTCCTCAATAGGGTAATCACCATCTTCCTTACATGAGGCTTCATCTTCTTGCCTATGTACACCTTTTTTGGTGTACTATCATTCTCTAGATTGATTTCCTGTAGGTCTTCTTTATGGGTAGCATCTTGTCTTGTATTGGACTTGTCTAGTCCTCCAAAAATTCTTTTCAGTGCTACCAATCCTTTTGGGATTTTATTGGTCTTCAATTGAATTACTTCATTCCCGAACAAGGTTTCTTTACCATTCTCTTCTACCACATATGAGACAAAAATGATCTCTTGATGCTCATATTGGTCTACACAGTGCAGGAATTTCAAGATACCATTGTCATCTTGAAAAACCTGCCAATTGCAGATATGATCAGGCACTACAGGCCTGGTTTGTATCTCAATACCAGAGATGCCATTGAAGGTCACTTCATCGAATTTAACAACAATATTGGCCAGCAAGTCAACCTTGACATTTTTACCTATTTCTACCCAATCTATTCCAAAGGCATCAAATGCCTCAATGGTATCCCACACTTCATTCCTATATTGCCTCAAGCGCTTGTCCTTAGTGACAAATCTAGACCTGACTTGAGAGACTACTAACTCTGAGTCACCAAATACCCTCAATGATTTTATACCATCTTTAGAGGCAAATTTTAGGCCAAGCAACAAGGCTTCATATTTAGCTATATTGTTTGTACATGTAAATTGGAGTAGAAAAGAATACTTAAAAGTCTTACCTCGTGGTGATACCAGCAGGACACCAACACCTGAGCCATCCTTGGAGCAAGCTCCATCAAAGTACATGGTCCAAATTGTTTCCTCTGAAGTAGTTTGCATGATCTCTTTGACTATTGGCACTGACCTGGTCTTTCCATCTTCTTGTTCTGCCTCCTCAACTTGAAACGTATCCATATCAGTATCAACAAAGTTGATAAGTGGAGGTTCTTCTGTTTTACCAGCAGATTCAATCATATGCTTGCACCTTGACTCCTAGGAAATCTTAACATCCTTCTGATCAATTGAAAAGGTAGCAAAGGATAAGTCACATTGCATACTTCCTCCCATAAAAGCACACCATTTCCTTGATAGCAGCATTCCATATGCTAGAGGGATATCAGCTACTATGACACTCATGACAAATTTCTTCTTAGGGCAAGCTTCCAGTCTATATGATACTTCATTTATGATTGCAATCACAGGGATCTCCCTTGAGTCCATAGCATAGCATTTTCCATAAGTGTTGTCCACCTTTAAGCCCATTTCCTCCATGATTTTGACAAGCATCACATTATTTGAGGAACCTAAATCAATCATACAATTTCTGAGCAAGTTTCCATTGATAATTAGGCTCAAAAAGAAGGGGTTGACCAAATTACGGTTAGCGGTGATTATAGTTCCTAGATAGACTTCAGGATTCCCATCTGTGTTTAGTCGAGCTGCATCATCCTTCACCTGGCCTGCACTTGTTTCATGTATTTGAGCTTCCATTTCGGGTTGATTGTTCCTAGCAATGCTCTTAATGACTGCCATTATTTTATGCTTATGGTCATCAATCCTCATCATCTCAAGAAACGGGACTGTGACCCTTATCTGAGATAGGACCTGAAACATGTCAACTGGTGCATAACTTGGAATCTCTGGGAATATAACTTCATGAGAAGTTAGTGCATCTATTTTCTTACCATCACTTTGATTTGCAGGCCCCAATTCTTTCATCTTTGTATCTGATGAAGTAGCTTCATTGGTTATCTTAGCTTTGTCATTCTTTTTAGCCCAAATTCTTGGCTCTTTGACTTCCCTAGCTTTGGTACTAGTTTTTGTGTTTTCAGCTCTAGTCCCTTTAGGATCAGTATCACCTTCTTTAATGAATATTCCCCCTTGGTGACCTGGATTAGCCTTTACCACCCTATTTCTGAGGTGAATATCATTTCTAGCCTGAGCTCTAGTGGCCAATGGAACTGCATACCTTTCTATATCTTCATTAAAAGGTCTCCTCAAAGAAATACCATAGGTTTCAAGGTTGTAAGCAGTAAAATGATCATCTCCTTCTCCATTAGAAAGTACTTGTTGCTGATGAAGAAGACCTTCTTGTCTTTTCATATGTCTCATTTGTATCAGCACCACAGTCAGAGGAATATTCCTCATACTCCAAATCTGACTTGGTCATGAACAAATTCAAAGACTCATTAGGGTTGCCATGATAATCACCTTCCCCATAAATGCCTTGCTTTTCTTCCATTGCCTTGACTGCAACAGCACACTGATGTGAGGAGTGTGGCATTTCACAGGCATCACACCATGGAAAATCATCTACCATGTTTGAGATATTCTTCTGTAATGGATCAGGCACTCAATTGAAGTTCCTTTGATTATTGGGAACAGGCTTCCCATTATTCCAGTTGGTGTGGTATGGGTAATCTTGTAGCCTTAGGGGCCTTTCATTTCTCTAAAATTGGGGCCTTTTAGACTTTGCTTGCTTCTGTAGTAGGTTCAAAACTTGATCCCATTTGTCATCTGGTGCTACATCTTTGACTCCTTTCTCATTTGAAGGCTTAGAAGCTTTGGTAAGCCTGGGATCATCTCAACTACCCATCTTACCAGATGCTCCTCTATTATTTTCAATGTTTACAGCCATCTTGTAAGCCTCTTGTAGGGATTGTGGGTCTTTATCTCTGACCAAGTAGCACATATTTTTTTCATAGGCATTAGAGTAAGTAAACAGATATGATCTTTCATTAGGTCAAAGAGAAACAGGGACCTTAGCCATTGCTTTCTTGAATCTTGCATTAAATTCAGTAGCCATTTCATTATGTGCTTTTGTGATGTTATTGAAATCATGCAGCTTGAACCTTGGGTCAGTCTGGTCACCATACTGCTCTTTGAAAATTCTGAAGAAAGAATTATTAGAATCAATGCTTAAATTAGGTAGACTTCTGTACCAGTCTCTTGCATCCTCTTTCAAAGATTGCATGAAGTATTTCATGGCTACATCCTCATCCCATAGCTCAAAGTCTTCTAAAAAACTTTGAAAAGCTTTAAGGTGATCCTCACCATTGATAGCATTATTTCCTACAAACTTTGGCACATGTTTCGTAGCATTATCAGGTACAGGGTTTAGGTAACCAGGGATATTATCAAAACATAACTACCTATATCTGTTAGTATGAGTCCCTCCTCTTCTCACAGGTCTTCTTTCCTCACCTTGGGTATCAGTATCTCTCTGTCTTACATCTTCATGACATGATTGTTGACCTTGAGGCTCTTGTAGATCAACAAAATGGACAACTTTTTCATTACCTCTAGGGGGTGGAAGGGAGCTAGAAGTATTATCCTTGGGTGAGCTTCTATCACCATGGTTAGGGTTTGAAGAAACAGATCAACCACATGTGTTCTAAGCATTAGGGATAGGAATATTCAAAGTAGATTCTAGAAAACTAAGCTTCCTCTTCATCTCTTTGTTTGCTGCAAGCAAATCCATCTCCCTTGTTTTTCTCTCCAACTCCTCATTTTCTCTCATTAGCTTATCAAAAATTGAGGCAGTGTTATTTTGATCTGTGTTCTTCTTAGCACCTCCTTCATTTATCCTCCCTCCTTCATTTCCTCTCCTTTCCTGCATAGGATGCTTACCTTTGTCCACATTTTGAGGCTGTTTACTGGTATTCCTAGGAGGAGGAACAACATGTTCCTCAACTTTATCACTTTGAGGTTTACTTCTGACCTTATTAACCAAGGGGTCAGAGAGGATCCTTCCTAAAGTTTCTTGCAATACTAGGGTATCCTCCTAATTTTGTTGGGCTGCCAATCTATCCATGGCTTCCATCTCTTTAGCTCTTCTATGCAGCTCATCCCTTTGATCCATAGCATCTCTTATCTTTTTCTCTTTTGCTACTTCTCTCTGTCTCCTACTATCATTTAGTGCAGCAATTTGCTGATTAAGTATTTGTATATCATCAGAGATCTCATCCTCATCAGGTAATGTAGACTCTCTATCAGAAGTTGTACTAGCAGTTTGGTATAGATGTGGGTTGTGGGAATAGTCATCCCCGGTGGATGAATCATTTGGGACAAAGGTAGCCCTAAGAGGTATGGGAGTGGGGCATTCTATAGTTCTAGCATGCCGGGTATTCCTATTATTCCTTTGGAATCTACCCCTTCCCCTTTGTTGTATGGCATTTTTGCCATGATCTGATGAATATTCATTTACAATATTTTTCATATTCACTTCACCTCTCTCATTGGATACATTATCATCTAAATCTACCAAATCTCTTTCACTTTGTGAACCGAAATGAGAAGAAACTTGATGTTCAGGGGTGGGATGCGATGTAGACATACCTTTTTGTGCTGGTTTTTCCTTCACCCATTTGCCTTTGTTTCTAGGTAACTCTTCTTCCAGCTCCTGCTCTGGATGGTTTCTGTAATAACCCCATGTTCTCCTCATTTGAACTGGGATTCCTTCATCCTTCTTGACTCTCTCTGAATTTATGCTCCGAACTTCTTTTGTATCTTTAAATATTGGTTTGCACTGGTACAAAGACTTTAGAGTCACCACCCAAGCTTCTTAGGACAGATCAGTAACAATGGTGTTACTTTTTGGAATACAACAAGACTTTCAGAGCTTGGTAACTACAACTTGACAACAATAAGACTAGGAATCACTCAGGAATATAAACACAATGGTAGAGATAGAAGCTATGTTTGATCAATGTTCTCAAATGACCGATTCTATGAACAAACTGTGGGATAAAACACCTTGGAGAGTCTATTCAATATGAAACATAGGTCCCCAGTAGAGTCGCCATCTTGTTGGTGGTTTTTAATGAAGCAACCAGGTGTGTCTCCTATTCTACCTATGGAGTAGCCAACTCCAATCAAGGGTAGTTTAGAGGACCTGGACCAACTGACGAGGGTTTGAAACACCTCCTACACTTTGGGCTCTACAAAACCTAGGGGGAGTATCCCTTGAACAAAGTAGATACAATCTGCTTATAGGTGATATGCCAGAGTTTTTTCAAAGTTGGTGATCTTTAAACAAACAATGTTTATCACATTGAGAATGATAAAACACATAGAATAAAATGAAATAGAATTGATTTATTAAAATTCTTGTTATCCATGGTGAATAACCAGGTCAGCAAAGGCATACAACAAAAATCAAACCAGTGCCAATATCCTTGGGCAAGGAGTCATGAAAATGGGCCACAGAAGGAACATTTAATTCTAGAAACCTGAGTCTTCATGGAGTCAACCTTGTTAACCCATAAAATAATGAACAAACCTCACAGACTTCTTACCAAATCCCTTAACGATGCATAGAAAACTATTGGTTAATTAATGCAATTTAACTCATTGCTTGAACAAGAGCAATAATCAAACAAATAGATAATGAAATGATCCTTGATCACTTGATCTCACTAAAATTTCATATACACCATTACAAGGAGAGACTTGAGATTTTATTAATTACATTCACTGTCCATAATGTATCCAGAAGCCTTACATTCAATACTATTTTCCCTGCCCTTAAAGTTGACACTAAATCTGATCTATTCTAAGTGTTCTTTCTTCAAACTAGAACCTAGCTACCCAACCAAAGACAATTGGTTCCCTTACAATTTTTCAACTGAAAAACGAACCCTAAACCTTTTGGAAAGAAATTACATTTATACAACTAGGGTCACCATGTCAGCATGAGTCTATGTGGATACCAATAGAAACCCTAGCTGACATGGAAGCACATCATGTAGCTTGGCCACGAACCTCCACCAACCAATCTGAATCATCTTGAAGGCTCCTATCAGGTGGAATAGGGAGAATGTCACACAATCTGGTCGAATTGAGGAGGTACAGGGATGGCCAGCCATGGCAATCAGACTAGGAAGTAACATCAATCATACCATCCTTGGAACAAGTGGGTGCAACCATCATAGATCTAGAGGCCACAAACACAAAATTCAGCCGTTCCAACCACTTCTCCATCTCAGATAGTCTGTTGCCCTAATTCAGCAATAAATTCCACCTCTGCCACACCAACCCACACCCACAGTCAAGGTTCAGGACTGAAATCGAGTCACCATGTTGATCCCAAGTGAGATCCTCATTGTCATTCTTGAGCCCAAATAGGTGACCAACCGCATTGAATACATCCTAAAATTGATCCACATCGGTCACCTCCCAAGTAGACAAGTCGGCCAGACATCATAGCGAGAACTTGTGTGTTTGATCAAACAGTTGAGTCAGCAAGACTAGGCACACATCAATGTGAGATTTCAACTTAGAATAGTGCCCCATCGGTGAGAGAAAGATCACTCGACAAGATGTCATGGCGACACCCGAATAGACACACAATCGGTAAGAGAAGATGGACTGGGGAAGACATTAGGGAAAAAATGAGCAAAGGGCACAAAATCATGCCAAGGAGCCCATCGTATCGGCAAGACATCATTAGGTCAGGGAGACATCTTATAGACATTTCGTGTCTCACCGAAAGCTCATGTTTCATTCCTATTGCCAAGACAAAACACCTTCGGGGGGAAATCTCATAGACTATCCTGTGTTCTGTCAAAACATCCCGAGCTCACAATAGATCGCCAAGACATTAATGATCTCACATCGATTGAAATATTTTTTCCTTTTGTGCATCGCTATAACATTAAGATATCAGGAAGACCTCCTGTAGAGCACACCATGTCTTTCTGAAAGTCTCCATTCAATTGTATGTCGCTAAGACAATCAAAACCTATGCCAACGAAGACCCTTTATGTTCCACCGGCGAGACCGAGGGTTACTCGCTGAGACCTTTCAAATTCGACAAGATGTTATATCGATAGTCACAATTCACACCAAGAGACTTCCCTATGCTCTTGTCGGTGGGACCAAGAGGAGTTCTCTGATATGTTACACTGAAAGCTCTAAGTCTGGCCGAAATGAATTCCACATGTTATGTCAGTGAGACAAAGACACTTCGCCGAGACCTATTCCGAAAACCCAGACTCTTGTCGATATTCTTTCATCCACCATCGGTCGGTGTGACCTTGCAAATTCGCCGTGACTTCACACCAATGGTGTTACACTTTGCTGAAATGCTCAATCAAAAGCAAGTTAGTGTGACACTTCAATTTTGATAAGACCTTATGCTGACTGTATACCATAAGCCAATAGAGAATACTTTCTGTCACTGAAATACGATAGAAGTCTTGCCAACTGCGGCCTGAATGATAAATTCAATCGCCAAGACTTCTGAAATGTCTTGCCTATAGGCAACTCAGACATTTCAAATTGGATTGGGAAGATTATTCAAACAACCAAAGCCTGTGATGTGCAAGGAGAACCATTCTGAGACAGATCAACAATGAGAACATACTGAAAAATGATTTTGACATCAAGGGAAAACCATATGATCACAACTGAGATCCAACAAACCCATGGCATGCTGAGCTCAACCCTTGTGGGAGCCCACTTGTCCCACATGTAGAATGAAAGGGAAAAAACCCCAAACCAGGGACTCACTAGAGAGATCAAAGAGTGCATAACCAAAGAATGAAAGGCAACCTGAAAAAGGGACTAACACTTAGTTAAGTCAAAATTTGATTACTTGATGTCCCGCTTCATCCGTTCTGTCCTCATTTGATATGACATGGTCTATTGTCATGGCCTTGTCTCACCCCTACAATACAAAACATAGTAAATAATGTTTAGTACACCAATTATATCATTTCAACAAATATTTTATCCAACACAAAACCTCACTTTAGTCATATATTTTCTCAAATTATTCATCCTATGTACTATAGTCCTAACCAACCTCTTGTTCAGTGCAATCATTTTTTGTGTCTACAAGAGCCATTGTCATATCCTTGAATACCCACTGTCGTGTATGTGATTAAACAATTTGAGGTCCATGTCCATGTACATATCTTCCTCTTTTTCTAGTTCAATGCTTTGGATTTGTATTTGCTCCAATATCCATCTAAAATAATCAACAACATGCATTAATTTATATCAAGATTAGATAATACATTATAAATTTCAATAATATTGCAAAAAAAGATGGACGTATCACAAAATGCGATTAAATCATTTTTTACTATGTTAAATCAAAATTGGAGTACTTGATGTCCCACTTCAGTCATTGTGTCCTCATTTGACATGATATGATCTATTGACATGGCCTCATCTCACCACTATAATACACAACATAGTAAATAATGTTTAGTACACCAATTATATCATTTCAATGAATATGCTATCCAACACAAAACCTCACTTTAGACATATATTTTACATATATTTCACACTTTAGATGACTCATCTAGTTGTATAGGGGTCATTTTTGAGTTCACAAATCTAACCTCTATTAGTTTTACACCCACAAAATTGACATGGGATGAGGAATAGATAAAATAGGGAACCATGATTGTTCCCTTGGAACATAAGAAGATGAAGTCAATTTACCATCAATTTATTTATCAACTTCCAAACAAAATACATCATTTTGCACTACTAGGTGCTAAATAGGCACACTTTTCACTACCTTTTGCATCCCAAATGGATTACATTTAGGGCCAAAAGGCCGCACTATGCAGACTATAGCACCAACTACAAAATCAAGAACAAAATTTTAAAACTTCCCACGTCAAGGAACATATGTCAGGAAAAAAAAATGTGTGAAGGAAGAGAGGAGAAAAAAGGAAAAAATGATGCGAAGGAGGGCTACAACCAAGCAGATCAAAAATTTGATTTAGTTTGCAACACCAAAGGTAAGGTTACAATTTGTTTATTTTTTTCCCACAAATATTTTGTTTGGATTAAATGAAGAGGATTGTGAAGAAAGGGTTGTGAATATTGTTTTTTTTTACATGTGAATCATTAAAGTCTCATGCAGTTGCGAAGGAGGAGGGTAAAATTGTAGATATTGCATTATTTCCTTCACATCTAAGAGAAATGAATGCATTTTTGAAACCCTAGTGCCCCGGTTCACTTATCATTTACATCCCAAGCTTTTGGTTTCTAGTTCAGTTTCTGAAACCTTCCTTCCATACCTTTCTCTGAAGACAACTTTCTCACTTCCTTCCTAACAAAGCAGTCGAGTGCTTTCAGGACAAGTCCCATGGGAACAAAGGTTGGTCAAGACAATATGAAGAGATAGGGATTTTGAGACAACAACTAAATAATAGATCATTTCCTCAAATTTTCACTTATTCTTTTATAGAACAATGAGCTCATGGTTTTTAATTTATTATGCACACACATTCATTTTCTTTCTAATTAGTGGATGTGACTTGAGCATGGGACCTATCAGTGTTAACTCTCAATAAAACCATAGTCCACGCCCTTTTTATCCACCAAAGATTACCATTATATATAGGTGTACAATCATTAAATTTTTTACAATACATTTGTTTCATTTTGCATATATTTCTATCCTTTCAAATATATGTATATTCTATATAGGTGTGCAAGCAATTGATTCATAGGTGTTTAAATCCAAAAAGAGAGTCATTAAAAGTAAAAATTTCATACCACAAACTAGACAAAAACTTTCATACTTGATAGTGTGTACTTCATTTGGCTCCATAGACTAGACAAAAATAATTTTCCCTAGATCACCTCAAAATGTCAAGAAATAGAGGGAAGAGAACAAAGGGATCAAACTCTAGCCACAATGAGGTAATTCATTGTCAATTTATAGATTTGTAAATGTTTCCATTATTTCTTTCATTTTTAGTTTTTAGTTTTTTATTTTTAAATTTAAAAGAAGAAATTTATTTTATATATATAGGGACATTTGACTGACAAATATAAAGAGGCATTGGCTTCCATATTGGGGGAAGAGGCAATAAACAACTTGGATGATGTGCGCTAGACAATGCTTGCCAGGCACATAGAAAAATGATCTAATGAAGCCCCTCAAACATTGCAACCAATTCAACAATGTCAAAGGGAATCAATTGATTCCCCAAATAGTCCTGGATCTAGCAAAAGATCTAGGAGGAAATTAGTAATAGTAAACTTTGGGAGTGTAGAACATGGAGCAAAGGCTTCCACTCTCCCACCCACTCCTAGGACAAACTTCTTTGACCATTCCATCTTTTCGATCTTGCATTGGTAGCTACAATACCAAGATAGAATATGATGTGGTTATAGGCGAAGTTTGAATGATAGATGCGAGAAAAGGGTTTGTGAATAGGTTGAAGGAATATTTCCTTCAATGGTTCAAAGACCATCTAGATTTTCCATTCTCAAAGATACCTATACACCTGCAAAAAGTAGTTATCAATGATATGGAGATTGAATTTGGCACTGGTTGGTCTGTGAAGAAGGTAAAGGTACAAATGTCTCAAAATTGCAATAGATTTTAGTGCAACCAAACAAAGAAGATAAAAGAAATCCCTCTTGATCTAAGGCTCAAAAAAGTGAAAATTGATGTAAGTGTCAAAGTATGGAAAGAGCTTGTAAAAGAATATGAAAAGTCTAATGCATGCAGGAAGTCAGGTGAGGAGAGTACATAGGTATTTGAATTTTCGCATAAGATTATATCAAATTTATTTTACAAATTTTAAATTTTATTAGTGCATAGTTAAATTTAATTATTATATGTTTCTAGACAAGGCCTCCAAGGCTAGGCTTTGAAAACTTCATGCCACACATCACAGTGGCCAGAAAGGTTTACAGGCCTTGGTTTGTAAATCTCTAAGTATATTTAATATGTTAAATATTTTTTTAAAATTTCCTAGGAAAAAATAAATTATTGCATATTAATTAGTTTAACTAGTCCATGTGCCATTTTTTGATATAAGGAGAAATATGGCCAACATCCAAAGCAATTTGGAAAGGCAAAGTTACAAAGCAAAAAGTGGTCCAATTTTTTAATTTGCATGGAGAAAAAGGTATCAATAGTTGGCTTTCAATAACTTAGTTGGATATTTTTGTGTTAATATGTCAATTTGCATTTCTTGTGTTGAGTTATTTATTGATGCATAGAATGAGTTCTAAAGTGCTTCTCTATTAGCCCTAGATCCCACTCAATTGTCCCATTATTTCATGTTGAGGATAAAAATATTGTTTTCCTTAAAGGGTAGTAGATGACATTCATGCCTTATTTTCATCGCATCTTATAATTAATGACCATTGTCTTTTAATATATCTTAAGTGTCCTCATTTAAGTTATGACTTGTATCATTTGAGTAACTTAGTCCCATGTTGATTTGATTTATCTTATTTTCCCTCAAACATGGTATCTCAAGGAGTCCCTCATTGAATTCATGTTGCCATTCTACTAAGTGATCCACATGCATCTTTGCCATCCTTCATCATGATGATGCCATTCTTTTAACATATAAAAATGTTTTGATGCATCTTGGTAGGCATCCTATAGATCTAACACATCCTTGTAGTCTACATCACTTGGCGTAGCTCACCAGCCACTTCTTTTGTGCATCTAATTTAAAAAAAAGTAGTAAGTTCCTATCTTCCAAGTTAAGAAACCATAAATAAAGAAATCAATAGTAAAAAACCTACAAACTAATATGAACAGAATAGAGAAGTGTGTAATACTAGACTTCTTAACATTCAAAGGATAAATGGAATGTCCTTAACACCAAGTAGAGCTATCCAAAATAGCTAACTAAAAACACAAATGTGCTCCCACACAGAATGGCCTAATGGCTGGTTACCATAGAAGTAAAACTACCGAAGTAACAACACTAATCAAGTTAACATATATGCATTATTTGCATAGATAGCTGAACCATTTATGTGTATGGATAAATAGTAGAAGGATGTAGATGAACTAAATTCATTTGAATTTATGCCTCTTGGCAAGTATTCCTCTTGAATCTCTAATATCAGATGCTTGAAACTTCCCTATAGCTTTTACCTTTCATTGCTGCCTTTCTTCTTCACTATCAAGCTTGTCTCCTTTTTCCTTATCTAAATTTCTAGCTTTGACTACTAATTCATCCCATGTTTTACCTTCTTCGTTGTTGTGCCTATAACACACATGCCCCATTCAAAATGGGGACCCTCTTTGTTTCACTTTCACCCAGTCACTTTTGTCTTCACCTCACTTTGCCTACCCCTATATTGAGTCCTAAGTGGTCAATAATTCCTAAGGATATCATCTTCAATTGATGAAGTTTCAGCCCCCTCGAAATTTTCAAGTCTTCTCCCTTTGTGGATTTCCTTTGGCAGTTTTCCTTGAGCCCTTAAAACTATCATCCTTTATCCCTTGCGGGTCTGCCCATGTAGGCCACCCTTGGTAGAATTCCATTTTTCCTCCACTATCCCCACAGTGGCTGAGTTGGGGCATCCACCCATGTTGTGGGATCTACATTCTTCATAGTCGTTCCCCTCATTGAATGACAAATGGCAAACACCTAGCCACCACCCGCTAGGTGAGCTCCACCATTCTTGTTGTTGGTTGTTTCAAAAAATACACCCACCAACCATGCCTATCATTGTACTAGCATTAAATTTGGACATTTAATGGCTAAAATCCTATAAATAGCAAATTTTTGGCTATCATTTTCACCAAAATTCCTTTTAAACTTGTTAGAACTCCTCCTGCCTCCACTACCTTTACACCTGCATTGGCTCTAGGAAAAAATCAAAGCTTTCTCCATTACCTTCCATTAGGTCTGTTAGATAAGTTTTCCACTACCCTAGTTATTCATACTCTAGTAAATTTTCTTTAAACATTTGAAAATATTACGGAGAAAAACCTAGTAAAAGCTTAAGAAATTTAGTCAAGAATGAGACCTCGTCCAAAACCCATGATTTAGAATTTTAAAACCCTCTAAAAACAAACTCATTGGAGCCACACAAAATTTACCTCTGCCTTCACCATTCTTGAACCAATGCACACATGTCCTTGTGGCCCATAGCCCTCCCTTTGTCATTTATATTTTAGCTCAAAGATGTGAGGCCTCTATCATTGGTGATTCTACGCATGTGGATGAACACCCCCTCTTTGTCGTGCCATGTTGGAAAAAAACTGTAACTAAGAGAAACATGTCCCTTGGCCCTTGTGAGTTTTCTTTTGTGGACATCCACACACAGGTGATTCATCATTGTTTTCTAATTTAAGATGACCATCCAATGTATACCTCTCGGCCTGCAAGACCCGCTAACTTCAAGTTTTCCGAAGTCATGAAACCCTAAAACCGTTTGCAGGTATTTGAATGTGGACCTCATCGCTGCTACCATTTTAAATGCTTATCATACATGAAAAACCTAGTCCTTCCTTCCACCTTGTAGGCCCTGCTACTCTTGTTGCCATCCCAATCACCCAAAGTTTGCTTAAGGCTGGACTTCTTCGTGGGAAGAACACTATGGGGTCCATGCGTAGGTCACCCCATACTCATCGCCATTCTAAACAACTTATCATCTTTTCTCATTCATCTTGTGGGATTTTCTCTACCTATTTCTGATTGGATTCATCACACAACAATTGGTTAAGTTCTCAATATAGGTATTCTAGTGTGGACCACCACTTGCGGTCTCTAGTTTTGAGACTACCATTGTTGGACGACCATGCTTGACCTTCTGCCTACCTTGTGGGGCTCAAACCCGTCTCTACCATCTTCCTATCCAACAATCAATATCAAGATCTTTCACGGACCCACCTATGCAAGTCTCCCATTGTGGGACACTACTTTCCCTCTACCATCACAAAATGTTTGCAAGGCCCCACCTATTTACATTGTGAACCTCACACCCTACATCTCCCCTTTGGCCCTAGAAAGAAAATTTGACTAAGTAAAAGGTGATGTGGAATTGGTAGTATGGACCATCATCTCATCTCCATCGTCCCCAAATGGTTTCCACCTAACGACATCCCACAGGTTCCTACCTACACCATTCTAAAAGAATTGAACTTTGAAGCTAAATGATGTCATATTTCTTTCCTATGCATCCCACATTGTGGGATTCCATCATGCAAGCACCCTTCCCAAATGATGAAGTTCCAAATAACCATGCTTGACCTTTCGCCTAACCTATAGGCCATTGTACCCTCTTCATTGTTTACCTACTACCTCCTCAAAATGGTTGCCAGCCCAAGGCAACCACATCCCTTGGCCTACATTGCTCTATCTCACACAAATGAAAGAAAAATGATTATTTTTGATGAATTACTTGATCTAACATCTATTTTAAAGGTCTTCACTAACACTCCCCTTATTTTATACATGAATATGCTTATTGTGCCTTTGCTTGCAGGACTATCAGGGGCATCCATAGAGAAGGAAAAGGGGAAGAAGTCTACAAAAGTCCCAAGAGGAAAAGAGGACAAAGATCAAATGAAATACCAATTCCAGGGAGTAGAGGTCACCTCCAAGGTCACTATCGAGTGGGATACTATTACAGATACCAACCTTGGATAGATCGACATAGATGAATTTAGACAAAGGGTCATCACCAACCCCACTATGAAAACTACAAAGAAAATCATAAAGAGTGGTTTGGCTAAGGTAGTCGGTTTCCCGCTAGCTCTTGTGGTTCCTAAATTGGTAATGGCTTGTAGAGAAGCCTATCAGGAGAAAACTAGAAGGATCATGGACCATGATGGTAAAGTGTTGGATGACATGTTTGCCAGGTCCATAGGGAAAACCTTCCACATCTTGACCTTTGACCCTATGGAGGAAACAACAAAAGAATATATGTAGAAAGTGTTTGGAATGTTGATCCCATAAATTTCAAAATGTTGATTAACCAATATTGGTTAAAGGAGAAGAGGGGCAGTGCAAACAAAGTGCCCCAGGAATTTTTCAAGAGTGATTTTTATGAAGACTACCATGACTTGGTTATTTTTCTAGGTACAGTCATGGGTATCCCAACTGCAGCCTACTTCTAGGATTGGATATTTTCCTTTATAGAAGAGATTATTAGAGGAAAAACCAAGTTTAACTGGGCTAGGATGTTCAGTAACAACTTACATGAGAATTTCTTGGTAGTCAAGAATACCTCCCAGTTCTATATGACCTATTTAGTTGTTCTCTTGGCAAACCCATTTCCATATATAGGTTTATTTGTCACATAGAGTGCAACTCTAGGGAGAGAGCTGGAAGTATATGATAGGCATCCATAACTCCAATACCAAAATTTTAAGAAGGATTACTATAGGGTGAATAAAGCCTTTATTGGGCACATCATCAGAATTCTTGAAGGAGGCTTCAAGAGGAGAGTCACACACAACACCCACGCATTAATTCATAGGTTCAGATTTTGATTCATACAATTCCCCAAATTCATGTTTATCCAAATGAAAGGCTTCAATGAGAGGCCCTACAAGCTTCCTCGGTATCCAAATGACTAGTTAATCTTGTTAAAAGTCTCAAGACAACTTCAAAATGCACATACTCTCTTTGCTAGTAAACACCGGGTAGCAATACCATATCCCCTCACATTCGGGCAAGGAATGTATGCCCTCCCAAGTGCCCAATGTGTAGAATATTTAGAGAATTAGATCATCAAGCATGATCTAGGGCTCCACACTATTGGACCAAGGATGTACACATATGACAAGTTGAATAAGTTTGTTGAAAAGGAATATTCCCACCTACACAACGTTGAAGATTTTTGGACTAACTGTTGGGATGACAAGGAGGTATGCATGGGGAATTATCTATGTATGGCTGTATACTTCATCAAAACGATCAAACTATTCCTAGTACTAGATCAAAATGTAGAAGACAAGAACACTATCATAGATCTGAGGTTTGATGTCATCCCCAACCTATAATTTCTCTTAATAGATTAGAGTGAGGAAGAGGTTAATGACCTCGATAATCTAACAAAGCCAATAGAGCACAAAATCAGGAATTGAATCAATGCATATATTACTTAGTTGAAGCTCTAAGGAGCTACTTTGACCTACAACACGATCAAAGATGAGCTCAAGAGTGAAACAGATAGTGGGATTGATGTTGTCTCCTCTTGCCACAAGGTCAAGGAAAATAAAAGAAGTTACTAAGCACTAGGCAAAGCATAAGGTGTATTCGAGGAAGGCTTCAAAGGGTGAGACCTCAAAGAAAGCAAATAAGTCAGGAGGATTCTCTGCGATGCACACATTCCAAGAAGACCCACTACATTAGGGAGAAGAAGAAGAGACCTATCAACCCAAGTCACCACCCACCACCTTTGATCCTCCCATGACTGTCACTACCACTACAACTACTCCCCCAACATCTCAAGCATTACTCATCTCCTCTCCACCTATGGTGGACATCTTGGTTCACTTGTCCTCCACCTCACTGACCACTCCCATTATAGTGAGGGATTCCTCCTTTGCCACAACCTCCCCACTCTCATCCTCCTTAATGTCTTCATCAACTGTAGTTCCTCTAGCCTCAACAATAACGATGCCTACTCTCACTCTTCCAGAGGCATTTTCCTGACATATCCAAAATATACCTATGGATCTCTTTGGAGTACTGATGAACCCTATAGTATAGGCTACTTTGGCTCAAGCTATTGCCAATCTCCCTATCCCTCCTCTAACAGAACCACCAAAAATGGAGGTGACCATGCGAATCTCATAAAAGTTGGAGAGACAATAGAGGGAGGCTACCAAAGAAATGAATGAGGGATGCAAGGATATTTTCAAGGATGACTACCACAAGCACCCTAAACATCAAAATATTTTCATTGATGAGGTTGTATATTAAGAGGAAGGATCACAGTCCTCAGAGGAAGATGTTGAAGACCCCAATGCCAAGTATATAGTGGAGTCCTTTGATCAAGAACTTGAGGAAGAGTTGTTCAAACAACTCAAAGATGTTAGAGAGGAAGTTGAGGGGAATTATTTTGAGGACAAGAAAGAAACAAATGAAGACATGAAAGTATCTACCAAGCCTCCAACAAAGGAACAAGACAAAAGCCCTGATCAAGATGAAATACCCCCCTGAGGAGGAAGAGAAAAAGAAAGAAGATGAAGTTGAATTTGAAGAAGGAAACAAGCTTGAGTAAGAGGCTAAAATGAAAAAGAGCCCTGAAGCCAAATACCACATGGAGCTCAAGCAAGAAGAAGAAAGAGAACCTGAAGGGGAAGATAGTCCTAAGGAAAACATAGCTGCTACTAGGATGCAAGAAGAAAAGATGATATTCATCTAGGATTCAAATGAAGAAGAAGAAGAGAAAATAGAACAAGAGGTCTTAGGCCATGAAGAGAGAGAGATCCAACATGCTCGTAGAGAAGAAGGTGATCATGAATCACCAAAGAGTGGATCCCAAATGCTCAAGTGGTTGGAAAAGAAACTACAAAAGTAGAATTCTGCTCCCATGGATCCCAAGGAAAGGCTAGAGGCTATCGTAGCATGAGCTCAAATGAAAAGAAATAAAAGAAGTCAAGGTTTAGATCCCACATCCTGATGGATTTATTAGGATCTACAATGGTACAAATTACTACCCCATTGGTAGATAAAGAAGAGGGAGTAATTTATAATATGTCTACCATCGACTTGGGTACAACCACAAGAGAACAAAATATTGATCATATCCAATGGTTCATTGCCCTAATCATTAATCAGATGAACAAGGATCAATCCTGCAAGGAGGAGTTGAAGGAACAAGTGCTAGACCTCATTGCCTACATAGAACAGTGGTCTTCTATTGAGGAATTACCAACAATGTAGTTAACCTTACCACTACTATTGTCTAAGGAGCACATAGGAAAGTTGGAGAGGAGAAAGAATTGGACCAAGGTCACTGGAGACTAATTCTAGTACATGATCTACAATAGTGATATGGGCATTGGTCACACCATCCAAACAACCAATAAGTTTTGGGAACTGCAAAAGTAGCTCGAAGGCACAGAGATATTTTGTATTGACTTCCCAGAATTATATAGGATTATGTATCCTAAGCTAGAGGCTATCCTCAAGATGCCTAAGAAGACTTGGGAGAAGGATTTTGGTTTGGAAAAGGATGATCATTGGTTGGTTGAGACATGGAAATTGGGCTTAGATCATAGAAGATAAGTATTCAAGTGAGTGCTCCATGAAGTAGAGCTCAACCTAGAATGGGTCAAAGAACATCAGGCGAACTATGAAGAATATCAAAAGCTAATGATGGATTATGACATGCCTTCCAGCAAGCTAGACCCCAAAATATAAGGTCATATTTTCATAAGAAGATGGAGAATGGGGCTACAAACTCACTGATGCTGGACTTCATGGATTTTGTTGCTCGTGCCTTTGCCTAGGTGGAGAAGGTGATCAAGAATACACCAAAGTGCACAAAGAATTTGGAGATAATCACTAACAAGTCCAAGATATTGACCTTCCAAGTGCTCCAATTAGATATCCTAGAATAGAACAAACTTTAGGAGTTGATGGGAAAGTTCGTGGGGTACACCACTATTAAGAAGAATGAAGGAAATCCTATCATTGATGATGAGTTTCTCATAGTGTAGCTAGCAAAAGGGCAATCAACTAGAAGACAAAAAGTGCTACAGTGCTAGACACTAGAGGACAAAATAGGAAAAATACAAGAAATGCATCTTAAAATTGTAAAATATTGGGGGTAGATGAAACCCTAATTTGTAGTGAATCTTGGCTACACAATTAGATTAAATCTTGGCCATTCATTTTTCTTTTTGAAAACTATAAATAGGGGGTCTCCTCTCATTTTCAAAGAGAGAGATGAGTTGTTGTAAAGACATGCTGCTGAAATTCTTATAGAAATTTATTGAGTTTTGGTGGATTCTTGAGTTTCCTTCATGTTTCATGATTTATTTGAGTATATCTAGTTTGTTGTTTTATGTGTTTTGCTTGCTTTAGTAGTTTAGTAATTTTTTTTCATTGATGCTAAAGAATACTACTGTATTGATGCCCTTCCTTGTTCCTTCTTTTTGCTATTTATTGATGATAAATAGTAGTGTAAATCTATTCTAAATATAAATTGATTTTTTTCACTCAAATTTCATCTTTTATTCATGGTTTATGGTGCATGAATAGTTGAAAATTTGTAGACCTTAGAAGATAGCACTAGTTTCATGATACTGTTAGCTGATTTGGTTAAGTGGAACTTAGTTTTAGGAAGGTTTTCCACTATAGCATCCTCCATTATCATAGTTCATTGATACTTTTAGGTCTAGGAACTTCCTCCTTTCCCTCCCCTTTTGAAATAGTAATTTAGGCAAAGTTCCAACATCATTGTAAAGTTAAATATGATGATAAAAGTGGATTTTTAGACTACTATTTTTAACTTTTAGCAATTTCACATCAACTTAATCATCTTAGGAACTCCATTCAAATAAAAAATTTCCCAACAACTTAACATATGTAAGATTTCCCTATGATTATCAACTAGTTGCATGAACCAATTGAGACAATCCAAGCAAGTCATGACCTAACACTCGAGAGACCTTGGGGTAATTTTATGTAACTTTTTTGTGGGAAGTTTCCTTTCAAGAGAGGTAGTGCACTTGTGCACTGTCTGTGTTGAGAAGGTGCAAAAACACCCATCAACATTCCCCTTTAGAATCCTGTTCTTCTTCGTCTGCATCTAACTCCACAAGAGATTCACCTTCTGAACCTTCCTCATCTAGTTCTGATTCCTCTTCTACATTAGAGGGTTCATATCCTCGATTTAACCCTCCTTAATTATCAGAATCAAAATCACTAGCTTCCATATTCAAAAATTCCCATCCACCATGTTCAATAAATTTATCTAGATCATCATTAATAGTCTTGAAAATTGTCTTCTAGTTCAAGTTCATTCTACTTTCATAATAATTTATATTGATGGAGTTCATCCATTCCTTGATTCCATCAAGAAAAGATTGAGGAATGGCCTCAATGTGAAGTACATCCCACTTTAAGTCTTTGAAAACAATAGCCATATCGAATTATTTTTTCCCAAGTCCTACTCTCTCAAGGTTAACAATCTCAATCTCACTAATAGTGATTACTAAGAAAGGTAATTCCACCAAATCTACCAAATACTTTATTGTAGGAACAATAAAGGTAGAGGATTTGAAAGGAACTCCATGAAAACCAACCTTTCTAAATTTTACATCAAACTCTAATTCGAAATATTTTAGATGAGGCCGCTCCCATAGCTCTCTTACTAGCTTGAAAAATACTTGAAACTCTACAATGATATTAATTCTCATGTCCCTCTCTTGTTGTTCTTCCCCAATTTCATCAGGATCATACATTGACCTTCTTTACCCTCCTAAAATTTAGACCACATCCATTTCCTCCACATAAAACTAGACATCCTTGGACTTCTTGGTTCCCACACCATGATATGGTATGAAAATGAAGCAAAGTAATCATTTCCTTCTCCATTGGCTAGAAGAATTCATGTTTAATGTTTTGATACATGATATTATCTCTCTCTTCTACTCTCATGGTTGAATATAGAAATCTATTATGGTGGGCCTCCAAAGTTCTTGTCATCTTTCTTCTTATTCCACCAAATGCTGACCTGATCCATAAGTTTTCTAGCCTAATTTTATTTGTTTTTGAAAGTTGAAATTTCTCATGAGTCACCATTGTAGCTCTCACTACCTTTTCAAAATCTTTCATTACTATAGGAAAGTAGTGCCTAATTGATTAACAATCTCAATCTCACTAATAGTGATTACTAAGAAAAGTAATTTTACCAACTCTACCAAACAGTTTACCATAGGAACAATAAAAGTAGTTGCTTTGAAAGGAACTCCATGAAAACCAAGCTCTCTAAATGGTACATCAAACATTAGTTCAAAATATTTTAGATGAGGCAGCTCCCATAGCTCTCTTACTCAATTGGAAAATCCTTGAAAATCTGCATTCATATTGTTTTTCCCATCCCTCTCTTACTATTCTTCCTCGATTTCATTAGGATCATACATTGACCTTCTTGCCCCTCCTAAATTTTGGACCACATCTATTACCTCCACATAAAACTAGACATCCTTGGTCTTCTTGGTTCCCATGCCATGATACGGTTATGAAAATGAAAATGAAGCAAAGTAATCATCTTCTTCTCCACTGGCTAGAAGAGTGCATGCTTAATGTTTTGATACATGATATCATCTCTCTCTTTTTCTCTCATGATTGAATACTGAAATTCATTATGGTAGGCCTTCAGAGGTCCAATCATCTTTCTTCCTCTTCTACCAAATGTTGGCTTGATCCACAAGTCTACCAACCTAATTTCCTTTGCTTTTGAAAGCTGAAGTTTCTCCCAAGTCATTAGTGTAGCTCTCTCTGCCTTTTGAGACTCTTTCATTGCTACAAGAAATTAGCACCTAATTGATTAACAATCTCGATCTTACTAATAGTGATTACTAAATAAGGTAATTCCACCAACTCTACCAAATAATTTACTATAGGAATAATAAAAGTAGAGGCTTTGAAAGGAAATCCATGAAAACCAAGCTCTCTAAATGGTACATCAAACTCAAGTTCAAAATATTTTAGATCAGACTGCTCCCATAGCTCTCTTACTTGCTTGAAAAATCCTTGAAACACTACATTGATATTAATTTTCTTGTTCCTCTCTTGTAATTCTTCCTCCATTTCATCAGGATCATACATTGACCTTCTTGCCCCTCCTAAATTTTGGACCACATCCATTACCTCCACATAAAACTGGAAATCCTTAGTTTTCTTGGTTCCCATTCCATTATATGGTTATGCAAATGAAAATGAAGAAAAGTAATCATCTCCCTCTCCATTGGCTGGAAGAATGCATGCTTAATGTTTTATATCAGCTCTGTCTTCTACTCTCATGGTTGAATACCAAAATCCATTATGGTGGACCTCCAGAGTTCCAATCATATTTCTTCCTCTTCCACTAAATGTTGGCCTGATCCACAAGTTTGCTAGCCTAATTTCCTTTTTTTTTTTTAAATCTGAAGTTTCTCCTAAGTCACCAATGTAACTCTCTCTTCCTTTTCAAAGTCTTTCATTGCTATCTATAATTAGCGCCTAATAGATTAACAATCTCCATCTCACTAATAGTGATTACTAAGAAAGGTAATTCAACCAACTCTACCAAAAAATTTACCATAGGAACAATAAAAGCAGAGGATTTGAAAGGAACTCCATGAAAACTAAGATTTTTAAATGGTATATCAAACTCTAGTTTGAAATATTTTACATGAGGTTGCTCCCATAGCTCTCATACTCACTTCACAAATCATTGAAACTTTGCATTGATTTTATTTTTCATGTTCCTCTCTTACCATTCTTTCTTAATTTCATTAGGGTCATACACTAACTTTCTTTCCCCTCCTAAATTTTGTACCACATCCATTACCTCCACATAAAACTGGACAACCTTGGTCTTCTTGGTTCCCATGCCATGATATGGTTCTATGAATGAAAATGAAGTAAAGTAATCATCTCCTTCTCTACTGGCTGAAAGAATGCATGCTTCATGTTTTGATACATGATATCAACTCCCTCTGCTTCTCTCATGGTTGAATAATAAAATCCATTATGGTGGGCCTCTAGAGTTGCAGTCATCTTTTGTCATCTTCCACCAAATATTGGCCTGATCCATAAGTCTGCCAGCCTAATTTCCTTTGTTTTTGAAAGATGAAGTTTCTCTTAAGTTACCAGTGTAGCTCTCTCTTCATTTTTAGACTCTTTCATTTCTATAGATCATCTATGGGATTTAATCATTTGTGCCACATCATTGATGTGCTTTGATGGTGGCTACATGAAATGGAACCATGATACCATATATGGGTACTAGAATAGTATCATTTTTTCTTATCAACCTGAATCATGAGCTCTCTAGAAAAGGGTCCACATTTTTCTATGAAACCATCTCAGTGGATGGATTGGAAGAGCCATGTCCATCTCCAATACCAATTCCCCCTCCAACCAATCTTCTTGCAATCTACTCATTCTTTTGCAAAGGGTTGGCAATTAAGGTTATGCAATATAATTTACAGTTGATAGTTAAATTGTATAACAAATTTTTTTATGATGTTTACTAACATTTATTAGAATTTTTGCATGTTTTACATCTTTGGAATCACATATTAATAGTAACATTTTTGAAATTTTATTATCATATGTACACTTTGATATGATGTAATATGATTATGGTTTCATCTCATATGTTATAATATTAGATAAATAACAAAAAATAAATTATCAGATGAAATAAATAATAAATTTTCATTTAAAATGTGTTTTTTTTCAAAACATGGGTTGTCCATAAGATCAAGATGATCCTTATCATCATATAGATCCAAAAAATATTAGTTCTTCTAGTACAGATCACATGGCAGAGGATGATGATGATGCAAATACAAAAGACACAATCTCAATCTCACTAATAGTGATTACTAAGTAAGGTAATTCCACCAACTCTACCAAATAGTTTCCCATAGGAACAATAAAAGAAGAGGATTTGAAAGGAACTCCATGAAAACCAAGCTCTCTAAATGGTACATAAAACTCTAGTTCAAAATATTTTAGATGAGGTTACTCCCATAGCTCTCTTAATTGCTTGAAAAATACTTGAAACTCTGCATTGATATTAATTTTCTTGTTCCTCTCTTGCTATTCTTCCTCAATTTCATTAGGATCATGCATTGACCTTCTTTCCCCTCCTAAAATTTGGACCACATCCATTACCTCCACATAAAATTGGAAATCCTTGGTCTTCTTGGTTCCCATGCCATTATATGGTTATGTAAATGAAAATGAAGAAAAGTAATCATCTCCTTCTATATTGGATGGAAGAATGCATGCTTAATGTTTTATATTAGCTCTCTCTTCTACTCTTATGGTTGAATACCAAAATCCATTATGGTGGCCCTCTAGAGTTCTAGTCATATTTCTTCCTCTCCCACCAAATGTTGGCTTGATCCACAAGTTTGCTAGCCCAACTACCTTTGTTTTTGAAAGCTGAAGTTTCTCTTGAGTCGCCAGTGTAGATCTCTCTTCCTTTTCAAACTCTTTCATTGATATAGGAAATTAGCACCTAATTGATTAACAATCTCCATCTCACTAGTATTGATTACTAAGAAAGGTAATTCCACCAACTCTACCAAATAATTTACCATAGGAACAATAAAAGTAGAGGATTTGAAAGGAACTCCATGAAAAATAAGATCTCTAAATGGTATATCAAACTCTAGTTTGAAATATTTTACATGAGGCTGCTCCCATAGCTCTCTTATTCTCTTGAAAAATCCTTGAAACTTTGCATTGATTTTATTTTTCATGTCCCTCTCTTACCATTCTTCCTCAATTTCATTAGGATCATACATTTCCCTTCTTCCCCCTTCTAAAGTTTGGACCACATCCATTACCTCAACATAAAACTGGGATTCCTTGGTCTTCTTGGTTCCCATGCCATGATATGGTTATGCAAATGAAAATGAAGCAAAGTAATCATCTCCTTCTCTGCTAGCTGGAAGAATGCATGCTTCATGTTTTGATACATGATATTAGCCCTCTTCTTCTCTCATGGTTGAATACCAAAATCCATTATGGTGGGCCTCCAGAGTTGTAGTCATCTTTCTTCCTCTTCCAACAAATGTTGGCCTAATCCACAAGTCTGCCAACCTAATTTCCTTTGTTTTTGAAAGCTGACATTTCTCTTAAGTCACCAGTGTAGCTCTCTCTTCTTTTTTAAAATATTTCATTGCTACATATCATCTGTGGGATTTAACCATTTGTGCCACATCGTTGATGTGCTTTGAATCCTTGGATCTAAAGGAGATATCCTTAACATAAATACTACTAGGGAATTTCAATGTTGGCATGTAGTTGGCATTAAAGCCAGTACTTGGAACATTGGAAATTATCCTTACATAAGAATTCCCTCCGTCTTGTTGGCTTGTAACACTCTTGATGGTGGCTACATGAAATGGAACCATGATGCCATATATGGGTACCAAACAACATCATTTTTCGTATCAACCTAAATCATGAGCTCTCTAGAAATAGGGATATCATCCACATTTTTTTTATGAAACCGTCTCAGTGGATGGCTTGGAAGAGCCATGTCCATCTCCTATACAAATGCCCCCTGCAGCCAATTTTCTTATAGTCTACTCATTCTTTTGCAAGGGGTTGGAACTTGAGGTTATGTAATAGAATTTATAGTTGATAGTTAAATTGTATAACAATTTTTTTTATGATCTTTACTAACATTTATTAGAATTGTTGCATGTTTTACATCATTGGAATCACATATTAGTTGTAACATTTTTGAAATTTTATTATCGTATGTGCACTTTGATATGATGTAATATAATTATGGTTTCATCTCATATGTTATAATATTAGATTTATAACAAAAACAAAAATATTACATGAAATAAATAATAACTTTTCATTTTAAATATGTTTCTTTTACAAAACACGGGTCTTCTAGAAGATCAAGATGATCCTCATCATGATATAGATCTAGAAAATATTGGTTATGCTGGTATAGATCACATGGTAAAGGATGATGATGATGTGGATATAGAAGACATTGAGGCCGATGACAATGATGACGATGATGACGATGATGATCATGATCCTAATTGTGATTATCACAATGGTGGTGATGCTGATGAGGCAAGTGCTAATAGTACCTAGTGAAATTCATGATCATATAGACTACATCATGGATCATTGCTGATATATTGTTATGATGCCTCTTTTCATGGTTACCATCATATGTATCATTTTCATGGCCTACAATACCATATTATTGAGTTGTATCATATTGATATTTTTCATTTTCAGTTATATCATTTGAACATATATCAACTTGACTTTTCTCAATTTGAGTTAAATAATTTATCATTTTTACTTATATCATTTGTACATGTATCATTTTGACTTATCTTGACTATTGGACATGTATCATTTTGACATGTTATTGATCTACTGGCATATTTGGCTTTCACTTGTTTAAGTTATATATGATGATGATCTTATTAGTATTTACTTGTCAATTTATATGTATTAAAAGTGGTAGATGATTTTTGGATGGATATTTATTACATATGATGATTTTAGTTTATTGCTCAAGATGGATTTTGTCAAATTCAATTAAATTAGAGATATTTAAATCACTTGTTTTAATTATAGATGATGATCATATTATAATAATTATCTTGTATTTAATCACATGAGTTAAAAATTAAATTACTCACTCTATAATCATATGAGTTATTTAAGAGGCATCATATATTTAACTAATTAAATTGAAATAAAACATATTGAATTAATAAATGGAAGTTAAATAAGAAGCATTTTTAGAAGAAAAAAAGGAAGTAACAATGGAATCCAAACTACAAACAAACCAGAAGTAATATTGGAAGCAAAATTGGTAGCAAAATTGGAAGAAAACCTAGAAGCAAAATCGAAAGAAAAATAGGAAGAAAGACAAGAAGTATTTTTAGAAGCAAAAAGGGAAGAAAAATAGGAAGCATTTTTAGAAGCAAAAAAGGAAGCAAAATAAGAAGCAATTTTAGAAGCAACAATGGAAGCTAAACTAGAAGCAAGCCAGAAGAAATCCTGGAAGGAAAACTGGAAGCAAACCTAGAAGCAAAATTGGAAGTAAAGATGGAAGCAAAATTGGAAGCAAAATGGGAAGCAAAATAGGAAGAAAATTTGGAAGCAAAATCAAAAGCAAACCTAGAAGCCAAACTAAAAGCAAAACTGAAAGAAAATATGGAAGCATAAAAAGAAGCAAAACTAGAAGCAAAATTTGAAGCATTCTTGGAAGAAAAAGTTGAAGCAAACTTGGAAGAAAAATTGGAAGAAAAACTAGAATCAAATTTGGAAGAAAAACTAGTTCTAAGCAAAACTAGAAGAAAAAATTGAAGCAATCCTAGAAGCAAAATTGGACACAAAAGTGGAAGCAAAATTGGACGAAAATTTGGAAGAAAAACTTGAATCAAATTTGGAACCAATACTAGAAGCAAAATTAGAAGAAAAATTGGAATCAAAATTGGAAGCAAAATTGGAAGCACAACTGGAAGCAAAACTAGAAGCAAAACTAGAAGCACACCTAGAAGCAAATGTGGAAGAAAAATTGGAAGCAAAATTGGAAGTAAAATTGGAAGCAAAACCTAAAGCAAAAATAGGAGCAAAATTGGGAGCAAAACTAGGAGTAAAACTGGGAGCAACACTAGAAGCAAAAATGGGAGCAAATATGGAAGCAAAAGTAGAAGTTAAATTGGGCACTAATTTAGATGTTATTTTTTACGTTGTTTCTTGACACTATTCCTGATGCTAAAAGAGACGTTATTGCTAGAACCAAATTTTTAGCACAATATCTAACACTACATGTATGCTAAATCTGGTGTAAAATCTAGCACAAAAATTGGCGATGAAAAAAATTTGATTGATGGACCCAAATACACTAAAATCTGGTGTAAAATTTGGCACTAATTTCTTATTGTGTTGTTGTGTCTTTATCTTCAATTTCCTCATGTTGAGGCAAAATTTCAAGTCTGAGACATGGAAAAAAATTTCCAATGTCTGGCCAACCTGAACCACTACATGAGAGCCATCCAAAATTGCCATTTGATACAAGACTAATAAAAAGGAAGAGGAAAATTTATTTGACATTTTAAAACTAGGGAAAAAGAAAATTATCAATTTGTAATGTGATTCATATATAGTTTATTGATAAATTTTGTCACCATGAGAAGCTAATCTCCAACAAGTTGATTGGAAATATAAAGGGGTTTTTGTTAAAAATAAAAGGAAATGTTCCTTATAAAATGTGATGCATTACGCACAATCATTAATGTTGAATAATTTAAATTGCAGATCAAATGAAAATAAGATTTTAGAAATAAAACTCAATAAAAAAAGGAGACAAGAACACAAAGACACAAGTTTATAGTGGCTCACCAAAATTGGCTACATCCACTTTGAAGGAAGGGAAATTAATTTATTAATCTCTATTTTTGAATACAAGCTACAAGAACATAACAACAACAATAATGAATTAGCAAACACATTATCCATTTTGAATAAGTCTTCGAATGAGAATGTGAAAAGTGTTTGAATGTGTGAATGGTAATCCTAGACCTGCACAAAAACAAAGAACAAACACACAATTAGTCTCAAATGGAAGTTAGAAACAACATTCCCCATGGAAATCATTTAAAATGCAGAAAACAAGAAATAAAATGAAGAACATAAATAAAAGCTTTCAAATCCTATTTAATACAAATAAACTCTCAATCCCATGGGGGAATTGGTACCATTTTGATTTGGAAAATGGCCCTTTACCAATCCCTTGTAAGCTTGAATGATGATTTGATGAAATTCCTGCATAACCTACCTATGAAAATGTGAAAATCGATGAACAATGGATGATAAAATTCAAAATCTCAAGATAATGACTTTGCATAAAGTTGTAGATCCCAAATTCAAATGAGAGCCTATTATTTATAGATGAGAAAGATGGAGAATGAGTAAAATTGATGAATGTGGGATTAAAGACCAACCAATAGTATGAAGCCACTTGTCAACATGTGAGTGGACAAAGGTGGAGCACATTTTGGTCATTGTGCAATTAAATGCAATTAGGTGGAATTTCAAAATTGATGAAATGACAAGTTGGAGGGAGGAGAAAATGAAGTTAATGCCACTTGGCTAAAGGAAAAGGACATGCAAGAAACATAAATGCCTTGTTAGATGTACGAACCCTTTTGGAGGGATTTTTCAAACTTGGAGAACATTCCCTTTTTGATGGATTTTTGAAATTAATTAGAGATTTAATAAATCAATTGAAATGATTTTCATGAGAAAGTTCCAAAATTTAGAGGATTGGAGTGATTAAGAATAATATTAATAAGGATTTGATTAATTTAAAAGGAGATTAGTTGATTTGACCATTTTTTACTTAGAATTTTGGATTAATTTAGATTAAAATGAGAAGAAAATGAATTTAAACTTAATTAAATAAATATGGTGTTAGATTAAATCAAATAAAGATTAATTTATTTCATTAAATAAAATGACTTTAGAGGTTTAATTAAATAAAATGAATTATTTAATTAAAGAGGGACTATAGAAACTAATTAAATACAATTAATTTATTTAATTAAAAGGAGATGATGACTTAATTAGATAAAATTGATCTATTTAATCAAGAGATGAAATGTGATGAATTCAATTAAAGAAAGATTATTTAATTAAATGCTTATCAAAGAGATGATTTAAGACAAAATGGTGTTAGTAAAATCAACATCAGGTGTATAGAATTAATCAGTACATTTTGTGTATCTACATTTTTCCCCTCTTTGAAGTAATGTACATATTGTGTTGGTTCAAAGATTAACCTTGTCACAATGAAAATTCAAAATTTTCTTGATTTTTTCAGATGCCCCACTGCTGCCTCGATGAAAGAATTATGCCAGTATACTGCCCCCTCAAGAGATCAGATGAAAATTTGGATTTTTGGGTGATCTCACTAAAAAAAGGACAAGATTCCCGACAAGTCTAGAAAGGGTCTTGGATGCCAAAAAACATGTGAAAATGCAAAAAAATGATGCAAAATGACCCTTAGTTGGGTGAAAATGGGCCTGGGGGTCCAAAATCCTAGTTGGACAGCTAAATAGGGTTAGAAAACCCTAACTTTCAGGATTAAATAGGCCTCGAGGGGACACTTCCAATTCATTTGTACAACTAGCCCTTAGAGATTTCTCTATTTCAGCTCTAACTATTGTTCGAGATGGTGCAACATGTGCTTCCATGACACATTTCAAATAGACTGCAAGTGTACCAATGACTTCTAAGGATAGGACCACTAGTATGTGACCCTTCCTTGACTCATTTTTTTGTCTTTCATGTGCATTATTTAGGGTCCAAATTCAACTTGAGTCAAGAAGCGCTATTTGGCGCCACTGAAAGTGTTAAATCAACACCATGCAGCCTTAAAGTGCGCCACTATTGATTTTTGCGCCAATGACATAGCTTAGGAGTTAGGGTTTAGCTTTCAAAGTCCATTGTATATAAAAATAGCGCTACCACAGTGCAATTTATAGTTTAGATTTTTGGAGTCAAAATGGATGCGGTAAAAGTGTGCCACGACGGTGGTTTTTGGAACTTTTAGGTCTCTAGCGATGTAGTTCAAAATTTTCAAACAATGCTACCATTGCTAATAGTGACAAATTTGTTGTTTCAGTTGTGCAAACTCCAAACAAGATCTTGATTTTTTTATGAAAATTGATGTGGTGGTCTTACTAATGTAGGAGAACATGGAGCTAGTCCATTCATGAGAGAGCAGATCCTTGATTCTGAGTAGATTGACTTAAAATCCTAGTTTGCACAAGTTGCTCTAGGAGCACCTAGGAGTGAGAAGAATTTCGTACGTCGCATATGCCCCAACCATCTAGACGCATCTAGGGATGATGACAACACTAGCCGAGAGATGGCATAGTGAGATGTCCTCATTTCACTTCCCTACAAGGGAGGCGACAATGACCTTGGAGGATGTGTGGCATATTCTTTATTTACCGATCCATAGAGAGAAGGTCATCTATGATGTGGATGTTGGGATAGATGCTTTCTATGAGATCATAGGCCTTGATGAGATCATTTTTTTGAGGGACAGATTGAGTTAGAGTGGTACATGACTTCAATTCCATCATTCTGATTGATTATTTCCTCTATTATCTAAGGACTTATAGCACTAGATCAATGTGGTTGATACTTTAGCCTAGGATGGGGTCTTGCTTGGGAGTGGATGCTCTAACAAAGAGTGTTTTGTATGGTGGAAAATGATGTTGGCCTCCTACCATGATCTACACAAGTTTTCATATTGTGATAGCAAGGATATTAGAGCAGGAGTCACACTCTTACACATCTGGGCCTAGGAGCACATTACAGTGCTCTACCCACAAGTCACATTGGTTGATATGGATCCAAATGACCCAATCATCTGGAGATATAGGGGGGATTGACAATTACACAAACATGATTAGTTGGTATCCCTCACTAGAGAAGGGTTATAGATTAGATAGCCTTGAATTGGAGGCCTTTTCTTGACATGCCCGCCTAGTATGATGATGTATAGTAGCTCTTCTTTGCTAGAAAATGTAGTAGTTGTGAAAGAAAATTCACAGAACCTAAGGATCACCAGCATGCAAGTAACCTATCATAGAAAGAAGAGATGGAGACAAAAAAGCAAGGGTGCTTTGAAAAATGAAAATTTATTAATTAGAGAGAATTGACGTTTTAGATCATTTACAAATGATACAAGAGATTCCTTAAAAAGAAAATGGATGCACAACCCTAATCTTATCTTGAGAAAAAGATAACTCAACTAGATAAGGATGAATAACTATGCCTAAGTAAACTTATGCATGTGTAATTAAATAAATAATTACACCAACACCCCCCATAAGTGCAACTTAGGGAGAAGATTATTATGCAAACTACTATGGGTCCCAAAAAACTAGGCCATATTAGGCACCCATTTACAGATGCAAAGGAAATGCAATCTCTCATAAAGTAGAGAAAAGGAGAGAACCACATGGGAGAAAAGTCCTCTCCAAAAGAGAGAAAACACAAGAACATGAAGAGCATCACTAAAGCAGAAGAAGATGCAAAGAACTATCGAAAGATGATTGCTACAATGCCAAAGAACCTCCTCTGAAGATAGGATGATCAATATCAAGAAGACAACAATCTGCATGAGTTCCCCTAATGACACTACTCAAATCAGATGGAAATAATGGAAAACACCTAGAAAAAAGATACAAATGGTACATGAATTTGTACGAGTGACCCCAATGACACTACTCAACCAATGAAAGTCAAAAATATAGGTGCCAATAGTCTAAAGAACACTGATCAACTAAGAATGGAAGATTCCTTCCGAGGAAAAACCAAGGAAGCATTAGCATGAACAATATCATACCCCCCATAATGTTGAAGTAGGAGAGCTTGAAAGATCCACTGAAATGTTCTGTAACACCATGTAGTGCATGAAGGAGAAGAAACAACATCTGAAATTGCACAAGAAAGCATCTACAATTGAAAAAGTGGTGTGAAAAACAAAGAACACATGTATGAGGCTGGAATCATATGGATCCATTGTTGCCATGCAGGGACACTCACTGGACAAAGGTGTGATGGCAAAAACAAAGGTACTACACAACCCCCCCATGGAACTTTAAAATATAGTGTGAGTACAAAATATGGCACAAACTTATGTACAAAATCCCCAAAAAATACATGTACAATAGTGTTACACTTTATCTCAGTGCATTTACATAGAAGATTCCTTACAAATGATGCTCAAAATGCCCACAAAGGACAAAAAATTGGAAAAACATATAATGCTTCCCAAATGAAGCCATCCCATGTGAATAAAAAGTTTCTAGGTGCCAACATGTCCAAGTGATCAACCAAAGTCCTAAAATACAAAAAATTGAATTAATTATACTTGGAGCCAAATCTAGGAAAAGTGCACAAGTAACTCTGAAGAGCTCAAAGAGACCTTTCCAATGCCGCAAAGATCACAAAAAATGGAGGAACAGTGCAAAATTTATGAGCTTGGGAGTGAAAACTACATCTCAGACTTCAACGAGCAAAAAATCCTACCAAATAGAATTTATTTTGAAAATGAACTACACCATTAGAAAATTGGGCTCGCCAACTTTCTAGCGATATCTCATTTCAAAAAATTCACCTATGGGATCAAAAGTTATGGCAAAATGAAAAAAAATCCTATATGGAGGCAAATCAATGTAAATAAAGGCTAATAAGGTGCAAAACAAAGCACCTGGGTGACTAGCCCCTGGTCCATCATATGACTAGGGGTCAAAAAATTGTAAAAAAGAAACCCACCACCTAGAGGGTCGCAGGCGAGCATAGTGAGGGTGGAAAAATGAGTAGCATCGCCAATAGGCATCAATGGCGATGGAGGCTCCCTCAGGATTGACGATATGACCTTGGGTCGATGGCTGAGGGAGCTCGCAAAGTTATGGGGTTGACACAAACCAAATGCTAGTGGTGGCTGGTAAAGTGCTAGTGGGAGGTGGGAAAAGTTGGCTAGAACATAGCAGTGGCCAAGAAAAAAAAAATTTAGTGATAGGAGGAGATGCTTCAATGAAAAAGCAGCCAGTGGATGTTGACTGTGGGAGAGAGGACGTCAGTACCAACAAAGATTGCAACTTGACCCTAGTAGCAAGTATGACATAGCTGACAAAGATTTCACTGGATAGAGTACATAAAATAAATGTCATTTGGCCACCAATAAAAATAGTTTGCCAAATATTTTTATAACCCCACAAAATAATATTTTTCCCAAACAATATTATTGTAAATAGCCCGATATAATAAAAATTTTAGAACATATATTTTCAAAATTTTTTCTACAAAATAAATATTGTACCCTATACCTGGAAATTCATACAACCTATTGGGTAAAAAAAAATTTCCTCACAAACAACTGACACCAAAAATAAGTGAGTTTACAGTCGATCTTTAGGTTTTAGCAATAGTGAGATCCATTGGGACTCAAAACACTCTGATAAAAAGAGGAAGCCCTGGATCAAAAACGAAAACCCCAAACCCTCGAAGATCCAAAAATATTTCAAAAACATAAACAGGAAGCAGCAGGTCTGGAGCTTTGATACCATGTACAAGTTGTGAAAGCAACTTCACAAACCCCAAAGATCTCCTTTATGCAAGTAACCTATCACAGAAAGAAGAGATAGAGACAAAAAAGCAAGGGTGCTCTGAAAGTTGAAAATGTATTAATTAGAGAGAATTGAGGTTTTAGATCATTTAAAATTGATACAAGAGATGCCTTAAAAAGGAAGTGGATGCACAACCCTAATCTTATCTTGATAAAAAAGATAACTCGACTAGATAAGGATCGCTAACTATAACCTAGGAATTAAAATAATGCCTAAGTAAACTTATGCAAGTGTAATTAAGATTGGCTTATGTAGGGTAGAGAGCATACCATGAGAGAGTGTTACCTACCAGATCGGGTTGCTAGATAGTTCAAAGATATGCTAGACCATCCTGATGACTAGTGCGTGGCCATCTTTACACATACTATGAGGGAGACCACATGAGGTCAAAAAAACCAAGTGGATGAGCTAGTGGAATCTTTCAAACAATTGGTGGCCAGGCCATGGCCATATGATCAGGGGCTAGCGGATGTAGGGATGACACAAGCCTATCATGATTAGTTTCATCCTCTTATTAGATTGACAGTTTCTAGTGTATTATTGCCATGAGAGAGACCCAAGGTCAATCAACAGGGTAGGGGTGGGGGTGGGGGAGAGTAGGTAGAGGAGATGGGGATGGAAATGGAGATAGTGGTGGAGGATTTGGACCACCTCCAGATCAAAGGGTACATAGAGACCAGGTGCCTAGAGACTAGCAGAGAGATGGCGATAGGAAACTGAGAGACAGGGACCCACAGAGAGATGCCCCAAGGGACCATCAGTAGCAGCCCCCACCACCACCACCACCATGTCATCCAGACTAGAGAGACGCACTAATCCAAAAACTTTAGGCACAAGTTGCCACTTTGATAGCGAAGAGAGATTAGGCAAGGGCCGAATGAGATTAAGCCATCTAGCAGCGATAGGATATGGAGCTTCATTTGGAATAGAAGACCGACCAACATCAACAACTAGAGGCCACAAGGGCAAGATTGTCCTTGCAAGGATGTACTGTGAGGTGGTCATGGAGGCATAGTATTACAAGGTACATTACCATCAGGCAGTGCCTTAATAAGCTTGGGCACCAGACTTCACACAACAGATAGGGATAAGGCAGGATCAGCCCAATAGGTAGTTGGGTGAGGGGAGCAACCAACAAGGCTAGCCTCACACTTTTGATTGGAGACAACATTATTTTTGAGATCCACGGCCTCCATTTGTGATATACCAATGGGAGATTGTGCTATATTGATTGATATACACACTTGATCCTGATTCTTATATCATGATAGTTGTATTATTATTTTGATGATATATGACATGATATGGTTCGATCCGATCTGATGTGTCCTATCTTATTTATGCATTATTGATGGATTTTTTTACTTTTCTATATGCGATGTTCTATATGTGATGTGATGAATCTATCTTATGTGAAGCATGCATGACTTTTTATTCTATGTGATGTAATAAAATGTATGTTTATATATGATGTGATGTAGTGATTATGCGGATGTTTATGGATATACTTTTTTTTCTATATCTTTTCTATGCACTTTTTATGATGATGTATGGATGATTCAAATTTTATGACATGAAAATGGTTTAAGATGCTTAGACTAATAGATCTATATTATGCACCTAATGGATGATGATGATAAAAATGTATGAGATGCAATGACATATTCTTTTTCTTTTTCATTATATTTTCTATGTATGATGTGGTGATGCATTTATGGATGATCGGATGATGCATATGATATGATGTGATGACCATTTTTATAATGATGCCTATGTGGTGCTGCATTAAATGATGATGCCTATGTGATGATGTATATGACATGATATGATGCACATGGTATGATAATTCTTATATGATGATGCAAATGGATGATATGACGTATACATGATTATGTAATGGATGTAAATATATGGTTTATGAGATGCTTAGAATAACCAATCTATATTATGCAAATAATGAAATGAAGTGCATGTGAGATGGTTAGTGTTTCCTATATGTCATGATATGATATGCATTATCTTGATGTTTTGTGGATGCAAGATGGATGCATTAGTGATGATTTTGATTAACTGTCATGGTACCATGTTAGCACAGAGAGAAGCAAGAAGAAATAAGAGAATCCAAAAAGTCAACTTTATTAAAGATGATGATGATGATGATTTTCTTACTAGGAATTGGAACTTTAAAAGGGATATTTACCTTATGTTTGATAACACACATAGGCATGATGCATCAAGGTATAAGGAACTAGATGGTGTTACACCTAGTGTGATGGACATTGACTCGACAATCAGATAGGAGTAATATTGCTCGCACCTAGCATACTATACCTTATTCAAAATGTGGTTTAGATATTCTAAACATCTCAGACCAAAACATAGAAAGGAAATCATTCCTATGTGGTAAAAAAGACAGCTAAAATATCCTCCCTACACCCAAACAAAGCACACATGATCAAGGTTATATTACAAGAATACCCAACAAGCACAGCCAATAAAAAGATAATGATCGTTGCCCCATTTATTTCTCTCTAAATCCCTTCATTTGGGACATCTTCAAGAGGTCATCAGAATGAGTGCAATAAGATAAGCCAAAAGACAAAGATAAAGCAAACAAAGAAGCTAATGTTCTTCATATTGCTAGCCAAGACTAAACTACGATGATGCCTGATGTTGATGTCCATTGTAGGAAGGATGCATCCTAGGACATGATGTTATCAAATTATTTTGGGATTGATTAGATTATGGAATATTAATACCAAGAGTTGACCAACTTGTTTGCTTACTAACATAGACTTGACACCCTAATGTTTGAATTTTCACTTTTAACCTGCTAGACTTGTTTCTGATTGTTTTACCAAATGTTTTAATTTTCAAAATTTCCAATGTTTTGGGGTTTTCCAAGATTTTTACCAAGAGACTAACCTAAAGACCTATACATGGGGCCTCAGGGGCTGATCAAAGATTAGTCTTTCCTACATTATACATGTAGAGACCACGTAGTTTGACTGACATACACTTGATTTATTGATGAGATGTGAAAAAATGGATTGCCAGTTTATTATGATGGACTCCTAAAGGACTAACCTAAGTTTCTTGAGGGATGATCAAAGATCAAACTTTCCTACATTCAGAGCTCAAAGACCCATGGTTTGACAAGATGACTCTACTTTTTTTTCACTTTTTGACTAACTTTTTGTCTTGTTTTCGAATTTTGATATGTTTTGAATGTTTTTAGATTTTCTGATTTTATGAATGTTTTGGGATATTTTTATTTAGGGAAGACTTAAAGAATATACATGAATCCAATATGAAAAGAACATGACCCTAGTGTGATGCGATAGACTACTCTAATATAGGTAGGAAAAATCAACCTTGGGAATGGGTCGAGTAGTACTAGGAGGGATCATGACATGAACATAAGACCAAGCTATGATATGTACATGGATGAGTGATGAAAGGAGATATGGAATGCAATGGATGATGGAAGCATAATGGATGGATGATGCAGAACAAGTGGTGGAGATCATTGTGGATGGAAAGTGCTTATTTACACAAGGCACTTGTTTACTAAGTTTTCACCAGGGTACTTACCCAAAGTGCCACCGAAGTGGTTTTCACTAATGCATGATTTTTTTTCTTTGCTGTTTTTTAATCCTTTCTCTATTTTTTTTGGATTTTTATGTTTTTTGATTTTTTTATATTTTTGGTTTTATACCCTGAAAGATTAGGCATAAAAAAATTTCAGATGGGAGCTATTCATGGGCTCCTGCATAGGTTCCCCTTCAGGTGTTGATAACATATATGCCCCTGACTTATAGCTCACTGTGATGATGAATGGTCCCAACTAATTGGGTTCCAATTTTCCCTTGCCATTTGAAGTTGGAACATTCTTCTAATTCTCCTTTAGCACAAGTTCTTCTACTTGGAAGGTCTGACTTCAGATCTTCTTGTTATAACTTTGCTTGAGATGGTTCTAGTACACTTTCAAATGGTTTAAGGCATCCATACACCACTCATCCAGTAATTCTAGCTCATTTAATCTTGACACTTGATATTCCTCATTTGTGATGAGATTCTACAATGATATTCTCAGTGATGAGAGCTTGATCTCAATGGGTAATATGGATTTTGATCTATAGACTAGGGAGAAGGGGTGCAACCTATTGGTGTGTGGATACTTGTTCAATAGGCCCATAGGGCTGGATTCAAGTGGAGGTGCCAATCATGGCCAACTTCATTGACCATTTTCTTGAGAATTTTTAAGATGGTCTTATTTTTAGCCTCAACTTGGCTACTTCCTTGGGGGTAGTATGGGGTGGAAAAGTGATGTTGGGTAATAAACTTGTGGAATAGGTTGCAAACATCCTGATTCTTGAAGGGTGTCTCATTATCTGAGATGATTGCTCGAGGGACATCATAACAGAAAATTAAGTAGTTCAGGATGAACTTTGATATTTGCTTTCCTGTGATATAAGTCATGGGAATGGCTTCTACCCACTTTGTGAAATACTTAGTGGCATTGATGATGAAATTATGTCCATTGGATAAGTGGGGGTGATTTTTCCAATGAAATCAAGCCCCCACTATAAAAAGGGCTAAGGTCTGACGATCGGGTGGAGCTCTTAAGCAGGTGCATGGATGAGGTCCCCATGCTACTAACATTGTAGACACCTTTTAACATAGTCATGTGCTTCTCTTTCAATTTTAGGCCAATAATACCTTGTCCTTAGCAGTTTCTCGGCCAAGGTCATACCACTCGAGTGTGAATCACATATGTCATTATGTACCTCATTTAAGGTGGTTAATGCCTCCTCAACATTTAAGCAACATAACAAGGTTCCTTCAATACTTCTACAGTAAAGGGTATCTCCTAGGATGACTTTTTGACAAATGCTCTCTTAAGGTTTGGGGTGATATCAAATGGGAGTACTCTTATTCTCAGGTAAGTGTATATATCATGGTACTAGGGATCATCGAGACCAACAATTTCACACAAAAAATTGGACTCTGGTACCTCAAATGTCGGCACGAGAAGCTACTCTATGAGAAATTTGTTCTTTCGAACATTGTGTGGGACATCTAGGAGTGATCTAATTGTAGCCATTGCATCTTCCACTCTATTGTTTTCTCTTGGTAGCTACTCAAATGTGATCTCAATGAAGGACTCCTTAAGGCTTTCCACCAATTTCTTGTATGGAGTTAGCTTGTTATCCTTTATTTGATACTCATTGTTGACTTGATTGATTATGAGCTATGAATCTCCATAGACCTTAAGTTCCATGATCTACCATTGTACTACAATTCTTATCCTATGACAAGAACCTCATATTTTGCAATGTTATTTGTGCAAAGGAATGATAGTTTGTGTGATTTGGGTATGCAGTCCCCTTGTGGGGTGATGACGAAGATCCACACTCCCAACTCATGTTGCATGTAGGATCCATCAAAGTACATTTTCCTATGATCCACTACACTTAATTTGAATATTGATTTGTCGAGGAATTCTGAAACAAGTGGATTCTCTGATTATATTGGTGCCTTTGCGAGTTGATCTATGATTGCTTGTCATTTGATGTCCTTATGTTCCACATACTTAATGTCATGCTGTGTGAGGATCATAACCCACTTTTTTTCCCACCTTGTAAGCATTTCTTTGGAAGCAAGTACTTAAGGGGGTCTATCTTTGCGATGAGCTCTATTTGATGGGATAACATGTAATGTCTAAAATTTGGTGCTATAAATACAACTACTAGACAGGATTTCTCAATGGATGTATAGTTTAGTTCATGGCCCACCATAGTTATATTGATATAATAGATAGCTCTCTCTTTTCCATTTTCATTGTGTTGTGCCAACAGAGTGTCAAGAGCTACTACTATTGCTGATATGTATAAAATCAAGAGTTTTCCAAGAATTATCAGCATTAGGACTGATGGTGTGAATAAGTACTCCTCCATCTTATTGAAGGCCTGATCACACTTCTCATCCCACTTGTGTGATAACCCCTTGTGGAGTAGATGAGAATAGGGGACAACCTTTTCTAGGTGATCCCACAATAGTGGTTTACAATTTTTGGCCAAACTGGACACTGAAATAATTTCTTTTAACTAAATCTTCACTTTTGGGTACCTATAGCAGACAAATCATGAGGAATTTGAAGATGATACAGACTAGAGTTTCGTGACATTTTGTATTTAGATTCTAAATTTTTTTTTTCAAAATTTTTGGAATCAGATTGCACTTCTTTTTCAATCTCCCTTGAAAACTAGTTTTTAAAAAAAAAACATTTTTAAAAAGTGACATTCGTTGTATAATGCATAACTTTTTTTCCATGAAGGATAAAATTCTAATTCTTTCAAATTTAGATTTGTAACTCGAATACCTAGTGCTTCCAATTGGTAGATATTTTTTTATTAAAAAAAAATCTTTAATCAAGTTTCAAATTCAAGCCAATTACAATTTAGACATAGCGTAATTGTATAACACGTAACTTTTTTTGTATGTATCGAAATTCAAATTTTTTTTGGTTGGATCAAGAACTTGAATATCTAGTGCATTCATATTTTTACTTCCTTTTTTTGATAATCTTATATTTTTCTACATGTGTGGAATAGAGAGCTTGATTTTCTGTGAAAATATTACATTCACAAGAAATAACAAGTAAATATAATAATTAAATTAAATTTAATTAAAATTATACTTTTCTAGAATCTTATAATAAGGACTATATACTTAGAAAAAATAAATTTTAAATGAATTCATTTGATCCTCCAAAAGGTAAATCAAAGGCATTTTTTTATCAACATTTTGATAGGTGTAAACGAGACTCCATTATAGGTATGGTTTAAAACTAGTAGGGTTCTATCTAAGGGGGGTTGCTCTAATGGGCTTTGATCAAACCCTCTTCAATTGGAATCCTTTAAATGGAACTTTTCAAGGATTAAATCATTATGTTTTCTAAAAATATGTGATTTCAGCAAAAATTAGGATCTCCCACAAAGTCTAAACCACTATTGTGGTAGCACCTATCTGCTATTTGTGCTATGAATTAGTGGATGGACTAGAGTCTTCCTTGCAAACCCCTTAGTTGTTTCAATGTTTTCGATGCTTCCATTTCGAGGATTTCCTTGAACTTGGTGGGATCTATTTTAATCCCTCTCATAGACATGATATACCCAAGGATCTTCCTTGATTATACTTCGAAGAGACACTTCTTTGGATTGATTTTGACTTTGTATTATTCTAACAGATCAAAGATGGAGCCCAATGTAGCTATGTGATCTTGTCTTTTCTTAGATTTGGCCAATATATCATCTAAAAAATCTTATATAGTTTTTTGGATCATGTAATTAAATATTAGTGTCATCGCCCTCTGATAAGTAGCTCCAACATTCTTTAACTGGGTATGTGTAGGATCACGATGAGTCAAAATGTTGCAATATTAAGGGTATTTGTAGGGTATGTGGCTAACAACCTATTTTATACCCAAAATTGATGAAACTAAAAGGGTTTTTAGAGGATATTCTCATCTTTCCACTAATATAAATTATTCTTTAATTTGAATTTAATAAATAATAATTATTTATTTTCTATTAGAGTTACGGCTAAAGTCCTGATCGATAGGTTGATTGAAAAACATCTATAACTTTTAAACAGTATCACATTTTTTGAATCTGAAACATGCATCACATTCTATGCTTCACATACTATAGGATTAAAAAAGAAAAATTAAATTTCATGAAGTTTTGACCAAGTTAAGGTGGTCAGACATAAGAGTTTTTATATTTTTTAAAAGTTGTAATAAAAAATTCATAATTAATTATTTACTTGGAAAAAATTACAAAAAAATATGCATCACATCCTGGACATGAGTCTCTACTTATATATAAAATCTTATAAAAAAATATTATCATTTTATTATGGTTAGGGTGGTCAAACAGACACCTACTTCTTATTTTTTCCCTAAAATTTAAGTACTATGCATTGAAATTTCAAATTTTCACCAAATAGATTTTATTTATTTTTATATAAACTTAGTAGTTTAGAAACTACATTCAATTTTTTATAGATTCTATTCTTACATATTTTTGAAATAATATAGATAACTTATTCAATTTTTTATGTCAAGTTTCCTAACACTGATTTTTCTGAATTTTTTGCCACTTAAGGGTCTATTTTTTCCATGATGATCCTGCACATACCCAACTCGAACGACATCATATTCTAGCAATATGTCCCCCATGGGAAAGTGAAGGCCATTTTTGGTTGGTCATCTTTTCCTATCATGATCTAGTTGTAGCCTAAGAATCCATCCATTAATGAGAGCATCTCATGTCCTATCATCATATCCACAATCATGTTGATGTTTGGTAGTGGAAAGTCATCCTTGGGACATGCTTTGTTGAGGTCTTTGAAATCTGTGCAGATCCAAATGCCCCTAGTAGGCTTCAAAACATGTACAAGGTTTGAGACCCACTCTAGATAATCAATTAGCCATATGAACCCTATATCTAGGAACTTTTTAAATTCCATTTTAACCAACAATGCAATCTGGGGAGATGCATTTTTCTAAGCTTTTTTCTGATGGGATTTGTTTCAGGGTATACAACTAGGTGATGAACCTCAACCTTTGGGTCAAGCCCAGGCATATCAGCATAGGTCCATCCAAATTTTATCTTTCTTTCTTTCTTTTCGGAATGTAGCTAGGCATTCTTGTTCTTCTGTGAGAAGTGACTACATAGAATGTTGTGTGTGGTAGTTCCTCTGTTTCCAAGTTGATTGGATTGCACTTCTTGGCTAACACCACTGATTTCTCTTGATGATTTTGTTGGTGTAATTAATTAATTAATTATTACACTAACATAAGTTAACTTAGGTCATAAATCATTCAGTCCTAGGTTGCAATCATTTAATAAATGGGATAATATTCCCTTCCTTGTTTAGTGGGATAAGATTCATTCTAGAAGATGAGTTGTCCTTCTAGAACTTATCTCAACATTTAATAATTATCTAGATAGGGTTCACATGTTGTCACATGTTGTTAGATCAAGACACATGGCAACATCTTATGTATCTTAGGTTTTCCTTCATGCCTATTTATTCAGGCTTTTGTACATTTGTAATCATGTCATGTCATAATCAATTTGACATCCTTGCATCTTAATTATAGCATGATTTTTCTGCCATTTCTCTTTTGTGGAATTTTTTGTCTTGCAGGTGATTTTGGGGGGTTTGAGGAGTTCACCTAAACTCCTACATGGTATCAGAGCTCCAGTGCTGCAGACTTCTTCCCAGATATCAGAGATCAATCTTGGCATGAAAATCTTGCTGGATGCAAGTAGCCTTTTTTTAAGCCATTTTTCTTTTTTGCTTCAGAAATCCAGCTTCCACTTAGTTTTAGGAAAAACGATTTCTAGGTTTTGTAGGCGGGGTCAAAATCTGAAGTGGGTATCTTTTAGATTTTTGATATCTTGTACGGATCTAGAGAAAATCACTAAACAAAAATTAGCGCGCGTCATTTTTCTCTAGCTAAAGGTTTCAAAAAAATTATTTTTTCATTTTCTCCTTGCTGGATCAAAAAAATATTTCTGGGTTTCTATTTTTGTCCACATATTGTGAACAGATTTTGCAGAAATCAAATCGAAAGAATTTGTTTTGGCTAGAAAACCCATTTCCTGCAGGCTTAATTCAATTTTTTTTAAAAAAATCATAACCTTTGGCCATGGTATTGAAAATTGACAATCAAGATACCGTTGGAAAGATAATTTTGTCTACTTTCCAGTGGTGGCATCTATTCTGTGAAATTTTGCTCACAGAAAATTCTACAGTCAGTCGAAGTCAATCCTCCACATTGGACTCAACGGCCAATATCTTCGCATCAGATTGTCAAAATCTAGAAATTCTAGCAGTATTCAGGAGATATTTCAGAGCTTTTTTCATCAGTCCAGATCCCTTGATCAGTTTTAGCTCTAGGTACTTTTGCATTGATTTTTTCAGTTTGGTGCATTTGTTTAATAACTTGGACATCCTGAAGCTTGGAAAAATATTTTTTGATCCGAGTAGCATCACTTCAGTTGCATATCATCTTTGGAAGTCTTCTATTTATTGTTGAAGGTAAGTGTCTTTGTACTTTTTGGAGAAATTTTATTATGGGGCTTGCATAAGGGTAACTATCAACAATGGCGAGATGGGATCTGCCACCATTCATTGCCTTATCTATTTGGTATAGTTCCTCATCTGAGTGAAGGTATTCATGCTTCAGATCAAGTTCCCTATGATGATATTATTGTGCAGGAGGTTGATTGCCTTGATCTTTCTAAAGAGGTTGACAAGGTTCCCTCAGGTGCTTCTTCTCCATCAGAGATAGTTGGTATCCCTTCACCTTCAATGATTCCTTGTCCAGATTCATTGATTGAGGCTTCCATCATCATCATCATTCATCAGGACACATTCAGTTTTCCAGACTTGCAATCATAGGATGGCTTCGTTTCAGGTATCACTGACATGGCTACTTCTACAGGTTTGGAGGCCATTCTTGAGGGGGCATCACTCCTTTATTCAGATATTTCATATTCGAGACTTCTTCCCTGTCATTCCATTCAGGACTTGAGGTTTCTTCAGCATCTACCATTGGATTTGCTTCATATTTCTTTCAGTGATTTTGAGGACACTTCATTCAGGGGGGGCTATCAAGTCTCCATCATACCTATTATATCAATATATCCATATATCAATCAGATATCATATCATATCAATATTGAATATCCATTGTGCATGCCTAGTTGCAACACTTTCTGGGTGGTTGATTATCTTTCCTGGCTCTCAAATACCCCCCAAGTACACCATCCATCATATTCATTCTATCTTTGTCTTTGGCTATTGTTCAGCATCAGTTTCTACATCATCCTGATTTGTCACCCTCTTCATTGTTTGGGACTATGGCATCTTCTTCATCAGGCAAGGAGACATTTGAGCAGGGTTCCGAGACATCATCGACATCCATCTTCATCCTTCCTTCCTTCAATTCCTATCGGAAATGGGAAGCATCTTTGCACTTGCAGTTGGTCTTGTTTCTTTCGAAAGGGAGACAAGTTGTTTGTCGACATTGGATCTTTTTTGTCTTCAGACACTTACCTTTCTTGCAGGTGATCTCATCTTTTGGGGGGGCTATATAGTCTCTCTCTTTCTCTCCTATGGGGGGGCATTGATTGTATTGTATCCATGTGACGGATGGTGTACTTGGGGGGTATTTGAGAGTCCTCCATCCTTCCCATCTTATCTCACATTTTTTGGATTTTCATCTCTCTTTTGGAGAGGGGTTTTGTTCCCATTGGGTTTTCCCCTTTTCTTCATTTTTGGGAGATTTTCTGCATCTTCATGTACATGGGTACCTAACATGGCCTCGTAGCTGGGACCCATCATCATCATCATCATCTTGCATAATCATTGCATTTTCCTCCCTAAGTTGCACTTATGGGGGGGTGTTGGTGTAATTAATTAATTAATTATTACACTAACATAAGTTAACTTAGGTCATAAATCATTTAGTCCTAGGTTGCAATCATTTAATAAATGGGATAATATTCCCTTCCTTGTTTAGTGGGATAAGATTCCTTCTAGAAGATGAGTTGTCCTTCTAGAACTTATCTCAACATTTAATAATTATCTAGATAGGGTTCACATGTTGTCACATGTTAGATCAAGACACATGGCAACATCTTATGTATCTTAGGTTTTCCTTCATGCCTATTTATTCAGGCATTTTGTACATTTGTAATCATGTCATGTCATAATCAATTTTACATCCTTGCATCTTAATCATAGCATGATTTTTCTGCCATTTCTCTTTTGTGGAAGTTTTTTGTCTTGCAGGTGATTCCGGGGGGTTTGAGGAGTTCACCTAAACTCCTACAGATTTGCACTGAGAGGAAGATTGAATCATTCATCCTCTGGTGCCTCAAAGAGGTTTTCACCATTGGATACATCCTTTATTTTGACTATTTTTGGGTCAAAGAGTGCCACAATGTGGTTTTCACTCTAAGACCTAGAGATTATTCTCAGATTTTCTTTTTCGCAACTGAAGGATTCAATCATTTTCCCATAATAGGATTGTGTATCCAGTATGATGTCAAAATTAGACTTGTGATTTCTATATGGTATTGTATCCTACAATCCCATGAATTTTGAGAGCACCTCATCATTTTTTAATGTGTCCAAAATTGGTGGTCCTTGTTGGTTATAATCAATGAGTTAAGGGTAGACTAGGTTTATTTCGTGTGTTTGATGGTTTGACTCAAAAGAAAAGGTACTAATCATGAGAAGGGAAGAATTTTCAAAAAGCATAGGAAAGTCTATTATGGGATCTTCATCACTACTACACACATCAGTTATGTCAAAGGTATAGTTATCTATGACTTGATCTGTGGATACTAGTAATTGAAGGGAAGATGCTAATTGTTGACGGAGAATTTTGACCTTTCTAACCGAGGCACCTTTGCCAAGTATGGTCACATTCAAACGGGTACATTTGAGGCCAAGATTTTTTATATTCTTCTCAATGACAACGGGTTCAAATAGGTCATTTCCATTCTACCTGAGTTTCTTGTTTCTGTCATAGCCCATATCGAGCATCATTTGTATATGTTTGCTACTCTCATCCATTAGAAGATCAGGCACAGGCCTTTCATCTTGATAAAGGAGACTAGATATGTCTCTTTCATCTAGTATTTCCTAACTTAGATCCACCCAAGACCTGAATCTTGATGGGTTCGCTTTGAAGGTATGTCATGATGTTTTAGTTGGTTGGGGTTGCTCATGAGTCCTAGGAGATTGAGGTAAATCTCCTATCATGAAGGAACTTTTCTTCATTTTGTAATCACCACATCCATTGTCTTGGATAATGACCTTGATTTTAGATATATCAAGAATGGTATGTGTCTTTGTCTTAGAAGTGGAGGCTAATGTAACTAGGTCTACATATGGAGTGGTAGGTCCTTCATCATTTTTTGGGACTTGGGGGATTTTATAGTATTTTTCTTCCAAACTCTTTCAATATGCCAAGGGTTCAAGATCGCTATGAATCATGACCTCTTGATTTTTATATGGGAAATTTACATACTAATGGAAGGTGAAAGCAACATCTTGCATACCATGGATCCATGGATGCCCCAAGAGAATGTTATAAGGTAAATCAAGGTCAGGGACCTAGCATATGGTTTCCATAATCGCTAGCCTTACTTGAATAGGGAGCTAAATAGTGCCCTAAGACACTCTTTCCTAATCATCATAAGCTTTGATTGTGATGAACTTACCCTTTTTCATGGCATCCTCTAAGAGTCCCTGATTCTTTATTAGTTTGAGAGAACAGATGTTTAGATGTGCACCCCTATCCACCAATACCCTTTTGACTTTATTTTTATGAACCGGGACTTCAAGGTGGAGTGCATGATTATGAGATGCTTGGGAAGGGAATTCTTGATCAGAGAATGTTAAGAGACTTGGGGTGGTGATATTTTTGACCATAGCTCAGAACTGCTCAACATCAAGATCCGTAGAGATGGTGGATGAAGCTAATGCTTCCTCTAGGATCTTTCTATGTGCAAGTGATATTTTTAGCAACTCCATGATGGAATCTGAGTGGGGTTCTTCTCAGTTGGTCTAGGACATTGTAGCCATTAGGAATGGATTTTAGATTGGAGGTGGATGCCCTAGGTAGTTGTGATGGTCCAACAATGATGACTTTTCCACCACATGTGGTGACTCCATAATTAGCTTTGGCTCCTTTGATGCTAACAATAGTGACCATTTCATTAATGAATGTGACAACATGATCATATAAATGGTTCACATTGGCATACTTGGCCTTCCCATGGTTGTTCCCTTGGTTATGATCTGGCATCATGTTTGTGTATATTTTTAAGTCATGATTTCTAGCTGGTTGTTCAACATTTATGACCTTGTCATCAATGAGGTCTTGGATCAGATTTTTCAACCTCATGCAGCTGGCTATTGTATGCCCCTTGATTTTGTGAAAATAAAAAAAGGTGGTTCTCATTATACAATGGTGGTTTCACTTGGGGTTCCTAATAATTCTCATAAGTGGGAATTTTGATGAGATTTTTGTTTATCAGTTTCTTCATGACTGATTCAATTGGTTCCCCAAGGGATATGTAATTTCGCTTAGGGGGATTTTTGTTTTTTCGGGGTGGTTCCCCTTGATTGTTCAAATTTTTGATTTGATTGTTGGGTGGTTGTTGTGATACTGCATTAGCTTGGGTGTTGTTTGATTATTGTTTTGCAGTTGTTGGTATGTTTGGGTGTTTTCTTTCATAGTACTAATTATGACCTGGGTTTCCACCACACCATCATTGGTGAAATTCTTTTTCTTCACCCACATGTGAGGTTTCTCATTGTAGCTAGTGGATGGTCGCTTATCTTGATGCTCTTGGTACATAGGTGTCCCTCATTGTGGAATAAGTGCTCATTCAATGTTTAGCACCTTGGGGATCGAATGGTCATACGTGGTGATACATTACATCTTAAGATGAAATTCCAAGGTCTTCTCAAGGTTTGAAATGATGGTGCAAAATTCTTTTTCTAGCATGACTCATTTTCTCTTGTGGCCTTGGATTGCCATCTTTCCAAGAAGGAAGCAAATGACTCCCCCTTAGCTTGTTTAAGAGTTGATAGTTCCTCTAGACTAACATCCATACCAATATTGAAGTTGTAGTTTTTTTATGAATGCTTCTATAATCTCTTGGAAATTTTTTATGCTAGGAGGAAGGCAAGAGAACCACTCCATGGTGGGCCAACCAAACTTTGAGGAAATAGCTACATCAGATATGTATCATCATATGTGACCTTCATGCAATGTATTTGGAATTCCCTAATGTGTTCTTCAGGGTTTCCCATCCCATGATATTTGTTGAATTTAGGGATCTCAAACCCCTTTGGTAATGGTAACATTGCAAGGATCTTGTCAAATAGATAGGGGCACAAGTTGTTGGGTGTTTTTGTAGTTTTCCCTAATTGAAGATCTAGCACCTACTGTGAGAGAAACTTGATTTGTGTTGTCACATCATTTTGTAGATTAGGGAGTGGAGTGAACATGTTTTGTAGTGGTGGAATTGTTCAAGTGATGTGTGGAGTGTTGTGTATGTTGGTGGGAGTTTGTTGCAAGCTTTGTTGTGTGATTAAGGCTTGTTGATATGCCTGCATTTTTTGTTGTGCCAACAACGCTTGTTGTTGGTCTTGCTATTGTTGCACTAACAATGCTTGTTGTTGGTCTTCTTGTTGTTGTGCTAACAAGGCTTTTTTTTGGGATAATAATGATACTTCTTACTACACTTGGTAATATTGTAGGGCTTGCTGATATGCTTGTTGTTGGGCTACTTGTAGTTGTTCTTGGTATTGAGCTTGCACTTTTTCTTACTAAGCTTGATATTGGGCTTGAGCTTGAGCTTGCGCTTGAGCCTAGGCTTGTGCTTGTTGGGAAGCTTCTACAACGTGCACAACTTGTGCAGCTTGTGTAGCCTACCCGGCTTGAGTGGCTTGAGTTGCTTGCACAACTTAGGCAACTTGGGTGATTTTTTGTTTTTGTAATAATGCTTGAGCATGAGAAGCCTATTGTGCTTGTTGTGATTGTTGCACTTGTTGTGCAGCTTGAGCTACTTGTTGTGCAACTTTCATGTTTTGTGCTCGTTGTACTTGAAATTGTTGAAGTGACTTTTGATAGGCCTATTGTGTTGATTGCAATGTGATGTTGTATTGATTGGCCACATTTGGTCTTTGTGATAGTGGTGGTGGTAGATTTGGAATGGTGTTTGTTTTTGTGATGAGTGGTATTGTTGTATTGATGATGGGGATTTGTGTAGTGAATGGTGCAATTGATATACTTGGTCCTTGGGAGACCATGTTTATGGATGGTGTTGTGATTTCTTGTGTTTCCTAGTTGGTTGCCACCTATTGTTGTGATATTAATAGCAAGATTGGAGGATTTAGTATGATATCTTGATTGATGATTGGGGGGTTGTTCAGATTTTGTTGATTGAGTGGTGGTAAAGGGGGAAACCCTAAATCGAGGGGTGATGTGGATGTTAATGGAAAAGGTGGAAGTGGTGGAAAAATGGGTGGTGTGTTCCCTTGTGGAAATGATGATGATGAGGGTTCAAATATGCCTCTTGGCGCAAATAGACCACCTTCCCCTTGCAAGGTCATAGGGAGAGAGGTTTGTGTGTTGAGAAGGTATGTCAGTGTTGCATGGAAATATGATGGATCATTGAGGTCCTGAAAGGTAAGTATAACATATGGGTGTAGTGGATTCAGGGGGAAAGATTGACCTAATATGGTGTTCGCATCCAAATCTTGGTTGTTTACAAGGGGGTGTGTTTGTAGTGCATAAAGTAATGAGCTCCCATTTTTGAAAATAGGTTGAGTTGAAGCAATGAATGATATTATTTGTGGGATGCTTTGAGTGATGCTTTGAAATGGAGGTTTGGATGAGATTGGGGCTGTGGATGAAATTGGGGGCATAATTCCAAGAGGCTTCTCCACAATAGTTCTTACATCAAAATAAGAAGGAAGTTTGGCCACTTCTTTGGCCAATTCTAGCATGTATTGTGAGAGATTGAGTTTCATCATGGTATTGACAATTCTATGTGTGTTGAGATTTTGGACCATTTCAATAATCTCATCTTGAGTCATCCCTAAATATTTTTGGTTATGTCCTCCAATTGGGTACCTTCCTCTTGATGATCTTTTGGAAGTGGAGGAAGATTGAGCATGGGATTGTTAGACCCAACAAGATTGATTTCAGATGTGGTTTGACTCAAGTCACTTGAAGTGGATGTTTCTTTGTGTGTTTCCATGTTCTTCTTGTGTTGAGATCTAGTTTGGACCATAAAATGAGGATCAATTTTCAAGAATGGGAGGTGAACCTTTAATTCCTTGGATTGATCTAAACTTTAGGTACAAAAAAAGAAATTCTAAGATATTTAAGGATCAAAGAGGATGATGATAGTGATGGATGATTTGGTGAATGATTGAACTCTTAGGAAACCTTGAAGAGGACACTAAACTTTAGGATTTTTTGGATTTGATGTTTGATTTTGATTTTTGATCTTGATTTTGGATTAATTTTATTTGATTTTGATTTTTATTGGATTTTGTTTTGGATAATGAACTCATAAAATCTAAGAGGTTGGATATTGTCCTAGAGTAAATTTGTCCACAAGATGATAATTTGACTATGTAAAGAAGGATTGAGCTATACACACCTAGTAAAACAAAATGATTTGGATTTTGATTTCAAAGTATTTTCCCAAAGTTTAGCATAAAGGGTTTTTTCAATATTTCCAATAGTTGTTTGTGAGGTGTTTTTATTTTGATCCTAAGAGGGTTAGAGAAACTTTGTTTACTAGACCAAGGTGTTGAAGAACATGTTAATACTTGCTATGTGAGATACTTGAACCTTTGAAAGAGACTTGGATTTTGACAATAGTAAAATTAATACAAATTTGGATTGTTCCTTGATGCACATTTGTAAAAGTTGAAGGTCAATCTTTCTCTAAATTTGGAAAGCATATACAACCTTTTCTTGTGGGCATTTTGACTAAGACCGTTGGATTTTGGTTTTCAAATTTTGATCTTCCGAGAAATCCTTTGAAAGAGCACATGTGCAGGGTCTAATTGTTTCTTATCTTTGCTTAATGAGTCCTTTTTAACACAAGCAATTATTGATTAGGTTTTCAAACTAAATGTCCAATGTCCCAATTTCTTGTCATCCCACAAAGTCCATCATGTGGAAATCAAGGAAATTAAGGAAAAAGTTCCCTATTGTTGACTTTAGTGAGAAAATTGAGATATAAATTCAAATGCTTAGTAGCCTCTAAGGATAGAATCCCTAGGACAAGCAATAACACTTGAATTTTGTCAAAGGTATTTATTTCCTAAAGGATTTGAAATTTGATGATCATGTTTGAATATTTATTTTCCAATGTTTCTAATCTAAGCAAGGTGTTTTGATTCCACGAACATGCACAACCCTATGGATAATTAAGAGACAATATTTGTTGAATCCACACTTGCATAAATCCAACTACGCTTATTCTTGGAAGATGAGGGTGTGTGTAAGATCATGATGGGCCAAAAAGTAGCAATATGATGGGTAAGTGGCTAACGACTCTTTTTTACCCAAAATTGATGAAATGAAAAGGGTTTTTAAAGGAGATTCTTTGCTTTCCACCAATATAAATTATGCTTTACTTTTAATTTATTAAGTAATTTTTATTCATTTTCTATTCAAATTACTACTAAAGTCCTGATTGATAAACTAATTGAAAAACATCTATAGATTTCAAATGGTATCACATTTTTTAAATCCAAAAAATGCATCGCATTCTATGCTTCGCATACTATAGGATTAAAAATAGAAAAAATGAATTTCATGAAATTTTGACCAAGTTAAGGTGATAAGACATATGAGTTTTTTATATTTTAAAAAAGTTGTAATAAAAAATCATAATTAATTATTTACTTAGAAAAAATTACAAAAAATATGCATCACATCAGGACATGAGTCCTCTACTTATATCTAGAATCTTAAAAAATTATTATCATTTTATTATGGTTAGGTGGTCCAGCATAACTACTTATTTTTTCCCTAAAATTTAAGTACTACTACATTGAAATCTCAAATTTTCACCAAATACATTTATTTATTTTTTAAAAAACCTAGTAGTTTAGAAAATACATTCAATTTTCTACAAATTCTATTCTTACATATTTTGGAAATAATATAGATAACTTATTCAAATTTTTTTGTCAAGTTGCCTAACTCTGATTTTTCTAAATTTTTTGCCACTTAAGGGCCTATTTTTTCCATGATGATCTTGCACATACCCATGATTAAAATCTTGATGACATTGGATCCCCTCCACAACACTCTCTTCTATAGGTCAGTCAAGCTTTACTACCCATGAAACTCCCATGGAATACTTCTCATCTCTACTAAAACACACAAAAATGTGGGATGGATTCAAGACGACCATTCTTGCACCAACAAATAGATAAAGATTTAGACTTTTAAACAACAAGGTCTAGTATAGGAATTCCATTCATTGTGGATCATCCATATGGAAAGAGACCATTGCTTCCCTTCTTGTCATAAAAATCCTTGTGATACTTGAACGTTCCTCAAGTACCCACACTTATATACTGAGTGGAAGTTGCTTGGCTTTAGCGTGTTCCTGGTTGGGTCATTCCCTAGGGTGATTACTTTTTCTCACCAGGAAGGCCCTCTAAGGATAAATAAAAGTGAGCAAGCACATCCATAGTTCAGTCAATCTTTGTTGAGAAACAAAGAGAGAACACAGGTGATATACCTAACTCACACTCGCAAGATTTTGTTAAATTTTAAGAATCCAAATTAAAGTGTGGAGGAAATAACTTATACAACTTAATATCAAAAAAATCCTTTTGATTTTCATGATCGTCGTGAGGTGCAAGAGAAGTGCATACATCTTTTAGATTATATTACTTTGGATAAGAGATAACAAAACATAAAAGGCGCATGTTAATTGTAATCCTTCAAAGCAAGAATTGGATTCTTTTTAAGCACCAAAAGGAAATTTGAGAGTTTCTTGTTCAATTTGTTAATTCTAAAACAAAATCTAGTAAGTTTCCTAAGGTTCCTTTCAATCCCTTTGTTTTTCTCTTTTTAGAGCCCAAATGAAACTTATTCAGTCTTGAAAATCATGAAGATGACAAAATCCTTATAAAAGGGATTGTAATTTCTCCACAAAGTGTTTAAAAACACTTAATACAATGAAATGATGATGTCATAGAGAAGTCTTCCTCTTTGTTTCCTCCCTTCACTTTTGATGAACCCAACCTACAAAAACTCATTAAAACTGTAGAAACAAAAGCCAAAAACTAGTTAGCACTCAAAAGAAACCAAAATTAAAAAGAAAATGTTGAAATTATTTTGAAAAGTACCTTTTACCCAACTCTAGTGGCATAGTCTATGATGGCAGAGTAGTTTGAAGGAGTCAGTAGTGCTATGTAGCACCACTGGGATTGATAGTGGCAGACTTTACATAAGCCAGTGAGTGTAATTATGGCATTTTTTTGACCAATGAAAGAGTTTGGAATTTGGATGACTGGCTAGCAAATGGATGACTCAAGCATCACTATTTGGAATTCAAAATTTGGGCAGGAATGGCTCAACATCATAGTTTGGAGTTTTTTAGTGTCGTTATATGGTGTCGTTGGACTGGTAGTATTACAATTTCTCTGTTAGTGGTGTTGTTTTCCTATAGACACAAAAAAAATCATAAAAACAATGAAATTTCTCAAAAAAACATGTTAGATTCTTCATGTTTTCCCTCCTAGTACCAAAATGTGAATGGTGATCCTAGACCTACACAAACGAAAAAGAACAAACACACAATTAGCTTCAAATGCAAGTTAGAAACAACATTCCCCATGGAATTCATTTGAAATGCGCAAAATAAGAAATAGAATGAAGAACACAAATAAAAGCTTTCAAATCCTATTTGATGCAAACAAACTCTCAATCCCATGGGGAAATTGGTGCCATTTTGATGTGGAAAATGGCCCTTTCTCAATCCCTTGTAAGCTTGAATGATGATTTGATGAATATTTGATGTTCTTTGGTGTAATTCTTGCATAACCTAGCTATGAAAATGTTAAAATGGATGAACAATGGATGAGAAAATTCAAAATCTCAAGATAATGACTTTGTATAAAGTTGTGGATCCCACTGTATACCTTGATATCTATCCTTCTCTAAATGTGTAAAATAACTAAGAAATGGAAATGACAAAATACCAAGGACACCTCAAGATTAGCCAAAAGAGTGATACAACAAAAAAGAATGTAAATAAAATGAAATGCAAACAATTTTACCTCCCTTGTTGTTGATACTTCTTTGATTGGCCCTTGCTTGGATTGGTTGTGTGCTCCTTAGATGATTTCTTGAATGTCTAAATGCAAAGTTGAAGGTGCAAATGATTAACAAAGATGGCTAGATGATGGAAAAGGATTGAGGATTCAAATGGATAGCATGTAGTTGCTCAAATCTAAAGTATTTGGGAAAGCAAATGGGCAGCATGTAGTTGCTCAAATCAAAAAGTGTTTGAAAAAACAAATGGGCAGCATGTAGTTGCTCAAATTAAAAGTGTTCGGGAAAGCAAATGGGCAGCATGTAGTTGCTCAAATTAAAAGTGTTCAGGAAAGAAAATGGGCAGCATGTAGTTGCTCAAATTAAAAGTGTTGAAAATTCCCTTGAGGAGGGGGTATTTATAGAAGAATTTGAATTCTCTAAAAAATTCAACGGTCAAGATTGCTCCAACAAGGCCAAGATGAAGGGCTATGGTGGGTTGAGAACCCATAAGCCCTCACATCTTGACATGTGGAGGGTGAAGTGGCCAAGGGGATATGAGATGGAGGTGAGGTGTCAAGAAGGTACATGAGGTGGAAAAAGGACATGCACCTTGGGGAGTCAAGAGATTTTCTCAAAAAGGGATTCCTTGTCCACAAGTGGGAGTGAAAGGGACATTTGAGGAATTTTGGAATTCCTCAAAAATCTACATGGGAAAAGGAAAGGTGGTTGGGGAAATAAGTGTGAATTAAAAATTCACATTCTTAGGAAAGTCTAAAAGATAAAAGGTGGGACTTGGTCACATGTGGAGATTGTGACAAGTCCAAGGTTGGTCACATGTGGAGATTGTGACAAGTCCAAGGTTCTAGAAGCCTTGGAAGGATGGAATGTGAATTAAAAATTCACATATAAAAGAGGAAATCTAGGAAGAATAAAAAAGAATTAAAAATTCCTTGGAGAATGATTAGGCTTAATTAATTAGTAATTAGAAGATAATGGGGATTAGGATTAAAAGCCAACTTGCAAAAGTTGGAGGATGTGACACATCCTAATCAAGGATTAGGCATGTGCACATCCCTAATGAAGAAATTAGGAAATGGATTAGGATTAGATGAAAATGACATGTGAGGAATTAAATAAATGTAATATTTATTTAATTTAAGGAGGGTAAGGTATTTAATTATCAATTAAATACTTTAGGGATTTGGCAGAATTTAAAGATATTAATTAAATAACAGTAATATTACTTAATTAACTCGAATAAAAGGATGTTTAGACGAAAAGTGATAAATTTGGATAAATTAAGTGTCCAAATTTGGATGTCTACATTTTTCCCCTCTTTGAGATGGTGTTACGAAGTAGCATCATTTCAAAGAATATTAAAATATAGAACCTAGAAGAAGATGGTTAGATTGGGAAGATGCCCAAGTCATCCAAAGGAGTGACTAGGAAGGGAAAAAGAAAATGATGAAAATTAGGGATGAAGGATGCCCCCTCGAGAGGACATGCGGGTTGAAGAGAACACGTGTGTGCTCTCGAAATAGATGATGTGATGCAAGGGGAGATGAGGAAGATGATGCAAGGTGATTGGGAAGAGAGTAAGTGATATGGAAATGGATGAAGCACAAATGGATTTGAGGACAAAAGGTGATGTTGCCCCAGTCAAGGTACAAGTCAAAATGGGTTGATGATGGATGGAGAGTTGTCAATGAGGGAATTAAAGATCCCAAGACAACACGAGGATAGGGAAGGATACATCCCACTGAGTGGTATTGATGAGGGAAGGATACATCCCAAAACACCACTAAAGGATAGGGAAGAATACCTCCCGATGATGATGATGAAAGTGTTGTTGATGAGGGAAGGATACATCCCAAAACAACACCAAAGGGATAGGGAAGAATACCTCCCGATGATGATGATGAAAGTGTTGTTGATGAGGGAAGGATACATCCCAAAACAATACCAAAAGGATAGTGAATGACACTAATGGATGATGATGATGATGGATCAAGGCTGGTAACAAGACTGGGAATAAGACCAAGGATATGATTAGATGATTCTGGTGGTTGGAATGGATGGGGATTGGATAGAGATGTGAGATACGGATGAAGGATGAATGGATGGGGGGATACATGCAAGACGATAGAATGGAAAATGAAATACAATCCTAATGCAATTTGTCATCTTTGGAGCACCGATTTTTGCTATAGCATAAGACACCAAGTGTCAGGGTATGTGGAACCAAGGCGTAATAGTGTCTAATGCATGAAATAAACACAACAGATAAGAAGGCTATCCCAACACCCCAAAGTCACAAAGACCTTGGTCGGGCCAGGTATTGAGATAACCACAAGCACAGAAGGATGCCCCAGCATAACACAAGACCTCAGGGATCTTGGTGGGTACTATGTGGGACAACCAAGAAGACACAAATAGACATAAAAAGATCAAGATATGACCCTATGTTGACCAATCAAAACACACCATAATATGATGGATTATGGCGATCTTGACAAGTGATGATAGGGAGCTCAAATGATAAACAAAATCCAAAATCATCAAAAGATTGCAATCAATTTCAAATGTCCTTTGCCATAGGATCAAGGGGATAGATGGGATTGATGAGGTCTGTTAGGAAGGATGCATCCTGTTGAGACCAAAGATAGTGGATACTAAAAGATTGTTATGACGCGGGATGTTCAAAATTGATTGGATCTCATGATACAAGTGGATCTCGTTTGTTAAGAACCAGTTAGATAAGGGCATATCTTGATGGCACGACACAAGGAAGACAAGACATGGGACTGACACACCCTAAAGACTTAGGGGCTCGAGGGCCGATCAAAGATTAGCCTTGCCTACGTGAAAGCGCAGAGCCCTCGTAGTTCAGTGAAAGGTGGACGACTGACCAAGATGGAGACTTTGATGGATGGTAAAGATAGGATGGAAAAAAGGAGAAAGACCGATGATAGATGATAGAAGAGCAAAGTGGACAATGAAGATCGATGATGGAACCCTGGGGGCGGATCAAATGATCGACCATGCCTACGTGAAAGCGCAGGGGCAACGTAGTTCGACAAAAGGCCACAAACAAGTGATGGATGAAAGATGATGAGATAACCCTAGATAAGGGGTTAAAATGATGGAACTGACACGACAGAACAAGATAGACCTGTTGGATTGGATTGGATTGGAGGATAGTGACTATATAAAGCTCAGGGATGGGATAGTTATCCAAATCATCAAAGATGAAGTGGGCAAAGGACATGCCATATAGATGAATGATGAAGTGATGAATGATGAGATAGAACAGATGTGCAAAAGAAGCAGAAGTGATGACAATAAGATGGATGACATTGGATTGCATGGGGAAAAGCCTATAGCTAGATACCAATGACAAGGGATTTGAGATGGGATGAGGGGAGAGGATGGGGGGAGGAAAAAGGATTGTTTGGGTGGATTGAATAGAGGGATAAGGATTTGGATGAGAAGGTGACTAGATGGATAGATGACTGATTCTTGAAACTAGAAGGTGAAGGGTGGGAATAGGTGGAAGATTATGGAATGAGAGTTTGAAATGATAGAAGGAGGTTTTATGAATGTTTGAGATGATAGGAGGTTCGATGAAGTGTTGACATAATAGATGAAGGTTCGGAGTAGATGAATGGTTACATGGAATGAGTGAATGGATTTATTAGAATGGATAAATAGGACAAAATCGAAGAAGATGGAGGGAGGGATTTTAAGACTTTGTTCGGTATCCAAAGACATTGACTACAGATGGATGAAAGCCCAGATTAGGGGTTTGGCTAAGCTCAGATTGGGATAAGATTAAAGCTCAGATGAGGATTGGATTGAAGACTAGAATGATTGAAGGATATGATTGGACTGATTCTACACCAAGTTCCGGGGCTTAAGGGATGTAAGGTGTTGACAAGCAAATTTTTCCTGATTTGGCAATTTTCAAAAATTGTCAAATTTTGCCATTTTAGGAAACTTCATGGTCGTATGTTTGAGAGTCCCAATTTTTTCCAAGAAATACCCATTGGTGAGATAGGATGAATTGCCAACTAACATCCCAGATTTGAGATATGCATTTTGAGTTATGAGCGAAAACAATTTTTCAAAATGCTAGAAAAAAACACTAAATTGGGATTTTGAGGGTCAAGATGAAACTTTCAGGCCCCGAAAATGGGTCAAAACGGGGTCCAACGACTTTCAAAGAAACCAATTGGAAATCCACTCGTTATCACGTAACGCAACTACCCGTCAAATTTCAGCTCAAACGGACACCCGAGTAAAAAGTTATGGCCTCCGGAAGCTTGGGTGTAAAAATCAAAAATCAATTTTGAAAATTTCAAGACATGGGTTTTGTTCGCGGAGGAAAATAAGGAAATGGGTCGTGATCAGTTTCTTGAAAAAGACAATAAAAATGTGTGTTTTGGGGGTTGGTGGGTAGGTAGGCTGTCCAGAGCTGGGAAGCCAGTTCCACCTCTGCGGTGGCTTCCGCCCGGTGGTGGGGTGGTTCCGCCCCTGCGTGAGGTGCTTCCGCCCGGCAGCGGTTCCGCCCCTGCTGAAGCTCCATGTGGTGGTGCTTCCCTGTGTGAGAATGATTCACGCCCCACAGGCTCCTTGGTGGTAACACACTTAGCAGTGGTTCCACTGCGGCCCGGGGTGCCTCAGCTCAATGGTGGTAGCTTCCACCCCTGTGGCTCATGTGAGCTCCGCTGGCCAAATGAGGCGATTCCACCCTAGCCGTGAGTGATTCAGCCCGTGTGAAACGGTCCCGCCGATGGTGGGAATGCTTCCACCGACCAGGAAGCCGGTTCCAGCCCCTGGGAGGCGCTTCCACTAGCAGCGAGCAGCCCATCATGAAGCCCCAGTTCCATACTTGTGAGCTTCATGTAACTTAAAGTGATTCTTGCTACTTCATGGCCGAGAGGCAGGAGGAAAGAGCAGAGAGGAAAGTGAGGGGGAGAAAGGGGGAAGAGATAGGAAAAAAGATGGAGGGATGGGGGGAGGAAAAATGATGAAGGGATGGGATAGTTTATCAAAGCATTAAAATGACTTGGGATGATGATATGATAGATAGATGAGAGATGAAAAGTGATATGATAGTGCTTGGGGGGGGAGGCCTATAGCCAGATACTAATGAAAAAGGATTGTGAGATGGGATGAGAATAAAGATGGAAGATTGGATAAAGATATAAGATAGGGATGGGGGATGGGAGGAATTGTTTGGAGGAATATAAGGATTGGGAGATGAAATAGATGCTAGGATAGATGGATACGAAGATAAGGATGGGGAGATGGAGGGGATGTTTGGATGGATGGGAATATAAGGATTGGGAGATGAAAGGGATACTATGATAGATGGATACGGAGATAAGGATGGGGAGATGGAAGGGATGCTATGATAGATGGATAGGGACATAAGGATTGGGAGAGGAAAGGGATGCTAGGATAGATGGATACGAAGATAAGGATGGGGAGATGGAAGGGACACTATGATAGATGGATAGGGATAGAAGGATTGGGAGATGAAAGGGATGCTAGGATAGATGGATATGAAGATAAGGATGGGGAGATGGAAGGGATGCTATGATAGATGGATAGGGAGATGGAGGGGATGTTGTGATAGATGATGTCTCCAAGGACTACGTCACAAAGGAAGTAGATGCCCCCACTCTAGATATGTCATATATGAGGAGGTATGAGGGATAAAAGACAAGTGGGTGGGAAGATAAAGGAGATAACTAGATGAGGATAGGATGGGTGACTAAGGAATATGATAGAGCATGGATGAAGGGGATGTATACCAATAGGTGTCCAAAGCATGCATAGATAGGTTCCCTTATTTTGATCAAGATCACAAGAAAGATGGAGAGAATGGGAAATAAATGGGATATGATGGTAGAATGCGGAAGATAGGTGGGATGGGGGATTTATGAATAGGACGGATAACAGGAAGATGGGTGCATAGCTGGAAGCATAGCGGATGGAGGGAACGCATATCAGGAAGTTGCCCCCAAGTGCAGATGGGGATTTACGCATGATGCCTGTTTGCCAGGTTTTCATCATGGTACTTGTCCAAGACGCTTGTTTGCCAAGTTTTCACCATTAGACGAATTATTTCTCTTTACTTTTTCTTTCTTTTTCTTTTTTTTGGATTTTGGGGGGATGAAAATGGATAAGGATAGGGATGTGGATAAGGGAGTATGGATGAAGGACTCAAGCATCAAGTTCTATATGACGTAGTAAGAGCCCATGTTCAAACCGACTATTGGATGTTGGTTCAACCTTACGAGGATAAATGGATTATGCAAGAGGACGAATTAGGGGGATTTGAGAGGGGAGATACATGGGATAATGGATGGGATGCTGCAAAGGGTATGGATGGAATGATGGGGTAGATATGTGATGGGGAGATGTGTTCAGGACCAACATTGGCACATGTGGTGGTGGATGTGAAAAGATAAGGGGATTAAGGGACGGAGAATGGGGGGATAATGGAGGAGATGGACTGGTGAACTTTGGAACATAAGGACCCAAAATAGACTTAGGAGATGAAAGGGGTGTATGACTATCTTTTGGATTAGCAACTTTGGATGTTCTTACAGATTTTTCATGCGATGGCATTGCAGCTTTTTTCTTTGGGATCCACATGGTTTTGATCTTTGCTTTGGTGGGCCTTTGTGGCCCATGGATTTGATGTATATTTTTCTTTTCTTCACCATGTCTTTTGGAGGGGACATGGGGAGCCTCAGATTCATGTGGATGTTTGGATTTATGCATTTTTTCTTTAACAACCAAAGTGCTTTTTAGGCCCAGCAATGGGATGGGTGTGAGGAGATGGATGATGTGGAGTGATGGAGTGATATAGGGGATTATGTGTAGATGGAGGATGGGCAGATAAAGTGCCTTTGTTGAGAATCAAAACCATAGGGGTATGTAGAGAGGGATGTTTTGATGGATGAGATAGATGGGTGTGAATGGATGAAGGGATGGATAGGGCCTTGAGATGGAGGAGGTGATTTTGGGATATAGGGGCCCAAATAGATAGAGATCTGGGGAAACAAGGAAGTGGTAGATGGAGGATTGGAGATGGTAGATGGAGGATGGGACCCAAAATGGATGGAAGCGAATGAAGGAGGAAGATGAGCAGTTGTTTTGAGGTGATACGATAGAGGAGGAGGATAGCCACATACTTTCGATGCGAGGGTAGAGGCGATGGGAAAAGCCGATATTTCTTTTGGAAAAGGCTTGTTGAGGACCCCTAGAGGTTGTACCAACATTTTTGGATTGCGAGTCGTGAGTAGTACATCCAAGACCTTGCGGATACAAGTGTTTTTTAGCTTGGATGGGCTCTATAATACCTTGCTCATGAAGGCCTAAACCTTTTCCTTGATAGTTCATTCTCTTGAGCATTCGATCTAGGACAAGATTTTTGTTATTCTGGAAGAATGATGCAAGTTCATTATTAGGTGGAAGAGGAGGGTTGGTGTATATGCTTTGTTTTTCTTCTGCGAGGAGACCACCATGGAGGAATGTGAGAGGACCAAGGGGATATGCAAGTGGTGTGGGGATAGCATTTTTAGGCGATGATGGGGGATGTAGGAAGGGAGATGATGGGATATACTTAACATCCCGGGAGAGTAAAGGGAGCCATGATAGGATCTGGTTTGCGGTAGTAGGCTCATGCGATGGAGATGGGAAATGGAGTAGTGGAAATTTGTGAATGACAGGGGATCATGGGATGGAATGGATGGGGGCTGTGATCTTGGTGGACTAGATGGGATGGTAGAGGATGAAGTGATAAATTGAAGGGGACATCTTTGGAATGCTGGATTGGCTTGGTGTGACTCATCATGTGGGAGGCATGGTACTGAGTGCTTGTTGGGACTCTTCAAGTGAAAGATGGAGAGGATGGAAAGATTCATGAGAGTTCATTGGGAATGGTTTGTTGCCACTGAGTGGGAGAGTGGATTGGATTTTAGGTGTCTTGATGGATTGGAGTGGGTCTAGGAGTAGAGAATTAGTTGGACAAATTGTAATTCATGGAGTTCAAATTGACTCTCATATTTGGGAGATGTGGTTCAAGCCAGATTTAATTTGGTTCAATGGTTTCAATGGTTTGAGTAGTACTAGGGGTGGTAACGTCAATAATAGGTGTGGTATGGAGAAGGGTCTCATCACTAGTGACCATGGATGATGGATCTAGATGGCATGGTTTCATGACTTCAAGATGTGGAGTTGGGGATGGCTTCTTTGTAATGAGTCCTTGGAGAACTTCTGAAATGAGAGACTTGCATATGGTTGGCTTGGCTAGGGTGGTAGAAATGGATGAGGGATTATGGATTGGTGGACTAGGGTTAGATGGAGGAATGGGATTGAATGTAGGACCATGAGTAGATGGGGGATTAGGATTGGATGGAGGACTAGGAGTAGATGGATGAATGGGATTGGATGGAGGACTAGGAGTAGATGGAGGACTAGGATTGGATGGAGGGTTAAGGTAAGGATATTGGAGTGGTGAATTAGGAGATAGGACATGGGCATGGATTAGGACAAAAGGATATAGGTGGTGTAGTGGGACAAGAGGATGTGGGGGATGGATTATAATAAGGGTATTGGGATGGTGGATTAGGATGAGGATATGTGGATGTAGGATTAAGGTAAAAGGGGGTGGATGTAGAATTAGTACATGAAGATTGGGAAAGAGGATTACGATAGGGAGACATGGATGGGGAATTGTAATAGGAATACTGTGATGAAAGATGAGGATAAGAGGATGTGGATGTTGGATAAGAGGATGATGTAGATAAAGGGCATGACAAATATGGGGATGAAGAAGATACTGGATATCCATTGTCAAAGGTGGCATAAGGAGAATGATTAGGCATGGATGAAGACATAACGAGACAATTGGAAGGGGTGATTGGATTGTGGAAAGTGGGTGGAGAAAACTTACTAGTGATGATAGCATCAAGGGGATCTATGTCGTATTCTTCTTGGTCAACAAGACTTTCATTATTGCCGTCCATGTAATTAGGGTTTCCCTTGACTACTATTGACGGAGGATGAGGATTCATGATGATGAAAGGATAAGTAGAATGGATCAAATATTTTGGACGGAGATGGACTAAAGCTCAAATTAGGAGTTAAGCTCAGATTAGGATGATTGGATGATGTGATAGGATTGATCTTGATTTTGATGGGATTAGATTTGGATTTGGAAAAATTGGATTTTGATTGAATTGGATTGGATTATTAAGATCGGTAGGATAGCATTGGTTGAACGGATGTGATTTGATCTGATTGGACAATTTGATCGAATGATTGGTTTTGGTAGATTTGGATGATTGGATGGGTATGATTAGATGAGGAAAGATGTGAGGGAGACCTTAAGCTTGATCAAAGGAAGTTATCCTTAGTGACCTAGAGCTTTGATTGATTAAGAGGAGATTACGGCACTGAATCCACCTTAAGATAAGAATGGATTGATTGGGCCAAAGATGATAACTTACAACACCGAATTCACCTCAAGATGGAAGCTAATTGATCAAATTCAAGTGTTATGGTCAATTTGGGTAACCACTTTGTAATACAAGTTTAAGGCGGTTTGGTTATGAGTGGTGTTCGGGAGGATGTGAATGGTAAAGTTGCAATGTGAGGGTATGGACTTGTGAATGGAAAATTAAAATGAAGAAGGTGGATTAAAGATGATTCGTGGAGAATGAATGGGGATTTATAATGGTTAACAAAAATTTGGAGTGATAGAATGAAGGTTTAAGTGGATAAAATAGAGGTTTTGGGAGGTTTAGAATGACAAAATAGAGACTTAGGATGATGGGGTAATGGTTGGGAATGATTAAACGGTGATTTAGAGGCTAAATGAATCCAAATGGGGTACTTGCAAGGCATTGACAGCAAAATCAGGGGCGTAGACAGTGTTCTGCAGTGAATCAGGGGCGCTTTCGCCTTTCTGCGACAGAATCAGGGGCACTTCCGCCTTTCTGCAGTAGAAACAGGGGCGCTTCCGCCTTTCTACAGCAGAATCAGGGGTGCTTTCGCCTTTCTGTAGCAGAATTAGGGGTGCTTCCGCCTTTCTGTAGTGGGACAGAGCTTGGTTTTGAGGGTAAAGGCTATGGCAAGGATGCAAAATGACAAAGTAAGGCCGAAATATCAAAGATTTCATAGATTTTTCATAGAAAACACTACAAGCAAGCACAATCCTATGATTAATATTAAGGGTATGGCAAGGTAAAGTCTTAATCTAGGATGCACAAGGCTTCTAGGGAGTCCTCGATATACTCTCGGTACGTGAGGCACAACCGTGAACACCAGTCCGTCACAAGCGTGAGTCGGGAACCCCAACGAGATACTGAAAGGCTCAGACCAACTCTTCACGTCTATCTAGGTATCACCCTAGCTTCGACGCTCCACCAATTACGACGCAACTGGATTGGGGTACAACTTTTGTTCTCCCCCCTTTATATACTCCGCCGGTACACGTGGTTGGAATCGTCCCTTGGGGTGATGAAATCCCCAAGCAGGTCCCACTAGGAAGAAGACACTAACCGTCTCCAACTACTCCCCAGGCTCACATGAAGTGCAAGGGGAAAGCGAAAACAAGCTAATGCCCCCTTGGGTAACACAAAAACAAGCAATCACAGCAAGCAACAAAGTTCAATCCCCCTAATTAGACTATGTTCAAAAACAACAAAGATAATTAATTTTTTTTTTCAAAAATTTGATCAAGTAAATGGCCCTGCAAGCAAATGTTAGCTATCTTCTTCTTCATCCTTGGTCAAATTTTGCCACAAAATGCTGCAAAACGTTAGCAAAAAACACCACTATCCTTGCCAAAATGATGTTAGAGGGTTACTATTTGAAAACAGCAAAAAACGGGAGCAAAAACGAAGCAAAAATGACTGTTTTACCTTTCAAACTGTGCTATTTTGGGGCGCTTCCGCCCTTCTGCAACAAAAATCGGGGCGCTTCCTCCTTTCTGCAGTGAGGCAGAGGGCATTGCCGCCTTTCTGCGGTAAGGCAAAGGGTGCTGTGCAAAAGGTGGGGTGCTACATACAAGGCGGGGCACTACGTAAGAAGCGGGGCGCTGCGTACAAGGTGGGGCGTAGCGTACAAGGCAGGGTGCTGCGTAAGAAGCGGGGCGCTGCATACAAGGTGTGGCGCTGCCGCCAAGATGGGGCGCTGCGTACAAGGTGGGGCACTTCTGCCTTTCTATGGTAAGGCAAAGGGCGCTGCCGCCTTTCTGCGGTAAGGCAAAGGGTGCTGCGCAAAAGGTGGGGCGCTGCGTACAAGGCAGGGGCTGCGTAAGAAGCGGGGCGTTGCGTACAAAGTGGGGCGCTGCATAAGAAGCGGGGCGCTGCGTACAAGGTGGGGTGTTGCGTACAAGGCGGGGCGCTGCGTAAGAAGCGGGGCGCTGCGTACAAGGTGGGGCAGTACCGCCTTTCTGCAACAAACTTGTTAGATTTCAAAGAAAACAAGAAAGTTGTGCCCCTCCCACTGCAAGAAATGTGTTAGAAAATCTTTTTAAATTTATCCCTAATCACAGCTAACTCGTTAGAGGAAAGTAAAACTTTGAGATGTGGGGCACTTCCACCTTTCTGCAGCAAGGCAGAGGGCGCTTCCGCCTTTTTGCGATAGAAACAGGGGTGCTTCCACCTTTCTGCAGTGGAAACAGTGGCGCTTCCGCCTTTCTGCGACCTTTTCCTACACAATTCTTAGCTAAAACAAGGGTTAAATATAAGAATCCGTTTGTGGGTCCCACCGGGCGTGCCAGAAATGTATACCTTGATATCTATCCTTCTCTAAATGTATAAAATAACTAAGAAATAGAAATGACAAAATACCAAGGACACCTCAAGATTAGCCAAAAGAGTGATACAACGAAAAGGAATGTAAATAAAATGAAATACAAACAATTTTACCTCCCTTGTTGTTGATACTTCTTTGATTGGCCCTTGCTTGGATTGGTTGTGTGCTCATTAGATGATTGCTTGAATGTCTAAATGCAAAGTTGAAGGTGCAAATAATTAACAAATATGGCTAGATGATGTCAAAGGATTGAGGATTCAAATGGACAGCATGTAGTTGCTCAAATCTAAAGTATTTGGGAAAGCAAATGGGCAGCATGTAGTTGCTCAAATCAAAAAGTGTTTGGGAAAGCAAATGGGCAGCATGGAGTTGCTCAAATTAAAAGTGTTCGGGAAAGCAAATGGGCAGCATGTAGTTGCTCAAATTAAAAGTGTTTGGGAAAGCAAATGGGCAGCATGTAGTTGCTCAAATTAAAAGTGTTGAAAATGCCCTTGAGGAGGGGTTATTTATAGAAGAATTTGAATTCTCTAGAAAATTCAACGGTCAAGATTGCTCCAACAAGGCCAAGATGAAGGGCTATGGTGGATTGAGAACCCACAAGCCCTCACATCTTGACATGTGGAGGGTGAAGTGGCCAAGGGGATATGAGATGGAGGTGAGGTGTCAAGAAGGTACATGAGGTGGAAAAAGGACATGCACCTTGGGGAGTGAGGAGATTTCCTCAAAAAGGGATTCCTTGTCCCCAAGTGGGAGTGAAAGGGACATTTGAGGAATTTTGGAATTCCTCAAAAATTTACATGGAAAAAGGAAAGGTGGTTGGAGAAATAAGTGTGAATTAAAAACTCACATTCTTAGGAAAGTCTAAAAGATAAAAGATGGGCCCAAAAGGTGGGACTTGGTCACATGTGGAGATTGTGACAAGTCCAAGGTTCTAGAAGCCTTGGAAGGATGGAATGTGAATTAAAAATTCACATATAAAAGAGGGAATCTAGGAAGAATAAAAAGAATTAAAAATTCCTTGGAGAATGATTAGGCTTAATTAATTAGTAATTAGAAGATAAATGAGGATTAGAAGCTAACTTGCAAAAGTTGGAGGATGTGACACATCCTAATCAAGGATTAGGCATGTGCACATCCCTAATGAAGAAATTAGGAGATGGATTAGGATTAGATGAAAATGACATGTGAGGAATTAAATAAATGTAATATTTATTTAATTTAAGGAGGGTAAGGTATTTAATTATCAATTAAATACTTTAGGGATTTGGCAGAATTTAAAGATATTAATTAAATAACAGTAATATTATTTAATTAACTCAGATAAGAGGATGTTTAGACGAAAATTGATAAATTTGGATAAATTAAGTGTCCAAATTTGGATGTCTACACCCACATCCAAATGAGAGCCTTTTACTTATAGATGAGAAAGATGGAGAATGAGGAAAAATGGATGAATGTGGCATAAAAGACCAACCAATAGCAAAAAGCCACTTGTCAACATGTGAGTGGACAAATGTGGAGCACATTTTACCCATTGTGCAATTAAATGCAATTATGTGGAATTTCAAAATTGATGAAATGACAAGTTGGAGGGAGAAGAAAATGAAGTTAATGCCACTTGGCTCAAGGCAAAGGACAGGTAAGAAATTTAAATCCCTTTTTGGATGTGGAAACCCTTTTGGAGGGATTTTTCAAACTTGGAGAATATTCCCTTTTTGATGCCTTTTTGAAAGTAATTAGAGATTTAATAAATTAATTGAAATGATTTTCATGAGAAAGTTACAAAATCTAGAGGATTGGAGTGATTAATATTAAGATTAATCAGGATTTCATTAATTTAAAAGGAGATTAGTTGATTTGACCATTTTGACTTAGACTTTTGGATTAATTTAAATCAAAATGAGAAGAAAATGAATTTAGAATTAACTAAATAAGATTTTAATTTATTTAATTTAATAGAATGACTTTAGAGATTTGATTAAATAAAATGAATTTTTAATTAAAGAGGTACTATAGAAACTAATTAAATTAAACTGATTTACTTAATTAAAAGGAGATGATGACTTAATTAGATAAAATTGATCTATTTAATCAAGAGATGAAATGTGATTAATTCAATTAAATAAAGATTATATAATTAAATTATTAGCAAAGAGATGATTTAGGATAAAATGGTTTTAGTCAAATCAAGATCAGGTGTATAGGATCAATTGGTACATTTTATGTGTCTACAGAATGATTATGTGAAAGGACTTGTCCAATTAAAAAGAAACAAAAGTTGACCATTAGAATTCAATACCCACAATTACTGTGTAGCCTTTCTACATATGAGAGCATCACACTTAACATGAAGAAGAGCCATTTACTCATCAAATAAATATTAAGGTGAATATATAAAATCATATTATGAAGGAAATGATCTGATAAGAACTTGCATTTTCATCTAGGTTATACAACACTTGGACATTTTAAATTTTTCTTAAATCATCGTCAGTATCCATAAAATGGATTAACGAATATTAAATATCTTAAAAGGGAGAATGATTACATTTCACACTAATCTACAGCCTTCAAATTTTTGTGTATAACATTGTAATCTATTGAGGTTAATAAGATCTATGGAGCTCCACATTATAATAAGGAACCAAATATATTAACTTAGAAAGTGCCACTCTAGATTTTATACATAGCTGTGAGGATGGACATAAATACAATAATACATAGAAAACTTGGCTACCCTTTGTTCCATAGCTATAGGAAGTGTAAACTTCCATTTCCAATGAGATCTAGTAGAAGAATATGCCTCTTCATGCTTCAAATTACTGGAAGTTAAATATCCAGAAACCATTTGACTAAGAACTAGCTAGTGCAAGAGTTTTAGGCTATGGCCTGCTCGATCCCGTAAAATACAAAATAAGGTCAACCACACCATGTTCAAATATTATATTACATTTAGTAAAATGCATGAGTACCTAAAGATCATTTTGATAAAAGCTAGAATCCATCACTTGTACAAACCTTGGTGCCTAGTGCTAAAAATATTTAACAAATCATGACTTATTGCAATAAATCATTGCCTGGCTTGATTGGCAATCTAATCTAAATTGTATTGTCAATTTTTTTCCCTGATCACTACCACAATTCCCAAAGAAATTAGTTTTCACTTTGATTTTGTCAAGATTTCCAAAGGTGGTCAATCATAAATTAATTGTGGCTATTTCATCTAGTTTTTTACATTTCCCCATGAAATACATGTTTTTGAATTTTATGTCAAATCCTCATTTATGCATTGGAGATTTAGATTTTGCTGAAGCAACTTAACATTAGATCAAATAGTGAACACTCAAGGGAACTCATCCTTCAATGTATGTCCTTCCAGTCTCATTCAATTAGGACATAATTACTATTTTAAAGTTTATGGTCTTGTCACCTACAAATTTTGAATGTCTTCTAGTGCTTGATTAAAAGTCATAAAATTATGAAAAAATGCCATTCACCATTAAGGTCTATATGGTCTCAAAATTTTGGAAAAATGTCATCCTCCATGAAGGTTCATCTGGTCTCAAAGCCTACTATGATTGTGCCAATGGTGCTGCCCCAAAAATTCATGATGGGCACTGCCCCTCAACCTTATTAGGAGTTGCCATCCCTAGGCCCTCACTCTAGTTTAAAAACATAAAAAGGAAAAATTGTTTTGGCTTCCACAAGATGAAAAAGCAATATTTTTTTGAATTGTTCTTTTATTTGACATGAAATTAAAAGGGCTATACCTTTTTCCCCTATTTTTATAATTTTTAGTGTTTTTACATTTCATGTTTGGGTATGTGCAAGATCATCATGGAAAAAATAGGCCCTTGAGTGGCAAAAAATTCAAAAAAATCAGTGTTAGGCAATTTGACATATAAATTTGAATAAGTTATCTATATTATTTCAAAAATATGTAACAATAGAATCTTTAGAAAATTGAATGTAGTTTCTAAACTACTAGGTTTATTTAAAAATAAATAAAATCTATTTTGTGAAAATTTGAAATTTCAATGAGTATTTAAATTTCAGGGAAAAAAAAAGTAGGTATTTATCTGACCACCCTAACCATAATAAAATGATAATATTTTTTTATAATATTTTATATATAAGTAGATGACTCATGTCCGGATGTGATGCATATTTTTTGTAATTTTTTTCCAAGTAAATAATTAATTATGAATTTTTTATTAAAACTTTTTAAAAATATAAAACTCGTATGTCTAACCACCTTAACTTGGTCAAAACTTCATGAAATTTAATTTTTATTTGTTAAATCCTATAGTATGTGAAGCATAGAATGTGATGCATGTTTTGGATTCAAAAAATGTGATACCATTTGAAAGTTATAGATGTTTTTCAATCACTTTAGTCATAATTCTAATAGAAAATAAATAATAATTATTTATTAAATTCAAATTAAAGCATAATTTATATTGGTGGAAAGCTGAGAATCTCCTCTAAAACCCTTTTGTTTCATCAATTTTGGGTAAAAAGTCCAGCAACATACCCTACAAATACCCATAATATTGCCACTTTTTGGCCCATCATGATCCTGCACATACCTGTTTAATGAAATAATGTTTTGGTCTTGATACCAATATTGCAAAAAATTTAGGGTTCTTCCTTTGTAATTCTAGGGATTGTTTAAATGTCTTAGCCAAAATTCCTAAGCATTCTATGGCTCTGTTACTTTTTCTTCTTTTTTGTCATTGACTTTCTGACCAGGTTTCTAGCTCCTTAAGTTGTCTCATTAAGCATTTTTTTTTTGTGTTACTAGTTGTAGTGCACCTCCCATTTGCATCTTATTAATGTGAGATAAATGTTTGAACTTCACTATTTCCTCATGATTTTTGTGATTGTTCTATGGCCCTAATTGGTGTGTATGAACCACCGCATGTTTAAGATGAGGTTCCTCAACTTTTCAGTTGTTGAAATTTTGTATATTCAAATGTTTGGATATATCAATTTGCTTCAGTTTGGTGATGTGCATTATATATTTTGTAGTTAAATGTAATCTTTATTATTGATGTTCAAAAGGAATGATTATGCAATAAGTTATATAATAAATGTTAATTTTATGTTTTTCTGATATTTTACCCCAGTGGATGATTATGTTGTGTTTTGGCAATATATACATAAATCAAGTACTCTTGGCATGCATAGAATGGTTACAAGTACATGGTTATTGCCGATGAGAAAATATATTGAAGCATAAGAAAATAATACAAAATCACAAAGCACACATATGGTTGTACCTCAATGCATTCTCATCTCCATGGTAGAGCTAAATAAGCTTTGCACCCAAGAAGCTTATTGAGATGCTCTCAAATTTTCTATGTGGATTAATCAAGTGTAATTCTAGCATAGTCTAGTTAGAACCCGAAACTTGATGAAAATTGATAATGATGGATTCTATTTATAGAAAGAGGGTAAAATTGATGGAGGGCTAAGATCTTGCTACAAGATCAATGACTTGTGTAGAAAGGTGATCTCAAGCAAGAGGAAGAGGAAAAGTGTCATGTGAGGGATTGAGGAGAGTGTGAGCTTGGATGAAAATGATTGGATAGGATAAGGTAGAATTCAAAATTGGGTTTTATGGAGAGGAGAGAAATGGCCCCATACAAAGTCAACTCAAAAAGTGGCATTTGTCTTTAGTACATTTAATGAGATGAAGGTGGGAATTTATTAGAGAAATAAGGAAGCAAGCATGTGAAGGGAAATGGCATGTGGCATTGGAAGAATTTAAAATTGAAGAAAAATCCTAAGTGGGAATTAATAAAGAGAGTTTTAATTAAAAAATCTAGGATTAATTAATTAGTAATTTTTTAGAGGAAATGAATGGTGTTGACTAACATTATACTTGAAATGTAGAAAAATAGGGTTCACCACCAAGATGAATGGATCAAGGTGATAAACCACTTCATTTACACTACTAAACATTTAATTATGAGGGATAAAAGATGTAAATAAAAATTAGAAATTCCACCCAACTATTATAGCAACTATGAGAGAAGTTTTTAGAGCATAAAAAGTTGTGTACCTTGTCAAAAACTTGTTGTTTATAACCTATAGAGAACTCATTCTCCTTCAGTGGAAAATGAGTCCCTATTAGGGTTTTTGAAACCAAGATCAAGGTTTTTTTCCTTGATGTATGCACTCTTAAAGTGCCAGTTATCAACTTCTAGAACTCTGTAATTAATCTTGTAGCTTCAAATCTTTGATTTTTCACTTTAGATGACAACTTTTGCAACTTGACAACTTTGACAATTTTTCTCCAAGCTTGCTCGACTTGATCTTCAACCTGTAAATCTGCAATCACACATTCAAGGGAAGAAAAAATTGTTTTTTGTTAGTGAATGGGGGTTTTCCTCAGTCAAACCCCTTGTAGGTAATTAAACCAAATGATGAAATTAAGGAATGAAGCATTAAACATGTAATATTCAATAGATATCACCTTGGATGATTTCTTGTGATGTAAATATGCAAACTAGCATGTAGTGGACATGAAGAATTTAGATATAGGATCCTTGAATATGATGTGAACAATGTTTGCAAGTAGATCTTCAATGCTACATCCACTTCATAGCTCAACAACATGAATGCATTAAACCTTTGTCATGATATGGTCTTGAATTGCTCCAATAAACACTTGAAATCTGGCTTAAAATTCCTTATGAATGCTCTTGAAGTGCTCTATAATTCTCTTGTAAAGTCACTAGGATTTCTCATAAAATTGCTAGATATTGTTAGGAGAGACAATGTGAATTAACCCCTCATTTATACTAAATTATGAGATTAACCTTGAAATTCAAACAATTCAATCTGACACGATATTTGGAAGCAAACATTATTAAATTCCCACCGGAATGAAATTTGAAAAGGGGGTCCTCATTAAGGGAGGACCCATTTTCCACCTTGGGTGAATGGGTCCTAGCTCAATTTATGAAGACCTAACCCTCGAGGATGGAAAGAGTGTTAGAAACCCATTTCAAATCAACTAAAAAAGGGGGGTCCTATTAAGGGAGGAACCATTTACCACCTATGGAAAATGCATCCTAGCACCATTTCCTAGGACGTAATTTTTCCTAATTTAAATCTTATATTATTTAATTATTGGGTGTCGGGATAGATCTTTGGGAGGTGTCATAAATAAGGTTTGAATTTAAATTAAAGGGGGTCAATTACTCCAATTAACCACAATTAATAAAGAACACTCTAAATAAATGTGAAAGTTCCTTATAACACTTTACAACACTTAAATAAGGTACAAATTTAAATATATTTTATTAAGATTTGGCCCATTACACTTAATTAAGTAAATAAATCCTACAAAGTGTGATACAACACTTCACAACAGCTTTTCAAAGGACCAATTAAAGCATGTTTCAGTCAAATAAAGGTCCTAGAATGATGTGAATGTGTACAACACATTACAACACTACTCCAAGACACTATTAATTTAGTTTTAATGTCAATTATCAAAGCAAGTAAGGGAAAAAGGTTACTTTTTCAATTACTACATTTTTCTCCACTTTAGTGAGAGGATGACCCCATGTAAAACTTGCACAAAAGTATACATCTAAGAAACTTAAGTATGCAACCATAAAAAAGATACATAATCATACCTTGTCAAAGGCCAAAATAAAAAAAAAAGAAAAAAGGATCAAGCACAACCATTCCAATGCAATGTGGAATGGGGTTGTTTTTCCATAACATGTGTTGCTCACTTTGGGGTAGTGGAACATTAGTCTCTCCACTAGGTGAGTTTTCCCAACAAAGTGGTTTAGTGAGAAAGTCATGCCAGTGTGTCGACTTCTCAACATATAATGAGAAAGTCATGCTAGTGTATCAGCTTCTCATCATACTAACCATATCAAAGCTATCCTTTTGATAACTTCGATAAGGCACCACAATGCAATACTTTTTGTAAATGATTTTGTTATGTAAAAAGAAAATTATTAAAGGGGATTTTTATTTGTTCATGTAAAGGTCTTCTTCTCAAGGAGCATTGTGCCTAATGTCTCTAAGAGAGGAAAAGTCAAAAGTGTCAGATCATTTCCCATGGGATGCCTCATTTGCATCATGCCATGTTAGTAGATCGTACACTCTTGGAAGACATCAAACCCAATGAAACCACCAAGAAGAGAACACATCACAATAAAAAAGAAAAATCATGCCATGAAATTTTTCCAAAAGATGTCATTGATGTATGCCCCCACTTTAAAGTGGTTGCTACACCACTAATTTGAGAAATTTATTTAAAATTAGCCAATGTTTTTGGCCTAATACATGAGAGCTCTCCTTGGAAAAATTTAGCCAAGTCATATGTTTCTAAAATAAGCTATGTCATGAAATAGGAAGGAAGGGTTACCTCCACAAATACATTAGGGATCTATGGATTTGGGATCAATAGGTCTATGCTACAATATTGTCATAGAGCATGGAATTGTCATCATTACCCAAATACTCATATAACTAGAAGAATGACACAAAGAGAGAATAAACAAAGAAAAATCCTTTTGGGTCAACATAGAAGAGGCCTAAATGTCTCAATGCCTTGTGTAATTCCCAAAAGGAAAACACAAGAAAAATGAAAGAGAAAAAAGAAAAAGCTTTTGGGTCAACATGAAAGAGACATGAATGTCTTAATGCCTTGCATCATCCCCAAAAGGTAAACACAAGACAAATGAGATTATGACATACAAAAGAATGGCACTACATATAAAAGAATGCACAAAGAGAGGATACATCAAAAGAAACAACACATGGGATAACATTACGCACATGTAATCACATAAAGAAAATATGGAAAATCAAAAGACTAGTAAGGAATTGGTGAGTCAACCTAAAGAAAGTCATCTACTTCCCAATCTCGGTTAGTATAAGTGGAAGGATGAAAACTAGCCAAAGGGACAATATCAAGTGTCGAACTAGGACATGCACCAAGCTCAACAATCTTAGTAGGAGATGTCATCTAAGCCCATAGAAGAAGAAAATAATGTATTCAACTCATCATGCACTTGTTCATCAATCTTTGCAATATCAATGTCATCATCTAAGTTTATCATAGTAGGAGGTTGAATAAAAATGTCCATGTAATGTTCTTATTTATGTTGCAGTGAGGGTTGAGAGTCATAATGCATTGCTTCAGGTAGTTTTGGATTTTGATTTTCTTTGTTGCTATTGTTTTCTTGAGGTTTTAATCTATGAGCAATAGCATGATGTCTACATCTACGCTCTCTAGCACTTCATTTTTTTTTTAGTTTATTGTGAATTTTTTTTTGTGTAAGAGTGGGTTTGTCAATAATAGGTTCCTTCTCTTCCTTGGGAGAAACAAAAGAAACAATAGGAGGTTATTCAACCACTTTCTCTTTGAATTTGTAAACTTATTTGACTCTAGGAGGAACAACAGGATTACTTGTGTTATCTCATGGTTGTTGTATGAAATTATAAGAGGTTTATCTATAATTTTTTCTTGTATGTGTGGAAGAACTTTTGGTTCAATCATTGTTTCATCAAGGATAGTTGGTTCAGTCATAAGTTCAAGCATATTGCGAAGGGATAGTTTTGCTATTTTCTTTGCCTTGAATTTTTGGTATTATTTGAACAAGAAATCTTCACGAGGCTTGATAGGTTCCATGGGCTTGGGCCAAAAATAATCTAGTGAAAAATTCCCTTTCGTTAAGGCTAGATGAAATCCACTATCATGCATAGTGAAGATATCATTGCCAAATGGAAATTTTAAAAATTTATGCACAATCGAAGGAATGAAATTCATGGAGAAAAGTCATGGATAGCCTAGCTTCACAGGAAATGTGTCTGATTGTGGAATGATGGAAAATGAGTTTGCTAATGTTTTTGGTCCCACTTTTAAATGGAGATCTATCAAGCCTATCATAGGGCAAGAAAATCCATTATGTTTCTTGATCCATGCTTTTAGGTTATCATATGTTTCTTGATATAACTCATGCACATATAAGAATTATTTTGTGATCACATTCTCTCCACATACGGGATTAATTAATATCCCATTAGTGGCCTTGTTAATGATTTGGCCAACTATGTAAAGAGGACCATAGAGTGCACATTTAGGTATGTCACTGTGTGAGAAAGCAATGTCAAGAGGTTGTTTAGTCAAGCTCTTACAAATTCTGGCTTCAATGAATGATACCACATTATCTATAGGATTTCGTTGAAGAATATCCATATTGCCATCATTTGTGTCAACATTCATTACATCATTCTTGGTTTCACTAGCTTTGAAAAATGAGATATTGTGCTTAGGCATGGGATTTCTAAATATTTGTAAATTTTAATTAGGAGCTACAAATTTATTTCCTTGATCATTCACACCTCCAATTTGGAGTTGATTATTCTCAATAAGGTCTTGAACAAGATGCTTAAGATGCTTAAAATATTCTATACTATGTCCATTTTGCTGATGGTAATGACAATAAGCATTTTTTTGAAAGGATTTAGGAAATGGTATAGTAGGATCATGCTATTTAATAAGAAGTAAGGAAAGCATGTTCTTGTCAATAAGATGCAACATGATATTATGAAGGGTGTCAGGTAAAGGGGTGAAATCTCTCTCCCTATCCCTGAAAGGAGTTTTCTTTATAGAAGCAACTTGATTATTGTTTTGTTGACTTGTTTGAGGAGGATTTAATTGTAAAAATCCATTATTTTTTTCCTTGAAAGGTTGGTAATTTTTTTGGGTTGTGGATTTAGGATTTTTAGGACGACTAGGGGGATTTTTCACATCATGACCACCAGCTGAGTTTTGATGGTCACAAAGGCTTGTACATAACTATGTAAAGAATGAAAACCTCAAAATTTCAAGTTTTCTTTGGAGTTTATCTTTGAAGTTGGAAATGAACATTTGTTGAAGGTCAGCATCAGGAATCTTAATGTTCACTTGTGAATAGTGTGTTTGATATCTTTCTATGAAATTAGTCACTTTCTCATCCTCTTTTTTCTTGCATGTCATTAAATTAATAAGGGTCATCTTGGGACCCATGTGAATATGGAAATGGTTGTAAAAGGAATCAATGAGTTCATTGAATGAACCAATTGAATTGTTCAACAAAGAGGAGAACCGCTCTAAAAATTATCTTTTAATGATCTAGGGAATAATTTAGCCAAGAGTTTATCCTCAAAGATGAAGTCACTATACAAGGCTATGAAGGCATAAACATGGCTAATAGGATCTCCTCTTCCCCCATATTTATCAAATTGAGATACCTCTATACCTTGTGGAATTTGTGCTCTTAATATGTCAAGCGAAAATGAGGTGGACTTGATGTATTGAAAGAGTTGACTAGTGTTGTTCTATTGTAATGTTGCCACTTGTTGTTGAAGGGATGACATGATTTGTAAAAGTGATTTAATGAGAGTGTCGTTTTTTTGTAAGGTTGAGGAGAATAAGGTGGTGTAATGTATGTATGCAGAGGGATATTGAATTGTAAGTTGGTGGAGTTAGATTGTTGCAGAATTATTTTATTTGAAGGCACAAAGGTGGAAGGAATTCCTTCAGAAATGCCTAAGGAAGTGTACACAGTGCTAGTGGGTGTGAATGTTGTGGTTGGTTGAATGGTTGTTGTAGGTTGAAATGTTGTTGTAAGTTGTAATGTTGTTGTAGGTTGGAATGTTTTTGTAGGTTGTGTACTAGTGTATGTAGGGATGAACATTGCTATTATGGTGGATGGGATTGGAATTCCACCTTGACTTTGAGTAGACCCCAAAGCTTTAGTGGAAGTGGTAATGGTAGGGACAATTTTGGTAATGTTAAGGAAATTGGTTGTAGGAGGTAAAGTCATGGGTAATGAATTATGAAAACTATGAGCCATAGAGGGTTGATTCTCAACACTATTAGAAAGAGACTTAGAGCACCCAAGATCCATGAAAAGTGAGAGATTGTTGGATGACCTGAGCCTCAAAGTATGTCTTATAATAGTATTAAGCTCATACAAGTTTTGCAACCCTAGTGTGCAAACCCTAGAATGGAAAAGGGGCAATGCAATAACCTAGAATGAAATGAAATTTTCAGATTCTAAGCAATGCAATTTAATGATTACACAATGCAATGAGATGAAAATGAAATGCTTGAATACAATTTCAAATTTTTAAAAATGCATTGAAATGAAGCAATTTAAGCTAAATGCAGTGAATTTGATGAAAGAAAAAATCAAGAAACTGAAACCACAAAGTAACAACACCAAATAAAAGTTAAAAAATTAGATTTTAATGTCCTAAAAAAGTATATCAATAGCTAATAGGGACTCATTCACTAGTATGGGTGAATGGGTACTACTTAGATGTTTTTAAAATTTTGCAGTGGATTTTAGGGTAATTCTTGATGCCTTTTTAGATTCCAAAAGATATAGGTTTGACCTGATCAGTGACTCATTCACCAGTAAGAGTGAATGGGTCCTAGTGAGGTATTTTTTAAACCATTCTTTAATGATTTTTAAGCTTTCAGTGATAGGTTTGAGATAGTGAATTATAGTTTCAGATTTTTAAGAAATGTAATGTAAATATACAATAAAAAGATGAAATAAAAGGTCTAAATTGAAATGCAATTTTTATTTTTATTTTCAAATGAAATTGAATTGTTGGTGTAATTAATACTTAATTACACTTTGCATAACTTTACTTAGGCATTATTTAATTCCTAGGTTTATTTATTCTCATCTTTATCTTATTGAGCTATCTTGTTGCTCAAAATAAGATTAGGTTTATGCATCTTTTATTTTATAAAGCAAATCATTATCTTGTAATTAACTCACTTAAAATTATTAATTTGCACTCATTTTTCTATGAGAGTTTATAGAAAGTCTTTTTTTTTGTTCTGACTATCTGTTGCATGTGATAAGTGATTGCTTGCAGGTGATTCTTGGGGACTATGAAGTTGGTTTTTCAACTTCTACATGGTATTAGAGCCTTGATTTGCAGCCCCTCCTAAGCTTTTTTGGAGGAATACTTTTTAGAGCTCGTTCAGGGTCCCTCGAGGGTTTCATTCCTTGAGCATCTTTATGCAACATCTTTGATCGAATCAGGGTTTTTTGTTGGATTCAGAGCACTAGAAAAAGTTAGAAATTTCTTTTACTTCATTCATTTTGGTCACCATTTGCTAGATCTGCGAGGGTTTCAAGCTCAATGATTTTTCTAATAGATCTAGGGGTCACCTAATTTTTAGAGCACTTTGGGCCAAAAAGGACCTCGCCGTTGGATTTGCAGCGCCCAAAAAGCCCTATTTTGATATAAAATTTGTCTGATTTGGACATAGTCATTTGGAGAGGCAATTATTTTTTTCCCAAGGGTCGTATGGCCCCCAGGCATAGTTTTTGAGGCACAAAAAATGAAAAAATATTAAATTTTTTTTTAAAAAATCAAAAATTTTGAATGAAAATCTATGTGGCCAATGTATTTGGTCACATCACTCGTGCACCATCGGGCAGCCACCGCCCTACCACCACTGTTGACAAGCACCGACACCTCCACTGGCCTCCTCCGCCAACACCCTGCTTGGCCAATTCACAACCCCCGCGAGCTTATTTAACTTTCCAGAGGTTCTATCGGCCACTAAGAGCTAAGATCGGCCCCCACTGGTAGTTCATAACACCCACCCTGGTCACATGGGTGATTGGGTGCCGTGCCCAATGCCCAACCAACGGTCTCCAACCCCAGCCTCAGTCACATGGGTGACCTGGGGCTCCACCCCAGGAGCCAAACAACTAGCCCCTAGTCCGCCTAGGTGACCAGGGGCTCTATTTTTTTTAGCCCCTGAGGGCTTCTGGCAGCCAAATCAGACTTTTTTGGAGCACTTTCACATAAATGGGCATAACTCAAGCATACATCATCCTTTTTTTGCAAATGAGATATTGTCGGAAATCTATTTTGATGCTCTATGCAATGGTATAGGTGTGATTTTATGATTTTGTTTATTTTATGTCTTTTTGGGCCTCAAAAGTCAGATGTTACCTTTCACACTCTAGGAGATGTATCTTTTAACTCGCTCATCTGTTTTTCGCAATTTTCACAGTGTTGGAAAGTTGGTTTTGGCCTCTATGAATATCTAAGGTCATTTATAGAAGATTTTTACCTTATTTTATCCATGCATTCATTTTTGTTTCGTGCACTAGGCCTGCATTTTCGCTTATGTTTTTGTAGTTTTACATTATCTCCTTTTGCAATCATTGGGTTTTGTAATAACAAACTAATATCAAGTTCCATTAAATGGGGTTCTTGCATCCATTCTTTGTATTGATAACAACTTGCATGAGTTTATCTAGTTTCCTGTTGTTTTCTTTAGCTTTTTTCTTGCTTAGCTAGACACATCTTTGGTTTGCTTCGATTCAAACTTCACATTGGGAGTTTATGGCTCTTGATCCGCATTGGTTTAGATCTTTCTCAGTTTGAAGGCCATGTTTTTTATGGTTAATGTTCCAGAATCTTGATGGTACTCATCTTATGGACAGTTTTAGTTTTAGTTTGGCATTGTCTTCAAGAGACACAACTTCTAGATTTGTCATCATTATGGGTCCTTTCATCCTTTCATCTACTATTGCTTACAGATTATGGGGTTGATCCAATATGTGAGTTTCTAGTGTTCCTTGGCATTAGTTTTATTGTTGCATTTGTGATTTCGATATGGTATTTTTCAAATAGAAGTATCTTTCCTTGCTTGTTGGATTTGGGGTTCCATTTTTTCTTCTTCAGAGTTCTTCTAGTGATTTTTTGTAGTAGTTCATCTCATTGAGGGGGGGTTTTTCCCACTGGGTTTTCTCTCTCTTTGCATTTGTACATGGGTACCTGATCAAGCCTTTGTTTTCAGGACCCATCTCACATTATTTGCATAATAATTTGCTTCTCCCTAAGTTGCACTTATGGGGGTGTTGGTGTAATTAATATTTAATTACACTTTGCATAACTTTACTTAGGCATTATTTAATTCCTAGGTTTATTTATTCTCATCTTTATCTTATTGAGCTATCTTGTTGCTGAAGATAAGATTAGGTTTATGCATACTTTCTTTTATAAAGGAAATCATTATCTTGTAATTATGGTACTTCGAATTATTAATTTGCACACATTTTGCTCTAAGAGTTTACAGAACATCTTTTTTTGTTCTGAATATCTGTTGCATGTGATAGGTGATTGCTTGCAAGTGATTCATGGGGACTATGAAGTTGGTTTTTGAACTTCTACATGAATGAGATCTAAATTATATGCAAAGTGACTAACTTTTTTTTTGTTATTTTCAAATTTAAGAAATGCAAAACAATGCAATTCTAAACTCTAACGAAGATGCAAGATTGCAATGCACACCAATTAACTCTAAAAGAGATCTTAAATCAATGCAAATAAAAATAAAATTGAATGCTAGATATAATCCTAAGATGTAAAACAGACTTCAAAAATAAGAAATTTGCAATGCTGAATATGTTGAGTTTACCAAAATAAAACATGAAAAAATAGGGTTCATCACCAAGATGATGGATTAAGATGATGAAACACTTAATTTTCACTATGAAACATTCAATTATGAGGTCTAAAAGATGCAAATAACAATTATAAATGCTACTTAATTGTTATAGCAACTATGAGGGAAATTTTTAGGGCATAAAAAGATGTGTACCTTGTCCAAAGCTTGTTTTTAAGTGACAAAGAACTCATCCGCCTTCAGTGGCAAATGGGTCCTTGTTAGGGTTTCTAAAACCCAAGACCAGGGTTCTATTTCTTGATTTATGCATTGTCAAAGTCCCAGTTATTAGATTTTGGAAGTTTGTAGATAATTTTTTAGCTTCAACTCTTTTATTTTTCACATTAGATGACAACTTTTGCAACTTGACAACTTTGAAAATTTTTCTCCAAGCTTGCTCCACTTGATGTTCAACATGTCAATTTGCAATCACACATTCAAGGGAAGAAAAACTTGTTGTTTGTTAGTGAATGGGGGTTCTCCTCAGTCAAACCCCTTGTAGGTAATTAAACCAAATGATGAAATAAAGGAATGAAGCATGAAACATGAAATATGCAAAATATATCACCTTGGATGATGTCTTGTGATGCAAATCTACAAACTAGCATGTAGTCGCCATGAAGAATGTAGATATAAGATCCTTGAATGTGATGTGAATAATTTTTTCAAGTAGATATTCAATGCTACATCCACTTCTTAGCTCAACAACATCAACGTATTAAACCTTTTTCATGAATATATGATCTTGAATTGCTGCAATAAACACTTGAAATTTTCCTTGAAATTCCTTATGAATGTTATTGAAGTTCTCTATAATGCTCTTGTAAATTTGCTAGGATGTCTCATAAAATTGCTAGATATTGTTAGGAGAAACATTGTGAATTAACCCCTCATTTATACTAAATTATGAGATTAGCCCCAAAATTCAAAAAATTCAAGCCAACACTAGATTTAGAAGTGAACTTTATTAAATTCCCACCAAAATGAAATTTGAAAAGAGGGTCCTCATTAAGGGAGGACCTGTTCTTCACCTTGGGTGAATGGGTGTTAGCTCAGTTTACTAGGATCTAACCCCAAGGGATGGAAAGAGTGTTAGAAACCCTTTTTAGATCAACTAAAAAAGGGGGGGTCCTATTAAGGGAGGACCCATTCACCACCTATGGTGAATGGGTCCTGACACCATTTTCTAGGACCTATTTTTTCCCAATTTAATTGTTATATTATTTAATTATTGGGTGTTAGGATAAATCTTCAAGAGGTGTCATAAATAAGGTTTGAGTTTGAATTAAAGGGGGTCAACTACTTCAATTAACCACAATTAATTAAGACCACCATAGATAAATGTGAAAGTGCCTTATAAAACTTTACAACACTTAAATAAGGTACAAATTTAAATACATTTTATTAAGAAGGGGCCCATTAAGCTTAATTAAGTAAATAAATCCTAGAAAATGTGAATGTGTGATACAACACTTCATAACACCTTTGCAAAGGACCAATTAAAGCATCTTTTAGTCAAATAAAGGTCCTAGAATCATGTGAATGTGAAAAACACATTATAAGACTACTCCAAGACAACATTAATTCGGTTTTAATGTCAATTTTCAAACCAAGAGGAAACAACCACTTTTTTCATTACTACAATATTAAATAAAAAATATAACCTTACTAGAAGAGTAAGACCATAGTGAAAATTAATTAAATCAAATATTTAATTAAATTTAAAAGAGAAATGGAATCTTTAATTAAATAGTATAATATTTGATTAATTTAGGGAAGAAATAAAATAATAATTAAATAATATATTTAAATAATTATGGGATGAAATGGAATAATTAATTAAATAATATAATATTTAACTAATTATAGGATGATGAAAGGGATTAATTTACTTTAATTAATTAAAAGTGTAATGTTAGAATTGAGGTGTCTACATTTTGGCTGTCTTTGATGTAGCATATGAAGTGATGTTGCATCCAAGAAATTTCAAAATTTTCCCCAATAGGATAGATGAAATAGGAGGTGATGCCCCCTCAAGAGACTAACCATTTTATTTTTTTTGGGTGATATCTCAAAAAAGGTGAGTTTAGAATGAAAAGAAAAGAAGATGAGAAAAAGGTGGAAATGAATACAATGATAGGTCTAGAAATAAGTGGTATTAGCTAGGGGTAGGGGGAATTGTCCACATGTCTTAGAAGAATTATGATTGGAGGCCTATAAATAGGATTTAGAGGGCCCAAAGATGTCATTTTCACCTTTAAAATTTAAGAGAAGAAGAGCATAGTGAGTGAAGAAGAGATCAGTTTCTGACAAAGGTAGGAGACTTTGTGAATGATCTAACCTAGGTTTTTTTGGTAGTTAGGGGGTAATAAATGAAAGTAGAATAGGATAGAAAGTTTGAAAAAAAAGGGTGCAATTTTGTGAAGTTTTTCTTGCACACATGATTGTATTTCCTTGGCTGCATGAAGTCATGCTTACACCTATAGTGGTTCTTGTGAAGCAAAATGATGCCTGCACTTCATCAATTGAAACTTTTGAGGGAATCACGCTTGTGCTAAATGTGGTGCTTGTGTTTGGGGTTTTGACAGTTGCACAAGTTACTTTCATTCTTGTGCCAAAACAACACTTGCATTTTGTAAGTGTGCACCTTTGAGAGTTAAGTTCATGCTTGCATTGGAAATGACACTTGTGTAGGTTAGATATGTGCCTACACTAAATGGTTCTTATGTGGGTTAAATATGTGCTTGCAGTGAAAATAGTTTGCATAGGTTAGGTACATTCTTGCATCGAATGGTGCTTACACAATTTAAGGACATGCTTGTGCCAAACATGCTGCTTGTGTAGGTTAGGTACATGCTTGTTTCAAATGATGCTTACATGTGTTAAGGAAATGCTTGCACTAAAAATGATGCGTGTACAAGATAAAAATTCACTTGCATAAAAAATGATGCTTACGTAGTAAAAAAGTGCACTTATGCTAAAATGTAGGTGTGTGAGGGTTTTATAAACATAATTGAAAGGAATTTGTTTTATTTAAGGGATGACTAACATTGGTTAGTGTCATGATGTGGGAGTCTCTAGTGATCCTACAGTCATGTCAGTGACAAAGTTGAGTGATGACATAGTTACAATACCACCTCACAGTGATGGACAAGGAGTGCCTAAGTTTGATAGGTTTATTCCATGCATCCAAGATGCTACGATTGAAGGCACATCGAGTGATGATGAAAACCTTAATGGAGTGATGGAACACCAACATGAGTAGCTTCCATTTACTAACTAGTAAGCCTATTGTTACCTTGGAGGATGTGTGGGAGATATTGATACTCCCAATATAGGGAGAGATTGTATAGTATGATTAGATGCATGCCAAGGATGCTCTAGCACATGTATTAATGATATATGATCTACCTATTAAGGGTATTGACCTATATTTAGAGGTGGGGATGGGAGAGCTTCCAGAGTTTCCTTTTTTTGTAGTGGAATTGATGAGACATGTTTTGTTTCTAGATCGATGGTCTCATGGCATTGCCATTGATTGAGTAGGAATACTAGATAGGTTCAGTGTCAAATGAAACAATTTTTATGTGGTGCATATGTGTACTAATAGATATTTATAGGGAGATGCACCTAGTAGTGTATAGGAATGGTTGGAGCCTGGGCTATGATTTTACTTTGTTACACATTTGTTCATATGAGCATGTGACATTTTTTTTTTAGTGGTGGATAGGGAAAGAGGGCCACACATTCCCTATATCTTTTCATATGCATCATTTTTGTGACATCAGTGGCTTTGAGATTTTTCTTACTAGAGATGGGTCATTAATGAGATGGATATCTTTATTTGATGGCCATACCACAAGTACGAGGTATAGGAGGAGGATCATACGTATATGCCATATATATAGAGGACCCACTATCTAATTATTGAACACCTACCATTCTTGAATAATATTTTCTAGTACAGGTTATGAGTAAGTTTGGTCTTTAACATAAAATACCCATGCAAGATATTGTAGCACAGGTGGTGCAGAAGAGAGGGATATGGGGCAGGTACATAGAGCCCTACATAGCTAGATAGGATTGGAAAGACACCCTAATAGTATTGTGGGATCCACAATGTGTAGTTATATACATAGGAACTACAATTAAGTATGATGCATGGTTGTCACAATGGAGACCACTATAGTTGACATTCCCATGGGATCAACTTGATTTGGTTGATGAGGAGGATGATAGGTGATGATTATAGTGATGGGGATGATGGTGGTTGATGAATTTGAAAAAGGAGGGATCCGAAGGTAGGTAAAGGAGAAGAGATGGCGATGGAGGAGGATGTGGATATAGATGGAGAGGATCACCTTGATGGTGAGGGTGATATATAGGTGCAGTTGGGGTTAGTGATAGCAGAGTAGGATCAACTCTAATAGGGGGAGTGAAACTAATGGGAGAGAATGATATGGCATAAGAAGAGGTAGTTTTATTATATTGATCATTAGATGGGTTCAAGGGTGGAGATGGAGGGGTACATTTGGCATTAGTCACAACAAAGATGGATGTAGCTCGAGCCATAGTAGCCCAAACTTAGGGGGATGTAGTTAGATTATGATAGGAGTGAGATATTGTGAGATAGGAAGTGGATGGTTAGGGGATGTAGGAAATTGTTTCAGACCTGATCCATATAACATGGGAGATGCATCACTACCACACATTATATGAATGAGTAGTGTGGAAAAAGCAACAAGAGACTAGTTTTACAATTAGCACATGATCTCATAGGTCTAGATCAAGTAGATTACATCCATAAATGGGTATGGGGCCACCTCCTCTTCATGCTCCACCTCCTCCAATGTCACTACCAATAGGGCCAACTCAGTCAAAGGGGGCTAGCACATGATACTTTTTTTATTATATGGGCTAGAGGGGTATAAACTTTTTGGATGTATATGGGAAAGACCTTTCATATATTTGTATCATGATATTATTTTGATTTATATGAGATCACAAGTTTTGGAGTGATGGTGTACATATTTTATGAACTTATTATGTGATGCATAATGATGATCTAGTTATTATGAATATGTTTATGTGGTGATAGTTTTATGATGCCTAGATGGATGTGTGTATGGTTATATGTATTTTTATGTTATGATGATTTTATATGAGATTTGTATATATCTTTAATATGTATTTGTATTTATATGATGCTAACATGTTTATGTAGGATGTGGAAGGAAAATGATGGGATGCACTTGGCTAAAATTTATTATAGATATGGTCATGGATTGGATGGCCTTATTTTTCTTTGTAAATGATTATGGTTTATGGGTTAATATGCTTATGTATTATTTTTAAGGAAAATTTAAATTAATATTTACTAATGATGGATGAAGATACATAAATAGATATGGAATATGAATATACCAAATATTTATGATTATGCAAAATGAATATGTAAAATAAAAATAAAAAATGGAAAATAATTATTCAAAATGATTATGCACAATAGTTATGAATATAAAAAATGAATATGTAAGATGAAAAATGATTATGAATATGATTATATGAAATGGATAATGTAAAATGGAAAATGATTAAAACTGGAAAATGAATATGACTAAATGAATGAGTTAAATGACTAATGATTCATGATGGGTTTTTCTTCATGATACAAGATACAATCAGGTTTGGGTGGGGGGAATAGAATCATAGGATATGGGGGGATAAAAAAGGGGTTTCTTGGGGGGTGATTATGCTAAAAATGTGGTGAAAAATCCTAAAATTTGATATAGCAAAGGAAATTATTCCCCAATGGTATATATGACCAATGGTGCATGTGTCCTCTTTGTGTGGAATTTAGACCCACAAAAACTAAATTTTTTCCCTAAAACATACAATTCCCTTCACAACCTTAGTGGGTCATAGAGGGGATGATAATGTATACTTGAGTTCTTAGCACACACAAGCAAGTGGCTAGCAAGTCTATGTGACCAAGAAGCAAAAGATTATGCTACAAGCATCCACCACCACCTAAGGTATTAAGTAGCATAGGTGGGTCATGTAAAGGCCAATAAAAAGAACACCATACAAAAATGGTCATGACCCATTTCACACTTTATCCAAAACACACCAAGATATGAGTAGATATAGGTGGTCTAGGACTATGTGACTGCATGGGTTTGAACATAAAATTATAAAAATAAAAATGATCCACAAGGAAAACATATAATTATCATGTCTCTTGCCAAAATTAGGATGGAGGATAATGATTTTTCTAGGCTTGGGAAATATTCATCCCAATGGGAAAAGATGAGGATTAATATAAATTGTAACTGAAGAGGAATAGTGACTCAATGGCTGACTTGTTGGTTATTAACCTAATCATGATTTTATGAAGGTGCATATATGTAGGTATGTCATATGTTTGATTTGTTTGTTTTTGTGAATATGCTTGGTGAAGTGGTGTCTAAAGTAGTATATTATCATTATTATGGATGTTATGGATGAGTGATGGTGAAGATGTGACATTTTTATTATGAACACCTAGGAGTGGGGACAACCCATCCCAAGTGTACATTTAGGTCTTTCTTCCTATGTACACTAGGGTAGATATGATGAGATAATGTATGTGTGGCTTAGTTATACATGTGATCATGTGACAATAAAGAGTGAGGAGTTTTTCAAGGGGGGATGATATAGGATGAGTGTGTATGGATGGGATAGGCTATGTAAACTATCCAATGAATCATATGATGGGAGACAAAGGAGGAATGCTTGGATTAGCTTCAACATGTGTAAGGAAGGATTATTGAAGTTTTCATATTAATCATATCTTAAAAATTTATGGGGATATGCAAGATGAGGGTACTTAAATGCATGTGAGTTTTAACCTACTTATGATGTAGATAGGTACTGACAGTGGTTGATGGGAGAGAGGTAGTGCCTAGGAAAGATTGAGTGATTGAGGGAATATATGATAGGTAACATCATGGTAGAAAAATATTTCCTTTTAGAAGAAAAGGGTGGGTGTATGGTGAGTTAGGATGATGGCATGAAAATATTCCCTGTTAAAGGAAAAGGTGAGTGGGGTTTATTCTTATGGTAGAAAAATCTCTCTAATTATAAAACTGGGACTAAACATCATTTATTCCAAGCCATCGTTAGAGGATGGTACAAGTAAATTTATTATGGATGGTAAGTGTGTGGATGAATGAGAGGCCTATTAGATGTTGGATATGACTCTTCACATGGTGCTTGTTTGCTAAGTTTTCACCATGGTACTTGCCCAATGCACTGTAAGAAGTGGTTTTAACCATTGGATGGATTATTTCTCTTTAATATTTTGATTTTATTTTTATTTTTATGCATAAAATTTATTAAGACGCACAATATTCATTGTCTCTTCCAAGGGTCCACCTTCTCTAGTAGCCAATTGATAAGTGCCAAATTTGTATTTTGCTATGATAATATAAGGACCTAGCCAATTGGGTTGAAATTTTATTTTCTTTTCACAATCCTTTAAATTACATTGATTCTCCTTGAGGAATAAATCACTAATCACAAATTATTTGAGCTTTATTTTCTTGCTATAACTTTACTTCAAAATTAATTCTAATAGACTAATAGATGATTTAGAGCATTGAGGCATCTTTTATCAAAATTTCTAACTGTTGTAATCGTGCCACTTGATACTTTTCTTCATTAATAAAATGTTATAAGGGGATTCTTAAGGATGGGATTTTGACGTCAATTTGATGAGGGCACAACCCGAGACACATAAAATAACCCACAAACAAGAGAATAATTTTATTATTCAGAAAATGGAACTTCTTACATGCAGAAGATCTCAAATCCCCAAGTTTTACAACACATGCAAGTTACAAAAAGCTACAGAATCACCCTTTTGCAATATGCGAGCTTGTCCCCAAAAGTTACCCAAAAAATTAGAAACCCGCCCATAAATAGAGCTCCCCTTTAGTTTGGAGTGAAAACAACATTCAAATTTGAGTTTAGGTGGTTAGGTGCCAAAAAATTACAACTTGAAGTTCAAATTTCAAAAGAACATTTGCAATTGTATCTTCTAGAAAGTGCACCAACTTCCCAGGGCCATAACTTTTGATCCGAGACTCCGATTCACAAACCGTTTGAACCGTTGGAAAGGTCTCAAAGTCAAGAATGTGCTTGAAATCCACTACGCCAATTTTGGCAAGTTTCAGGGCTGATCTGGGAACTCTAAGTGCCTCAAATCTAACTCGGAAGATTTTTAGGTACAAATTTGGGCAACTAAAACTGCAATATCTTTCAACCCATGAATAGAAAAATAAAAACCACAAATTGGAATTTCATTATCTGGCCGAAAGGGTATCCAAAAATGTAAAACATCTAAGAAATAAAGAAACTTGAAGTTTGTATTTTTGGGTGATGCAAGATTACTTATACACCGGATGCTCACATCCGGACACCTAGAGTAATTTGAGAAGTGACCCCGTCACATCTCAGATGGTGGAGGAAAAACCTAAACGGGCAACCTCTGCCTTAGGCAACCAGGATGAATCTTCAATAGACCTTCCTTTCCATTTCACTAGATATTCTTCATACTGCCTGTTCCTGGTACTCCTTCCCACACGACTATCCAGGATTTCTTCAATCTCCTCCTTTTCTGAAGTGGGTGCTGGAATCACACACTGCTCCATCGTTGGTACTTCCTCTACACCACCTTCATGATACTCATCCAAATCTAAAATGTTGAACGGAAATGTTGAATCCATCAGCAGCTCTACCTCATATGCATTCCCTGAATCATGCATCTTCAAAATTTTATAGGGACCGAAATTCTTCATCTTCAATTTTGTTATATGTTCCCACTAGAAACCTTTCTTTCCTCAAGTGGACCATCACTTCATCACCAATCTGAAACTCCTTATACCTCCTCTTCTGATCTGCCTTAGCCTTATACTGCATATTCATCTTGTTAATATGTTCTCTTACCTTCTCATGTATATCCTTGATGTATTCTGCAAAATCTTCGGCTTCAACACTTATTTTCTTCTCTTGGTCCATCTTTCTCAATTTTGGAGTTGTTTTGGGGCTACCTCCATACAATCTGGAATGGTGATCTACGGTCTTCTGACAAAATTGTTGTGAAGGAGTGCTGAGGTAAAGATCAAGTCCCATCCCTTGGGTTTATCTCTACCAAACATCTTAGTAGGTTACCGGACTCCTGTTAATAACCTCTATGCGCTTGTCATTTGTGGATGGTGTGTGTAGAACTGAACTTCAACTTTCATCTTCAGCTTCTTCCACAAGGTCCTCCAAAGTACCCCCACAAATTTGGTGACCGCGATTTGAAACAATACTCTTTGGTAGACCATGTAGCCTCACCACCTCTTTGAAGAACAAGTCAGCAATGTGGACTGCATCATGGGTCTTCTGACATGGAATGAAATGTGCCATCTTTGAAAACCTATCAACCACCACAAAGACTGAATCATTCCCTCGGTGTGTCCTTGGCAAACCAAGAACAAAGTCCATACTTATATTCTCCCATGGCCTCTCTGGTACAGGTAAGGGATGATATAAGCCTGTATTCTGGCTCACTCCTTTAGCCATCTGACATACCCTATAGCTTTGTACAAACTTCTTCACATCCTGTATCAACTAAGGCCAATAATAATGCTCACTGGTAATGGCAATGGTCTTATTCTGACCAAAATGTCCTGCCATTCCTCCACTGTGCTTCTCCTTTATTAGGTTCTCCCTCATGGAACTCCTTGGGATACACAATTGACTTCCCTTAAGTAACATGCCATCCTGGATTATGAAATCTAGCCACCTTGTCCTATCCACTGTAACAGGTTCCTTCAAAGCTTTCCAAGCCTCTACAAAATCAAGATGTTGTGTGTACAGTGTCTTAAGTTCATTGAACCCAACCACTTTAATCTCCATCTTTGTCATCAATGTATGCCTCCTACCTAAGGCATCTGCAACCCTATTTGACGTCCCACTCCTATGTTTCAAAACAAAGGTATAACTCTGCAAAAACTCTACCCATTTCATATGCCTCTGATTTAATTTTTCTTGACTATTTAGGTACTGCAAGGCCTGATGATCAGTATATAGAACAAATTCCTTCAACAACAAATAATGTCTCCATTTCTTTAATGCTTGAACTATTGCATAAAATTCTTGATCATATGCAAAATACTTTCTCTTGGTATCATTTAACTTTTCACTAAAATAGGCAATGGGCTTACCCTCTTGGCTCAACACTGCTCTAATGGCACAACCACTAGCATCACAATCCACCTGAAACAACTTGTTGAAATCTGGGAGGGCTAGAATAGGTTGCTCTATCAGCTTCTGCTTCAACAGTTCAAAACTTTTTGCTGCTCCATTGCTCCACTTGAATTCTTTTCTATCCCTTCTCATTGTTTTAGTCAGGGGTCCACAAATACTACTGAAGTTTCTAATGAACTTTCTATAAAAACTAGCCAAACCATGGAAAGATCTCACCTCAGTAGCAGTTCTTAGGGTAGGCCATTCTATAATAGCCTTCACCTTCTCTGGGTCCATCTTGAGACCTTCTACTGAGACAACAAACCCCAAATACACTAACTCCCTCTTCACAAAACTGCACTTCTTTAGATTAATCAACAGTTTCTCTTCTCTTAACTTCTCAAAGTCTCTCCAAATATCCATTAGATGCTCATCCAACATCTTACTAAAAATCAAAATATCATCTAAATACACAATAACAAAACATCCCAGAAATTCTTTTAGTACCTCGTTCATGAGCCGCATGAATGTGCTTCTGCATTGGTTAGCCCAAAAGGTATGACTAACCACTCGTACAGGCCCTCTTTGGTCTTGAAGGCAGTCTTCCATTCATCTCCCTCTCAAATCTGGATCTGGTGATATCCACTCTTCAGATCAATCTTTGTCCAATCTTGTGAGCTCCTCAAGCGATCCATCGGGTCATCCATCCTTCATAGAAATCATGCTTGATTGTTATCTTGTTTATGGCTCGGGAATCTGTACACATCCTCCACTCCCCATCTTTCTCTGGTGCTAGTACAGGAGGTACTACACATTGACTCAAACTCTCACATATCAAACCATTTCTCAACAACTCTTGAACTTGTCTGTTCAACTCCTTATTTTTTGCTGGAGTCATTCTATGGGCTACCTTATTTGGCAAACTAGCTCCAAGAATCAAGTCATTCTGATGACTGATCTTCCTTATTAGTGGTAAACCCTCAAGTACATTATCAGAAACAATATCCTGAAACTCATCCAACATCCTAGAAACTTCTTCTGGAACCTTCTCACTATCCTCATTACTCACTCTAGGAATCAATGCATAACACACACACTCATGCTTCATACCTTCTAAAAAATTTCTTCCATCTACATAACAAATTCTAGCACTACTACATACCTTTTCTTCGGTCTCCTTTAGGGGTTTTAACTTGTGACGAACCCCATCCTTTGTCAAGGAATAAGTGTTTGCATGGCCATCATGTATAGCTTGCCTATCGAACTGCCACGGCCTCCCCAACAACATGTGACATGCATCCATGTGGATGATATCACAGATTACCTCATCATGGTAGCTCCCGATCTTGAACTTTACTAGGCACTACTCATTGACCAAAACTTTGTGGTCTTTCTGCAACCAGGCAATTTGATATGGATGTGGGTGTCTTTCCCTCTTCAGCTTCAACTTTGTGACCATCTTTTCTGACACCAGATTATCGGTGCTCCCTCCATCAATAATGACATCACAACATTTTCCTTCACACTTGCATTTTGTGTGAAACAAATTCTTCCTCTGTTCTAGTTCCTTTTCCTCAGTCACCAGGGCTCTCCTAATCACTAGGGCTTCTCCCCTTTCAGCATCATCTGAATGTTCAGATTGGGCCTCCTAATATGCATGCACAACCCTTCCATGACCTTCTGGCCTTTTTTCTGCCTTCCTTGGTGTTGTGGACATTCATAGGCTTGATGCCCTTCTTCACCACACTGGAAACATGTTCCTTTGAAACCATCTCTTCCAGATCCTTTTCCATATCTCCCTTGTCCTCTACCTCTTTGATCACCACTATTTTTATCATGAGGGCAGTACAAATTGTCATTCCTTTGGCTTCAACTAGTACCCACATCTTCACTTTTCTTTTCATCATCATTTCGGCTTCCTGAAGGTCTTCCACTGCCCCTTCCACTTTGACCTCCTCGTCCTTTTTGCTTGCCTTCAAATCTTTTGTTTAGCTTCTCTTCCACCTTCAAAGCAAACTGATACACATCCTCAATGGTGGTCATTCTGACTAGGTTTAACTCCTCCTGAATGCTCGGTCATAACACATTAAGCTATCGGGATACCTTCTCCTTATTGACCTCTATGTGGCTTGTTTTGATGATTATCTTGTGAAAATGTTTAGTATATTCTTTCACAAATTTGCTTCCTTGCTTCAACCCTTGCAATTTCTTCAATAGATCTAACTGGTAGTCCACTGGTATGAACTACTTCTTCAGTTTTTCTACCATGCGATCCCATCTGGTGATCTTGACTTTTCCTCTTTGATTTCTTTCCAACTGGACCTCTTTCCACCAAATACTGGCATGACCCTTCAACTTCTTTTTTGAAAACTTAACCCGATCTGGGTCCTCTATTTCCTCGTACTCAAAATATTCTTCTAGCTCGTTGATCTAGTCAATCAACTCTTTCGGGTTCAGACTTCAAAAATAACTGGGGACTTCTACTCAGGTTCTTTTCCTGATCTTTGAAATGGCCCTTATTAGCCGCATTTGGTCTTGATCAATTGCTTATTCTTCCTCTTCTACATTTTCACCTTCTTCCTCTCCTTCATCCTCACTTTCCTCCCTCAGGTTTAACCGTCTTCTCAATTGCTCTTGCAATGTATCAATCTGTCTTTGGAGGGCTGCCAGTGCATCTCTTCCACCAGCATTTCTGCCACCTCAACCACCTCTGGCACCACCACGCCTACCAGGCATCACTCTTGGAGGCATCTTTCTTGACCTCAACCCACAACTATGGTCCTGGTGTGAACTGCCTCATGATCGGTGATCTGTCCACACGCTCAAGAAAACCCGCTCTAATACCACTTGATGAGAGCACAACCCGAGACACAGAAAATAACCCACAAACAAGAGAATAATTTTATTATTTAGAAAATGGAGCTTCTTACATGTAGAGGATCTCAAATCCCCAAGTTCTACAACACATGCAAGTTACAAATAGCTACAGAAGAACCCTTTTGCAATATGCGAGCTTGTCCTCAAAAAGTTACCCAAAAATACTAGAAACCCGCCCATAAATAGAGCTCCTCTTTAGTTTGGAGCCAAAACAACATTAAAATTTGAGTTTAGGCGGTTTGGCACCGAAAATTACAACTTGAAGTTCAAATTTCAAAAGAACATTTGCAATTGTATCTTCTAGAAAGTGCGCCAACTTTCTAGGGCCATAACTTTTGATCTGGGGCTTCGATTCATGAACCGTTTGAACCATTGGAAAGGTCTCGAAGTCAAGAACATGCTCAAAATCCACCACATTGATTTTGGCAAGTTTTGGGGCCATTTTGGAAGCTCTAAGTGCCTCAAATCCAACTCAGAAGATTTTTAGGTGTAAATCTATGAAACTAAAACTGCAATATCTTTCAACCCATGAATAGAAAATAAAAACCGTAAATTGGGAATTTCATTATGACGAAAAGGGTATCCAAAAATGTAAAAACATATGAAAAATGATAAACTTGAGATTTAACTATTTTTGGGTGATGCAAGATTGCCCTTACACCACTAGATGCTCCTGCATCACTAAGCATGCTAACCAAGGTAAAGGTTTTTTTTTCTGTCAAAGAAGAGTTTAGACATCCAGATTTTCCACCTCATGTGAACAAGAGGGCATTATTTTGGCCAAACCTTTGGATTTTACCAAAACATTTTGAATTGGTAGTAGTAGGGGAGTTAGTAGGATTCTCCACTTGATCCCATATTTTTGATAACATTACCTCTATTACGAAATAGATCGATTAGATGTCATCTGACCAAGTTGGTAGATACTTATTATTCCCATAGATCAACTTTCCTGCCACTAAGGATACATCTACATCTTATGATTTATTTATTCATGTTGATCTATTTACTCCTTCAGATGTCAACCATATGAGCCACACGAATCTGTATAATATGTGTAGAGTCTATGTTTTGGATTTACTAGCAGCTTATCAGGTCATCAGTAAGGACCATGGGATCCATCTTGACTAGGTATAGGGCTTTATTAGACAGTGATATCCTGGTACACATACAAGCCATGATGTTGAAACTTTAGAGGATATTCCACAACAACCTATAGAATCCCATGTGCATCATGTTTCTACAAATCCTTTAGCTTGTCTAGGTCCTTAGGATGTTACAGATCATGTTGAGGTTACTGTGACACCTGATATTTTTCATGGAATGTATAGTTAACTTCCTTTTGGCATTGATATTATACTAGCTACAAATCCCCCTACAGTGTCTTTACATTTTTGTGATCTTAGTGACATTGGTAGAGCCATCGAGGAGGCATGAAAGGTAGTTGAGTTATATATATATAATTTTTTTCTATAAATTAATGTACATACATAATTTATTTTAAAGTGTATTTCCTTAACTCTTGATTGAAATCGTGTATTTCAAAAAATTTAGGAGTATGATGATTTGTAAGACTTTGGAAATTCAGTGCATAATGGTGATCCCATGTAGTATATAGCTGAGGTACATTTACATAAAAAAAAATTAAATTACTTGAGGTATGTTTGAACACATTGAACTTGTACATTGTAATTTTTAGATAATTTTACATATATGTGAACATATATACATTATTAAAAATTAAATTACATGTGTACTTGAATGTTTCTTGGGCTTATGATGAGGCTCAATATATGGATCATGAGAGATTGGTTCAGGACATGGATCCACACATCTTGGATCAAGAGAGGGATCACAACATGGAGCAAGGGAGAGATTGGGCCATGGATCTGAGGAGAGATAAAGGGAGTGATCAAGCCATAGATTTGATGATTCTATTCATACTAGATATCCCTCTCTTTGATATTTTTTACATATTTTATAGTATTATGGTTTGAGATTAGATTATTATGCTAGAGACACTTTTTATGATTTATATCACATTAGATACATTTATGTTTATGGTATACACTTGTTATGATTTACATCACATTCATACATTACTATGGTTTGAACACAAGTTTGTTACATCTATTTAGATCGTGCATTATTCTATTTTTATTTATTTAAAAAAATTGTACCTTTATTTATATTTATTATTGTTTCAACAATTGTTTTATATCTAAATACATCGTGAAATAAAAAAGTTGGAAGTTAGCTAATGGTTTCTATTTGTAAATTTAAAAAGATGGATGTAGAATTAATTATAGAAATGAATTTTTCTTTATATAGGTCAAGAAATATAAATAATTTGAATGCAAATATGTATGTTCTAGGGCAATTGGACTAAGAGATTCAATGCTATTTAAGTGGAACACATTTAAATGCAATTGGAAATTGATAAAATCTCACTATGCACATAATATAATTATCTAGATCTCCCTATGACAACTATATATTAAAAGGTGATCAATCCACATAATTAACAAAGATCCCATTACATGTAGTATTGAGATATACATGGTATACAACTATTTATGCCAAAATATATCTATCTCAAGCACCCCAAACACCATCACTATGATTCACTACAATGAATATTCCAATGCACCAAGGTTAACAAGAAAGAACAATCAAAGAGAACCCAGCCAAAACATTCAAAAAATGATACATGTAAATAACATGTACCAAAGGTTATAGAAAATCATGATTGCTACTCTAAATGAAAGAAAAGAAATTACAATTCCTATAGATCTTGGATAATATAATAAAAATATTGAATGCCACATTGGTAACATAAACAATAAAGAAAACTAGAGACAACATGTAGATTCTTCATGGTACTCAAACACCAAATCAATAGATCCAATTTATCAAAAAATTACAATAAAGTAATCATAGTTTAGGAACCCAATACGAAAAACTATAAAAAAGGTTACTGTAACACCCGCCATGAAAGCCTAGAGAATGTCACACACATAATGGAAGCAGACAATTTTTTTTTTTAAAAAATTGTAATTAAACAAGTAAAGTGAACTACACTTACACATACATTCTCTAAGGGACGTGATGACGCTTACTACAAAACCCATTACCAACAATAGTTACTAAACATAACTTATACTTATAACTCAAGAATTAAAGATCATACATCCAAAACATTAAAATACATCACATAAAATATAAAGTACAATAATGGTCCATTCATACATTGCATCCATTGAATATTACAATTACACTCTCATTTCCAAATGAGATAGTTTATATAAAAGTGTTACAATTAAAAATTACAAAGATTCTCCTCGAATACAATTGAGGAGTGATACAATTACAAATTACAAGGTATCCAATAGATACAAGAGAGAACATGATAGAATTACAAATTCACTAGTACACATGAGCTTTCCAATCATGAAGTACTCAACATCACGAATAAGAACTAGGGACCCAACGGTGTAAGGTGCATGTTCCACCCAACCATGTGATACCTAAAGGACCAACCCCCATGCTAGGAGATAGTAAAAGAGCTTCCTAGGAAAAACCTACAACCTCTAGACCTAGGAAAAAACAATATTAAACTACACAAGTACAAACTTACAAAATGGTTACAATGCTTCTAGATAACAATGGTCAACTACACAATACAACAAACTAGCTCAAGGTTGTCATAGGAGGAGTGTCATCACAAAGTTGCATGCGTTACCTTGGTATATCTTCCTAGGCTCTGGCCCCCATCTTGGGTTACCCTGGTGACCTCTTATGATACCCGGCCCCACATGCAATCCAATGTAGAATCAACTATCTTTCGAAAAAAACAAGATATCGATCATGCCATTCTAGGCCTTCTCATCTCATACCAAGTCTTTACTAGCCCTTGAGTCCATGAGTGAGGCATTAACAAAATTTAAGTGTTTAAACTACACTTTTTCCTATCATATTTATTTAATTTTCACTGATTAAACTAACTCTACATGAGTTACCCTAACACCACTTTGTGTGTTGGCCCTCAAGAAAAGCCACTCCCCTATTAACAACCTAAGGGATCAATTCCACTAACATAGGGTAAACCAGGTGCACATAACCAATTACAAAAACCAACTTAATAACAATGTACAACACAACATGTTCATAGAATCAGGTGACCATATTTGATAAAATACCATGTGTACTACCCAGGTTATTTCAAAGCTAAATAACATGAGTTATAATCCCCACCATAAAGGAGACACATCTGGAAGTCTTACATAAACAATTACTCAATTCTCCCCAACAACAAGAATGAGAGAAACATAACTTTAAAACAATTTCAAGAAAAAGATAAAATCTAATATTAGGATATTCTAAATCCAAATAAGGCAATTACATATTGCATGCAAACAATCAAAATATAAACCTTGCTCAATTATTTCTAATTTGAGACAATTTCATTCATAGGCTAAGGGAAAATCATAACTAATTGTTTAACTCTATAATTCCTTAGTTACGCATTACATGAAATTAACTAATCTTATTATAAATTCTTTTGCAACCAATAAGAAATATATATAAATAAATAAAAATCACTTTCTTAAAAATTTCATTCTATTTGAAGTAAATAACCATTTCCCTTAAAAACATTCTCCTATTAAATAACTACTTGTGCATTTTACAAGCAATAATAAATTTAAATCTAAAGGTCTATTTCAATTTCCCAATAATATTTAAATATGAAAATCTCATTTCCCAATTGAAATCATTTCATTATAAATTTAAAAAAACCAAGACTCTGAGTTTAACTTCAATTTTCTCTATTTCACTAATGATAAAAATTAATTTTTAAATAAAATCTTTTACCATAACTTGTCCAATTCTACTTACCTGGACTAAAAAAAAACATATTATTCTTAAATAAATATACATTTAAACATAGATTTAATTCTCATTTCCATTTTTTTTAAAAAGAATTTTTTTGCTTCCGTTATGTGTGTAACATTCTCTAGGGTTTCGTGGTGGGCGTTACATTTACACTAATAAAGAGCATACCAACACTTTCACATTTAAGAACCTGCTAGAAAAAAAAATTCTAAAACCTTATAAAATAACATGATCCCAACATAAACACATCATATGGTATGCAACATAGCAAAGTTAGTGTTTACCCATGTGACTAGGGGACAAAAAGAAGACTTCCAACATGAACACTCTCACACAATATATATTTATAGAGTAAAAGAAAACAACCATCATGTCATAGGGTAGCTAAATACTAATGTAACTAATTTCACTTATTGAATATTAGATCCTATATACACGCAATTTACAAAACCTACTAACTTTTAAAATTTTCATGTTTTTCCTAAATTCCTCTAAATCATCTATTCCAATTGTATTTTTATGTTTGGCATGGAATTGTTAAGTTCACATTCAAATATTTGATTTCATTTGTTCAAATCCACTTATATGATCTAGGTCATATATATTCATGATGCAAATCAAGGGTGGAAAACTCCAAACAATCCTCAAATAAGAAAACTTTCAATCTCTAACCATTCAAATTATGGGTTTGAATTCCTTAGGCCTCAATCTCCCAGTAGTACTTCCTAACTAGGTTTTTTATCATAACTTCTTGTACACACCTCAAACCTAGATTGTATGGACAAGGGCCTAATTTTTAATATGTCCCAAAATGAGGGTAGGTTGTTTTGTATGGACACCTCAAACTTGCACTTAACGTACTTAACCTAAAGTGCTCCTGTGCCATACTCTCAGGCAAAAAAAACATTCAAGCTCCACTTGAATAGAAGGTAGCAACTTGAGAATCATGTTTGAAATCCCTTGTGTGATCTACATAGACCCCTACATATGATCTTTGAAATAGTGTCACAATGGCTTTATCTTCACTTGAGGTTTCTTAAACATGTGGCAAATGTAGGTGAACTTGGAAAAATAAACAATTGCTAAGAACTTGGAACAAAACATATAACAACCTTGATTATGTTACTTCTCACACTCTTTCAGTGACCTTCTCAACATAGTAACGTTTAATTGAAGTAACTTGGTCTGTAAATTCATAATAGCAACTTGATTTTCCCCATCAACATCCCTATGGAGAAGCCAATGTTTTAGCGGATTTTTTTGCTAATGGAGGGGTTAGGAGTAATGATCAGAGCATTTGGATAAATTTTAGTGATCTAATTGTTAATGTCTAAGCTTTATTGAGTTATGATTAATCACATAGGCAAGAGGCCTATCATCTCTTTAATGAGGACATGATGGAGTTATCACATCACAATCATTAGATTGTATGGGACATAGCTTAGTTGCTTAGTCTGCAAGGTGTCCTGGCATGCTTTGTGGGTTCTTAGATTTGTAGGGACCAGTTCTGGTAAATATTTCATCTCTATCTGTCCTACTGTGCTTGCCAAGATAGGTGGAGATAGGAAAAGAATTGAGTCGGACAGCTATGAGATGCACACAAGAAATGCTTAGGCTTGGAATAAAGTTTAAAGTGGGGGGTTACTTCCTTTCCTGGAAAAACTCCATGGTTCCAATCAAGAGGTTATGGATATTTTTGAGAAAAATTAGGATAATGGGGATCTTACCCTATTTGGTAGGAAAGTTGAGCACAACAAAAACCTTATAGATGAAGTGAAGGGAATGTCTACTGATGGGGAAAAAAATTCAGGGACAGGGTTTTTTCTGATGAAGCCATCATCAAATTTCCAAAAAAAGAGAAAGAAAGACTAAAATTGGTGAAAATTGCTAACAGCTACTTCGAAGCCAACACCATACAAGCCCTATGGAGAAAGGTTCTTCGTGTTATCATGGAGTACATAACTGTGGATGGTCATTTCACCAGGGTCTACGGTTATCACTTTTCCTTGCTCAACCATTTCCGCTACAAGGTCAGGGTTTCTTTCCCCTACTATCTTCTCTGTTCTTTGAGAAATAAATTGGATGACCACAAGAAAAACCCTAGAAGATTCCCTATTTTGCATACTGGTCTGATTAGATTAATTGTTGAACATTACTAAGAAGTTCTCATCCCTGCTAATCTGGAAGCTTCCCCTGATTCTGAGGAAGATGATACTGAACCCAGCTGCTTGGGGTTTTTTCCCAATTTAAGTCCGGCCAGAACGGTCCTTAGCTCACTCACTGTCCAAACTGGTAAGAAAAACTCTAACCCCCTTACCGTGAAAGCTTGTATTGTGCCTGAGCTGGGAAGCCCTTCCCTTAAAACCAAATGTGTTGACCAGAACCCTCTGTCTAAAAACCTTGTCTCATACTCTGAAGATTCTCCTGACTTTGAGGCATCTAGTGCTAACAATACTAAGCCCTATATTGACTAGTTGTTGGATAGAAATGCTAGAACTAGATCCCCTGTTACTCCTGACCTTGGTAATACTTGTTTCAACACTGATAGGGATCCCACTATGGATGTTTTGGATTTAGCTAGAAATAATGTTGATATTCATTTTAAACTTTTGAAATGGACTTTTCATGAAATGAACAAGCTAAAGATAAAAAAATTGGGCCTTCAAAGTAAACTGGAATATTTGGGAGCTAAGGTTGTAGTGCTTGATAAGAAAGAGGTGGAACAGAGAGAATACGGTCTCAACAAAGATACCCAGTACCAAGCTGGCAAGAACATAAATGTTTAAATTGAGGTGGAGAAAATGAAAAATACTGTCAAAATTATTACCAAGAAAAACAATGGTATGGCCAAACACAATGCCGTCATCATCAATGCCATGATTGAGAAATTGGAGAAAGCTCAACAGGGGTCTTTGGTGGTCAATTTGGAGGAAACCAATGAAAAAAACGAGGAGGATGATGGCATTTATAAGAGAACAAGGGCCAATTTGAAGAGGAATGCTCCCCCCACTCTGCAAATGATTCATACCTTTAAGAAGGGTGTACAAGATATGCAAAACTTGGAGGTTGAAACATAGTCTGTCCTGAAGACTCTGGGTTAATCGTGGTAGGTTTTTTTGTTGGCTTTTTTTGTTTGACCTTCTTGGTCTTTTGCAGATGGTTGCTGCTTGTTTTGGTTTTTACCTTTTGTGTAGCTAGTTGTGTCTATTAGACTTTTCTGTTGTAAACTTTATGGTTTCGGGTCCCTATAAAATGTATTTTACCCTTTATCAAAAACATCCATCTCTTTCTCAAGTCTCTCATTAAAATCAAATTCACTTTATTCAAACAACTGTAAATAATGGATCCTTTGCATTGGAAATAAGAAATGTGAAAACTCATCCACAACTATGTCTATATTATTTTTCAATACCTCTTAAACTTCCCAATGAAACTCTTAAATACTTGTTAATGTCAAAATAGTCATAAGCTTGCTCACCATGGTTTACTTACCTCTTCCTCTTATTAGCTTTTGCTCTTCCTTCATCAACAAATATTTTTCAATGTCTATTTTTGTTCTCATCTTTTGTCTTCTTCTCTTTTAAATGATCTTGATAGGACATTTGAGCCTCTTTGTTATTGGAAAACACCAACCGCATGCTTGTTATACCTTCTCAAGGAGTTGTTGCATTTCAAGTTCAATTTTTTCTTGCATCTTTCCTTGAATTTATTTTATTTTCTCCAAAGTTTGTCTCAAGTCTTCTATCTCTTTTTCAATACCATTTATTTTTCCCTCTCATCCTTCTTTATCTCACTTTTCTCTTTTCCTTTCCCTTGTTTCTTACTTGTTATCTCCTTTTACTGCAAGTCTCCACAGACAAATCTTCTCAACATTTCCATTCTCCTTTTGTGAGAAAGTCTCTTTCACCTTACTTCTTGTCTTTGTGATCCATCACCTAGGTTTCTTTTTTTCTTCACTGCCAAGTTTAAGTATGTGCAGAATCATCAAGGAAAAAATAGGGCCTTAAGTGGCGAAAAATTTAGAAAAATTAGAGTTAGGAAATTTGACATAAAAATTTGAATAAGTTATCTATATTATTTCAAAAATTATGTAAGAATATAATTTGTAGCAAACTGAATATAGTTTTTGTAAACTACTAATCTTATTTTTTAAAAAAAATATTTGGTAAAAAATTGAAATTTCAATGTAGTCGTACTTAAATTTCAAGGAAAAAATAAGAAATAAGTGTCTATCTGACCACCTTAACCACAATAAAATGATAATTTTTTAATAATATTTTAGATATAAGTAGAGGATTCATGTCACAATGTGATGCATATTATTTTTTAATTTTTTTCCAAGTAAATAATTAATTATGAATTTTTTATTACAACTTTTAAAAAATATAAAAAACTCATATGTCTAACCACTTTAACTTGGTCAAAACTTCATGAAATTCAATATTTTTTAATCCTATTGTATGTGAAGCATAGAATGTGAGACATGTTTTGGATTCTAAAATAATGATACCATTTGAAAGCTATAGATTTTTTTCAATCAGCTTGTCAAATGGGACTTTAGTCGTAACTCAAATAGAAAATGAATAAGAATTATTTATTAAATTGAAAGTAAAACATAATTTATATTGGTGAAAAACTAATGATATCATTTAAAAACCCTTTTTGTTTCATCCATTTTGGGTAAAAAAATTCATCAGCCACATACCCTACGCATACCCATCATATTGCCATGTTTTGGCCCATCATGTTCCTACAAATACCCATCTTTTGACATCCAAGTTCTTGCTTCAACTGAGAAACAAATAGCACATAAGCTTCAAAAAACATTTTGCTCAAATATTTAGGCTCTGATTCTGATTTGATGTAGAGCAAGGGTAGACAACTACAATCAATCCTCCAACAAGCAAAGTTTGAATCTCTAACCATTCAAATGGTAAGTTTTCATTCATTAGGCCCCAATCTCCTAGTAGTACTTCCCAACTAGTGTTTCCATAATAACTTCTTGTACAAACCTCAAACCTAGACTGTAAAAGAATTTTTTAGTACCCTTTTGGCTCTTATTTAACATATCTAAAAATGAGGGTGGGTTTTTTTTATATTAATAGGGCCTAATTTTGACTGTCCTATTTATCGAACCTAGGGCATGGTAGCAACAAATTGGTATTTTTTTGCCATAATTTTTAAACTATAATCCATACCAAAAATATAAACACATTTTTAAATACCATTTTGGGCTTTATACAACATACTAATAATTAGGATATGGTTGTTTTGGAGTACAAGACTCAAATTTGGATTGTTCTCCCATTAATTTGGCCTATTGAGATTTTAGACCTATTTTAGTAAAATGGACACAACTTGCTGGAAACTTAATGAAATTACATAAAACCAAAGCCAAAAGAAATCTAATTCATTCCTCTATTAGCTAGAGTCAATTTCAAATCTATACAATTTCATATAAATCCATACAACTCAATGGATCATCCACTTTTGTAGCCATATTACATAAAAAAAAAATGCATAAAAATATATCTTAATTGGTATCTTATTCCTCCAAACTGCTCTCCCACTCCTTGAGTGGTATTTATAAAATGTATTTATGAGTTTCCAATGGTTCATGACCAATCTTTGATTACAAATCTGTTCAAATTCTCACTTTGTGCAACATTGACCCTTCACATTCCATATTGTACAATTTGACAACATTTGCAATATTGACAATATTTTTGCATCTAGCCAATAACTTACACCTAATGACTCAAATTATACTCAAATGAAAATGGAATGGTATTGTAAGAAATTATTACATGTAAACAAACATAATAAAACCAAAATTACAACTTGCACTTAATCTATTGAACCTAATGCGCTCCTGCACCAATGCACAATTTACAAAACCTAGTTTATGTTCCAATTTTGTATTTAAATTTATATTCCATAGAATTCTTAAGTTTAGGAATCTTTCATTTCATTTTTTAAACTCTAAAAGGATATAATGCATAATACATGCAATTTACAAAACATCTAGTACAACTTTAAAAATTCATTTTTCCTAGAAATTCCTTAAATAATCCTTGTGACCCTAGGAAAAATGAATTTTTAAAGTTGTACTAGATGTTTTGTAAATTTTATATGATGCAAGTTATAATTTGGGATTTGAGAAAATGAAATGAAAGATACATGCACTTTAGAATTGAAAGGAACATAAATCTAAATGCAAAATTGGAACATAAATTAGGTTTTGTAAAATGTGCATATATATGATCTAGCTCATATAAGTGGAGTTGAAAAAATGAAATAAAAGATTTGAATTTAAACTTAACAATTACATATCAAACAAAAAAATACAATTGGAATATATGATTTAAAGGAATTTAGGAAAAATGTGAACTTTTTAATTTAGTCACTTGGTTTTGTAAATTGAATTTATATAATCTAAGATTCAAAAAATGAAATTGAAGATTCAAGTGAGCTTAAAAGAACTCCATGTCCAACATAAAAATGTAATTGGAAATAGATGATTTAAAGGAATTTACGAAAAATGTTTGAATTTTTTTTTAAAGTCACTAGGTTTTGTGTCAAGTATATATGATCTAACATACATATTTAAGTAGAGTTTCAAATGTAAATTATGAAATAAAATACTCTTGAACTAAATTAAGAATTGCACATGGAACAAACTTAAATACAATTCTAGAAATAAATGACTGAGGCTTTAAAAAAAACCATTCTAAATCATGTCACGTGTCCAATCAATATAGATATAAATAGATCTATAAAAATTTTGTGTGTGTTTGTGTATCCAACCATACACATGTACATATATCCAAAAAAAACTTAAATCTCTTGGTACATATAATATGGATCCTCTCTTTCTTTAATTATCTCTAAAATATTTTCATGATCTTCAATAGGCAACCTCCATTTTTCTTGGCACATCCTCTTTTAGGTAATTTTTTATTTTTTTTTTGCAATAACAAAGTAACTCTAATGTAGAACCTTTTGTTACAACATACAAGCAACAAATATAATACCATTTTTATCTATCTTTATTTCTTGATAATGTGTGCCTTCAATAATGATTAATCCCATGGGATACTCTTTTCCATCACCATATGTCATTGAATCCACCAATTTGCTTTCTTTTTTTTTGTGTACATCTTAGTAGATAGTAATCTACACCTTCCACATTGTTAGGATCTGCAACAATAGTGAAAATATCTCCTATACACACACCATGTAAAGTTTACAAAAGTTGTAAATATATTTTTAATATATAAAAATGCATATATATACATGCTTGAAACTTACATAGAATATAGTTAAATTAGTTTTAAGTTAATCAATTTCCATACTTGTAACAAATAAATAAGATACACATTCATAATTAGTTGAATATAGAGGATCATAGACATCGACATTTTAATTTTCATCGAAAGAACAAATTGATATTAATTGTTTCATTTTCCATCATGAAACATATCCATTTCTAATATTCTCACATTGAACAATATTTCCATTGTCCTCAATGCAATCAACACAAAAACATGATTTTTCTCACATTAATTGCATAAGGCTTGCTACTTCATGTTGTCATTATTTTATGTAGACTTCTAATCACATGAATTGTTTTACAATTACAAGGATTTGATCAATCAATATCTATAAATTACAGACATCCACTAGTGATTAGTTTAACTGAACATATTTATATATAATTCAAATTTGAAAATTTAATTAAATCATGTACACAGACTTTGAAATTCAAATTTAACAAATTTTGACTAGATGTACCTATAACTTCCTAAAAATAGTGTGTTGTGTGTTGAGTCGCAAGCAAAAAAATAACTTTTGCACCATTCAACAATTCCATTGGAATTTTGTATGGCATTAGCTACAAGTACACATGTTGGCAAAAAATTTCACCTATTACATTTAAGGAACTCAAGAATTTAATTTAGTTTTCTATTTTTATTTTTTTTCAAAAATGGGGTAAAAAATTTATTGAAGCACATAGCAGAATATTATAGTAAAGAACCAAGGCCACAACCTTAGAAACTAATGAGAATCAACCCAAAACCAAAGAAACCATAAAAATAATCTCAATGCACCTTCCTATCATCCCCAAGGAACTGATCCAAATCCTATTGTAACTTAGGGAGACCTAAGCCCAGACTTCCACCTTCCAGCCACCTTCATTCTCTGAGGCCCATTTGGCCAAAAAATCATCCACTTTATTCCACTCCCTTAGGATATGGAAAAAGGAAACCTCATCCAACATAGAACTAACCTGAATAATCCTTTGTATTGTAGAAGGAAATTTCCAACTAATACCTGAAATCCTCTACTCATTAAAAAAATTAATCAAGAATTGTGAATCAACATCACATAAAATAGGTGTTTTTAGCCCAAAGCAAGAGCCCTCTCAAGAGCATAAAGAATCGCCAAACCCTCCACAAAATTAACAATTTACATCCATTCATGGATAGAAAAAAAAAGATCATCGAACCCATGGAATCCCTGCCAATCCCTTCAATCCTGGAAGGCTTGAGATTTCCCATAGAAGAGCCATCAGTGTTGACCTTCAACACACAATTCGAAGGTGGTAACCAATTGACCATCCATTGAAATTTCTTCTTCCCATGTCTATATCACCTAATACCAGTAGAAGAAGAATATAACCCATGAGTTCCAAAACTATCCACCATCTCAACATCACCTTTCTTTAAGGGTAAGGCCATCTCACTTTTAGCTGTAACCGACTCTTAGATCATATCTAACATATACAACCACACTTACTGAACCAATAGCTTCTCACCTTAGAAAATCCTATGGTTCCACTCCAGCCAAACTTGCCACATGATAAAATAGACCCAACATACCACACATCTTGCAAAAAAGAAGTCATTAAGGGTGGTATACCCATACTATCCTAGAACTCAACTAGAGAGGAAGCATGACAACAAGGTCTCTTCCAAACCCCCCACCAAAAGTACCAAAGTTGGATAGAAAAGTGACATAAAAAAAACAAGTGTGAAAAATCCTCTTCCTCATTCTCACACATAACACAAATGGAAGGGCCCTGAAATCCACACTTATGAATGTTATCCCAAGTAAAGCACCTATTCCAAACCAAAGTACAAACAAAGAAGTACCATTTTGGCCATGAAAGCTTATTCCACACCCTTTTCCACCAATGACCTTCCACTCTACCCAATTTATGAGCTAATAGCACCTAATAACTAGAAGCAATAGAGTAAATCCCCTTAGGATTAGGGGCCCAAGCTAGAATATCCTCCCCAAGGAGAGAGCTACAATTCCTACTACAAAGAATGTTATGAAGCTTAGTACCCCCATCTTCTAAGCCAATATCCAGCCAATCTGCAAGAACCTTCTAACCAACCATTACCAATTGACCATAAGAAGAGACAAATTTGAAATCACTTGAACCCTAAACCAACCCACCACAATAAACCTTTGGCACAAAGGAAAAAAGTTAGGGAACTAAGAGATAAGAGGAGAGAATCCATCCCAAGAGTCCGACCAAAATAAGACTTTAGTGCCACATCTACAAATCTAGAATAGACCTTCCTTGATGAGTTTCACGCCTTTCTGAAGAGTGCTCCAAATCATTAGTCCTTTCCCCACAAGAGGTTATCTAGGGACATCATACCTAGGAATCCCTAAGAAGTATTTATGAGATAAAATCTTGGCCCAAATCTGGTACTGCTCCACACACCATCTCCAAAATAGCTTAATTGCCATAGCCACCCCAAACAAAGCTGATTGTCGAAGACCAAGACCACCAAACTACTTTGGGTTGCACAGAACATCTATTTGACCAAGCTCCATTTGGATGATGAAAAACTACCAACTCCTTAAGAAAACCCATTGGAGCCACTTGAAGCATACATCTATAGGTAGGAAAGGCATGCGCCACCAATTTAAGAAGTTGAACCCACCCAGCAAAAGAAAACCATTTATGGGTCCAATGATTAACTCTCTTCCAGAATTTAGCAAGAATATTCTTCCAAGAACCTTTGGTAATTCTACCAACTGAGATAGGAATACCTAGATAGGTCAAAGGGAGAGCCCCTATCTGAAACCACAGGATAAGCACAATTCTTCTCTATATGGGCACAAGAGTGTTGAAGAAGAACATAGAGGATTTATCCTCATTAATCAATTGACCCAACGCCACCAGGTAAATATCCAACACCTACCTCAAATTAGTAGCTTCCATAATTGTGGCTATCCCCATCAAAGCAGTATCATCAAAAAATTGCAAATGTGACTATAGAGGCAAACCCCCTCCCCATCTCCAACCTTGAATAATTCCCAACTCCACATTCCTTCTCATCAAATGTCCAAGAACCTCAATAAGAAGAAGAAATAAGTACAGGGAAAGGGGATCCCCCTGGCACAAACCCCTAGAAGCATCAAAAAGCTCAAAGTGGTCACCATCTATCAACACCAATAAAGACACAAATGTAACACAACTTATAATCGATTGGATCCAATCCTCACAAAACCCAAAAGCACAAAGTATCTTTTGCAGGAAAGACCACCTAACCCTGTCATATGCCTTAGCCATATCCAACTTAATGAATATAGATTTATCATGATAATTGGCCATAGAATGTATGGTCTACGTAGAAATAACAACCCCATCTATGATTTTCCTACCCACTACAAATCAACTTTACTCCTCCAAAATCAACACTTCAAGCTACTTCTTCAGCCTCTCAGCTACCAATTTAGATATACTTTTATATACAACATTGCAAAGAGAAATAGGCTGAAATTGAGTTAACTAATCAGCCCCATCAAACTTGGGAATGAGGGAAAGGAAGGTGGAATTTAAAGCATGCAATATTTGCTTATTCTTCTAAGATTCTTGAACAACTGCTAGCAGATCCACCTTAATTATATCCTAAAACTCCTAGAAAGACTCAATTCGGAAACCATCAGGACCAGGAGCTTTTCCCTTCTTCATCTAAAACACTCCCCCATCCAACTCACTAAGAGAAATCTCTTTCATAAGTTGATCATTCATTTCCCTAGAAACCAATAGGGCAATGCAAAATATAACCTGAGCTTCCTCAGCAGAGCCTCCTTGTGACTCTTCCCTCAATAAAGTAGCAAAATACTGTGATGCCATAGCTGAGATATCCTAGAAAGGGGAAAGGTGTTCCCCCTATCATTCAAAAGAATAGAAATAGAATTACCATGCTGCCTATCCTTCATAGAGTTGAGGAAAAAGGAAGAGTTTTTGTCTCCTTTCTGAAGCCATTTAACTAGGCCTTTTGCTTCCAATAAACCTCTTCTTGTAGTTCCCATTCCTTGACCACTTTCAAAAGCTTGGATTATTCTATCAGAAGCTCCTTTGTAACCCCATTCTCATGAATCAGTCACATAGCAGAATTTAGCTCATTCTGTGCAACAACCTTTCCATGAAACATATTACCAAAACATTGCCAATTCCACCACTTAGGCTAATACTTGACAAACTGAAGAAGCTTAGAAAATGTGTACATTACCATATGAAAATACGGTCTTCCAATCCTCCACCAAACAACTACATGGTCAAAAATATTTTCATCCCGTAACCACATAAGCTAGAACTTGAAAGAAGGAGATCGAGTTACACAAGAAAAAGTAATACTCAGCTTAATAGGCCAGTGATCAAAGCCCTGCCAATCTAGGATTTCAGAGCTAGTATACCACATGCCTCCAACCCAGAAGGAAGAAACCAAAAAATGGTGCAACCACTCAGAAACATAATTCACACCAGGGTAAACCCATAAAAGTGGCTTACAATTCGAATGAGGAAGGAAAACTTGTAAAAAATGACCCCATGCCAAAAAAATTTCATTATGGGGTTTGAATGAACTTATTGGTTTGAACGAACCAAAAAAGGGTTCGCTCAAACTTGGGTTTGAGAGAACCCATTTAATGTATGCATGGACAAAAAACAAATCAAAACCCCTTTTGGGAAGGGGGTTCGAATGAACCCTGGTTCGCTAGAACCCCCTAGTTCTAGCGAACCCCCCTTTTCCCTAATTTTTTACTTTGTTCACAAAAAAAACCTAATTTTTTATTCTTTGAAGATTGGGTTGCGGATGAAAATGGAGGAATCTTCACAAACCCAACTAGAACCAAGTATTCCTTGGAATGAGCTGATGAGCCTAAAATATGCTCATAATTTGATGTTATGATAAACTTTTAAATGACTTTATTTTTGCTATTTCACGGCTGTTTAAACTTTGTTGAACCTTTTTGTGGGGATATCCTATAGCAGGACACTTTTATATTCCTACAGCCTATTGTGTTGACTTGATTGCATTTATTGCCCTGTTGACTCCCAAAAATGGCTGGTATATCGTATACAGTTTTTGAATGGTGAAGTAGATTTAAAATGTGTGATTAATGAATAGATATCGTGTATGTGCCATATGCCTTTTCTTGCGCATCTGTTACCTTTTGTCTCGCAGGTTGTTGAAGAATGATCAAGTCAAAACCGATCTCGGCCTTACAGTAAAGTCCATTTCCTGCACGACTTTGAGGAAGCTCCGGCGAAGACTCTTTGACCGAAACTGATTTGGAAAGATTTTTAATGATAGTCAATCTGGAAAGAGTGGAGCACTAGATTCTCTCTGAATCAGGTTGAACACATAAATTCATTTATGAAGTTTGTTCCTTGAATCAGGGATACACTTTACTTCCACATCTTTCTTTGATGAAGTTAGTTAGTTAGTTAGTTGTTCTTCTGATTTAAAAATAAGATACTCCTCCTGTGCGAGAGAGTAGAAGAAGAGGAATAGAGTGAGTAATAGATGATATTCAGGGTAAGATAGAAATAGAGTAGCAGATATCATGTAAGAATTAGTATGATAATGAAAGACAGAATCTGTTTGACCAGAAACAGAGTTTGTTGTTAGTTTTCACATCAACAAAACAATGTATCTCATTCTGTTTTCATGAATAAAGATCGATGAAGTTCTGAGTTCAGCATCTTTTTAATCAGTAGATGCTTGCTAAGGGGGCCCACTTAGTAAGTATCTGTAGTTAATTAGTTAGATGTTCTTTTCTGCTGATATCCAGTTAGTTTTCATCTTTGAAGTTTTTATACAAATTTAGTCTTATACTACTCCTGCAGCATAGAGAGTCCATCCCTGTGACTGTTCCTACAACATAAGGCCAGTTCATGGTTTGCGCCTCAGTCATAGCTGTTACGGTTTCTGTTTTAATCAAGCATAGTTGAGTTAAAGAATTCTGCATTACCATTATGTGGCTTAGATAGAATTTTTTTCCAGTATGTATTTTTGCTAAGATTTGACCAAAACAAATTCCTAGTGCATATATTTTGCTACGCCATTTAAAGTCTACGTCCCCTAGTTTGACAAGTAAATGAACGTCCACAGAGAGATATTAGTCACCTGTCAGAATGTCCAATTCCCAGGAAAGTTTTACTGTGATATTCATATCCTTTTGTGAGTGCAAGCCATTTTTGGTGCCGATGCCGGGGATGGCGTCTAACTAGGAGTTTGACAAAGTCATTTTCAGCATTAGTTTAGTCTGTTAGTCAAAAAAATTTCAAAATCTTTCAAGCCATTACTCATCGTATTGCATGCATAGAAGAAGAGACGCACTGGGAAGGTTCCTCCCTAAAAATCTGTTTATTGAACTACCATTTGACCCAGCTGATAATGAACCTAAGGAAAATCCATTTTCTCTGCTATTCCAGCACCTAGACATGGCTAATAATCCACCTAATAATCCACCTCCTGCATTTGAGTTTCCCATTGTTCCCCAACAAGATACTGACAATCTTAAAAACATCCCCTCTTCCTTGCTTCCAAAGTTTTATGGCCTGGTCACTGAAGACCCGGAAACCTTTCTGTTTGAATTTGATGTCCTCTGTCGCAGTTATGACTACAACACAGACGCTCATAAACTGAAGCTATTTCCTTCCACTTTGAAGGAGGGAGCTCTCAGATGGTTCATGAGTCTAGGAAGAGGTGTTGTAAATAGTTGGGCAGCCATGCAGACGAAATTCCTTGAAAAGTATAAGGAATATTGTAAGAGTGCCAGCAAAGGTGATGACATATTCTGAATTCAACAGAAGGAGGATGAAAGTCTGGAAGATTATATTTCAAGCGTTTTTGTTTTCATTAAAAAGAAACTCAAACCATAATCTTAACGAGGACTCTCGAAACTACTTTTTCTAAGGGGAATCAGTGATACCTGTATTGGACGCCCTGGACCTAATGGGAGGAGGTGATATAACTCAACTGCCTTGGGATGATATCCAGAAGATATGTCTTAACTACTCTCGAGCAATAGTTAAGAAAGGTCGAGGTCATCATGCTTCAATGGGGAAGTCTTCTTCTGGTGGAGTTTCCCAGATGGAGATCACAAATCTGCTATCTGATTTCAAGCAGGACATCATTAATAATATGGCTACACAATTGGACACTATGCAAGCTCAGAAGAAACATGCAGAAGCTGAGGTAGTTTTGGCTGAGTTATGTCCATACTGTAGACAAAAGAAGCATGATTGCAGATGCAAGATGGTGGCTAATTTGGAAGCCAGACAACTGCCTACTGATTTCAAACCAGTGGAAGGTGATGATGATCAAGTGTTATTTGTTGCACAAAGGAGACCATGGGCCCAAAGGCAAGGTATGCCTTAAGACCCTTTAACTTTTGGTAATTCCTATTCTGGCTATAATAACCAATGGCAATAAGCATATGGACCACCACCACCATGGAATCCGCCTCAACCAAGTTGGCCTCATTATCAAACCCCACAGTGGCAATCTCCTCAAGGAGGTTGGCAGCAACCACAAGGGCAATGGACCCCACCTTCAGAAAATTGGCAACAAAATCCTCAATGGAGAGGTCCTCAACAATGGCAAAACCAGTCTCCTGGGTTCTTGCAGTCTCCACAGCCACAACAACAGGCCCTTATGCTGCCTCCTGCAGCAACTACCACAAATCCTGGACCTCCAAAGCAAACGCCTATGCCTGCCCAGCCGTTGCCTAATCCTAATAATAAGCAACAGCAGCAGCCTCAACAGCTTGTGTATATTTCTGAAGCCAACCAATATCAAGCTTATGCCTTAAATGTTAATGACATCCATTTGATGTCTAGAACTACTTTACCTACTCTCAAACCACCTCTGATTACAGAAATATCTAATTCTTCCCTTGAAGAACCTAATGCACCTGTTGTTCCCACTGAGCATATGCCTATACCCGATACAGTTTCTACGGAACCTGTTTTGCAGAGACAAGATAAACCATCTTTTCCTCAGAGATTGCAAAGTACTGAATCTAAACTCATGGAAGAACCCACTTTTGACATTCTAGATCAGCTCAAAAATGTGCAAATTCAAATCCCTTTGTTTCAGGCTATAAGAGATGTTCCCATTTTTGGAAAAGCTATTAAAGAAGTCTGTTTGAAGAAGCCTGGACGAAAGAAAAATGATCCCCAAATAATTCATGTCTTAGGAAAATTGGCTGATATAATGTTGGGAAATGTAGTCATTCCAAAGTATATTGACCCTGGAAGCCCTGTAGTACAGATACATATAAATGGGCAAGTTGTAGAAAATGTTCTGATTGATTTAGGAGCTTCTATTAATGTAATGACAAAGCATACTATGGACTCCTTGAATATTTCAAACATTAGGTCTACACCCATAGTTCTGTAGCTTGCAGATAGCTCCACAGTCAAACCTGATGGGATGGTAGAAGATGTAATTGTCACTCTTGAATCTTGGGAGTATCCTACTGATTTCACAATATTATCAGTTAAGGCAACTTTAGGAGGGTATCTAGTTATTCTTGGTAGGCCATGGTTAGCAATTGCTGATGCTTTTATAGGATGTCATTCTGGAGATATGACCATTTATGATGGGTAGTCTACAAAGAAATTGGCTTTGTATCTGCCTACTAAACCTCAAGCAGATTTGTCCCAACCTGTTTGGCCAGATGTGGGAGAAGAAACAGAAGAAGCCAATTCTTTGGCTCAATTAATGATGCTCCAAAATGATCCATTCTCTCAACTTCAAAGTGAAGATGCTTTGCTTTCTCAAATTCTGCAATTCAATCTTGATACAAATAGTTTATCTAATCCAAGTGATAGTCATCATCAATGTTTCCTGCAGCAGCTAGATTCCAAGAGTTCATTGCCTAAACTTTCGACAATTTTTCATAACCTGCTTCCACAGGAGGTACAAACATTACCTGTTGATTCTATGAGTAATCTCATTAAGCAAATAGAATTGTCTCCAGATCATTATTTGAATATTAATAGCAAGTTGTCTCAGTCTCAAGAGGCTGACTTATTAAAAATGCTCTAAGAACAGTATAAAGCTTTTGCATGGGAATATGGGGACATGCAAGGAATAAATCCTCGAGTTTTTACTCATAGGATATATATCAAAGAAGATTGTTTACCAGTTAGACAACCTCAGAGAAGAGTAAATTTAGCACTTAGAGAAATAGTGAAAAATGAACTTCAAAAGTTGTTTGATGCTGGTTTTATTTACCTAATTTCTGACAGCCAATGGGTTTCTCCATTAGTCATTGTCCCCAAGAAAGGAGGAAAATGGAGAGTATGTGTAGATTACAGAGAGTTGAACAATGTCACTAAAAAAGATTACTTTCCATTACCTTTTGTAGACCAAGTACTAGACTCACTGTCTGGCAAAATATATTTTTCCTTCTTAGATGGTTACAGCGGGTATAATCAGATAAAAATTGCCCCTGAAGATCAAAACAAGACCACTTTTACCTGTCCATGGGAAAAATTTGCTTATTCGGTCTTGCCTTTTGGCTTATGCAATGCACCAGCAACATTTCAGAGAGCAGTAATGAGTATATTTACTGATATATCTCATGAATGTATGGAGATTTATATGGATGATTTCACTACATATGGAGTCACATTTGAAGAAGCAGTGGTGAATTTAGAAAAAGTATTGAAAAGGTGTAGAGAGCAAAATTTGTCTCTAAAAAGTGAAAAGTGTTTTCTAATGATGGAAGAAGGTATTGTTCTAGGTCATCATATTTCAAAGAATGGAATTCAGGTTCACCCTGCTAAAATTGAAGTTATTCAGAATTTACAAACTCCTGCAAAACAAAAAGATGTTAGAAGTTTTCTTGGTCATGAAAGGTATTATAGAAGGTTTATAAAAGACTTTAGTAAAATTGTCAGTCCACTTTATGCTTTGTTAACAAAGGATTCTCAATTTGAGTGGACCGAGGCCTGTGAAAAATCCTTCCTGCAGCTAAATGACTTGCTTACTAAAGCCCCTGTTCTTCAAGGTCTAAAATAGAACCTGCCATTTCACATACATGCTGATGCATCTGATTTTGGTATAGGAGCAGTTTTAAGTCAAAAAGAAAATTCAATTGAGCATGCTATCTACTTTATCAGCAAAAACCTTCAAGGTCCTGAGCTCAACTATACTGTTACAGAAAAGGAATTGCTTGCAGTAGTGTATGCTTTGAATAAATTTAGGCATTATGTCATAGGTTATTAGATATTCGTCCACACTGACTATGCAACAATTAGGTCCTTGATGAACAAACCTGCCATTTCTGGTAGATTGGCACAATGGCTCCTGTTGTTACAAGAATTTGATATCACAATCATTGACAAACCAAGAAGAGCTAATGTTGTAGCTGACTTTTTATCAAGACTTCAATCAACTGCATCTAAGGAACATGAGGTCATTGATGATAGATTTCCAGATGAACACTTGTTTTCCATTGCTACACATACACCCTGGTATGCAGACATTGCTAATTATCTGGCAGCAAATATAATACCAGCTCATTTTTCTCTAAAAAAAAAGAAGTTGTTGATAGAGAAAAGTTTTAACTTTACCTGGATTGCAAATTGTCTATTCTATACTGGCCCTGATCAAGTAATGTGAAGATGTGTAAGAGAAAATGAGACTTATGATATCTTGCATGCTTGCCATGATGAACCATGTGGGGGGCATTTTGCAACAAAAAGAACAGCAATGAAAGTTCTTGCAACAGGGTATTACTGGCCAACATTACACAAGGACGTTGTGGCCTATACAAGGAAGTGTGATAGATGCCAGCGTATGGGAAGACCAACTAAGTCAGATGAAATGCCACTATGTCCGCAAGTCATAGTCACCCCTTTTGATAAACGGGGGATGGATTTTGTGGGGCCAATTGATCCACCATCAAATGGAAAGCCATATATTCTAGTTTGCACGGATTATGTCACAAAATGGGTCGAGGTAAAAGCTATGACTAATGCCCGAGATAACAAAGTTGCTGAATTTTTGTATGAACAAATTTTCACAAGATTAGGAGTTCCCAGAGAGCTTGTAACTGATCAAGGAACTCAGTTTACGTCAAATTTGATCACTTCACTTATGAATGACTATAAGATCAAACATAGGAAGTCCAACCCCTATCATCCTCAAGCCAATGGTCAGGCGGAGGTAACAAACAAAGAAATTGAGGTGATCCTCACAAAGACAGTGCAGATTCATAAGAAAGACTGAAGTAATAGATTTCCTGAAGTAGTTTGGGCTTACAGAACTACATGGAAAACAACAACTGGGTTTACACCTTTTGAGTTGCTCTATGGGAAAATAGCTATGTTACCCATTGAATTTACACATAAAACTCTGAGGACAGCTCTTGAACTCAACATGGACTTATCTGAAGCACAGAAGGACCATCTCGTATAGCTAAATGCTTTGGACGAAATGAGAAAAGCCGCCCTATAGCATACATAAGTAATCCAACAGCAGAGAAAGAAATGGCATGATCAGCACATCAAAACTAGAAAAATTTCTGCTGGAGATTGGGCTGTGTTATATGATTCCAGGTACCAAGAAAACCAGGGTAAACTCACAACACGCTGGCTTGGCCCCTATGAAGTTAAAAATGTGTTTGACAATGGAGCTGTGCAGCTGGTCACAATTGATCCAGTTCGTTTCAAATTGCTCGTCAATGGCCACCGACTCTGACTGTACCATAAGCCAGTTTCTAAGGAAGACTTCATGAAGCAGTTCATTCAGGTTCCGCCCGCTACTCTTCCTGCAGCCGAGGGCTCTGGCCTTTCTCTTGCAGCGTTCCCATAATTTTCAAAAAGCATGCCCATAATAAAAGTTTTCTTTTTAAGAAAACCCCTTTTTCTCCATTTTCATTTATCGCCCCCATCTTACTTCTTTATCTTCCATCCATCCATCCCATCTATCCATTTCATTCGTACATTTCATCTGCCCACATCACCCATCCACTTCATCCGTCCACATCAACCTTAATTAAGATATCTTTCCAACTTGTAAATTCATGTAGCGCTGTCATCTTTCTTCGTACGTATGTGTAATTACTAAAGGTACGCCATATCTTTTCTTATTATATATTTGATTTATTTCATTTTATTCAATTACTGTTATGCATGTATCGGTCATTATCCCCCGAGTCTCTACCTATTTTTTAGTACATGTGAGGACACATGTCATCCTTTAAGAAGGGGGCAGGTTAATCCATCTTTTGAAACCTGTCTTTTCACCACTGCCATAACTACAAAATAATCTTTCTTTAATACATTTCTGGTACTTTCCAAATGTGATTGCATTTACTTCTTTAATGCATCTTTTCTTGCAAACTACGATTAAGACTACTTGTTTAAAGAAGTTCATTTTTGGAAAAAAGAAAGAAATGTGGCGGCATGACAGAGAAAAACTAGAACAGAAAGGGAAATAAAGAATTTGAATCTTCAACAAGAAATTGAGTTCAGCTAGAAAAACTGCAAACATGGGTGGTCAGTTGGTGCGACATGAGCCTGTAGCTCATGAATTGTTATTGCAAAATCCGCACAGTCCACGCATTCAGCCTCTGTGGATGGTTAAATTATTTTCTGAGTTTAAATGATTTTGATGAGGAGGCTGCGGGAGAATTTTTGAGAACACTTTCTAAAGGGGAAGCCACCGTATGGGGTCTAACAGTTGTTGCAACTGAAGATAGAATTGCTGAGGTAACCGAGCTCCCAACCGTTGGAGAAAATTTTTCTTCAGATGCTGCAACTGCAAGGGCTGAGTTTTCAATGCCTGCTGATGGACCTCTAGAAGTCTCCAAGCAAGGATGCAAGCGTGTGTCACTGCCTCTTCCATATTCAGAGTATGCCACTTATATAATGAGGTATTTAACCTGTGAAGGCCGTTTTTTCTACATGCATTCTCATCATTTTAAGTTATTAAGCCATATAAGGCATGGGTTGGTTGTGAATGTTCTAAATTTCTTGTTAAAGTTTTTAGAGCAAGGTGCCCATGGAACTCAACAGGGGAAAGACAACTCTGTCACTCATCATGGCCTTATTAAATAACTGATTGAGCGCTCTTTAAGAGACGTCTCACTTCTCTCCTGACAACAATTTATTGCCCAAAAGAGTTTGCAACCTCCACAACCCCCTAGGGTAATTACCCCACGGCCTCAAAGAAAGAAGAAAGAAATTGCATCTACCAGTGGAACAGGTCAAGGGTCATCTACTCCTATAGCACCAGATCCTGTAGCTGTCATAGCTGAATCCTCTGCTAGGGTACAAACTAGGTCTGCTACTAGGAGGGAGAAAGGAAAAATAAAGGTAGAAGGGTCCCCAGAATCTGACCCTCTTTCTCAGAAAAGGCAATGCTCCTCTCCTGCAGCACCTTCCCCTGCAACAGTTTCTCCTACATCAACAGATGTTGATATTATCAGTTCACCATCATCCTCTGGTAGGGCAGAGCCCCCTGAACAAACAAGAAAAAAAAAAGCTACTAGAACACCCCCTGCAACTACATCAGTACCAAGAAGGGTTTACACAAGGAAATAATCTAGGACCTCCCTTGTTTCATCGCAACCTAAGGTGATTGTAATTTCAGAAGGGTCTGTTGAATCTGAATTTAATGTTTCTCAGAATGAATCTGAGAATGCTGCTTAGAGTTTGCTCGTTCCTGAAAAGGAACAAGTAGAGACAAAAGAAGCAGGGCATAATGGGCACGAGTTGCCAAATCTTGATGATCTGGCCACTGCTGCTATGCAATTCTCAGAGGAAGCACAAACTTCTCCACCGCAGCAACAAGAAGAATTTATCCTACAGCAAGAATAAGAATAGGCTAAACAACTGAATGTGCCTAATGAAGTTGTATTTCATCCTGCAATGTGTAAAGCCATTGTTGTGTATAGGAGGACCTTTTTAATTGAGTTTCTGGAATATGTTAAAAATAATTGGAAAATAGTTACACTGCAAACTTTGACTTTTTGACACATAGCCCAGACTGACATGCAACAAAGTCTGTGGCAAGTAGAAAAGAAGAAATTGAAAAAGAAAATTGAAAGTCAGAAACAGGAAATTGCTGAGTTGAAAGCAAAAATGGACGAAATGTTAAAGGTAACTGGTCAAATTATGGAATGTAGACCACCACCCAGAGTTTATGCTCTGTGCCTTAAAGAACAGTTTTTATGGTTTCAATTGATGAGAATTTCCAGAAACCAAGACCCTATAATTCATACTGCCAAAGAATTTTATGAAGCATATCAAGCAACCCCTAACTGGTTAAGGAATTCTCTGTGTGAATTCTATTTGCATGGCTTTTTAATACCATTTGAAACAGAATGGAATCCTCTTCCATACATTGGTGATATTCATTTGAGATCATTTATGTCGTGGGCAGCAAATGAGGTGAATTATGGTAGGCAGTGGGAAACATATGAGGAAATTGAGAAAACAGAGCCTGTCCCATTACGCTCTCAAAGTTCAAACCCACATGCAATGTTGAAAGATTGGTTTGCTTTGATATATGGTATTAATAATGTTTCAGCCAGAGCAAAAATATTTGACATCAGAAAGCAAGTATATGATGAATTCCAGGCACAACAATATTCATTTTAGAGATTAGCATATACTAGAAATGAGAAAAGATGGGAAAAATTAACAGTTGGGTTAAGAAATTCAGAACCACATGGTCCCCTAAACTTTACAGCCGCACTCAAACGAACCAGCAGATATATTCAATTGGGACTTCAAACAAGATTTGAACTGTGGCTGCCACTGACATTCAGACCCCCTGTGCTAATGTGGCCCCTGTATCCTCATCAGGCTACAAATCTTAACAATGAATTAGAAGACCGAAGATATGAAAGGTGCCGGGATTTCAGAGGATTCTATTACAGGTTTGGACATCCATTCCAGAGTCATGCAGCCACTACTGACTTCAGAGAAACCACCAGGAAAGTTAATGCTGGAGGACCAGCATTGGGCTAAGTAGGGGGCAGTGATGAGCCTAAAATATGCTCATAATTTGATGTTATGATAAACTTTTAAATAACTTTATTTTTGCTATTTCACGGCTGTTTAAATTTTGTTGAAACCTTTTGTGGGGATATCTGTAGCGGGGACTTTTATATTCCTGCAGCCTATTGTGTTGACTTGATTGCATTTATTGCCCTTGACTCAAAATGGCTGGTATATCGTATACAGTTTTTGAATGGTGAAGTAGATTTAAAATGTGTGATTAATGAATAGATATCGTGTATGTGCCATATGCCTTTTCTTGCGCATCTGTTACCTTTTGTCTCACAGGTTGTTGAAGAATGATCGAGTCAAGCGCAGTCGATCTTGGCCTTGTAGTAAAGTCCATTTCCTACATGACTTTGAGGAAGCTCCGGCAAAGACTCTTTGACCGAAACCAATTTGGAAAGATTTTTAATGATAAGTCAATCTGGAAAGAGTGGAGCGCTAGATTCTCTCTGAATCGGGTTGAACACATAAATTCATTTATGAAGTTTGTTCCTTGATTCAGGGATACACTTTACTTCCACGTCTTTCTTTGATGAAGTTAGTTAGTTAGTTAGTTGTTCTTCTGATTTAAAAATAAGATACTCCTCCTATGCGAGAGAGTAGAAGAAGAGGAATAGAGTGAGTAATAGATGATATTCAGGGTAAGATAGAAATAGAGTAGCAGATATCATGTAAGAATTAGTATGATAATGAAAGATAGAATCTGTTTGACCAGAAACAGAGTTTGTTGTTAGTTTTCACATCAACAAAACAATGTATCTCATTCTGTTTTCATGAATAAAGATCAATGAAGTTCTGAGTTTAGCATCTGTGTAATCAGTAGATGCTTGATAAGGGGGCCCACTTAGTAAGTATCTATAGTTAATTAGTTAGATGTTCTTTTCTGCTGATATCCAGTTAGTTTTCATCTTTGAAGTTTTTATACAAATTCAGTCTTATACTGGTCCTTCAGCATAGAGAGTCCATCCCTGTGACTATTCCTGCAGCATAAGGCCAGTTCATGGTTTGTGCCTCAGTTGTAGCTATTACGGTTTCTATTTTAATCAAGCATAGTTGAGTTAAAGAATTCTGCATTACCATTTTGTGGCTTAGATATAATTTCTTTCCAGTATGTATTTTTGCTAAGATTTGACCAAAACAAATTCCTAGTGCATATATTTTGCTGCGCCATTGAAAGTCTACGTCCCCTGGTTTGACAAGTAAATGAACGTCCACAGAGAGATATTAGTCACCTGTCAGAATGTCCAATTCCCAGGAATTTTTTACTGTGATATTCATATCCTTGTGTGAGTGCGAGCCACGAGCTATCCAATAAATATAATTTTAATATGTTTTGGTTTTAGTATGTATTTATTTTTAGTTTTATTAAACATAGGTTTTTCATCGAAAATGAAGGTCTCTATTTTTCACATGGAAAAATAGCAGATTATCAAAAATAAAATTTGAAAAATATGAGTCCACCAAATATTGAAGTCTGTGATCCAATAAAGAAAAAATGAATTTCGATATGTACAAAAGAAGTTACGTGTTCTACAGTCACACTATGTCTAAATTGTAATTGGTTTAACTTTGAAACTTGATTAAAGAAAAAAAATTAATAAAAAACTATCTAACCAAGTGGAATCACTAGATATTAGAGTTACAAATCTAAATTTGGAAGAATTAGAATTTTATGCTTCATGGAAAAAAAGTTATGTGTTATATGGTGTGCATCACTTTTAAAAAATGTTGTTTTCTATAAAAAAACCAGTTTTTCATGGGAGATGAGAAAGGAAGTGTAATCTAACTCAAAAAAATTTGAAAAGAATATATTTAGAATCTTCAAGCAAAATGTCACGAGACTCTAGTTTGCATCATGCTCAAATTCCTCACGATTTAGCCACTATAGGTGCCTAAATGTCAAGATTTAGTTAAAAATAATAATTTTATTTTCTAGTTTGGCCAAAAATTGTAAACCACTATTGTGGGATTAGCCACCAACCCTTCTATTGTTCCAAATTAACCCACCATTACTAGGCTTAACATCAATAAGATTTAAGGCTGAAATGTTGTCCTGGAGTAACAGTGCAGAAGGCTCCAACTTTGCAATCTCTCCCTATTTCTCTAACAACTCAATAAAAGCAATAAAATCTCTCGCCATAACCCACAAATGATATGGAACTAGACTACAAATAAGATGAAGATGAGACCATACAAGGTGTTTTCCCAAAAGATCCATAGGCACATACACATTATAGAAGAGTACACATTCCCTCATCTCCAAGCAATAAGCAGTCATAGAAGTAGAATATCTAGAAGAAATCCACCATAGAGGGAAAATATATGTAGGTTTCCATAAACAAGCCACCCCTGCAGAGGAACCAAGGGCCTTGATACACTGAAATTCACTATATTTCCATAGCTTAGGTAACAAACTCCACATATGCTCAACAAATAACTTAGTCTCCTGCAAAAACAAAATATCAAGAGATTGACTTCTTATTAAATACTCAACTTTTTTTTTAGGGCCAATGTTCAAGCCCCTTACATTCCATGAGAGAAAAATCATTTCAAAGGGCATGAAAAATTCCAATCTAGAGTCTTCACAACCCTTTCTTTGGATCCTTTTGTTGAATACCCAAATGAGAAGAAGACAAGATGTTCTTTCCCGCATCCCCTATTTCTTTTAGAGACCTTGGAGTCCCACCTCCTCCACTCTTTGTTGCTCCAACAATAACATCTGATTCTGTTAGGGAAACCATTTGCTAAGTAGTATCCATCTACCGAGAACTAGCCTACTGCATAACCTACATAGCCTCCAAAGGAGGCCCAATCTATCTAGTTTCCAAGGTATCTTGATCCAATTTTAACAATATTGGGTGCACTTCTTGTTGACTAAGATCATCCAATACCTCAAATCTATAAAAAGTGTTATCATCCTACATTTCCTTCCAAGTCCCTTTATTCCCTTGACTACTATTCTAATCCCTTACAAGATAAAATCCATCACCATCGGCACCATCAACTAGAATGGGCACCTTACCTTTATCAACCCTAGGGAGATTGTGAGGAGCTTGAGAAGATTGGACATCTGAAATCTTAAACCTTGGGAACCAATGTTGTAAGTGTCCATATTCATGATAAAGGCAACATTGAAAAGTTAATATCTCATAGTCTAGTTGTTGAACCCATGAATAAGATCATGCACACACTTGTATAGAGTATGGCAATGGTTTGATTTAATCAATTTCCACACAAAACTAGGAAAATATCATTACCTTTTTAAATTGTGTCTACTATGAAGAACCAACAAGCTTACCAAGCATCAAGGCTAGCAAATGCAAAACATCAACACACCAGCATTGAACTGGGAACCTTGGCAGCCGCGCCCAAACTAGAACCTGACTTGGATGTTCCTCAACCAGATTGAAACTCACATGTGATGGTTTAGTAAACCAACCACCTGGTTGTAAATGTAAGGGCCCCCTTCAAAAACCATATTCATATCTACCATGCAATCAAAGTAGCCATAAAATAATTATTCACTAGGAGTTGAATCTCCATCTCCCCCTCTAGTAGTCAGGGCCTCTAAGCCCAAGATTCCAAAAATAGAAATGAAATTCTCAATCCCAAGAACTTTCCATACAAGGAATCTCTTGAATATTAATCAATATTTTTCACCAAAATCTCCATCAGAATTACAAATTTTAGCCTCTCTTTGCACCTTTCTAGGCACCCATTTATCATCAAGATCTGTGACCCCCCAGACAAAGCCATCTCATTCTTCTTTTGATCCAAGGAAAAGATATTGTTATCATAATTTTTCTCAACTTGTGGTGTAGGTCTAGAGCCAAACGCTGCTCAGAAATCCATCTTGGGGCTAGCCCCCAATGATTCCCCATGCAACATTATGCAAATGAAGACCCCAAATAGGCATGCAAGCCCTTGGGTCACTTGAAAAAATGAGGTTTCAGCACACCTATTACAAAAAATCTCCAAGCACTACCAAAAACAAACATAACCTTTAAGGAATAGCCTACCCCACATAATGGCAGACAAAAGTGAAGAAACACGACTAGAAGACACAACCCCCACATGATACACACCCACTGAGAAACTTCATACATGGGATATTGAAACTCAGGGTGCAACCACCCAAGGCTTGTGCAACAACATAGCCCAACACCAATGCTAACGCAAGCAATCCAAGCCCGCAACCACCACTACAAATGTAGTCACCACACAATAGTCATCACTCCACCACAAAGGAACATGGAAAGGATAAGGAAAATAGTTGAAAAAACCATGGATCGCCCACCCCAAATGCCTCAACAACCCCCCACTATGCACCAGTAACTAGAGCTGAGAATGAGCTAGGGAACAGATTCCCTAGCTCGGCATGTAGAGCTTACCATTGCCATTTTTTTTAGAATTTAATTTAGTTTAAATCTATCTATTTTTTTTAAAAATATCTAGATTCCATATATATATATATGGTGAACTACTATCAAGTTCATTTTGATGAAGTGCACACTTCGCATGTATGCTCCTGTTGCATCGTGCTCTCCTTTTCCATGTCCACTCTCATAAAAATTACACAAAAAATTGGTCTTGCATCTAGCATGTTGATGGATTAACCAAACAAAATCTTTTGTAGACTTAAATTATCCTGTGATGTTAGAAATAATTAAACTCAAACCAAATTAGCTTCATAAAAGTAATTATATATAAGTAATTGAAAATTTCAAGTCTCAAAGTTAAAACTAAATAAATAAATAAAATTAAAAAAAAACAATGGACTTCCTAGCACATCCCTCATACCATATCTACATAGCTACATAGCTTCTATCATGACACATATCATCACTATTATAAAATACAACCACTTTGATGATAATTCAATCATCTTTGCTTCTTTGTATTCCATTGACTTGTAACTCAGCATTCCTATAGCAAACTTGCACAAAGATTGCAATTTTCTCTGAATAATAATATTGACTTTGAATCTCAGTTTGAGGACTAGATCTATAGTTCTCAGAGAAATCTACAATAAACACAATACAACCTGGTGGAAAGAAATTCTTTGAATCACAAAATTTCTTAGCTTTCCATCTTGCACCTTGACAATGATGGATATGTGGATATATGATATTGCAAAATTTATTCATGAATTCATTGTAAGTAAACCCACTTTCTTTAAGAACTTTTTTTTTGGCCTTGACTCTTGATTTCATCAAGTATGTATCATATTCAAATCTCTTTCAAATAACTTGCATTTTAATATTCTCAACTTGTAAAAGATTCTTCAAATATCCACAATCATTACATACATTTTTTATACATTGAACATTCAACTCATCTGAATCTTCTTATTTTTCACATACAAGAGACATCACAAATTGTGTTGTGCTTTTAGGGATGTCTATATTTTGATCAATTACTACCATATATTTTAATATGATTGTAGGTCTAGATCAAATTAAACATGATTTCAACAACAACATGTTTTACGTACTTTACTTATATGTACAAATGATGGTCATAGTGTCTCAAACATCCTTTAACAAATCTTCACATATAAAAATTCTTGCTTGAATAGTTCAAAAATTTCACTTTGTGTTGTATCTATAAATTTTTTTGGATGAGAAAATTTTGTACCATCTTCACCTATTACTTGTATACTATCCCTTATATTAGAAGAAACATGAGATTTGTTGGTCCAATATTCAACCACCTATTTCGTTACATCTTCTAAAATTCTATCTTTTCATGGAACACTTCAAATATTTACCCAATTTTTCTCAATTTTTTCATCTATTTCATTTTTATAAATACAATATACCTTTGAAAAATTCTCATAGAAATATTTAGTAATTCAGAAATTGCTTGAACTTGTCTTCTATGTGATAGTTTCTTACTAGAAATTACAATCATCAATGCTCTACATGCAATAATTAGATCACTAGATCAACTCTTGTTTTCAATACATTTCAATGATTCTTACAAGTTTTCAACAATTATTTTATTTTATTGAATCTGATAACTTTTTCTTATTATGAACCACTAACAACTCCAAAACAAGGATCATTTCTTTTCATTTAAATAGCTTTGCAACCAACTGTGCGCTTCCAATTAGAGATTTTTCTTCAAAAAAATTGTAACATCCCGCCAGGAAACCCTAGGGGAAGTTGAAATAAACTACTCAAATGAAATAATTTTTTAATTTTTTTAAGTACAATTAACATGCAAGTTCACTACCCATTTCCAACAACCCCTAAGCTTACGAGACTGAGTTTACTTAAATCCAAACAAGAAACATGAATTAAACCATAACTTTTAATTACATAACAAATTAAATACACATACATTCCAAACATGATAAAATTACATCCAAGGCATAAGAGATACCACATGTTTCCAATAATATAATTACAATGTGATTACAACTCTTATTCCCTGAATGAGGTAAATCCAATAAACGAGTTTGCAATTTACACAATTCCACCTTGATAACAAATGACAGGTAATAAAGTACAATAACAACTGAAATGAATAAAGCATGAAAAGAAGTTGGATCCCATGATCTCTCCAACTAGAAATCTCATCCACATGATCAAAAAGACCCAACGAATTAAGGTGCATGTTCCACCCAACCATGCGATACCCGAAGGCTCACCCCCTGTGCTAGGAGATAGTAACAAGGAATCCTATACAATACCATCAACCTCTAGACACAAGCTAACTCACACTGACACACCCAAACACATGAACCATACAACCAGAAGAATAACACAAATACAACTCTAACATCACTGACATAAGTCACGTTGCTTCCAAGAATAAAGAAGATCAAGAATGATAAGAAGACCATACACATAAAACCCAATACCAATTGTTGTAGTAGAAAGAGTGTCATCACACAGCTCGTCATGGGATATCCTCTAGGAATCTTCCTAGGCTTCGGCCCCCACTGTGAGTTCCTTTATATATATAGAAATACAAACATATATTATAAATATGTTTGATCATTTTGGGAAATGTTATTTTTAAAATTTCTTACCTAAAATTTTTGGTCTGTGCAAAACAGGGGAGATTTTTATTTATTTTTGTTTTGAAAATAAAGAAGAAAAAAAAAATTATAAAGGGTTTGGGGAGGCTCCAGCCATGTTGCACGCAACCACACCCCATGGAGGGGCACTGATGTGGTAATGCTCCCCACACCCATGGGGAAGGCACTGCCACAGGCAGTGCCAACCTCCACAGGAGAGGCTGGGTGCAGCCTTGGCTGTGTCCTTCCTTCCCTATGGGGGCCTGTGGGGCTAGCGAAATTAATTCGCTTTTAATATTTTCTTTTAGTTTTTTTTTTTATTTTTATTTTTATAAATATTATTTAATATTATATATTATATAATATATATATTGTATATATATTATTATTAAATGAATTTTTTTCTTTTATACATTATTTTAAATATATATAATATATTTATATATATATTATATATTTTTAAATAATTGGAATGTATTTTAATAAGTGGAATATATAAAATGATTTTTTTTTTAGACATATATTTAAATGATTTTTTTTTAAATATTTAAATATATAGATTTTTTAAATGATTATTCTATAATCATAGAGAGAAATAAAATTGACTCTATAATAAAATGACTTTACTTGAAAAGTTGATTTTGATTATCATGGGTAATTGGAGAAATAAGGAGTCAAATTATTAGTTTTAAATTCCTCAATATTGCAATTGTAATTTCAATTACTTTTGAGTAGTTGCAAATGATGTTAATTACTTTATTTGATTACATGCAATATGCTATTGCCTTGCTAGGATTTAAGAAATCCTAAAGTAGATTATTGAATAGTCGGGTGTCCTTTCGTCATGATCTCTCTCTCATTCTTGATGTTGGGCAAAAGGAATTAATTGTTTTTTTTTAAATGATTTATCTTGAAAAGAAGAAATGGTTATTATTTTTATTATTATTATTTGAAAATAAGAAATGATTTATTGATTTGTTCTGAATAGAAGAAGTAACTGTTTTATTTTATTATTATTTAAAAGAAATTAAGGAATTGAACATATGGTTTAAATTTCATCTTTTTTCGGAAAGAGACATTATTAAGTCAGTTTTATTAAGGCAATAAATTACTAATGTTAATGAAGGAAGTGGATTTAGGAAATCCAAATATAGATTTAGTTCTTGTTTGATTGCCCTTCTTGAATGTACACTTCTTCTATTTTCACTTTGGGGAAGTTGATTAGAAGGGTTGTTAAGTCTTTCAGAAGGGGTTTGACTTTTGGGGTTGCTATATTTTTTATTCAGCCATTGTATTTCCTTGGGTAGGATGTATAGTTGTATCATACTGTATTACCTAGTTTTCACGAATGAGGATGTTTTGTGCCTCCTTTGAATTAAGAATGGTTTATGTGTTTTGTTGCCTCTAGTGTTTGGACAGGGCTTTGACTTTTGTTGCCTCCAATGTTTGGAGAGGGTTTTGGCTTTTGTTTCCTCCAGTGTTTGGAGAGGGCTTTTAATTTTGTTGTCTCTAGTGTTTGGAGTGAGTTTTCATTATGTGTTCCTCCTAGAGTTGGAGTGGTTTTATATTGTTGGTATGTACTTGGATTCCCTTGCTGATTGGTTTGTTTGGTATGTTGTCAAGTAGAAGAGTGGCTTCTGTGAGGGGCTAGATCCCAAAGAGGTAAACTAGATAACCTTCAGAGGTGGTTTAATCAAGTGATAACTAAATCAATGCACTTAGAATTTTGGATAGTATTTCAAATTAATTAAGATAATTGAGCCTCACTCATGGATGTAAGTGCTTGTATAGGCTTGGGATGAGTGGGAAGGCATGGAATGGAAAGGTCATCTATCTTGTCTTTATGAGAGGTATTTGATTCCACATGAGTGAGCATGGGTGTCGGGATTCGATAGAGGACACCAGGACAACTCATAGTGGGGGTCGGAGCCTAGGAAGATTCCCAAAGGATATTCCATGATGAGCTATGTGATGACACTCTTTTTATGACAACAATTTGTATTGGGTTTTATGTGTATGGTCTTCTTATCATTCTTGATCTGCTTTATTCCTGGAAGCAATGTGACTTATGTCAGTGATGTTAGAGTTGTACTTGTGTTATTCTTTTGGTTGTATGGTTCATGTGTTTGGGTGTGTCAGTGTGAGTTAGCTTGTGTCTAGAGGTTGATGGTATTGTATAGGATTCCTTGTTACTATCTCCTAGCATGGGGGGTGAGCCTTCCGGTATCACATGGTTGGGTGGAATGTGCACCTTAATCCGTTGGGTCTTCTTGATCATTTGGATGATATTTATAGTTGGATAGCTCATGGAATCTAGTTTCTTTTCATTATTTATTCATTTTAGTTGTTATTGTACTTTATTACCCATCATTTGTTATCGAGGTGGAATTGTGTAAATTGTAAACTTGTTTATTGGATTTACCTCATTCAGGGAATGAGAGTTGTAATCACATTGTAATTATATTATTGGAAACATGTGGTATCTCTTATGCCTTAGATGTAATTTTATCATGTTTGGAATGTATGTGTATTTAATTTGTTAAGTAATTAAAATTTATGGTTTAATTCATGTTTCTTGTTTGGGTTTAAGTAAACTCAGTCTCGTAAGCTTAGGGGTTATTGGCAATGGGTAGTGAACTTTCATGTTAATTGTATTTAAACAACAAAAAATTATTGTGTTTGAGTAGTTTATTGCAACTTCCCCTAGGGTTGTGTGGTGGGGCATTACAAAATTCATCCCATATTCTTTTAATGTGATTTTAGATAACATATCTTCAGATGTAATATTATTGAAAAGAGAATCCTCATCCATATCCATCATATTTTCCATACTATAGAAATTTTTTCTCTTACTAGGTTTAGTTTGTTCTTGTACCTGTACAACACCTTGGCAATCAATATTTTCCATGGGTTTTTCTTCAGTAGATGTTCCTTCACTTTCTTTTCTCTTCCTCTCTCTTGTTTGTGTTAAATCATACTTTTGCGATGTAGTCCTTGGATTCATTATTACAAATTGTACTCAAATTTGAATTCACTTACATACAAATGTACATACATAAGCTTTCAATGCAACATGCATAGTTAATATTGCATAAATATCTAACACTAAATTATAAATTGTCCATTTATTGTAAATCCAAAGTAAAAAAAAAATGCATTCAAATTACAAACATATCACATGATAAAATTTGGTATCATGAGCTCATATTTGGTAAATATCACTTGAAAAAAGGTTCAACAACTATAATTTCTTTAAATACATAAATTACAAACATATCATAAGCATATTTGGAATATATATCACTTGAAAATATTTAAAGCATGTAACTAGATTCACATGCTAGATAATGATATCACTTACTAGATCACCACTAAATGTGCATCAATATGTGGATCTTTTAATAAAATCCATAGAAACAGAAACATCATGGGCTAGATATATACCTAAATGTGTAAATCACCAAGTATAATTTGTACATGTAATCAATTCAAGTGAACCTAAGACATGTGACAACCTAATGCAAGAGCATGGGAAAATTTGGAAAACATGTAAGAAATTTAATTAACAATTAAAAAGGAAATAGACTTGGATAGAGGCTCAGTTAGTGTACACGCCATGTAGGTGAGGTTGAGGAAAAACATTTAAATAAGAGAAAAAACATAAATTAATTATGCAAAGTATGAGTGTCATGGAAGGATGAGATAGTCTTGATGAGATTTGAATATAGCATCAAACTACCACTTCATCTCATTTTTTCTTCAATCATGGATTCATGTGTACATTATTTTACACCTAAGGAGTTTGACGTAGGGGTACAATAGGTTGGATAACTTGAACATTATATAAAAGGATCTAGAGGGTGAACACATGAGAGTAGATCATTTTACAAGGGAGGAGTTAAATGCACAAGAATAAGGGATTGAATCCACACATGAGAAATAAATGAAAAGTAGAGAAGAGAAGAGGTGCAAGGGAAAACACATGATTGTGCATGTGCATAGAGCTAGTTTTCGCTAGATGGGTAGGATAGTATATTGAAACTCATGAGGGGGGAAAGGCATGGTGCCTCTAATTTAAATATATCATAATAAAAGACTTATATGATGTGAAAGAGAGAAACCATGATATATCTCCTATTCAAAGGTATATGGGAATGAAAGGATAAGATTACAAAGGGGAAGGCATGATTTCCTTAAATGCAAGGATGTGACAAATAAAATCACACTATGTTAAGGAGGAAGGATTAATGACCAAAAATGTAAGGATATAACCATATAATAATAAGATGTAAATGGATAGAGACATGATTCCCATAATATGAAGATGAAACATGATGAAGAATATGCAATCGAATCCATGATGCCCTCTAGTCTATGTGGTAACTAGAGAAAAATTTTGGTCCATGAACACGTATAGGATCAACAAAAATAATTAGTAGTCAATGAATAATTTGTGGAAAACTTACATGCTCAAAAAGTATCATAATACATGCATGAAAATTTAAGAATTAATGAGGAAATATGAGAAACCAAAATTATAAGGAAAAGATCATAAAATCTTGAGTACTAAACAAAAGTCTAATAAACATAAGAATGTAAAACATAAAATAGAAAAATAATATATACCTAAAAGATAAATCCAAGTTGGAAATAAAAGTAAAGGAAAAGGTAAATAAAACATGGGCATACGAATGATGTAAGAAAAAAAATGGAAGAAAATAGAATTGGTGATCAATAATAATGAAATCTAGGAATTTAATTCATATATCTCATATTAGGTGGTTTCTCTTTGCCATGGGTAAGATCAATATCATCATGTAATGTAAGAAAATATGATGAATCATGAATGTGCATATGTATGATCTAGGCTAAAAAAATATATCAACAATTTACATATTCCAAGAATCTTGAAATATATATATCTTTAATTTATTGATATAGGTCTCACATGAGCTATTTGAGAATTTGGTGATCATGTGGAAAACATCATAATGTATAAAATAAGGAAGGATATAAATACAACATGTGGCTCTATGGACATATCTAATCATCATGATATGTTGAAGGAATATTATCATAAGATGAAAAAAAATTGTGGGTCTTTGTACATGTGTACTCCATTACCTAATAACCCTAGTTCTCAACCATATTCAAATGTAAAATAGTGAAAATAAACTTCAAATGTATTCATGAAAAATGTGACATAATCAATTAAATAAGTTGAAGATCAATGTACCTTCAAAAATAGCTCTCCTATTGTCCAAATACATTTTCGTTTGTCAAAATAAGTCTTCTAAATTGTTGAAATAAACTTTATTTTGTTGAAATAAGTCTTCTAAATTATCAAAATACACATTCTTTTTTCAGAAGAAGTCTTCTAAATTATAAAAATAACCCTTCCTTTGTCAAAATATGTATTTTATTGAGTTTTCTTGAGTTGAAAAAAATTTAAAAAATAAAATTATTTATATCAAAAGTTTTCAATTGAGCACCTATCAGTTGGTCATGTTTCGACTAAATAGGTTCTAGCTAGGACATGGTCAACTAAGCATGTCTAGTTGGTTGCCTACTTGGCAGCCAACTCACCTTTTTTTAGTGCATTCTTAAACATTCAACTTTAGTAGAGTACTTCTCTAGTAAAAATGAGTTTTCTAAAGAAAAGGAAAATTACCCTTTTGTAGAACGTGGAGTGATGAATCCAAATACATAATTTTTTTAATATTTTGATTAGTTTTAATATATTTTATTTTTAAAATAATGTAAGTTGGTTATTAAAATTTTAAAAGAGGATGATTAGGAATTAAAAAAAATAGTAAAACATATTAAATTTTTTTAATCAATAAATGGGGCAAAAGATGAGAGAGTCCTCTTCAAAAGGCTATAATTTATTTTTTGAAAATGATTAAGAAAATAGACAATGGTTGACTTCCTATGAAAACTATCAAATTCTAACAAGTTTGATTTTAAAACATTATTATGAGACAAATATACATAAAAAATTGATTTTTTTTCCATGGACAAGATATTGAAGTTACCTATTTAGAGAAAAAAAAAGGGATAAATGAAGTATTTTTCAATTTGTTTCTTAACGACCCGTGAAGTCAATTTTTTTTAAAATTTTCAACATTCTAAAATATTTTCTTCAATTCCTAAAAAATAGTGAATTTTTTTTTTTAAAAATTAGAAAAATTATAGTCATAAACATCATCAAAATTTCTACATTTCATTAGTTTACATTATTTTGAAATTCAAAACATAAAGACCAGTTTTATGTGGTCAAAGTTCAAAAATTCTTTTGTTGTTGGACAATTCCTTTATAAAGTGTGACTTAGGTTTGTGCTTTTACCCAGCTCTATTCTTCTATCCCTATTCTAACTTTTCAACCTAATTTCTTGATCTGAACCTATAAAAAGACCCGCAAAATAGAATATAGTGTTGATTTCCTTATGGGGAGTTTTCCTTTGTGAAACCCCTAGTTCAGTAATCAAACATTGATAATAAAAAAATGAATCTTGAAAGTAAATGTGCATAAAAACTATAATCTTAAGTGTCTCTAAGATTAGGGAATTTTAAATGTAACGCAACCCTATTTTATTATGCTAGAATGAGATGCATGAATGAAACATGAGGATGAGTGAATCACTTTGGGAGATGTCAAATCTCCCAAATAAGCCATAATGAATGCATGTCCCTTAGGCTGAGAGTAGAATTATAATGGAGGATGAAATCACTCAGGAAATAAGTCATTAGGCTTAGATTGATGGCTAGTTGCATCTCCTCAACTTAGAATCCATAATGATTCACCATAGAAAACCATTATCAATCATTGAAAATGATAGATATTGAATCAAAGTGAGCTTGAAGACCTACAAATACACTATAATGTTTCTACAAGACTTCAAGTTTGCTTGCTACTTGCTCTCAAATGCTCTTGTGAAAGAATGCTTAACTGCTTGTGAATGCTTAGACATTGAATTGCTTTCTATAGATAAAATAATGATTTAGAAGCTTGTTTATATAGGTATTACACCTAATTTACCACTGATGGGTAGAAAAATAAATACCTAAAGATCACTTTTTTTCCACTCAATCATTCATGAATGTCCTAGGAGTCCCAATTGGATTGACTACAAACCTCACAAGGTGATCCAATTCACAATTAGGAAGGACCTAGGAGGGGATTCTTTGAGTTCTAAGGGGTTCACCACCAAGAAAATGCTTGGAATAGAAAATGTTTAAAAACACAATGCGATATGAAAAATGACCTAAAATAAGCTAAATGAGAGATGCAAATGATAAAATTAAGTTGCACCAAGTTAGGGTATGTGTACTTGGGAAGTTTAGAGATGTTGTGAGGATTCTATAAATGCAAAGAGGCTACCAAAATATGTTGTGGAGGACTAAAAAACCCAACATGGTGTATTAGTCCCGTTGTTGTTTTTCAAGGAAAATGTAGAGTCTCTAGATGCCAGATCGAGATCTTCAAGAATCTCCGAAAAATATACTTGGGAAGACTAAGATGCCTGAGGTGGTGTATTAGTCCCATTCTAAAATTTTGAAGATTCTCAATGTGGTCCTAAGGGATGATTTATGCATTTGATTCTCCTCAGATCAGAGGTCCTAAAACTTTTAGATTTAATTTGTAGGTGAGTTTCCATGAAAATGACAACTTTGCAACTTGGACAACTTTTCACTTTAAAGAATCTTTAAATATTCAATCTAGATATATAAATACCAAAACAAAAGATAAGAAAAACTTGTTTGTTAGTGACTGGCAGTTTTTCTTCGTCAAACCCCTTTTAAGTAATTAAACCAAATGATGAAATGAATCATGAAAGATGAAATATGTAAATGATATCACCTTGTATAATGTCTTCTAAAGCAAATCTACAATCTACCATGTAGTGGCCATGAAGAATGTAGAGCTTACATCCTAGGATATAATGTGAACAATGGGTGCAAATAGATCTTCAATGCTACATCCATAATCCTAGCTCAACAACATGAATGGATGCACTAAACCCTTGATATGATGTTTCAATCTTGATGATGACTCTAAATACTTGATGAAATGCTCTTGATCTCATAAACTTTCCTTAGGAATGAATTCTTGAATGCTTGTTATCTTTCTTATCTAAAAAATGAGTAGAGTAACCTTGTATTTATACTTCTTCATGCTTAATATCCCAAAATTACACCACACCAAGTCGACATATGAATTCATTAAATAAAGGAGGTTAAATCCCACTCAAATTTGAAATTAAATCTCAAAAATAAGCTACGGAGGACTAAGACGCCCCCTAGCACTAGGTGGCATCTTAGTCCAAAGGCTTAATTTTCACGGAAGAGACTCCAAAAATGGGACCTATTTTGGTGTTTTCAATATCAAGGTCTAAAGACTCATGGAGGACAAAGATGCCCTAGTGGGCATTTTAGTCCTAGTCCACAAATCAAGGACACACAAATAGACACATTAAATGATCATTTATGTTTTGATGTTTATTGGGATTAGCCATAAAAGGATATAATTTATTAGGCTTCTAGATGCAAAATATGACCAATTAAGCCATAAAGAAGCATAAATAAAGAAATGTGGGCCCAAATAAGTGTGAAAATACACTACAGTAATTTATTAGATCTCAAAAGTTGACATCAATAAAAAATCTGAATTAAAAAATTTGAATTTCTTGCTCAAACCCTAAAAATGGGCCACATGGGACTCATATGTCACTTATGGGGTATGGGTCCCACCTATGGGGACTCATACACCCAAGGTGTAATGCCCTGTTGTGTGAACCCCAAAGGACTATTAAACAATAATCATAGCACAATTTTTTTTTTTTTAAATTAACTAAACATAACATGCACGCAATACACATTAAATCATAACATGATTTTCATTTAGGAAGATTTATTAGCACATACATCCCTTGGGGTACACGAAGAGTCATTACGAGACTGAGATCCACACAATGACAATAAAGAATAAAACCAAAGATATAATTCATAACAAAGTAAACATTAACAAATGTATACATGATAATCATTGATAAGAAACTATCTGAGTACATAAATACAACATTTACATGATTAACTTAACAATGAATATCAACTACAAATAGCCACATAAGGTTTAATGTTACATTACAATACAATGTTCAAGAAGTACAATGATACAAAAGTGTTTCCAATCATAAATGGAAATTATACAACAAGATAACATGATGCACAATATCATAGCTGGCTCCAAGACAAATACAATTCTGGAGTCGTTGCAACAGCACCAATCTGCACCTCTCGATCCTCAAATGGGGACCCAATGGGGTGCTTAGCACGTTCCACCCGACCATGTGAGTCTGAAGACCCACCCCCCGTGCTAGGAGCTGAACAAGAAATAGACCGCAACCAAGAACATCCAAAGGGAACCCCAAGACTCAACGCCATACAAAAGTATCATAAAACTCAAGAATTACAAAGACATAATCAACATCCAAGAGTCATTAAAATAACTTAAAATCATACATCTCATCACATAAATCCAAACAATGACCAGTAAACAAGAATCCACAGGATGTTCATGAAATACTTCCAAATTAAACTAAATTAATAAACATAATACAATTCCAAATTGCAATTAAACAATATCATAACACTGTACCATAAAAGTACAAGGTCATAAATCAAATATCAATTAGATCATACAAGACCACAAAATACACCAAAGATGCATGAAGGAAATATTCACAACTCAATATAAATCCATATATCAACAATCTAAACCAACTTCCACGACCTACTTCCAGAGGGACATAATAAAGTAAAACACATGGGCAACTAGGGGAGAGTGTCATCGCATAGTCCTACATGGGTTATACTGTACTCTTCCTCCCAACTGGAGGTGTCGGCCCCCATCTATGGCTATCATGTGCTCTTCCTCCCAACTGGAGGCGCCAGTCCATAGGGTGACTCATGCGGAGCCATAGACCTCTCGTGAAGATGAGGTCACGACCTTGCCAACCATGGCCTTCTTAGTCTTCCATTAGTCTATGGAAGCACTAATGAAGACAAGGCATCCATTTTTTAAAATCTTGTAATGATATTACTACCCAACCCTCCTAAGTTAATTATTAGGTTTTCACTTGATTACCAACTCACTCGTGGGTTATCCTGTGCCCTTCCCCTTAAGCGGGGTGCCGGCCCCCCCGAGGAGCCACTCTCCCTAGAGACCCAACAACATAAAACCAAGAAACAAAGGGTTGTACAACATAACAAGAATATTAGATCACAACTGAGAAGCATGCAAGGCATTACCCATCTCGCTATAATACATAATCAAAGTCTCAACAATTCTCGTACAACCCTTTTAAAATCATGAAACCAAAACACTTGCCACATCAAGGGAACATAAAGAGAGAGAACATCAATTATCAATCATCTGAAGCCTCTAGAAGCCAAAAGAATGAAAACCCACAAACAAGGGAAAAATGAAGCAACAAAAGTTTTTCCTTAATAATTCCAACACAAGGATAAAATTTCCTCAATTATGATAGTAACCCAGAAAAGCCATAAAAAGGGAAGATTCATCAAGACCCATCCACAAATAAACAATAGTGTCACCTCAAATAGGAAAACGCAAAATAAAATCAACTTTTAATTCAACGAAATCACTTAATGAAACCAAAAGCCACCAACTAGGCATTCCATGGGAGACCTCAATTTTCTCCTCACAAGAACCCCCTTATAGTGGTACACAAATCACCTTCATAAAATCAACAACATAGCAATGACAACAATAATTGCAAGGCCACAAAAACTATTTTCAATTCAAATAAAATGAGTGAATACATTAAAATAAGATCAACAACTCCATCCAGACTACATAAACAACTTTGATACAAAATAAATTAGAAATCCAAGAAGATCAACTACCCATAACTCATCAACAAAATACAAGTTCCCAATTACATTGCAACACAAATTAAATGACAAAAGATTCCTTGAATCAAAACTAACCTCCAAAGGCATTCACACCAACATGGAACCATCCAAAAACAATCCTTCAACAGCAGAGGTAAAAGCATGCAACTAGGCATCCAAGGCACCAAATTTAAGAACACCTTAAATACTCAACCACTCACAACTCCACAAAAACACTTACATAAAAACAGCAACCAAAAATTCAATCAAGAACAATATTTATTAACCAAATCAATTAACAACCAGAACTAAATAGCTTTACAACTTACCCTTACTAAAACAATTCATGATAACCATCACCAGTATTCTAAAAGACTTATCCATAAATAGAACTTACAAATCAACCATCAAATGATTATAAAGGAAATCAATTTCCAAAAGATTAAAATCCCTTTTCACCAATAAACTATCCAATTCGAGAATATCCTAATCAATCTCTAATCATGCCCATACATTTAAATTTCCCCTTTCATTTATCAACATAATTGAAAACTTCTTAATAATTGGGTATTTAACTCATTATCATTTCATAACTACTTATGTCCAAAACATTATTTCTATTTCCTTTCACCATACTAACTTAACCCTCACTTCCAATATTTAAATTAATTGTGAAAACCATTTAAGACCAATTGTCTATACTTAAAAATGATAATAATAACAATACTCTAAATACTCAAACTACATATTAGAAATTACCACCTTAAAATCTTAAATCTATCTGAATAAATTTACACACATAAATACCTTTTAAAACCACTACATATTTATATATTTTAATTCTTTTTTAGGAGGAAATATAAAAAGAGAAAAGATCCAACAAGTCTACAAGTCTTAATTTCATAAAAAGATAACTTATTCAATTCTATGCTAAACTCTATTTTCACCCTATACACATTTAAAAATAAGAATTAAACAATCAATGCTGATATATATATATATATATATATATATATATATATATATATATATATATATATATATTCACAAATTTTTACTATACTATCCTATCAAGTTTATAATTTAACAAATTAATAGAAATTCTTCTCTAATTTCATGGTCACACTATAATACAATTATGTTTTTTTCTTTTTTTTCTTTTTTTTTAATCATATCCGAAAAGAATTATGTTTACAAACAGAAATAATTAACTTAACAGTGCACTTAAAGATTACAGAAACTTATATGATTTAATAAATATTTAAATATAAATATAAATATATATATAATTATATATATATATATATACATTAATATATATATTTAAATATTTATCAAACAATGCAATAAAGAAAAGACCTTTCGCATATAAAACCCCTTTTAAAATAAACAAAATTTCAAATGATTTTTTTTTTAAAAGCCATGTTGCCCCGTCAGTCTGTGGACTGTCACAGCAGTCCAACGGACTGCCGTGGACAGTCTACGGACTGTACGCAGCAGTCCGAAGGACTGCCACGGAAAGTCCTTAGAATGTCGTGCGAGCCACGGACGGCCGAATGGTGGGTACGGCCGAGGCCGGACCACCATTCGGTCAGCCCAAAATAAAAATTAATTAATTTTTTTTTTTTCTATTTTAATCTATGGGAACACGATGAACACAAAGATATGGAAATTTCATAAATAGATATGAATAAATATAATTACATTTATATATGTATATAATATATATATATATATATATATATATATATATATATATATATATATATATATATATATATATATATATATATATATATATATATATATATATTTATATATATATATTTATATATATATATATATGTATTTATATAATTCAAATACAAAGCCTGATATCATAATGGATAGATATATAAACAAGGCAAAGATATATAGATACATAATTGATTTTTAAGAAAATTATTTCTTTTCCCAGTAAAAATAATTATTCTTAAGTTGATTAATTATATTTTCTAGACAAAACCTACAGTACTACTAGTTCTTTTCCAAAATTCCCATCTTAGTTATATTATAATGAACAATAGTACAAATCCAACAATTAATTTCATTTAAATAACCAACAGTCCTGAACTCCCAGAAAATTTCAATTTAATAATTGACAGTCCAGAACCCAACCAAATTCCATTTTCACAATAGACATCCCAATCCCCATATGAAAATTCCATGCACAACGAAACAAATCCAATCAATTGCTATTTTATTTAGTGCTACAACAAATAAATAAGGAACCTGGTGTCCTGTGTTTGAAGAAGATCTATAGAAGCTCTATTCCTTTCGCCGATCCAATCCTCCTCCAATGAATGTTTCCAGCAGCAGCTCCAAGATCTTCCCCTCAACTCCAAACTTATTCCTCAATGAATTCACAGAATAATAAAAGAATGCACACTATAGCAGAAAATTGACTGCCAAATTTCCCCCAAAAATCTGTTGGAAAGAGAATGCAAAACCCCCTCACCAACTCACAAATCCTCTAAATAAAAACACACACAAAAGTCTCTTCCATTCCTCTTCCTGAGAATACCAAAAGTCACATCTCAAGAAATAACTCAAAATAATTATTAATCCTCTAATTCCTTTTTTTGTTGCCTTTTTTTTTTATGCATTTACATTTCATTTTCTTTTTATCATGCATTTGATTAAATAAATTTAAATCCTCAAAATTGGACTTTTATTTGAATATATATTCATTATCTTCACAATACACTATTAATTAATTACTTCCACATTAAAATAATTAAAATCAACCCTTTGCAAGATTCTAAATAAGTATCCATTAAATTTCTTATTATAATAATTATCTTTTCAAGATTATTTGTTCATAACAATTTAAATCAATTTATCTAATAATATCACTTTTACTTTTAACGAATTAGTTTGATTGATCATTTGTTCTAAATCATTTGATTTGATTTAATTGATTATTATTTTAATTCCTACTTATATTTCAAATAACCTTGCAATTTCACTTATGATCTAATTAATTATTTAAACATGACTACTAACATATTATATTTTCCACATAATCAAATAACACAGTAATCAATGAAGCACACACAGAAACTCACACACAAGTTCAGAACAACCGACACGGAGGGGTATTACATCCTTCCCCCCCTTAAAATTTGACTTCTAGAAGTCAAGCTCAATCAAAAACATGGTAACACAACAATATCAATTATCCTAAGCACATCAACACCATAAATTAAAACATCATTTAAATGTCATCAAGTAAGCCATGAAAATTAAACAAACCAAAATAAAGAAAGGATACCAAAACAAAAATAGTGATGGGATTGCAACCAAACCAATTTGACAAACACAAGGGCAAATGACGAACTGGGTTGGGGAAACTTTCTTGTCAGTTCCTATTTTCCACATCAATCCCATTGGGTGTTTATGATGCTCACCCTGTCCTGACAATGCAGGTGGAATCGAGACTTAGTTCCTACAATCCTGCATGCAAACAAACATTGTGCATAATACATATATATCACAAATACATCGTGAGAGGAACTCCCAGCATAGTAGGGCACTCGCGAGCGAGTGATACCACACTATCCCTCCCACTAAACAACACATAATAGTCAAAACAATTCTAGTAACTCATAAACAATTTGCTTCTTATTAGTTAGGAAATATTCGTATAAGGATACTAACCACAAATCTAATTCATCTACTATATCAAAATGAATTACTACTTAACATTATAAGTATATATACCTGCATATTACAATTTCATTACCTTCATCACTATGCTTTGTAAAGCCCACTTCCTGTAAATCAAGAGCTACCATAGAGCATTGCACATTAGTACCAATAATTCAAGTTGCATCTTAACCTCAAGATACTATATTCTGCTAAAAATCATAGAATAATTATCCACAAAACCTCACATCTTCGTTAAAACTCATAATTTTCACACAAAGAACTCCACTTTAATCATTATTCAGCACCAAATCTCACATCAATTTGAATAAAAAGGGTAAAATTTTACACCTTCACAAATTCAAGAAAACATAATTCATCACTCAAGGACAACAAATTTGCAAATTCCACACACACTAGACCTATTTACACACATAAAACACATCACCAAGAACACATCACACTAAAACTCAAGGGTCAATAGAGCATCCCTGACAGGAAGGATATCAGTGCATTGCGCACTACACCAGGGGTCCTATCCTTTCCCATCAGTTTCTTGCACCATCGACCCGACACCATCTAACAGAAGAAATTCAAGTTCACAATAATGACAAAGGAAAAGTGAAACTCAAGACTCACGGGTCTAAGCGCAAGGTTACATAGTGAGCACACATAGTGCCCAGTGTATGAACCTGGCTCTGATACCATGTTGTAACACCCCATCGTGTGAACCCCAAAGGACTATTAAACAATAATCACAACACAATTTTTTATTATTTTCATTTAGGAAGATTTATTAGCACATACATCCCTTGGGGTACACGAAGAGTCATTACGAGACTGAGATCCACACAACGACAATAAAGAATAAAACCAAAGATATAATTCATAACAAAGTAAACATTAACAAATGTATACATGATAATCATTGATAAGAAACCATCTGAGTACATAAATACAACATTTACATGATTAACTTAACACAATGAATATCAACTACAAATAGCCACATAAGGTTTAATGTTACATTACAATACAATGTTCAAGAAGTACAATGATACAAAAGTGTTTCCAATCATAAATGGAAACTGTACAACAAGATAACATGATGCAGAATATCATAGCTGGCTCCAAGACAAATACAATTATGGAGTCGCTGCAACAGCACCAATCTGCACCTCTTGATCCTCGACTGGGGACCCAATGGGGTGCTTAGCACGTTCCACCCGACCATGTGAGTCTGAAGACCCACCCCCCGTGCTAGGAGCTGAACAAGGAAGAGACCGCAACCAAGAACATCCAAAGGGAACCCCAAGACTCAACGCCATACAAAAGTATCATAAAACTCAAGAATTACAAAGACATAATCAACAACATCCAAGAGTCATTAAAATAACTTAAAATCATAAATCTCATCACAGAAATCAAAATAATGACCAGTAAACAAGTATCCACAGGATGTTCATGAAATACTTCCAAATTAAACTGAATTAATAAACATAATACAATTCCAAATTGCAATTAAACAATATCATAACACAGTACCATAAAAGCACAAGGTCATAAATCAAATATCAATGAGATCATACAAGACCACAAAATACACCAAAGATGCATCAAGGCAATATTCACAACTCAATATAAATCCATATATCAACAATCTAAACCAACTTCCACGACCTACTTCCAGAGGGACATAATAAAGTAAAACACATGGGCAACTAGGGGAGAGTGTCATCACATAGTCCTACATGGGTTATCTTGTGCTCTTCCTCCCAACTGGAGGCGTTGGCCCCCATCTATGGCTGTCCTGTGCTCTTCCTCCCAACTGGAGGCGCCGGTCCATAGGGCGACTCATGTGGAGCCGTAGACCTCTCGTGAAGACGAGGTCACGACCTTGCCAACCACGGCCTTCTCAGTCTTCCATTAGTCTACGAAAGCACTAATGAAGACGAGGCATCCATTTTTTAAAATCTTATAATGATATTACTACCCAACCCTCCTAAGTTAATTATTAGGTTTTCACTTGATTACCAACTCACTCGTGGGTTATCCTATGCCCTTCCCCTTAAGCGGGGTGTCGGCGCCCACGAGGAGCCACTCTCCCTAGAGACCCAACAACATAAAACCAAGAAACCAAGGGTTGTACAACATAACAAGAATATTAGATCACAACTAAGAAGCATGCGAGGCATTACCCATCTCGCTATAATACATAATCAAAGTCTCAACAATTCATGTACAACCCTTTTAAAATCATGAAACCAAAACACTTGCCACATCAAGGGCACATAAAAAGAGAGAACATCAATTATCAATCATCTGAATCCTCTAGAAGCCAAAAGAATGAAAACCCACAAACAAGGGCAAAATGAAGCAACACGAGTTTTTCCTTAATAATTCCAACACAAGGATAAAATTTCCTCAATTATGATAGTAACTCAGAAAAGCCATAAAAAGGGAAGATTCATCAAGATCCATCCACAAATCAACAATGGTGTCACCTCAACTAGGAAAATGCAAAAGAAAATCAACTTTTAATTCAACGAAATCACTTAATGAAACCAAAAGCCACCAACTAGGCATTCCATGGTAGACCTCAATTTTCTCCTCACAAGAACCCCCTTATAGTGGTACACAAATCACCTTCATAAAATCAACAACATAGCAATGACAACAATAATTGCAAGGCCACAAGAACTATTTTCAATTCAAATAAAATGAGTGAATACATTAAAATAAGATCAACAACTCCATCCAGACTACATAAACAACTTTGATACAAAATAAATCAGAAATCCAAGAAGATCAACTACCCATAACTCATCAACAAAATACAAGTTCCCAATTACATTGCAACACAAATTAAATGACACAGGATTCCTTGAATCAAAACTAACCTCCAAAGGCATTTACACCAACATGGAACCATCCAAAAACAATCCTTCAACAACAGAGGTAAAAGCATGCAACCAGGCATCCAAGGCACCAAATTTAAGAACACCTTAAATACTCAACCACTCACAACTCCACAAAAACACTTACATAAAAACAGCAACCAAAAATTCAATCAAGAACAATATTTATTAACCAAATCAATTAACGACCAGAACTAAATAGCTTTACAACTTACCCATACTAAAACAATTCATGATAACCATCACCAGTATTCTAAAAGACTTATCCATAAAGAGAACTTACAAATCGTCCATCAAATGATTATAAAGGAAATCAATTTCCAAAAGATTAAAATCCCTTTTCACCAATAAACTATCCAATTCGAGAATATCCTAATCAATCTCTAATCATGCCCATACATTTAAATTTCCCCTTTCATTTATCAACATAATTGAAAACTTCTTAATAATTGGGTATTTAACTCATTATCATTTCATAACTACTTATGTCCAAAACATTATTTCTATATCCTTTCATCATACTAACTTAACCCTCACTTCCAATATTTAAATTAATTGTGAAAACCATTCAAGACCAATTGTCTATACTTAAAAATGACAATAATAACAATACTCTAAATACTCAAACTACATATTAGAAATTACCACCTTAAAATCTTAAATCTATCTGAATAAATTTACACACATAAATACCTTTTAAAACCACTACATATTTATATATTTTAATTCTTTTTGAGGAGGAAATATATAAAGAGAAAAGATCCAACAAGTCTACAAGTCTTAATTTCATAAAAAGATAACTTATTCGATTCTATGCTAAACTCTATTTTCACCCCATACACATTTAAAAATAAGAATTAAACATCAATGCTGATATATATATATTCACAAATTTCCTTTTTTACTATACTATCCTATCAAGTTTATAATTTAACAAATTAATAGAAATTCTTCTCTAATTTCATGGTCACACTATAATACAATTATGTTTTTTTCTTTTCTTTTACTTTTTTTAATCATATCCGAAAAGAATTATGTTTACAAATAGAAATAATTAACTTAACAGTGCACTTAAAGATTACAGAAACTTATACGATTTAATAAATATTTAAATACAAATATATATATACATACATATATATATTTAAATATTTATCAAACAATGCAATAAAGAAAAGACCTTTCACATATAAAACCCCTTTTAAAATAAACAAAATTTCAAACGATTTTTTTTTTTAAAAGCCATCCGGCCCCGTCAGTCCATGGACTGTCACAGCAGTCCGACGGACTACCGTGGATAGTCTACGGACTGTACGCAGGAGTCCGAAGGACTGCCGCGGGAAGTCCTTAGACTGTCGCGTGAGCCTCAGATGGCCGAATGGTGGATATGGCCGAGGCCGGACCACCATTCGGTCGGCCCAAAAACAAAAATTAATTTTTTTGTTTTATTTATTTATTTATTTTTCTATTTTAATCCGTGGGAACACAGCCGAACACAGAGATATGGAAATTTTATAAATAGATATGAATAAATATAATTACATTTATATATGTATATAATATATATATGTATATTTATATATATATATTTATACATATATATATGTATTTATATAATTCAAATACAAAGCCTGATATCATAATGGATAGATATATAAACAGGGCAAAGATATACAGATACAGAATTGATTTTTAAGAAAATTATTTCTTTTCCCTGTAAAAAGAATTATTCTTAAGTTGATTAATTATATTTTCTAGAAAAAACCTACAGTACTACTGGTTCTTTTCCAAAATTCCCATCTTAGTTATATTATAATGAACAACAGTACAAATCCAACAATTAATTTCATTTAAATAACCAACAGTCCCGAACTCCCATAAAATTTCAATTTAATAATTAACAGTCCAGAACCCAACCAAATTCCATTTTCACAACAGACAGCCCAATCCCCATATGAAAATTCCATGCACAACGAAACAAATCCAATCAATTGCTATTTTATTTAGTGCTACAGCAAATAAATAAGAAAGGAACCTGGCGTCTTGTGTTTGAAGAAGATCCATAGAAGCTCTATTCCTTTCGAGGATCCAATCCTCCACCAACGAATGTTTCCAGCAGCAGGTCCAAGATCTTCCCCTCAACTCCAAACTTATTCCTCAATGAATTCACAGAATAATAAAAGAATGCACACTATAATAGAAAATTGACTGCCAAATTTCCCCCAAAAATCTGTTGGAAAGAGAATGCAAAACCCCCTCACCAACTCACAAATCCTCTAAATAAAAACACACACAAAAGTCTCTTCCATTCCTCTTCCTGAGAATACCAAAAGTCACATCTCAAGAAATAACTCAAAATAATTATTAATCCTCTAATTCCTTTTTTTGTTGCCTTTTTTTTTATGCATTTACATTTCATTTTCTTTTTATCATGCATTTGATTAAATAAATTTAAATCCTCAAAATTGGACTTTTATTTGAATATATATTCATTATCTTCACAATACACTATTAATTAATTACTTCCACATTAGAATAATTAAAATCAACCCTTTGCAAGATTCTAAATAAGTATCCATTAAATTTCTTATTATAATAATTATCTTTTCAATATTATTTGTTCATAACAATTTAAATCAATTTATCTAATAATATCACTTTTACTTTTAACGAATTAGTTTGATTGATCATTTGTTCTAAATCATTTGATTTGATTTAATTGATTATTATTTTAATTCCTAGTTATATTTCAAATAACCTTGCAATTTCACTTATGATCTAATTAATTATTTAAACATGACTACTAACATATTATATTTTCCAGATAATCAAATAACACAGTAATCAATGAAGCACACACATAAACTCACACACAAGTTCAGAACAACCGACATGGAGGGGTATTACACAAGGTTGCATATGAGTCCAACCCTAGATTTTTGGGGTGGTAAAATGATGGGTTGTTAGAGAAATCAACACTTTTCTTGATTTTGTTAGGATTTTCATTGAAATAAGCCTCGTGATTCGAAATAAATGGTATTAGCAGCCTATTAATGATTATTTAGAGGGTATTTAATGCAAGGGTACCAAAATATGTTCAAATTAAGCAAGAAATTATACAATCTCCAAGAAGAGAGTATAATTTCCATTTCCATAGGACTACACCAATGAAAGACCTTCCAATTGTCTCACTACTAAAGTTTAATATCTTAAGTAATATTTTATTATAGAAAACATCAAGGAAAGTTCAAAATTACACACCAATCTTATAATATTAATTGAACCAATTCACGCTAGTATGTTTTATTAATGAGATTTAGGACCCTATTACTTCAATGTACCATAGTTTCTAGATGGTTTGCAACTATATTTAACAAGTAAACTATTTAATTTGATACTCTTCATCAACCCCCTTCCCTCTAGGCTAATCTTATTAAATATTAAAATCAAAATCTAATGTAAATTAAGTCCCATATTACTCTCATATTACATTTAAAATTGAGAACAAATATATGTAAAATTATGATAAACTCTTGTAATTAAGTTATATGGTGAGTCAATACTACTATATAATTTATTTTATTTTTCTATTTGAATGTAGTATGGGAAAATATTCTTAACACCACAAAGTTTTTTCCTTTAATTCAGTTCAAAATTGTTATCATTTCCTAAAGGAGACACAATACAAAGATGAAATTTAAATCCACATTTATACCCACTGACAAAATTTTGTAAATGAAATAATACCAAATTGGATTAAGTACTCTCATTGCCATTAATTATTGTATGCAAACATGTAAGTAAAATAGGCTGAAAGTTATATCTTCGATGCATCCTCTAAATAGTTAGAGGGCTTAAGGAAACAAGAGTGTTAATGCAATTAGGCCTTATGTGCAATATGCATGGCACTCTAAGCTTAGTTTAAGCTTTGAGATTTTTCTATTAGTGAACAAAAAAGGGACTTGCAAACAAATGAAAAGTTTGTCGTTCTATCTGGTGATTACGCTCTAATAAATCTCCACTAGCCACTTTGGAACTAGAAAACCACTTCTATGATGGTGTTGTGCAAATGCAAAATTGTTCTTATAAAGTAAAAGGTATTGAGAACCTTTTTGAACCTACCAGGCAGGTAAAGTTAACCTCGTCTCCTATTTTCACATAGGTTTTAGAGCCCTTGAAACTGCACTAGATGGGAAAATTTCTCAAACTTCCTATTAGTCAAAATATAAATGCTTTCAATCTCCAAGGATAATTTATCACAAGCTGGTATATTGCTAAAATTAAAAATGGAAAAAAAAAATCATCAACATCAAAACCAGTTGTCCTGCTTCTTCCCTATTACGTTTAAGCCATAAATTACAAATCTATGTGACTGATCTCAGTCCTAAAGACGAAAGCCAATTTCAACAGCCCATAATGTTAGCATGTTCTTGCTTTGTTTCTACCTTCATTTCCATCTTTCTAGTGCAGTTAGACAACTAGCATCGATATTGTGAATGTCGTGAACATCTAATTTTATTAGAGTAGATGACAATACTTGTTTACACATCATTAAGAAAATGTAAATATTTACAATTTTCAAAATAAAAATTTGTGTCACGCGGGTGCAATTAGCAGGTATAACGCCAAATTCCATAAACTTGTCGATATCCTCCTTGATTGAGTTTAGACAACGCTATGGTGCAAGATATATAAATCCGTCAAAGCATAATGCAAGGTTTTTCAAAGTGTTTGATAGAATACCCCAAAGATGTGCGGTCAGATGTACTAAAATCATTGTGTAATATGCACAAAATGGATTAATTGAAAAAACAAGAAACTTTCAAGTAAATACAATCGGTAGCTATAAAGCGAAATTATGTGACGTTTTCCAGTATCCTCCCTAAATATTCCAAAATGGGGTTTTGGACATCCCACGAAGCAGTGAAGGTTGGAGGAATTATGTCAGAGGTTGTAGTTACATCTACCTTCGTAGACATGTATGCAAAATGTGGAAGCATAGAAAAGGAACATGAACTGTTTGACAAAATTCCTCAAGGAAATGTGGTTTCATGGACTGCAACAACTGATATGTGCAAAATTGATTTATGCAGAGGCTTTAGAAACTTTCAAGCAAATGCGATCGGCATGTGTAAAGCCAAACCCTATAGACATGCATGCAAAATGTGGAGGCATAGACAAGGCACAGCAACTATTTGGAAAATAAAATTGGTAAGTGTAAAAACATGTCATATAAGAAAACAGCCACAATTAAAAACATAGAACCAACATAAAGGTTCCAGAAGCAAGCAAACTAAAATCACCAAAGTTGTGGCCAGTAATTTACCTCAAGTTTTCTTCACAAATTGAACAATGGAGGGGAAATTGGCTGGTATGGAAATAGATTCCACAACCTTTTCCAACATCGACTCTGCCTATGCCAAAATGGGAGTTGTTGAACACGATATGGACACCCATCAAAGCCTAAAGGATGGGGATATTTTCCCAATGTTATAGTTGCAACTACCATGGTAGATATGTATGCAAGATGTGGATGCGTAGACACAACACGTGAACTGTTGGGACAAATTGACTGAAAGAAATGTGATTCCCCAGCTACAATCACTGCAGGATCTGCACCACCATGGATTTGTTGAATGGGCTTCCATCCTTCCCCTTCCCTAGATAAATTGAATAAAATACCTTCTTTTTTTCTTCTCTCACACATTAACTCCCTCCTCCTCATCTCCCTCCTTGCTTCTTCCTCATGGTTGTCCCTTATCTACTCAATCCTATGAGCTTTTATTTTCCTGACTAGTGTAAAAAACTCAAATGCTCTAATACCATGTCAAAAAATTTGGATCCACAAAAAAAAATTGGGTTGCTGCTTTATTTCCCCAAAATAATAGGGAATACAAATGCACAATAACAAAGAACAGGAGACACAAATTTGGGCATATAATATTTGTCTTTTTGTATTAACTAAGCTGAGAATGACAATACATAAAAACTAAACATAAAGCTTCAAAAAATAAACTCTAAGTTATAGACTACTAACTATTGGGAGCTTTCATGAGCTACTCAACCAAACAGACAAACTTCAGGAGCTAGGGAGAGTTCTTCAGGAGCAATCACTCCTCACATACAAATCAAACACAATTTTTGTTGTTCAAAATTTTCCCTGAATCACATAGAGAACAAACAAAAAACATTCCTCTACAGACAGTTGTTGCTCAAGAACTCTTCTTCCAACTTGACAGAATTAACTACCTTCAATTATTTTTGTCTCTTCAATATTCCCTCTCAAAATTTGAATTTACCTACCAACATATAATTGAGAATTCAAAAATAGCTACCACATTTACTTCTAGAGTTGTCAGGGGCTGCAGGGATGAAGATCCCAATAACTACCATTGAAAAATGGGAGCTTCTGATGAGTAGGTGAAATAGAGGATTGACATGAGAGCAGGCTCAAGAGAAATTAATTTTCTAGCACTCCCCCTTTTTCCTAAGCTAACAAAACAAGATCAATCCTAATTCAAATCAACAATGCCCAATCTACTCCGTAGGTGCTAAAAAATGTCCCTACTCAAAGGTTTGGTGAATATGGCTATTAGCTACTGCTCAAACTTGCAAAATGTCATTTTAATTTCACCACTTTCAACTAATTTTTTGATAAAACAATACTTGATTTTAATGTGCTTTCTTCTTCCATGAAACACATGATTTTTTGTTAAGGCTATCGATGAAACATTGTCACAAACAATTGTTGCTCCCATCCTCTTATTCTTCTCCCAAATCTACCAAGATTCTCCCTAGCCAAATAGCTTGACACACTATTGTGTTTGTTGCTATAGACTCATCCTCTTCTAGAGATAGGGAAACTATGGGTTGTTTCTTGGAAGTCCATGAGATAGCTCCCAAACCCAAGTGAAACACATAGCCCAATGTGCTCTTCCTATCATCCAAACTTCTTTCCCAAACTCATTTGCTGCTATGTACAAAATACCAAATCCTTTGGTGTAATTCACATACCTTAGGATTATTTTACCCACTTTCCAATGGATGTCCCTTAGAGTCTCCATAAATCTAGAAATAAGACTCACATTTGCACACTATATCAAGCCTAGTTATAATTAAATACATCAAACTTCCCACACAACTTTAAACATGGTCGGATCCACATTGATGTTGCAATCTTCCGTGCTCAACTTTAGACCTATGGTTGTTGGTGTTGGGGTAGGCTTGTTTTCAAGCATCCTAAATATCTTCAAGATCTCATTTGCATATTTTTCTTGAGAGATAAATATACCATAATGCATTTTTTTTACTTCTATGCCTAGAAAGTATTTCAACAGACCTAAATTTTTCATTTCAAACTCTCTTTTCATGGCCTCTTTAAAATCAATAACGAGGAAATCATCATCCCCGATGAAAACTAGATCATCAACATATAAGAAAACAATCAAAATCTTACCATTTGTTGCCTTGATGTAAAGAGTGGGCTCACCATCACTTTTTCTAAAGCCATTGCTCATCAAGTATGATTCAATCATGGTGTACCATGCCCATGGAGCTTGCTTCATCCCATAAAGAGTTTTCTTCAACCTATACACCTTGTGTTCATAACTTGAAACTTCATATCCAAGTGGCTACTCCACATAAACTTCCTCTTTCAACACTTCATTTAGAAAGCCAGACTTCACATCCATTTCAAACACCTAGCACTTGTGTTGGGTTGTGATCGCTATGATTGCCCACATAGTTTCTATCCTTGCAATGAGGGAATGTAACGCCCGTCGTGCGAACCCCAGAGAACACACACAATGCAAATAATTTTTTTTTTTTAATAATTAAATTAAACATGTAATAACACTTAACCATAATCACATAGCACATTAAATAACATTAACACACTTGATTCTCTGGGGCACATGAGGTTACATCGCATCAACTAAACGAAAATAAAGATAACAATTACAACATAACCATTTTCTTTATAATAACTATAAACAATGATACATCCCATAACCATGATGCGAGCATAATACACATCGCATAATTACATCCATGATAAATCTCTTAAAAGAGTTACAAATGAGCCTACCTATTACATCATCATTATAATATTACATTACAATTTTCTTTGATAAAAAAATTACATTGAATTTCCCAACATGAGGATTGATACAAGTATAATGAAATATGAAGTACAAATGATCACTGGTACAACTCCACTGTAGAAAGCTGAGAGGACAGGACGCTGATGGGGAACCCAACGGGTGCGGAGCACGTTCCACCCAACCATGTGAATTACAAGTAACTCACCCCCCGTGCTCAGAGGTGACGAGGAAGTGAACCCGACGATGAATGTCAAACTGACTCAACAACATGATACAAAACAAGTACAACTTAAGGCATACACTGAACCACCATTAATGTTCACAATCACAAAACAAGTTAAACTGAGAACTCATCACAATAACATGAAGCATCACCAATTAGCAATCATGAGACAAATTCACAAGAATCAAAGACATCACAAGATACAATATCTAGAAGAACCGAACCAACACCCAAAATACATTTCCAAATAAATTAGAATCCAATGAAAGGAACACGATTCCATAATAACACTCAAACAACCATTCAATACACAATTCCATAGGAAACAAGAAACAAGTCAAACGGATGTCAAGTGGGGAGGATCATCGCATAGCTCTCATGGGATCCCCTGGCACTTCCTCCAACCGAGGCGCCGACACCCAACTATGGATCCCCAAGCCCTAAAATCAGAAACAACAAAGAGATTACAATATCCCGAAGCAACTACAAGCAAAGCACAAGGGTGTTAGTTGGAGAGGGTCATCACATAGCTTTCATGGGATCCCCTGGCACTTCCTCCTACTGAGGCGCCAGCACCCATCTATGGATTCCCTAACCCTCGAAAATAACATAAATATAACAATATCCAGAGGCGACAAGAAACAAGAACAAGGATGTCTAGTGGAGAGTGTCATCACATAGCTCTCATGGGATCCCCTGGCACTTCCTCCAACTGAGGAGCCGGCACCCATCTATGGATCCCTTGGCCCTTCCTCCTAACTGAGGCGCCGACACTATAGGGTAGCTAATGCGGAGCTGATAATCTCTCATGAAGACGAGACTATGACTTTTCCGACCATGGCCTACTCAGTCTATCACTAGTCTACGGTAGACCTAATGCATAGACGAGGAATCCAGTTTTAATTATCTTGTGTGTTTTACTACCCATACCCCTAAATTCTATTTTTAGGTTATCACTTGTTTAACTACTCTTACGTGGTTTCCCCTGAGCACTTCCTCCATCTGAGGCACCGGCACCCATGAAGAGCCACTCTCCCTATGACCCCTAACATAAATCAAAACTAGGAAAGGGTTGTACCATAATAGATAAAACAAATAATCTGAAGACCAAATCACGCGAGGCATTAACCATCTCGCTATAACCACATAATGAAAGTCTCAACAACTCATGTACAACCCTTTTAAAAACTTGATATCAAAACACTTGCCACATCAAGGGTACATAAAGAGAGAACATCTACTGACAATAATCTCTAGCCTCTGGAAGACAAAAGAACGACAATCCACAAACAAGGGAAACAACGAAGCAACAAAAGTAGTCAACCGATTCTCACTCAACTTAAAAATTAACCCAAACAATCAACACAACAAAACATCAAGTCAACCACAGTTAATCAAGATCAAATTAAGTTTCCAAATCCAATCCAAATCTAGAAACAACCATCTGGGAATCTAAGGGAGACCTCAATTTTCTCCTCTCAAGATACCCTTACAGTTGGCACACAAATTACCTTCAGCAAATTCAGTAGACATGACAACATGTAGCCATTAACAACCCACATTCACAATTCGAAAGCCAAACCACTCCAACAACCAATTCATTCGTACTCACAAGAGTTCTAAGTACCTATCTATACAAAGGACTTACGAATCAATGGTAAAAAGAGTATAAGGGAAACAAGTTTCAGGAGATTGTCTATCTTCATTTATTTACAGTGCCCTTTTTACTAACAAATCATACTTGACAATCATGATAACAAGCACAGACGAACTCATGAATAAGCACCTCAACTATTATATAATTACCACAAGACCAACATTCAAATCACCCACAAAAGAATATCAGTTTCCAATTACCAAATAAATGAAATGCAGTCTTCTCAATATAATTCCATAATGACAAATCAAAGCAAATTCCAGTTAAATTATCTGTTCAACAGATAAAATATTACCCCATATTCATATATAATAACAATAATTAACTTTTATAAATATAACACAAAATTTACACTTTAAAACTAAACAATATTAAATAAAATAATTGTAATTTCTTTTTATTTTGAAAATTAAAATACAAATAAATAATTATAATTATAATACTTGATAAAATAAAATAAAATAACATACACCGAATAAATAAATAAATACATATATATATATATATATAAACTATATATATATATATAATTAACTATATATATATAAACTATATAAATATAATAACTTTTAAAAAAGACAATTTTTAAAAACTTAAAAAAAAAGAAGAAATTAAATCACTGCCAAAAAGGAACTGCACAGCAGTCCATGGACTGCCGCGCACAGTAGTCCTACAGACTGCTATGCCAGCGTCCATGGGCATGGGGAGAGGGGGAGGTACGGCCTCTGCCGTCCTTCCCCTCGACCCTTAACAAATTACTTTTAAATAAAATTTTTGTTTAAACCTTTTTCTTATAATTTTGATTCATAAAATTTTTATTTTATTATTCATTTGATTTTTTTTTAGCTTCTGAAACAAGAAAATGTACATTTTAAATCTAAAGGGTATATATCATATATATATATATATATATATATATATATATACTTTCTTATATATATATATATATATATATATATATATATATATATATATATATTTAATTAAAAATAGTTATTCAACCACAAAGAGCATAATTTTATGTGTAAAACTGAATAGCATATATTTACCATATATATATAAATATATTATTGACTATCAACATAATATTTCAATACCATTAAAAATAAAAAGATTGATCATTTTCCCCCAGTAAATTAATAGAGAGAAATTGAACATTTTCAACAGAATTCAATTAAATTATCTTTCTGTTTGCTTGCAATAAAACAAAATGATTTCGAATTCAAAAAGAAATTTCCATATAAAGAAAATCTACTGATTTATTTATTTTCTTTTTACAAACTAAATCATTTAAATCTAATTTTCTGAATATTTCTTTTACAAACAGGGATTGATTTAAATCACACTTCTATTCTTTTTACAGATTCAAAACAATCAAGAAGAGAGAGCGTGGAACCTGGAGTCCTGCGCTTATTCGAGAACCTGATGAAGATTGTTTCTGATGGACTTTACGAAGAGCTCCTCCTTCTTGCTTCGAATCTCCTCCAAGTCACCGTGCTCAAATCTCCAACCCGATCCTTTTATCAGAAGTCTCCAAAATAACTAGTAATAGATTTTTCCAAAACCCTATCTAGAACTCCCTTCAAATTAGCAAAAGGTCAAAAACCCATATTTTCTTCGGATTCAAAATACATAATCACTTGTGCAACTTCTCCATCCCTAATCTTCTGTGTTCGAAAACTTACAAAAATTCTTAATTAAATAAAAGATAATATCCCTCTCTTCTCAAAAACTCTAAAAATCAAAAAATAAAAGAAAATCATTCTTTAAAAACAAGCTTTTTAATTAGATTTGTATTCCTATTTGTTCTCACAATCTTTTTCAGTCTTTTTTTTGTTTTATTGTTTTAATTTCTATTTTTGCAACTTTACTTGCACAACACATTATTAATTTACTTTAAATAAATTATTCTAATAATTATCCTCCACCAGATAATTAATTAAAATAGTTAAAACACATTTAATATTTAATTGTCAATTAATTGAAATAGATGACTTTCAAAATAATTAAATCATTCAAATATTTAAATACAATTTAATCTAACATTAAAATAAATAATTATTTCAATCATTAAAATTGAATACACCACAACAAATAAAGTACCAACATTAATCAAGAGATGAAAAAATACAAAACACAAACCACAAGTGACGACAGTTTCAAAAATGAACAATACCAATCAACGAGACGACCTGACATCACGGAACGGAAGGACTTCATCGTCACCTCTGTTTCAACATTTAACCGTTGGGCTATTGATGCTCGCCCTGTCCTGCTGAAGCAGGTGGAATCGAGACTTGTACCTGCAAATCCTGCATACAAACAAAGTTGTGTACATGTGCATACATATATATAAAATCAAGCATTAAATCGAAGTACTGCATTGTGAGAAGGAATTGCAACATAACAGGGCACTCATGAACAAGTGATGCCATATTGTCCTTCATCACACCTATTCTAACAATTATAATATAACTAATAAATCAACATTTCTAACTAACAATCATCTGATAACATATCTAATTAAATCACTGCATCATATCATAATTCTGAAAATCAACTAACATTACCAACCACAATGTCATATGAAATAATTGTGTCTACTAATGGAATAACATCATCATCAAAAGTCTAACTAACCAAATCACATACTAACAGTACCATCATAGTCACAAGTAGCAAATGAACGCATAGAAAAATAATAAATCCAAACAATAAGAGGACGGGTATTACAGGGAAAATGTCTCATTATAATCTATTCCAAACTGTTGTTTGTACCCCTTGATCACCAATCATGTTTTGTGCCACTCTATCCTTCCTTCTGCATTGTAGTTGGCCTTGTAGGCCCATTTCACACAAATAATTTGCTTGTTGGGAGGAAAACCAATTGATTCACATGTGTTGTTCCTTTCTATTGCATCTATCTCCCCATCCATGGCCTCACACTATTTCTCCTCTTTCGCAACATCCTCAAAATAAACTAGATCACCATGAGAAAATAATATAAAATTTACATTCTCATCAAATTCTTCATCATACCTTTCATTCTAGTACATCTCCATTAGACTCTTGGTCTTCTTTGGCATTAGGGAGGTGAGAGTGGCATTTGAACTTTCACTACTGTTGCTACTTTGTTCAACATGCTAGTTTAGGAGTTGTTGGGAGCTCTTAGAAGTTTGACCTATGCTTTTAGGAGCCAATATTTTGGCTATTTATAACAATCTTCTTGACTATCTACTTGCTTTAGGAGCTATCACTAGCCATCGAGAGCTTTCAATAGCTCATCTAATGCTTTTAGGAGAGATTGCAAGCTCTTATTGCTAAACTGCATGTTATGTTTCTACTTCTTCAGGAGATATCAGGAGTGGTTTTGAGTTGTCAGAAAATATCACTCCATCTCATTACTCATCCTCTAGGAACTCCACGTCCCTACTAATCACTATCTTCTTGGTGACTAGGTTGTATAGCATGTAGGCTTGGGACTCTTCACTGTAGCTTGTGAAAATAAAATTTTCATCCTTGTCATATAATTTGTCTCTTTTCCTTAGGCACGTGAGCTTATGCTACAAACCCAAACACTCTTAAGTGCTCAACCATCCACTTGTTCTTTGTCCATGCCTCTTGAGGGATTTTGTCATAGACTACCTTTGTTGGACTTCTATTAATTTGAAACTAAATAGTTATTACTATAGCCTCTCCCCAATATTCAATCAGAAGTCCCTTTCCTTTCATCATGCTCCTTGCCATCTCCATGATGGTCCTATTATTTCTCTCAGCCACTCCATTTTATTGCAAAGTATAACTGGTTTTTAACTCCTTCTTGATGTCATTTTTCTTGCAAAAATTCACAAACTGATTGGAGGTATACTCTCCCCCTCTATCTGAATTTAGGACCTTGATAAAACATCCACTTCCCTTTTCATCATGCGCCTTAAACAACAAAAACTTATCAAAAAAGTCATTTATAATGCAAAAATAAACACATGTCTTACGGTTGTAATCATCAATGAAGGTCATAAAATTTTTTATTTTACTAATAGAAATGATTTGCATAGCGCCTACCAAATCCATGTTCACTAGCTCCAATGGTGTTCGTTTCCTTGTAGAGTTTCCCAATTGAAAGGGTTTCCTATGTTGCTTGCCCAAAATACAAAGTTCACACTTAACATTAGGCTCTACTATTCTTGGCAAACAATCAATCATTTTGTTCTTTGGCAAAAGACTTAAACCAACATAGGCTAAATGTCCATATCTAAGATGCCATAGCTTGGGGTTTCTTGAATGGTACTTTTGATGGCTACATGTTTTATTGTTGTACATTTTCCATTCATAAGAAGTGCAACAATGGACCGATATGAGAAACATGTCTCAATCTTCAAAGGAAACATATGATTCTTTGTTATTTTAACTACTACAAATACCTTTGTCCTCTCATTCTTATCATAAATAATACATTAACCCTTCTCCATCAACACATTATATTAATTTTGGATCAGTTTTCCAACACTCAAGAGGTTATGCTTTAACCCAGGAGCAAGAAATACATTTTATATCTCCTTCTTCTCACCTTACTTGGTGTAGATCATAATAGATCCTTTTCCCACAACTAGAACTAATCCATTGTTCCCCATTCTTATTTCTGATTTTATATTTTTATCAATGAAAGAAAACAAACTTTTATTAACACTCATGTGGTTGTTGTACCCATTGTACAAATACTAGACTTCAGGTATTCCTTCTTCACCAATGTTGCAGATGATGAAGGTTGTTAACTGATTTCCTTTAGCAACATTCAAATCAGCCACATTTGCATTTTGTTTTGACTAATCATTGTATTTTTACCAGCACTCGCATAATGGAAAAAATTATGAGAGTAGTAGCATTCAACATTGCTCTTGTCATTCTTCTAATACAAACTATTGGTCTTCTTGCCTTGTTGGGAGCTGGTCTAAGAGTTGCTCTCTCCCTCTTGGTTACTTTCTCATCATGAGCTATCTCCTCTAGAATTTTATTTTCCAGAGTTGCCATGACCTCTACCTCTTGAGCTCCTTCCACTATTGTTTCTTCTCCCCCTTCCTCTTGTGTTTGACTAAGTTTTAAAATCTTGCTTTTGGGAAGAAGTACTAGACCTATTTAGGCACTGCTCATGGGTTTGTAAAGAACCCATCAGCTGATCAACAGATAATGTTGTGAGATCCTTTTCCTTTTCAATGGAAATCACCACTGCATCAAATTTCATGGGTAAGATTATGAGGATTTTCTCCACAATCCTTTGGATCATCTATGACCTCAACACTCACTCTCAATCAGTTTATTAAACTTGAGAGTCTTGTGTGGAAAACTAATACGAACACACTATCCTTCATTTCAAGATTCTCAAACTCTCTTCGAAGCATCTGGAGCTTCACCAATCTGACTTTGGTAGTCCCTATGTAGTTGGTCTAGAGGATTTCTCAAGCTTCATTTACATATTAAGTTGATGCTATTCAAGGAAAAATGGCCTCTATAAAGGCTATTTCTATTAAACTCAATGACTTAGCATCTTTCCTCCTTAACTCCTTCAACTAGGTCTTCTAGTTGTTTGAGAGAGCTACATATGTTGTAGGATCAATTACATCATTAAAGCCATTGATCACAAACTCCCACAAATCATTTGAAACCATTATGGTCTTCATCTTATTTTCCAAAACAGCATAGTTTTGTCCATTAAAGGACGATGGCTACTGCCAACTCCTTCCTTCATCTCCAACCATGTCTCCTACAAGAAAAAAATTAATACCCATAAAAATAAATTCTCTAACTCACAAAGAAATGGGGCCTATGGCTCTGATACCATGTAAAAAACTCAAATGCTCTATTACGATGTCAAATTTTTTGAATGCTCATAAAAACATAGAGTTGAGGCTCTATTTCCCCAAAACAATAGGGGAATACAAATGTGGAATAACAAAGAATAGGAGACACAAATCTTGGCATGCAATATTTTCCTTTTTGTATTAACTAAGCTAGAAATAACAATACATAAAAACTAAACATAAAGCTTCAAAAAATAAACTCTAAGTTGTAGACTACTAACTATTGGGAGCTTTCATGAGCTACTCAACCAAATAGACAATCTTCAAGAACTGCTAGGAGCTCACTACCAGAAGCTACACATAGCTCTTCAAGAGCAATCACTACTCAAATACAAATCAAACATAGTGGTTGGTGTTTATAAATTTTCTTGAATCACATAGAGAACAAAGAAAAAACATTCCTCTATAGATTGTTGCTACTCAAGAACTCTTCTTCCAACTTGACAAAACTAACTACCTTTAATTATTTTTGTCTCTTCAACATTCCCTCTCAAAACTAGAATTTACCTATGAACATTCATTGTGAATTAAAAAATAGCTACCACATTTACTTTTGGAGCTATTAAGAGTTGTAGGGATGAAGATCCCAAAAACTACCATTGAAAAATGGGGGCTCCTGACGAGTAGGTGAAACAGGGGTCTAGTGTGAGAGTAGGCTCAGGAGAAATTAATTTTCCAACAACTAGAACATATCATATTAGCCTCTATATCAATAGAACAAATATTAAAGTTTTAATTTGGCATATAATTTATTAGACTTCATATTAACTCCTCCCAAATTTCCCAGAGAATTCATTATTGATTGCCACCCACTCATGAAATATGGAGTGAAAATAATTCAAAAGATCTATTTGAAAGAATTCATCTAGATGATAACAATTCACAATAATTTATTAGCTTAAAGTTATTATCTTAAGCTATCCTCAAAACACATCGCAACTACCTATTCAATTATCCATTAAGTCAATTTACTATGTGTGATGTCATTATGAACATTAAGCTAAGATATTTTAATAAATTGAATAGATATTTCATAATCTATGCTCAAATTATATATAATATCAAACCCATATATATATATATATAGAATAAGTGCATTGTAATAAGAATAAATAAATAATCTACTCAATCTCATGAAATCAAATATAGTCCAAAACCCACAAAAAAAAAAGGTGTTTAGTTCCATAAGTTATATGAAAGTAGTTCTTACATTTAGGTTTCCAATTATTCTAACACCTTATTCATTTTTATCAAGATCATAATGGAGTGATACCTTGAGTATCAAATTAGCACCAATCCACTAACCGTAGCTAGGTACTATAACCAATATACAACATAGAAAGTTTTAGAATCACATAATAGACCATTCTAATAGTAATGTTACAATATGTTTCATAGTCCATTCACACTAAATTTAATCAATACAATTTTACATTCCAATGAAGCCTCTTTTTTCTATTAGGATATAACATAGTCAAAATTACATTGATTACAAACTCTAAAATCATAAAAAATTAAGGGACTACCTAATACAAATATAGTAAATGATCACACAAGATTGGTTCATGATTCTCTAGGATTAATACACACTTTTATCAATTGTGATTTTTATTAGGGTAACATATCTCATGCAATGCCAGATAAGGTTTATTTCACATATATAATTGGTAATTGTTTTCTCACTCAAATATTTAGCATTTCAAAACAAACAAGATAAACTAACCATTACAAATGCATACAACTTAGATAAAATCTAAATTCTCTAATTATATATATTTTTCTTAGTATAGCAATACAATATTCAATATTAAAATTAAATATAATTATGACATGTAGTTGTTGGCCCATTATGAAATCCTAACTTCTTTAGTGCATTCCTATTTATAGTAAAATATTCATTGGCTAAAACTAAATCAAGGGATTTCATTTAGTCATATTGAAATAAATAACATTTCAAATGATAACCAAGGTTATACTTATAGGTTAAATATATTCATTTAGTACCATCATAGGCCACTAACAAAAGAGATCTTATCAATGATAATAATTGTAGGATATGAATAAAAATGGATGTATTTACTTTTTAAAAGTATTTAGAAATGTTCATGCAAATGTATGAAATCTATGCATACTAGATCTATAATCACCATGTAGGTAAATAATATATAATTAATAATTAAATCTACCGTAAACTATATGAAGTCTATTCCATGAGTACAATTTTATCACATTCTATAAGATCCCTATGTGTATTATTAGGAGTTGATAAGTTGTCCTTACAATAACTCTCTCTCTCTCTAGTCTATTTGTCCCTCTATCTTTCCCACCCTACCTAGACAAAACTCTCTCACTCAAAACCCATCTCTCCCACTTCCTTTCTCTCTCTTAGGATTCTCCCTCTCTCTATCCCTCCAACCCCCTCTCTCTCTTTTAGGATTCTCCCTCCCTCTATCCCTCCAACCCCCCTCTCTCTCAAGTCTCTCTCCCTCCCTCTATCCCTCCCACTCCCTCTCTCTCATTTCTCTCCCTCAATCTATCCCACCCACCTTCTCTCTCTTAGGTTACTCACTCCCTCTATCCCTCCCACTAGGGACCTAGATAATATTATATATTATAATATATAATACTTAATATATACTATATAATATATAGTATATTATAAAATATATTAGTATATATTATATTTTATAATATACTATAATATATTAGAATACAATACATAATACATAATATTATATAATATATATAATATATGATATATTAGTATATAATATACATGTATTATCAATAATAATAATAAATATTATAAATACTAGATGCAACAAATATCCATTGTAATGGATATTCATTTTTTTTATCAAATCAGTAGGCTTGGGAATTGCCTCAAGGTTTCCTTTAAATTTGTCTTGGGGGTGTCATATCTAGAAGGTCACCTAAAAATATGTGTTTAAAAAAAATTCTTAGTTTTCCAAAGTTCATCCTTGTAACTGATGATGTTTTATAATTTAAATTTGATGAAATGAAAAAGGGTTTATTAAACAAATTGTCATCTTTCCACCAATATAAGATATGGCTAATTTTGAATTTAATAGATAATCATTACTGATTTTTTACATATATTACAACTAAAGTCCTAATTAATAGGCCATTAAAAAACTTCGATAATTTTCAAACTATTTAATATTTTTTATTCCAAAAGATTCATCACATTCTATGCCTCCCATACTATTTGATAAATAAATATTAAATTTCATAATTTTTTAACCACGTTAAGGTGGTCAAGAAAACACATTTTAATAATTTTAAAAAGTTCTAATAACTAATTATTTACTTGCAAAAAAGGTAAAAACAAATATGTGGCATATATGGGATTTTTTCCTCTAATTATATTGATTTAAAAAAAAAACAAATTCTTGTACTTAAGTGGGTTAGATATACACATGTTTTTTATTTTTTTCGCAAAAATTAAGTACTACTACATTGAAATTTCAAATTTTCAAAAAATAGATTTATTTTTTTCCACAAAAGGACTAGTATCTTAGAAACTTCATTCAATTTTCTCAAATTTGGTTTACATATTTTTCAAATTATGTTAATAAACTATACAAATTTTTATGTCAAGTTTCCTAACACTATTTTTCTGAATTTTTATTACCACTTAAGGGCCTAGTTTGGTCTACCATGATCGTACATAGACCCTAATAAGAATAAAACTTGATAGAAAAAAATATTTTTCACCTCTATATAACTTTAATGTCATTTTATATAAGTGTAACAACTTTAGACACATTGCAAGGAACTCTAGAAGAAATATTGTTAGTCCTCCTCTACCGAAAAGTTGAAGAAAAAGATCAAAAAGTAGAAGTCATGAATCAGATAATGTATGGAAGAAGCTCTCCGAAAAAAATAAGTCAAAAAATTCAATGATTTCTCAAACTACAAGGGGGTCCTCCCATTTCTTTCTTATTTCATTCATGAAAACCCTAGTGATCTCAACCTAATGATACAATTAGGAAAAGATATTGCTACAAGGTCTCCTTGGTTTTGATTAATAGGGGATTCACCACTAAGAAAATACTTAGAAAGAAAGAGATGAAAATAATATGCAAATCTAGCTATGTAACCATTGATTCAATGAATAAAAAGTGGTATACATTGATTCATACGTCCAAGCTGAAAATTTAGTCCCAGTATTATGGTTTGGCTGGAACTCTAGTATCCTCTAGTGATCTTCTGTAGCTTCTCTTCTATCCAATCTTCAAGTCTAAAAATTTGAATTATTTCCTTTAGGTGAATTTTCATGAAGATGGTGACTTCCTGACAAGTTTAACAACTTTATTCAATCTTACAACCTTGTCTTCAAAGGATCTTCAAGTTTCAAAACACCTAGATCCACAATCACACATCTAGAGGGAGAATTTTTTTGTTTTGTTAGTGGATATGGGTTTGCCTTGGTCAAAACCTGTTTTGGTAATCAAACCTTGAAATAAAATGAAGGAATGATGAATGAACAAATAGGCTATGTTACAACTCACCAAACCCTTGGAATAAAGGCTCAAATCTTGTATGAAATTCCTAGCATGAATGTAGATTTTGAATCTTGATTGAATGCTTGAAACTTGATCTTGAATACTTGCTTGAATCATGAAAACCTACATCACAAATCTAATCTCAAAAAAACACATGATGCTTGATGACTTTGGCATGACGCTTGATTCTTGAATTGATGCCTCAAAATGCTTGATAATCAGCTCTTCAATGTTGTTGATTTTTCTTAAATTATCTCTTGATTATAAATTGTATATATTTCTTGAATACTTGAATTGTTAGATCTTGTTGGGATAAAATATGTGAAATATCCTTATATTTATACTTGTTTATCAATTTTCTTCAAATATCAACCCTACATGTTGACATTAGATCTAGGATAATAAAATCCTACCAAGAATTGAATTCAAAATAGTTCCTAGTTAAATTGGGACTCATACACCAGTTGGGGAATTTAAGTCCCAGTAGGCTAGGCTTGGGACACAAATTTCAATAAATTTTAAGGTCTATGCCATATTTAGGATCAAACCTTGAGACTGAGCTGGGAACCATACACCGAAGGTGGTGTATGAGTTCGAGATCACTAAATCTAGAAGACATAGCCCAAAAACATGAATTATGATTGGTCATTAGTTAAGTGTTAGGATTATCCTCAAATAAATGCATTAAATAAGTGTTGTAGATGCAAAATAGTACGAAATAAGGCATAAAGAAGCCTAATTTTTGTATGAATGGCCCAAAAAAGTGTGAAAATGTAAAGGGATCCATTTTTCTACACTACACATGCTTAGAATGAGAAGAGCCTATGGAATATAGACAATGGTTGCTCAAGCCACATGACTAGAGATACAATTTACAAACTCATAATTTTTAAGAAATTTGAAGGTGGTTTCATGATTCTTGGAAATAATTAAATTACCAAAATATATGGTAAGGGTACTTTAATTATTGATGGTGGTAGAGAAAAGACACATGATGCTTTTATGTTGAAGGTTTCAAGCATAATTTGTTAAGTGTCAGTGAAATGTGTGATAAATTCTATAAGCTATATTTTAAATCTAAAGGGTGTGAAATCAAGGATTCATGTATCAGTTAACTTATTGTGAAAGGAAGCAAGAAAGATAATGACACTTATCATCTTAACAAGTTGAATCATTAGTTGTCTCACTACCTAGAAAAATGAAAGTTTTCTTTGGCATAAAAGGTTAGGACGTGAATTTTTATGATATTATAAAGATTAGATCAAGAGGGATGGTCTAGGATATGAAAAAGATGAATAAACCTCAATCAACTAGCTAAAGCCATGTCATGAAGGGAAGCAGACAAGAATAAAATATAACGCTATGGAGTATTTTACATCAAAACCATTGGATTTGGTTCATATAGATTTGTCTAGACGTAGGAGGACTAAAATTGTACAAAGAGATAGGTATTTCATGATTTTTATTGATCATTGAAAAATGATTACTTGGATAAAAGTTTTGAAAGTGAAACATAGAAAAAAAAGGTTAGGGTTCAAACACAAGCTTTAATACTAAATTTGGACTATTTCACCAAACTTACTATAAATAGAAATGTCAAAATAGGGTAAATGAACCCAACCTATTCTTATTTTTCATTGAAGAGATGAGATACCTCAAGATAAAATCCACTTTCAAGTCTTTGGTGAGTGAATTCTTTAAGGAATCTTGCAATTTCCCTTTTGTGTTAGGACATGGATATGAGTCAAACAACACTTTGGGGAGAAAGATTAAAAAGAGAAAATCAACTCCAAATTACAATATATAAAGTGGATTTAGAATATTTAGCATAAAGATAAAGGAACCTGCAAAATTTCTAGAGAATCTAGAAGGGATAAATATTGTGTACCTCTCAGAAAAAAAGGTGTTTTCAGGAGTTGTTTGGGGGCTCATTCGCCCAATGGAAAATGGGTCCTAGTAAGGCCTTTTCTAGAATGGTTTCTAGGTTCTTGATTCTTATGTTAGCACTTCAGAATTGAATATTTTCATAAATGGAAAGTTGAAAATAAATGTAGGATTTGAGTTTCCATGAGATGAAAAAAATGGTGACAACTTAGATAGTTTTTCAATTTTGCAACTTTGATCAATATTCAATCCTTCTCAAACTATAAATCTACAACATAAAAAGAGAGGGGGAAAATGGTTTTTTTTGGGTGAATAGGGGTTTTCCTTGGTCAAACCCCATTTTGGTAATTAAACCTTGAAATAAAGTGAAATAGCTTGGAAGAAATGATGAATGAAAAACTCAATGTTACAATTCACCAACCCTTAATTAAACGTTGATAATGGAAATTTGTAACTTTCATGAAATGGCTTAAATGGATGTGGATCTTGACTTTGAATATTTTTTTTTAAATGACACTTTGAATGCTTAATTGATTAATAAAACCTAAGTCACAATGTTAACTCCAAAAACATGCATGACTCCACATAACTTTGGCATAATGATTGGATCTTGATTGTTGCAACAAATGATGAAGAAATATTCCCTTGAATGCTCTTGACAATAATATTGACTCTTCTGAATGTTCTTCCAATTGTCCTCTTGAAATCTAATTGAAAACTTCTATTTGATTTGATGAAATAACCTTGTATTTATATACATTTATCCCTAATTTCCCAAAATTCAAATATCATAGGTTGACATTGAATTATTTATTTGAAAATGTTAAAATATGACTAAAATCATAATTCAAATTGGGGTCCTAGGTCATCTACCTAGAACACAAATTCTCCAATGATAATTGTTATGTTAATGTATTAATGGATATTAGGTTTTCCCCTTTAGAAAATGAAATTAATTAGGCTTGGATTTTAATTAAAGTGGCCAATTAATAGTAATTAAGCTCAATATTAATGGAGCTCTAAATAAGTGTGAAAGTGTAATAAATGCATTTTACATCAGTAAAAATAAATCTTTATTGAGTTCATTTTAATATTAATTCTTGATTGAGTGTGAAAATGTAAAAGGGATACATTTTTCTACACTACAAAAGGAAAAGATTGAGTTATTTGATGAGTTTAAGGTATTCAAGGAATTAGTAGAAAATAAAATCAAGACAATTAAGGTTTTGAGAGTAAACTGAGGTGGAGAATTCACTTTTGAGAAGTATAACATATTCAGTAAAGAGCATGTGATCCAAAGGTAGCTCTCTACTACTCTAACTCTATAACAAAAGGAGTTGTAAAAATAAAGAACCACACTATATATGAGATAGCAAGAACTATTATATATCAAGAAAATCTACCTAATATGTATTGGAGAGAAGCTACTCAAATCACTGTATACATTTTGAACATAGTCCAGATCATATGCAAGGATGATAAAACACCATATGAGTTATGGAGAGGAAGAACAAAATTAGTTAGATACCTCAAAATTTTTGGAAGGAAGTGCTTTTTCAAGAGAGATGAAGAAAATTTGGGTAATTTTAATTTGAAAAATGATGAATGCATTTTTCTTGGTTATTCTTTAAAATGTAAAGCTTATAGATGTTATAAAAAAAAATTGAAGAGGATAGTAGAGAATGAAAATGTAAGAGTTGATAAAATTATTTAATCTACTAATATTTTAGAAGTAAAATATGATGAAAAAATTCACAATACTATAAAAAATTAGAAGATGTTACAAAATCACTAACAAAGTATCTTCAGAAAAATCATTTTGTAGACCATATCATTGGAAACAAAAATAGTGGGGTTTAGACCCAAAAGAGACTTGAGAAATCAAATGAGAAAGTACACTTTGCAAATGTTACTATCAAATATCAAGTTGTCATACAAAGAAGTAAGAAAAGTGAAGGATTAGATAGAAGCTATGGAGGAAGAATTGAATCAAATTATGAAGAATGAAACATGGTAACATGTCCCAAGAGGGTATGTGCAGGATCATGATGGGACAAAAAGTGGTGATATGATGGGTATATGTAGGGTATGTGGCTAACAACCTTTTTTTTACCCAAATTTGATGAAATGAAAAGGATTTTTAAAGGAGATTCTCAGATTTCCACAAACATAAATTATGATTTACTTTGAATTTAATAAATAACTATTATTCATTTTCTATTTGAATTACGAATAAAGTCCTAATTAATAGGCTAATTGAAAAACATCTATAGATTTCAAACATTATCACATTTTTTGAATCCAGAACATGTCACATTCTATGCTTTTCATACTATATGATTAATATATATATATATATATATATATTGAATTTCATCAGGTTTTGACCAAGTTAAGGTGGTCAGACATACAAATTTTTATATTTTTTAAAATTTGTAATAAAAAAATTCATAATTAATTATTTACATGGAAAAAATTACAAAAAAATATGTATCACATCCAAACATGAGTCCTCTACTTATATATAAAATATTATAAGAAAATATTATCATTTTTTTGTCATTAGGGTGCTCGGATAGACACCTACTTATGTTTTCCCTAAAATTTAAGTACTATTGCATTGAAATTTCAAATTTTCACCAAATAGATTAAAAAAAACCCAATAGTTTACAAAATACATTCAATTTGCTACAGATTATATTCTTACATATTTTTGAAATAATATAGATTACTTATTTAGATTTTTATGTCAAGTTTCCTAACTCTTTTTTTTTTTTAAATTCCACTTAAGGGCCTTCTTTTCCATGATGATCATACACATAGCCAAGACCTAAAGACAAGAATGTGATTGGAACCAAGTGGGTTTTCAGAATAAAGCTAAATGAAGAAGGTGAAGTTATTTAAAACAACTCAAGATGTGTAAAGGTTATGCTTACGTTGAAGGCATAGAATTTTAAGATATGTTTACTCTAGTAGCAAGACTAGAGGAAATTAGAATGTTCTTAGCTCTTTCAACATTCCAGAACTTCAATGTATACCATGTGGGTGTGAAGTTAGCATTATTGAATGAACAACTAGAAGAAGAGACTTATATTGAACAACCAGAAGGGTTTCAATTTCTTAATAATACATATTATGTTTGTAGATTGAATATATTTTTGTATGGGCTCAAATAAGCCCTTAAAGCTTGATATTCAAGGTTGGATAAATACCTATAGCAGAAAAGATTTTAGAGAGGAATTGTAGATAGTAATTTATAGAAATAGAAGGAGATCAATAGACAATTGTTGTGCTCTATGTAGATGATATCATTTTTGGTGGTAGAATAATTGAAATGTGCCAAAAAAATTAGAAGGAAATACACAATGAATTTGAAATATTATCAATGTTAGGATAATTAACTTTCTTTCTTGGGCTATAGATTGTACAATCAAACAAAGGCATTTTCATTTCTCAACAAAAGTATATAAAGGAGTTATTAAGTTAATTCAATATCAAGGACTGCAAACTAGTTGGAATGCCTATGGTTATAGGATTTAAGTTGAGTAAAGATGATGAATATAATCAAGTAGATCAAACTTTGTAAAAATCCATGATTGGTAGTTTGTTGTGTATGATAGCATCTCAATTAGATATAATGCAAACAATTGGAATAGTTTCCAAATTTTAGACAACACCTAAAGAGACTAGTGTTAAACTAGTAAAGTGAATATTAAGGTATTTGAAGTCTACTAAATATTTTGGATTGATAGATCAAATAACCTAGGAAATCATCTGTAAATATATACTCCATAGAATACGAGAGAATAAAACTAGGCTATTTCATTAGAGAAAATAAATTAAGATGAGATATATTACATAATGTATAAAGTTCCTTATAAAGGCATGAAAATTAGTGGTGGGTGTAAAACTACCTAAAATGGGAAAAAGCTACCCAACTAAATAAATGCAAAAGTAATGCCTAAGTAAACTTAAGTGTAAATTCAATTTACTCTAACACCCCCCCTTCAGTGCAACTTAGGGAGAATGAAGATGCAAAAATGAAAAAAAATACAATATGGATCTCAGCTACACAACCATGTTAGGTACCCATTCAAAATGCAATATCCCACAACCAAAGAAAAGGAAAAGAACCTTGTGGGAGAAAAACCCCCTCAAAAAGAGAAAAGAAAATAAAAATGATGCATGGATGGACTCAATCATCCCCCCAAGGACTACATACATCATGTATATACAACAATCAATATCCCTCCCATAAGAGGGAAAGCAAGAGACTAGATAGCCCCCCCACAATGTGTAATCACCTATAAAAATGGTAAGTTCTTGAAGAAAAAAATAATCCAATGCCAACAAAAAAATTGTCTCCCTTTTGGAAGAAACAAAACCAAGTACAAATGTAGGAATGCTTCCCACTCCACATTAGAATTGAAAGAAAGAAGCATGAAAATGTATGCTGATGTCTCTAAAATTTCTCATGTTTTTCCAAGATCTTTGAAGATGATGCCACAAACTAATTAGGAACATGCCCAATGACAATAGAAGGTGACAAACAAGATACCATTGAAAAGTGATGTTGACCAATATCCAAAGATAGAGATCTTTTGAAAATAGTTGTTTAATAAGTGTCATCAAAGAGGAGAGATAACCCATCAAATGTGTCCTCCAAGTTAGTAATATGAGATTCCATGAACAATGAACCAATGTTCGGTAAATACGAATCCCAATTAGGAAGACAATGAAATACTTGTAATGAATCACTAGATGTGCTTAGTGAATCATTAACACAAGATGAACGGTCCTATTGAACAAGAATGATATGATCCTCAATCAATGAATCTGCACAATGAATCACTGAAGGTGAAGATACATCAATTGTCCCTAATGGAGAAGAAGGAGCAACTAAAGATTTAAACTATTCCAAAACTTAAAACTCCTACATAGTATCATGATCGTAACATATCCTATCTGAAAAATGAAGAGACATAAGAAAATATGAAACAAGATCATCTAGGAATAGTTGAGTGTTAGGATCTCTATGTATTTACCAAATTTTAGTCCAAATAGTATGACACTCAAAATGATCAATAGCATTCAAATTGGCATCATCAATATGCATCACAATAACTCCTAAGACATGATCCCTTTTTCTATTCCATGCAAATTTCTTATTATCAGTACCAGGAAGGGGAACAAGATTATAAATATGTGGTAATAAATGAAGCCATCTGAGATGTTTTATGATACCATCTCTCCATTGTTTATAGTTTCCCCTTTTCAACATAATCACAAAAAGATGAAATAAAAAATAATAATCAACTATGATAAATCTCCAAGAATGAAAAGACATTAACCTTCAACAATAATTATAAACTCCCAAATACTACAAATGAAGCCTTCTCAAAATACTTCAGGAAGGAATAATGTGAAAAAGGGCTGAGAATCTAAAAAAAAATGAACAAAAAATTTAACATGCCTTATTGTGTTCTCATACCAAATCACAAGCCAAATTTGAAATCAACTCACCAAACAACTCCAAAGAACACAACAACACCAATCACCTCACATAAGTAAGAGAGGCTCTTGTGAGACTTACTTACAACAATCAATCACATTGCAATGCTATATGAATAGCAAAAAGCTTCCCTAAGCTACTAATTTAGCATTAAAGTTCCAAAAGAACTACAAAAAACTAGCTTGGGCCCACCTCCTTTCACTCCAGAAAAGTAAAACCCTAGATAGATATTTTGTCTCAAAATTTATAAAGTATAAAGTTTGAAAAAAAATGCCTTCTACACAAAGAATGAAATTCCTTAGCTAATGAAAAATGTGCTTCCTCTCCTTCCACAAATAGACATGCCTTAAAAAATATGCTTGCAGCCTCTTTCGCAACAAAAGAATGATGCCTCTTATAACCACCTTGATTAGGAGATAAATTACACCCCCTTTCAAATTCAAATGCCTCTACAAAAAAAATCCTCTTTGCAGATGTTGCAGTCTCCAAAATTGTGGGGTTCAAACAGAAAACAAAATGCCTCATGTAGGTGGAAATTGTGGCCTCCTTACTGCAAATTGTGACTTCAATACATAGTTTAAAGATGGTGTGGGTGGAGATGATGTTTTTCCTATAGGATGCCATGGTCTTCAATGAAAATCAACCAAAATTTGTGATGCAGGAGCATACTTGGTTCTTGGTAATCTTGCATCAACCAAAAAATATTTTCTTTTAGTTTTATTTTTTTCAGTTCTTGTACAGTTTATGTTGGTGGATTCATCATATTTTCTCACCAGAACTTGTGGATCTTGGTTTACATCATCAACATGTTCATCTTCATTATTCCAAGATATGGTCATGATTGGATCTTTTTTTGGCAAGTTACCGCTTTTGGAATGTAGTGGTAGTTTCTTGAATCAACACTAGAATAAGTTCAAACTTTTTGGCTACTTCAATCATTGTGGATCATTCCCATGACTTGCATATATGAATAGTGTGATTTTAATTATTTTGTGGAGTGTCCCCAGCCTTCATTATAGGTCCACACTTCATCTTATGCACTTTTTGAAGAGTAATTCAAATTTGAGGCCCCCCTATTCATGTTCACGTTACATTTTATTTCCTTGGATTATTTGATGATCTTTGACTGATACAGATGATTCCAGAATTGCAAATATGATATAAAGCTAGATATGATATAAGGTAGATTAAGATAAATTTGATTTGTAATATTTTTTGCATATAGGAGCATCTTGTAATGTTGTATTTTAAGCATGTTTTATTAGGCCTTTGAGTTGAATCTGTAAGCCTAGATGTTGTCAGCCAAATGTAATTGAGATTTATGTTAATGAGCATAATTGAATCTGCATTTGCCTCCATATTTTGTGTTGATTTTGTTGTGTTACTCTTGTTGTACAGTCTAGATTGTTCTCTTTTAGGACCCTCCTACCGTGGCTACATTATATTGGTATCAGAGCAAGATTTGATCTATGTGAAGTTATCAAGATTTGGAGAGTCCTATTGAATATTTTTTGTGGGGTGGCGGATTGAGGATCTGACCTATAGTTGCAGAGGACTTTGTGTAAATATGATTGGAAGAATAAATGGCAGAGGAAATGGAGTATGTGGAAATGAAGAACTAGCTATGATGGAGATGAGGAATTGTTGCCATATTAGGTGTAGTCAAAATGGCCTAGAGCAAAGGCCGACCAATTTATGATGTGAGTGATGAAGATGTAGAAGTATAGGGAATTGTTTCCATATTAGGTGTAGTCAAAATGGCCTAGGATTAGATCGACCAATTGATGATGTGGGTGATGAAGAGGTAGAAGTACAGGAAGAAAGTGGAAGAGAAGAGAACCCTTGCCTAGATCATGGACAAGAGAGGTTCATAAGAGACCTAACCATAGCGAATACAAAACCCCATTTCGATCCACTAGATTATAATGGTAAGATGGATTCAAAACAATTGCTTGATTAGATCACATAGATGGAAAATTATTTGAAATTTGATGGTACCACTAAAGATAAGAAGGTGAAATATGCTTGTATAAAGTTGAGAGGACATGCATCCCTTTGGTGGGAACATTTGCAAACATATAGACAAAGAAGAGGAAAGGAGAAGATCAAATCATGGGATCAAATGGTGAATAAGTTGAAGAAAAAGTTTATGCCTGTAGATTATCAAATTAGTTTATTTCAGAAGTTGCAAAATATAAAGCAAAAAGAATCAAGTGTGACAAAGTATACTAAGGAATTCTATAAGTTTAATATCAGATCTAGACACTTAGAGGATGAGATTGAGCAAGTATTCAAATATGTGAATGTGTTAAGGTCATCTATATAGGATGAAATTTGTTTGATCAAGTTGGTTAGTGTGGAAGAAGCATATCAATGTTCCCTAAAGGTAGAAGGGAAGTTGAACAAAAGACATGAGTAGAGGCAGAGAGGAAGAGGTTGAAAATATCAAAGAGGAAGAAATTTTACAAGAGGATGAAGAGGATTTTTTCTAGACCAGAATAAGGATAAGGAGGTCAATAAAAATGATAATTTGTATCCTAGAAGTGATGGAAACTCTTACAGAAAAGGAGGATATAGTGGTTATCGAAATGATGGTAATAGAAGAGATGATAAAGGAAAAGAGAAAAGAGTATTTAAGGGAACTTGTTATAAATGTGATGGAGAAGGACACAAAGCATTTGAATGTAATCAGGGAGAAAAAAATAGAAAGACTAAGAAGAATAGAAGAACAACCTTTGTTGAGGAGGATCATGTTGAATCATCTAACAAACAGGAAGGAGAAGTGTTTGTGAATAGAAGAGTATTGTGTCAAAGTGAGTTGGAAAAGGAGCCATTATAGATAAATAATTTTTTCAAACTAGATGAGAGGTAGTTGGAAAATGTTGAAAAGTGTTGCAAAGTGTTTTTTGATAGTGGAAATTTTTAGAACCTAGTTTCTAAAGAGATGGTTACTAAATTGAAGTTGGAAAGGTTGAAACACTTGAAGCCCTATCAGATTGCTTGGATTCAAGATGAGCATAAGATACTAGTAAGTGAACAATGTTTGGTGAAATTGAAGGTAGAAAGTTACCATGATGAAGTTTTGTGTGATATCATGCCTATGTATATATGCCATGTTTTGTTGGGAAGGCCTTGGCAGTATGATAGACATACTATTCATGATGGAAAGAAGAATATATACACCATTATTTCTAATGGGATGAAGTAATCCTTGTTGCAATTGGAAGATGTTCCTAAAGTTGAGGTTTGTACAAATGCTAGGGTTTGTCTAGTTGATTGAAGGATATTCCTTGATGGGCTGACACATGCAAATTTGTGCTATGCCTTGGTTCCTAAGAAGGCTAAATACTTGAAGCATTGAGAAGAACACCTGGAAGAGATAAAGGATTTGCTTATAGAGTATGAGGAGATCATTTCAAATAATGTACCTGATGGAATGCCACCTGTAAGGAGTATTAGTCATTGTATGGATCTGATTTTCGGAGCTAGTTTTCCTATTAAAGTAGCACACTAGATGATACCGACCGAGAATGAGGACTTGAATAGAAAAGCACAATAATTGTTGAGGAATGGTTTGATCAGAGAAATCTAAAGTCCATGTATAGTACCTATTGTGTTAGCACCTAAGAAGGATGAAGAATGAAGAATGTGTATAGATTCAAGAGCCATAAGCAAGATCATGGTGAAGTATAGATTTCCTTTGCCTCAGATGGATGACATTATGGATTGTTTGAGTGGATATCATCATATTAGAATCAGAGAAGGGGATGAGTGGAAAACAACATTCAAGAAAAATGAAGGATTATATGAGTGATTGGTGATTCCTTTTGGACCGACAAATGCATCGAGTACTTTCATGAGGTTGATGAATGAGGCATTGAATAAATTTTTGTGTAAGTTTATGATTGTGTATTTGAATGAAATATTGATTTTTTATAAGAGTAGGGGAAAGCATTTGTTGCATATAAGACAAGTTTTTTAGAGGTTGAAAGAAGAGCAGTTGTTGGTAAACATTAAGAAGTGTAGTTTCATGAAGGAAGAATTGGTATATCTGGCATTTGTGATATTTTAGGGTGGATTGAAGATTGATCTTAAGAAGGTAAGATAAATTTTTGAGTGGCCTACACCATATAGCATTTGTGAGGTGAGATCATTTCATGGATTGGCTAGTTTCTACTAAAAGTTCATTAGGAATGTCAGTTCTATCTATAGTCCTACGATAGAAACAATGAGAGGAGATAGGAAGGTTTTTACGGGGATGTCTGGAGCAGATTGAATTTTTGAATTGTTGATGCAGAAGGTCACTGAGTAGCCTATGTTGGCTTTACCAAATTTCAATAAGGTATTTCTAGTATACTATGATTCAAGTGGAAATGCAATTGGAGCAGTATTGACTCAAGAAGGGAGCCTTGTAGCTTATTTCAGTGAGAAGTTGAATGATTCCACAAGAAGATATTTAGTGTATGATCAGGAATTTTATGCCATAGTTTAAGCCTTGAAGAAGTGGAGACATTATTTTTTTCCTAAGGAGTTTGTGTTGTATACAGATCATCAATCATTGTAATATTTGAACAGTTAGGGTAAGTTGAATCAAAGATACATGAGATGGGGATAATTCTTTCAAAGTTATACATTTTTTTTTAAGCATAGGAGTGGAAAGTCAAATAGAGTTGCTTATTCTTTGAGAAGGAGGAATTTACCGATAGAGATGAGGGTGGAGGTATTAGGCTTTGATGAGTTGAATAACTTCTATTAGGGAGACCCAAATTTTGTAGAACCTTAGAGAGCTTGTAAAGGACCAGTTTTAGACAATAGGAATTAGTGGTTGGATTATTTCATTTGGGTAGATATGTTCTTCAGAGGACATCAGTTGTGTATACCCCAGATTAGAATAAGGGATAACTTTGTGAAAGAGAAACATAGTGGAGGATTTTCAGGACACTTTGGAATTGATAAGATAGCAACCTTGGTAAGTGAGAATTACTTTTGGCCTCAAATTCATAAGGATGTTAGGAGATTTTTGCAGAATTGTAAATTTCTCCAAGTTGCAAAAGGGAGTACGCAAAATGTTGGATTGTATAAGCCTTTTACAGTTCTGAAGAGACCTTGGGAGGATATCAATATGGGTTTAATACTTAGTTTTCCAAAGATGCAAAGAGGTAATGATCTTGTATTTGTGGTGGTAGATAGAATTTCTAAGATGACACATTTCATACCTTGTAAGAAGAAGACAACATATGAATTTCATGTAGTAGAATTATTTTTCAAAGTAGTTAGGTTACACAGATTACCTAGGAATATTGTGATGTAGTAGGGGGGATCCTACAACACAACTAATCAAAAATTCAACAACCAATCAATTATTCGATCACTAAGTTCTCCATTTCACTCTTTCTCAACCAAATCACACTATTTCCTTATAGCATTGGCATACCACTAGATCCGGTATCTTTTCACTAACACACCCTTTCAACTCATAAATCAACACACATTAGAGACCCATCCTAGAGCTTTTCAATATGTCAAACAATCACAAATAGTTGTTAGGTACCAAACTACTCAAAACAAGGATTTCTCACTTTCTAGGCCTCAGATTAGGCCACTTTTACAAAGGGACCACCTTGAAAACTTTTCCAAAACTTTTTAAACATTGGGGAAGCACTTAATACCTATGAAAACCTTAGATTCAATCATTATATCTTATAAATTCAATCATTCACTAGCCAAACCAAGAAACCATCTTCCAAGGCTTAGAAAACTTAGGTTTTATTGAAAGTAGCACTTCCCAACCAACCCAAAGCCTATTAATTTCTAAAACCAGTCTAAAATAGTCCACATATGCTCAATACAACATAAAATAATGCTACCCAACTCAAAAATTCAATTTTACTTATCAAAACCTCATGTTTCTAAAAGAAAACTCACTTTTACACACAAGGGTTTCACACCCATCTCACTTTCAGACCTCCGCAACACTAACACATCATTTCCTCACCTTATTAATATTATTGAGGACCCATTACTCAAGTTATAGAGGCTATAGAAAAAGGAATGGGTCAAAAAGCCATTTTTATTGGTTCAAGACCCTAAAATTTGAATGTTCAGGCTGGTTTGAGTAATTTGTTGATAAAATGCACACAACATAATAAAAAACATTCTAAAAGGATTCAAAAAAATTTAATTCACCCTAATACTAAAAAGCAACAAATTTTAGTCAAAATATTGATGCAAAGGTTGTACAAACTACTGCTATAGCAGAAAAAATAGAAAAAAATGAGTGAAAAACATAGTTTCTTGTATTTCAATCCCTCATAATGTTTCAACAACCCTCCATTCAAGTTTCTCATGGATTTTAATATTTTTTCCCACCTAAAACAAACCTCTTCAACTTCTGAAACTAATATTTGAAAGAGGTGACCATTGGTCTCCCTCTTTAGTGCACTTTTACAAGCTTATATTATTCTAATTTAACAACTTAGCATTTCTTTGCACATTTTAAAAACTCAACCACCTAGACACCTGAGTACTATGAAAAAATGACTAATTACATCAAAAAATGGCCTTATAGACCTTATTTTAGGAAAAAATGTACAAAAAACTCTAAAGCTTGGACCTTGTGAGCTTGTCTTGACAATTTTGCACCAATGGTGTTCCTACACCATATTGTTTCAAAAAAGGGTATGTGCAGGATCATCATGGAAAAAACAGGCCCTTAAGTGGCAAAAAATTTAGAAAAATCAGAGTTAGGAAACTTGACATAAAATTTTGAATAAGTTATCTATATTATTTCAAAAATATGTTAGAATAGAATCTGTAACAAATTGAATGTAGTTTCTAAACTGCTAGGTTTGTTTAATATATATATATGTGTGTGTGTGTGTGTGTGTGTGTGTGTGGTGAAAGTTTGAAATTTCAATGTTGTAGTACTTAAATTTCAAGGAAAAAATAAGTAGGTGTTTGTCTAACCTTCCTAACTAGGATAAAATGATAATAATTTTTAATAAGATTTTAGATATAAGTAGAGGACTCATGTCATGATGTGATGCATATTTTTTTGTAATTTTTTTCTAAGTAAATAATTAATTATGACTTTTTTATTACAACTTTTAAAAAATATAAAAATCTTTTGACCACCTTTACATGGTCAAAACTTCATGAAATTCCTTTTTTTTAATCTTATAGTATACAAAGTATTGAATGTGACACATGTTTTGGATTCAAAAAATGTGATATTGTTTGAAAGCTATAGATGTTTTTCAATCAGCCTATCAGTCAAGACTTTAGTCATAATTCAAATAGAAAATGAATAATAATTACTTATTAAATTCAAAGTAAACCATAATTTATATTGATGGATAGTTGAGAATCTTCTTTAAAAACCATTTTTGTTTCATCAATTTTGGGTAAAAAAAGGTCATCAGCCACATACCCATCATAATGCCACTTTTTGGCCCATCATGATCCTGCACATACCCAAAAAAATGTAAATTTTGTTGGTTACTTTTGGAGGACACCTTCGAAGAAGGTTAAGAAGTATCTAAAGTTTAGCTCTACTTTTCACCCATAGACAGATTGATAGAGAGAGATAGTGAATAGGAGTTTTAGGGAATTTTTTGAGATGTTTGGTTGGAAAGAAGACCAAAGGTTGGGATTTAGTGCTTGCACAGGCAAAGCTTTCCTACAATAATTCAGTAAATGGGAGTACAGGAAAGACACCTCTTGATATTGCTATTGGAGTTCATCCTAGAGGTATATCGGAGTTGAGAGGCATCAGTATGGAAGATAAAAGTAGTGTAGAAGAAAAATAATTTGCAAAGTAGATGAAGGCAGTGCATACTCAAGTGAAACAACAATTGGAAGACACCAATGAAAATTATAAGGAGAGAGTAGATGAAAAGAGGAGGCATAAGGAATTCAAAATTGTAGATGAATTGAGGGTATATTTGAGGAAGGAAAGGTTTCCATCTGGTACATACAATAAAATATTGAAGAAATTTGATTCAAGAAATGCATATGAAGTGGAGTTATCAAACGACATGGGAATATCACCTATATTTAACATTACTGATCTACATCAGTTCCATGAAGTAGAATTCAGTGATGAAAGTGGAACAAAATTGGAGCACCAATTTCCTAAACAGTAGTCAGATGAGGTTGAGGAGATTCTAAATATCAAAGATGAGAGGAAGACTCGTTGAAGGCAGTGCAAAGAATATCTTGTGAAGTGGAAAGGTAGACCAATGGATGATTCTTCTTGTATTTCTTAGGCTAAGTTAGACCATCTTGGTTTTCCTTTAGCCCTAGCAAAGTGAGGGACTCACTTTTCCATAACCCCATATGTTTGATGTAGGAGGATCCTTGTTTCATAGCAATCTTGCATCAACCAAAAATATTTTTTTTTTAGTTTTTTTTCTTGTTCAGTTCCTATTAGTGGATTCATCATATTTTCTCACCAAAACCTATGGATCTTGGTTTACATCATTGACATGTTCAACTTCCTTATTCTAATATTTGGGTGTGATTGGATCTTTTTTTGGAAAGTTATCACTCCCAAATTTAGTGGAAATTTCTTGAACCTAAACTGAAATAATTTCAAACTTTTCAGCTAGTTCAATCATTGTGGATCATTCTCATGACTTGCAGATTTGAACAATGTGATTTTAATTGTTCTGTGGAGTGTCCCTGACCTTCATTATAGGTCCACACTTCATCTTACGCACCTATTGAAGAGTAATTCAAATTTGAGGCTGACCTATTCATGTGCATGTTACATTTACTTTCCTTGGATTATGTGATGATCTTTGGCCAACATAGATGATTCAAAAGTTGTATATATGATATAAATCTTGTAATCAAACATTGGAATGGTAGTAGTTGATAAGGTAGATTAAGATAGATTTGATTTGTAATATTTTGCTTGCATATAGGAGTATCTTGGAATGTTGTATTTTAAGCATGTTTTATCAAGCCTGTGAGCCAAATCTGTAAGCCCAAATGTTGCTAGTTTAATGTAATTGATATTTTTTTTAATGAGCATTATTGAATCTACATTTTCATCCATATTTTTTGTTGCTTCTATTTTGTTACTCTTGTTGCACAGTTCATATTGTTCTCTTTGAGTACCCTCCTACCATGGTTGTGTCAATCTTCCTCTTTAATAGGTGAATCCATGGCACCATATACTCACTTTCCAATTCAGAGAAAGTAACATGTTCCTTACATAAGAAAACTAGGCCGCCAAGAGTGATACACCATCCTCCAAAATGAGCCTTCAACTGGAACAAAAATTGGTGTGCTCTACCACAAAACTCATTTCCGAAGCAAGTGCTTGGTACATGGTGTGTTTTAAAGATATTAAAAGTTCTTGATATGGCAAACTTTGAATTGGCCAAGTTCACCTTAATAATTTTTGGCTCTATGCAAAAGCAATCACTTCCTACAATCTGTAAAAAATAATTCCCTCTTATATGTGTAACAGCTAGGCAGTAAATTCCAAACTCTAAACAACAAAACAAGTGCCCTAGCATAAAATAAGGCCTGCAAATGGAAGATGAGGGGTCACCTCAAGTTTGAAATGCTTCTTGCAACTTCACAAAATGTGGCCACTAGAAAGAGAAATCACAAGCCTCCAACAATATGCGCCTCTCCATAAACCCTGGCAGAAACATATTTCCCATGTCCTCTTCAAGAGAATAAAAATCATTCCCTTTAATGAAAAAAAAATAGCTTCTTCAGTATATGATTAAATTGTGTTCCCAATAAGAATTAAAAATCACACAAGCAACACAAAATTGAATTAATTAGTGTAGACACTGAAAAATATCCTAATCATTGTCATACACTTAAATCAAGTTCATTAGCATCATTTCCTCTTTATTTATCCTCTTTCACTTAATTAATTAAATTGGGTGAATTCATATCTTTTCGCACTAACACTTCATGTCATTAAATTAAATACATCAAAATATTTAATTTAATCTTCTAAGTCATCTTATTTAATTAAATAACCCAAAGTCATTTAATTAAATACCATTTCACCGCTCCCTATTTATTAAATAATCTAATTTAATATCTTTTAAGTCTTCTAATTCCCTAATTGCATAAATTAAACATTATTTAATTCACAATTAAACTTATATTTCTCTAATCAAAGGGAATATTCCCATAGAGTATTCTTTATCCTTTTTACATAATTAAAACTTTGTTTTAATTTGTAAAATTACCATTTTCCTCACCCTAATGGAATATTCTAAGGAATATTTCCTCTCCTCTAATCAACTGACTTAGCTTCAAAAGAAAGTTAACCCTTCAACCTCCTAAAAAAGTTACCTTTGACCTATGTGAGGAGGTCAAAAGTTTGTTTATTTGAGGAAATTGTGAGCCTTTGATTAATCTTCATCTTGCATTATCATCTATTGATGGGAATCCATGATCCATGTGTCTCGTCCTCTTCATCTTGAACCATTTATTGAGCTTTTTGATCTAAACCATCCACTCTTCATTTGCTCTCATATAAATAGATCATTATTTGGAGACAAATGGATCCATCTTTCATACAAACTTATGTTGTTAAATTCACTCACATTCATACTTTAAATTTGCATACAATTAGACTATTTTCAATTTATTTTAGTTGTATATTAGCTTCAAGCTTTCATTAATGGATTCCATGCATCCAAATAAATTAGGATTTTCATCTTTTAGCATCATTTTAGCTTATATTAGCTTAGAAATTACATAATTAGATATCATTTATAGAATAAAATCATGGTAACTTAGCTTGCATCATTTTTATTTTGTGCATAATTTAGGTTTTTCATACACCATCATAGTTTCATCAATTCTCTTCCATAGAATCAATTGAGACAATCTCACTCTCACAAGATTGGGAAAGGATCATCGGTCCACATCAATGCAACACCAATTCCACATCAATATAAAGTTTCAATAGATTAGAGTAGATGTTGAGGCTACAAAGCCCCTTTTACTACCACCTGTGTGGCAATAAATATCTTCCTTTCTTCCATAAACTACTATTTCCCCATGATCTCAAGGCAAATCAAGATTCCTAAGCCAAAGTCTACCAGTCCTCATTTTAGACTTAGGCATCTCACTCCAAAAGCTCTTAAGAAACACCTTTGAGAAATTCACAAAAATAGAAACAAGTTGGTAATAAACTTTTATAGACATGCTTCAAGGTATAGTCCGGAATTGTTTGCATTCTTTTGGAGTCAAAATATTGGTCTTTTTCATCATCCTCAACTCCTCTAAATGATTCATAAAATAGTTAAACTCTATAGAGGAAATTCACAAAAAATTTCCTTTAGACATAGGAATCATAGAACAAAGTATAGTCGAAAGTGGGAATCCATATTCTACTACAACAGTTACACTTTTTTGAGAAAATTTTATGCTCAAGCTAGGAGAGCCCAAATAGGTTTGAAAACTCCCCTTTGTCCTCTCATTTTCTAGAACTTGAAAATTTTATAGGTCTACCATCATTTTCATTACCTTAATCTTATTGAAACAAAGCTTCACTTTACTAGATGATCTCATGCAAAGTAAGGATCCCTAAATGAAGGTCAACTAGTTGTCACCATAAACTAAGACATTGTAGTGCAAAAAAAATCAACAACGACATTTAGGTACTCTCTGAAAATAGAAACAAGTTGATAAAATTTTATGAATGCACATTGAGAAAATATCCTGATATGTACACTTTCTTTATGAGTGAAAACCCTCATCTTTTTGAAGAGAAACAAGTTGTCTAAATCATTGAGTCTTTAGGATTTTAACTTTTTAGAAGTATAGCATTATTCTCATTACCTTGGTATTGTCAAAATGAAAGGTTCACTTTAGGTCAACATTGGATCCAAAATTTCACTCACCCCTTCATCAAATTCCTTCCTTCACCTCACCTATCTTTGCAAAATTTCAAATACACTAACACTTCGGGACTTAAAACATCAAACCGACTTGCTATCTTAACTACTTTATATGTGAAATGTATCCTTTTCCATGTACTTAGTTGAGATAGTTATCATCTTTGAACCATTTTATCTTGAAGGTTACAAGTCTACCATAAATATTTATAAGATCATTATCAACCTTTATCCCAACATCAAAACATCAAACTTAAGTCAAAAGTGTTGTCCCAAAATGCTTGCAAAGATCACTCCCCACATCACCCATATTTTCATCCCACATTTTCATCATTGCTCCCAAAAGACTTAGAGTGTCCCTTTGAGCTAGGTTTGAGTCAGCTAGAGAGTTCAAACATTACAAAACTCAAAACAACTCTCCCATAGCTAACAATAAATTAAAGGAAAAGCTGAGAATGCAACACAAGAGAATCATAGAAAAAAAAAGTTACATTTACCTCAAATGATCCAAATCCTTTAGAATTTAATCTTATAAATCATGTTAGATTGTCACAACAACCACCATCTCCTTCAAGACCATAAAAAATTGAAGATGTCGCGAACAACCCATTTGAGATCACTAGGGAATAACGTTTAGAACATCAATTTTTTGTAGAAAACAAATTTAACACTGGATTTCACAACTCCATCACAAGTGCTAAGTCAACCTTATATACCTAGTCTTTCAACCAACCTTTCTAAATATTTTTGTCACACCTTACCATTTGAAAGTAATAAACTTGTGGGTACTCTTGAAACTAATTCTCAACCTCCCATAACCATTTGGACACCTACCTTTTGTGCTCCTTCCATTCCAAATGATCCAAAACAACTACTCACATCACTTGAACCTCACTATTCCACCACCACTTCGACATTTTAGGGAAACCCAAGTCTCCATCCACACCTATGATACCACAAGTATGACTACTATCATGCAAAGTAGTACAAACAAAAAATCTCAAAACACCACACTAGGGCATGCCAATACCATACCACAAAATCAACCCTCAACGCAGCTGGGGACATCTTTATGCAACCCTCTAAGGGGTTTATCCATTCCATCTACCATTAGACATCATCTCCTATTAATCCACCTTAATGCAATCCCTTGGTTACAAATTCTATCAATCATGTAAGTACCTTGATCACGAATCCTTTGTTTACATATTTTGCACAAGTCAATTGTCAAAGCATAGGACAAGGGAATATTTTCAATCAATGGACTGAAGGTCCTAGTGTGTCATTTCCATTACAAAATTTAATATGATATTTTCCAACAACACCCTTTTCTATGCCAAATCAACTATGACCTCAAACATACATTCCTCCACCTCATTCTACCATATTGCAAGGAGTGTAAAACCAAGGGTATCCTCCACCTTTCACTACTAGTCCACTAATCACTCAAAACATCAATCTCTCTAATCCTTCACAGATGTATCAACAACCACCTAATCCCACATTGTAAGCACATTTCCTAGCTCTATATAAAGAACAACAAACTTACCAACAAGACGTACAACAACAAAAACAAGCATCCTTAGCACAACAATATTATCAAGCAAATAAGCAGCTTTAGCATCTCAACAAGTACCCTTAGGAAAACAATAGCATCAAGCTCAATAAGTAGCCTTTGCACAACAACAACATCAAGATCAACAAGTAACCTTAGCACAACAACAACATCAAGCTCAAAAAAAAGCCTTCGCACAACAACAACATCAACAATAGCAAGTGACCATTACCCAGTAAGCTCAGCAAGCAACTTTAGCATCACAACAATCCATGCATTATCAACAAGCAAAAAAAGTAGCTTTATTAGCACAATAACAATAGGCCAAAAAACAAGCCCTAGTGGCACAACAACAACAAGCTCAATGACAAGTCTTACTAGCTCGGAATATGCCCCACAACAACAGCAAGGATCATATTTTCCTCATATGAACATCATCAATCCAAACACATCAGGAACATGTTCATCACTTTCAAAAAATTTTACACCTTCATACACCCCATATAACTCATCTCTCATCCCATCATATGCTCCTCCACCCAATCCACAAGATGATCTCACATCACAATTAAAAACACTATCACAAGAAATGAAGGACCTTTGCATGGTAAATACAAAGAAACCTCATACAAAAAACTTGTGTCCTTACCTGTTTGATTGAAACTTTAGAAATGGTACCATTCCCTCCTTGTTTTGAAATCCCAAAATTTGACAAATATAGAGGGAGAGGGAGTCATGTTGACCATATCAAAGAATTTAATGTCATGTCAATGGAAGTGGCTTACAATGACTCATATGTAATGTGCTTTTTCCCTCAAATTTTAATAGGTATTTCTATGGATAGGTTCTCTCATTTTCCTCCTAGTATCAAAAGTTTTCAAAAAATCACTAAAAAATTCATCTATCACTTCTCCTTCAATCTTGACATCGACGTTAGTCTAGAACAATTTTATACTCTCAAACAAAATTTAGTAGAAACCTTTTCAAATTTCTTACAACGATGGATACAAAGAGCTAGTAAAAGCAATTGACCTCATCCTAATAAACAACAAGTGGGAATCATCATAGCCAACCTTGATCCAAATCTATCATTCCTCTTTAAAATGTAATGTATCACATCATATGACAAGCTTGTTCCAAGATTCCTTAACATTGAAGGATCCCTAATCTCATAACAAAATACTCAAGAGCTTAAAAATAAAATTGTCCTTCAACCATTTCAAATGAGAAACCTCGTGTATGGGCTAAGAAAAAAATGTAACAAACAACATATGGTGTAGTAGATGCTAAGTTCATACTAAGTGCTCCTAGACCCAAAAATAATCAAATTGATAACATCCAACCAATTGTAAAACAAATGATACCACCTCCGAACAATTAGATCAATAATGCCAACATGCAACCAAGGAAAATCGGTAATATGAATAACTATCCCAAATTCAAGTACACATAGTTACTAAAACCTGTCGAGACAATCATGAAGAAATTGATAGAGTTGAATTTGATCAGTCCCTAACTTTTAAAAATACCAATCTTGAATGACAATAAAATCTATCTTGGTACAATGAGCATGATCTCTGTGATTTTCATGAAATCAAAGGATATAAAATAGAAAATTGCATAAAACCAAGAAAATCATCCAAGATCTCATCAAGAACGATACCATATCTATTGAGGTACTAGTTGGAAACCAATATCTCAATATATACAAGAACCCTATGCCTAATCATAAAAAAGCTAATAATAATGGTAAACCTAAGGATTACACTAATTTTCAATATGCCTATTCCAATTTTGTTGCCTCCTATGATAGCATTATCACTGTGGTCACCATCACAAGACCTAGCATGAAATGTGGAGTCACCACATGATGTGGAAAAATAACGGTTCAAGGAGTTGTTCTAGCTCAATCTAGGACATAGCCTACTTTTCCTACATATAATCATAGCCAGTACAATCTTGTCAATTAGCTTAAACAAACCCCCGCTTAAACATCAATTTTGGAACTTCTAAAATTATCTTCTGTACACATGAAAATACTAGAAAAAGCCATGTATGAGTCATTTGTTCCTAAGAACATTTATATCGATTAGTTTCAATATATGGTAGGGCATATCACCAATCATCTTCTCACCTTCTTTAAACAAGATTTACTATCGTAACCCTCTCATAACTATGCTTTACATCTTGATGTTTTCATCCATAAAAACAAGGTCAAAAGAGTCTTGGAAGATGGAGGTTCAGGTCTAAACATTTGCACCTTATAGTTGATCAAGCATCTAGGCTATTCAAAAGATACTATTAAGAAGACAAAGAGTACCACCATCAGAGCATATGACGACCAAGAATGAGTATCACAAGGAATCATATCATTTCTAATCCAAGTGGGACCTCTTATTGTAGAAACCACATTCCAAGTACTTGACCTTGATTGTAGTGCCCTCTGTTTCGGTCGTCATTGACGTCAAGTAAGTAGTTGTTAGTAATTTCATGATGATGTGGTGATTTTATTATTTAATTTAATTTTAAGGTTATGAGGTAACACTAATAATATGTTTGGATTTGATAAATAAAATTAATTTAATTATAAGGTTACCTATTTTATTTGGAATTAAATAAAGAATTAGATTCAATAATAAACACTAATTTAATTATCTTTGAGAGTTTGTTATTTAAAGTAATCAGATTGGATGAGGAAAGGTAATTATTATTTAATGATTAAATTTGATTAATAAATTTAAAAGTGAGAAAATATTAAAATTGTAGTTAAGTTTAAATAAATTAAGGTGAAAGTATTTATTAAAATAAATATATTATTGTAACTAAAAGAAAGATTAAATTATTAAATATTTATTAAATATTAATAGTTGATCTACTTGGTTCATATATTAAAGAGTCAATTATAAAATAAAATGATAATGGGAGTAATAAATGATAATAAATAAATTATTTTGTAGCATTGTAATTAATAAATAGTATTATGAAAGTTGAGTCATGAATTTGATTAGTAAATTGGGGTATGCCTTACAAAATTAATCTGCTTGTGGACAGATATAAGTAATAAATAGCAAAATTTGTGGAAAAAGAAGTTGGCGGGTCTATTCAGTTTCAAATTCTCAAATTAGAAGAGGCGTTAGATTTTTTATAATGGAAGTTAGTTACTTTTAAAGAGAAAAATTATGGGTCGTTCCTCTTCTAGGGGGGATGCAAAACTGAATTGGAGATTCTTGTCGTTATCATCTTTTTGGAGAATTCTAGAAAGGGAGTTCTAGAAGTAGGTTCTTCTAAAAATTCTGGATTTGGGGGGGGGCCTTGGAGTGTTGGAAAATTCGGAAGAAAATTGTGGTGGCTACAAAATTGGAGAAGGGATCTCTGCAACAATCTCCAGCCCTGTTAGTCATTTTAATCAGGTTCCTCTGCTCATACCTTACTCCTTTCCTTAATTTTGCAACGAAATGGTTTGTAAAAGAAAGTTTTCAATAAAATGGAATAAATTAAAGAATCAACCTTTATTGAGTTAGTAGATCTTGGCATTTGAAATTGTTTGGGATTTATTTGAAGTCCTCGATCCATCTCTTATAGCTTTATCCTTCTTCTAAGGGGTTTTGATTTTGAACTAGTGTCTGCCTCAAATATTAGCCCACATCATTACTAGTCTGGGCATCTAACTCTTCCTCTGTATGGAATGTAATAGTTTTTCTATTTTTAAAAAAAAAATTGATCTTCTCTCAAACACCGATCTCTGATATTAAATTTTTATTGATATTTTAAAAAATATGTTTGGGATGGCTGGGCATTGCTCTTAACCTCTAGTGCAGGCCATATTTTGAATCTGGCAATTACCCTATCGCCTTCTCATACAAAGCCGATTTCTTCAACCTTGCGTTTGTCTTCCTTGTGTAAGGAAGTGATCTGTTTCCTACCCAAAAAGCTTGAACCGTGTTATGGCTATCAATCCAACTGCGTCCTGGTATCTCTTTAAATTCCTCTATCCTTCTTGCTTTGTTTTGGTGTAGGCAGTTAGGAGGCTAGCCATGTTTGTGTAATCGGGCTTTACACCTGCCAATTGCGTTTGCTTGAAATTTTCTTAAGTATTTTCATCAAATCCATTTTGTGCATATTTTGTAACCATAGCATTTCATGAGATCACATTGCTTAGAGGTGTGTTGCAAACAAAACATGTGCCCTATCTATGCTTCCTTCATTGTGCATTCATGTCTCCCAGAGCATTGGCAAGGTCCTCCAACGGTAGTATCCACCATGACTGTCGCTTCTCCATTTCTCCCTCACTGGAAATAACCTTTCTCTTCCCCAATTTAACGTATTGCAGCCTGAAAAATAAGGCTTTGACGGGAGCTTTTAGAGCATTATTATTAAAAATGAAAATTACGGCTAAGATCCTTATGAGCACATTTAAGTTTGAAATGAAAATTACTCTTTTCAAGCATTGGATACCTAGTAGAAAATTCAAATGGACGCAATATTTTATCATATCCTTAATCAAAACTAATAACTTAGGAATGTCGTGGGATTAACTTTTGAAACGTGTTACCTTATGCAGAATGTGTCTACACGTATATGACTTAAAATACACTAAGAAAAAGAAGAGTAATAAATTAAGGTAATATCTAAGGCTCTACATATCCCCATGGAAGTTCTTTTCTTTCCCAACCTTGAATCAATAAATTCCATGTTCTTTAAATCCTCTAAAAAAAAAGAGAAATCCCACTTCATGGGAAGGAGTGAAATATTAATTAAAAATGTAGAGAGGAAAATATATATATAGAAAAGAAATAAAAGAATTGAGGATAGGTATAAATGGAGCATCTTTAGGAAAAAGAAATTTCCTTTAACTTTAAATTGGTTGAATAAAATGATGTGTATATTTGTATATGATAACCTTTATCCTTCTAATTTTATAATTGTTTTTTTTGAGATAATTAAGATATATATATAGAGAATATTTATTGTTCTTAGATATATAAGTTTAATTAAACAATTTAATCAGTAATAGTTAAACATGAGTAAATAGACATAAAATAATAATAATAATAATAAGAATAAAAAAATTATAATGATGTGAAATATAAATAAAAAGTTAGGTTATGTTCCTTTAAAATATTTTATATAACTACATCATAAGTGCATAAATATAATGTAAGCTGATTGTTTTGAGAGTCCCTTAAAAAGGATACTTGAATGGTAATTAAAGGAGAAATTTTTATGTGTAAATATACATTTGGATAGCTTTAGGCTCCTTTCAATTAAATGTGTTTATTTTGGATAAGATAAATAGAATGTTTCTTTTGTTATTATTAGTGGTTAAATTTATCCGTGAATGTTTGTAGTATATTAGGAGTCTACATTTGGTAGTTGCCATATTAGAATAGTAGTCTTGAAAAAAGTATTTGTGGTTGGGACATAAGTTGCATTTTGTTAGTTAGTTAGTCTTGTGGTCACGATAAATTGATTAATCAAGGGAGTAATGTGTAGAAGGGAAATAGTATATTGATCCTTTGGGAGTTTGGTTTATGGTTATATTGGTAGTCTTATAATTGGTGGTTGTAATAACTCTTTCATTGAGGAATTGTGTATGCTAGAATTAATCGTTATCTTTAGTCATGGTTAAGTCTTGTTGTAAACTTTATTTGTCTTCATTCTGGTAGTTTTATAAACTTGCATAAACGTTGAAATAAATTGTTCTTGAATTGAGACTTCTTTTCTAATTAATTCTCTTGGATTGTTGATTAGGGGATAACTTTATGATGATCCGAGTTTCTAATAAATATTGTCTTATATGGATACTTATTTAGAACCTTGAGATTGTATTTGTTTCAAATGAGTAGGTTGGTTTCTTTTAATTGAGAATGTGATTAGATAGTTGTTATCATTATCATGTTGTTAATTATATGAATGTAATTTTGTGCCACTGTAAGGGGTTCTTGTGAGGAGAAAATTGATGTCTCCCGTGGAACATCTAGTTGGTGGCTTTTGGATGTTGAGTGATTTTGTTGATGTGTGGATTGCATTTTTTGTGGTGGTGGTTTGACGAAGCTTTCTTTGCGTGGATTTTCTGAGTTAAACTCATCTTTAAGGGAAATTTTATCCTTGTGTTGGAATTATTGGGAAAATACTCTTGTTGTTTCATTTTTACCCTCGTTTGTGGATTGATGTTCTTTTTGGCTTCCAGAGGCTTGAGATGATTGTCAGTTGATGTTCTCTCTTGATGTGCCCTTGATGTGGCAAGTGTTTTGGTTCCATGATTTTGAAAGGGTTGTACAGGAATCGTTGAGATTTTGATTATGTGTTTATAGCGAGATGGGTAATTCCTCGCATGTTTCTCTGTTGTGATCTAATGTTGTTGTTATGTTGTACAAGCCTTGGATTTTGGTTTTTATGTTTTGAGTGTCTAGAGAGAGAGTGGCTCTAAGTGGGTGGTCAGCGCACAAAGGGGAACCAGGATAGCCCTTGTTAGAGTGAAATTAATAAGTGATAATTTAAATAATTAACTAGGGGATGGGTAGTAACACACTAAAAAGATAATTGTTGCCTCATCCGCCTTTTTAGTGCTATCACAGGCTAAAGGGGATTGAGAAGGCTGTGGTTGGCAAGATCGTTACCTTGTCTTCATGAAAGGTTAATGGTTCCGCATGAGCAACCCTATGGAGCGGTGCCTTGAGATAGGCTATCAGGATAACCATAGATGGAGGCAGCTCCTAGCGCTTGGTTGTCTAGATAATCCATCAGTAGATGGAGGTGGCAGCTTGCAATAGGTAGTCTGGAGAATCCATGTTAAGCCATGCGATGACACTCTCCTCTAACACTCCTTCTTATGTTGCTTCTTTAGAAATCCTCTGGAAGTGGTCCTTTGTCTTGAATTGATGAAGCTTAGTTGTTTGAATTGATTTATGGTTTTACCCTATTTTATCTATGGTATATTCTATGGTCTTGTATCAATCTTGTTGATGTTTGGGTTTTGACCTTGTACTCTTATGATACTATGATATGATGTTATTATATTGGTTAATTGCAATTTGGAATTGTATTATATTTATTAATTCAGTTTGAATTGGAAGTGTTTCATGATTATGCTATGGTTACTTGTTTACTGGTTGTTGCTTTGATTTATGTGATGAGATTTATGACTCTTGGATGTGGTTGATTATGTCATTGTAATTCCTAAGTGTTATGATACTTTTGGATGACGTTGAGTCTTGTGGTGCCCTGCTTGGATGTTCTTGGTTGAGGTCTCTTCTTGTTAGCTCCTAGCACGGGGGGTGGGTCTTCGGACTCACATGGTCGGGTGGTACCTGCTAAGCACCCCATTGGGTCCCCAGTCGAGGATCGAGCGGTGCGGATTGGTGCTATTGCAGCGACTCTAGAGTTGTATTTGTCTTGGAGCCAGTTATGATTCTTTGTATTCATCTGTCTATTCGTATCATGGTATCTTGTGTATGGTTTCCATTTATGTTTGGGAACACTTTTGTATTATTGTACTTCTTTAACATTGTACTATAATGTAATGTAACGTTAAACCTTATGTGGCTATTGGCCATGGCAGTTGTTATTTAATGTGTTATGTTAATCATGCATATGTTTTATTTATGTGTAGATGGTTTCTTATCAATGAATTTTCTTGTATGTTTTACATTTGTTAATGTTTACGTGGTTATGGATTATACCTTTGGATTTTATTCCTTATTGTCATTGTGTGGATCTTAGACTCATAATGACTCTTCGTGTACCCCAAGGGATGTATGTGTTAATGAATCTATGAAATTCATGTTATGACGTAATGTGTATTACATGTATGTTATGATTATTTAAAAAAAAAATTGTGCTGTAATTATTGTGTTGTTGTCCTTTGGGGTTCGCACAGCGGGGCGTTACAACATTGGTATCAGAGCCTAGGTTCATACACTGGGCACTATGTGTGCTCACTATGTAACCTTGCGCTTTGACCCGTGCATCTTTAGCTTCACTTTTCTTTTGTGATTGTTGTGAACCTGAGTTTCTCCCATTAACCGGTGTCAGGTCAATGGTGTAGGAAACCTATTGAAAGGATAGGACCCGCGGTGTAGTGTGCAATACACCGATATCCTTCCTGTCAGGGATGCTCTATGGACCCTTGAGTTTAGTGTGACGTGTTCTTGGTGATGTGTTTTATGTGTGTGAATATGTCAAGTGTGTGTAGAATCTGCAATTTTGTTGTTCTTGAGTGATGAATTATGTTTTCTTGAATCTATGAAGGTGTAAGAATTTGCTTGTTCTATTGAAATTGATTTGAGATTTGGTGTTGAATAAGGGTTAAAGTGGAGTTATTTGTGTGAAAATTATGAGTTTTAACAAAAATGTGAGGTTTTGTGGACAATTATTCTATGATATAGTATCTTGAGGTTAAGATGCAACTTGAATTATTGGTACTAATGTGCAATGTTCTATAGTAGCTTTTGATTTACAGGGAGATGGCTTCAGAAAGCATAGTGACAAAGGTAATGTAATTGTAATATGTAGGTATAGATACTTATAATGTCAAGTAGTAATTCATTTTGATATAGTAGATGGATTAGGTTTATGGTTAGCATCCTTATGAGAATATTGTTTAACTATTAAGTAAATTGTTTACAAGTTACTAGAATTGTTTTGACTATTATGTGTGGTTAGTGGGAGGGACAGTGTGGTATCACTCGCTCGCGAGTTCCCTACTATGCTGGGAGTTCCTCTCACGATGTATTTGTGATATATATGTATTGTGCACAATGTTTGTTTGCATGCACGATTGTAGGAACTAGGTCTCGATTCCACCTACATTGTCAGGATAGGGCAAGCATTATATACACCCAATGGGTTTGATGTTGAACATAGGAGCTGACCAGAAAGTTTCCCCAACCTAGTTCATCATTTGTTGTAGTGTTTCACAAATTGGCCTAGTTGCAACCCCGTCACTAATATCGTTTGGGTATCATTTCCTTATTTTGGTTTGTTTAATTTTCATTGCTCACTTAATGACATTTAATTGATATTTTAAATTATGGTGTTGATGTGCTTATGATCATTGATATTGTTGTGTTACCATGTTTATGCTTGAGCTCAACTTCCGGGAGTAAGTCGATGTCTAAGGGGGGAAGGATGTAGTGCCCTCTGTTTCGGTCATCATTGATGTCAAGTAAGTAGTTGTTAGTAATGTCATGATGATGTGGTGATTTTATTATTTAATTTAATTTTAAGGTTATGAGGTAACACTAATAATATGTTTGGATTTGATAAATAAAATTAACTTAATTATAAGGTTACCTATTTTATTTGGAATTAAATAAAGAATTAGATTCAATAATAAACACTAATTTAATTATCTTTGAGAGTTTGTTATTTAAAGTAATCATATTGGATGAGGAAAGGTAATTATTATTTAATGATTAAATTTGATTAATAAATTTAAAAGTGAGAAAATATTAAAATTGTAGTTAAGTTTAAATAAATTAAGGTGAAAGTATTTATTAAAATAAATATATTTTTGTAACTAAAAGAAAGATTAAATTATTAAATATTTATTAAATATTAATAGTTGATCTACTTGGTTCATATATTAAAGAGTCAATTATAAAATAAAATGATAATGGGAGTAATAAATGATAATAAATAAATTATTTTGTAGCATTGTAATTAATAAATAGTATTATGAAAGTTGAGTCATGAATTTGATTAGTAAATTGGGGTATGCCTTACAAAATTAATCTGCTTGTGGATGGATATAAGTAATAAATAGCAAAATTTGTGGAAAAAGAAGTTGGCGGGTCTATTCAGTTTCAAATTCTCAAATTAGAAGAGGCGTTAGATTTTTTATAATGGAAGTTAGTTACTTTTAAAGAGAGAAATTATGGGCGGTTCCTCTTCTAGGGGGGGATGCAAAATTGAATTGGAGATTCTTGCCGTTATCATCTTTCTGGAGAATTCTAGAAAGGGAGTTCTAGAAGTAGGTTCTTTTGAAAATTCTGGATTTGGGGGGGGGGGCTTGGAGTGTTGGAAAATTCGGAAGAAAATTGTGGTGGCTGCAAAATTGGAGAAGGGATCTCTGCAACAATCTCCAGCCCTGTTAGTCATTTTACTCAGGTTCCTCTACTCATACCTTACTCCTTTTCTTAATTTTGCAATGAAATGGTTTGTAAAAGAAAGTTTTCAATAAACTGGAATAAATTAAACAATCAACCTTTATTGAGTTAGTAGATCTTGGCATTTGAAATTGTTTGGGATATATTTGAAGTCCTTGATCCATCTCTTATAGCTTTATCCTTCTTCTAAGGGGTTTTGATTTCGAACTAGTGTCTGCCTCAAATATTAGCCCACATCATTACTAGTGTCAGCATCTAACTCTTCCTCTGTATGGAATGTAATAGTTTTTCTATTTAAAAAAAATAAAAAATTTGATCTTCTCTCAAACACCGATCTCTGATTTTAAATATTTATTGATATTTTAAGAAATCTATTTGGGATGGCTGGGCATTGCTCTTAACCTCTAGTGCAGACCATATTTTGAATCTGGCAATTACCCTGTCGCCTTCTCATACAAAGTCGATTTCTTCAACCTTGCATTTCTCTTCCTTGTGTAAGGAAGCGATCTGTTTCCTACCCAAAAAGCTTGAACTGTGTTATGGCTATCAATCCAACTGCGTCCTAGTATCTCTTTAAATTCCTCTATCCTTCTTGCTTTGTTTTGGCGTAGGCAGTTAGGAGGCTAGCCAAGTTTGTGTAATCAGGATTTACACCTGCCAATTGCGTTTGCTTGAAATTTTCTTAAGTATTTTCATCAAATCCATTTTGTGCATATTTTGCAACCATAGCATTTCATGAGATCACATTGCTCAGAGGTGTGTTGCAAACAGAACACGTTCCCTATCTATGCTTCCTTCATTCTGCATTCATGTCTCCCAGAGCATTGGCAAGGTCCTCCAGCAGTAGTATCCACCATGACTGTCGCTTCTCCATTTCTCCCTCTTTGGAAATAACCTTTCTCTTCCCAAATTTAACATATTGCAGCCTAAAAAATAAGGCTTTGACGGGAGCCTTTAGAGCATTATTATTAAAAATGAAAATTACGGCTAAGATCCTTATGAGAACATTAAGTTTGAAATGAAAATTACTCTTTTCAAGCATTGGATACCTAGTAGAAAATTCAAATGGACGCAATATTTTATCATATCCTTAATCAAAACTAATAACTTAGGAATGTCATGGGATTAACTTTTGAAATGTGTTACCTTTTGCAGAATGTGTCTCCACATATATGACTTAAAATACACTAAGAAAAAGAAGAGTAATAAATTAAGGTAATATCTAAGGCTCTACATATCCCCATGGAAGTTCTTTTCTTTCCCAACCTTGAATCAATAAATTCCATGTTCTTTAAATCCTCTAAAAAAAAAATAGAAATCCCACTTCATGGGAAGGAGTGAAATATTAATTAAAAATGTAGAGAGGAAAATATATATATAGAAAAGAAATAAAAGAATTGAGGATAGGTATAAATGGAGCATCTTTAGGAAAAAGAAATTTCCTTTAACTTTAAATTGGTTGAATAAAATGATGTGTATATTTGTTTATGATAACCTTTATCCTTCTAATTTTATAATTGTTTTTTTTGAGATAATTAAGATACATATATAGAGAATATTTATTGTTCTTAGATATATAAGTTTAATTAAACAATTTAATCAGTAATAGTTAAACATGAGTAAATAGACATAAAATAATAATAATAATAATAAGAATAAAAAAATTATAATGATGTGAAATATAAATAAAAAGTTAGGTTATGTTCCTTTAAAATATTTTATATAACTACATCATAAGTGCATAAATATAATGTAAGCTGATTGTTTTGAGAGTCCCTTAAAAAGGATACTTGAATGGTAATTAAAGGAGAAATTTTTATGTGTAAATATACATTTGGATAGCTTTAGGCTCCTTTCAATTAAATGTGTTTATTTTGGATAAGATAAATAGAATGTTTCTTTTGTTATTATTAGTGGTTAAATTTATCCGTGAATGTTTGTAGTATATTAGGAGTCTACATTTGGTAGTTGCCATATTAGAATAGTAGTCTTGAAAAAAGTATTTGTGGTTGGGACATAAGTTGCATTTTGTTAGTTAGTTAATCTTGTGGTCACGATAAATTGATTAATCAAGGGAGTAATGTGTAGAAGGGAAATAGTATATTGATCCTTTGGGAGTTTGGTTTATGGTTATATTGGTAGTCTTATAATTGGTGGTTGTAATAACTCTTTCATTGAGGAATTGTTTATGCTAGAATTAATCGTTATCTTTAGTCATGGTTAAGTCTTGTTGTAAACTTTATTTGTCTTCATTCTGGTAGTTTTATAAACTTGCATAAACGTTGAAATAAATTGTTCTTGAATTGAGACTTCTTTTCTAATTAATTATCTTGGATTGTTGATTAGGGGATAACTTTATGATGATCCGAGTTTCTAATAAATGTTGTCTTATATGGATACTTATTTAGAACCTTGAGATTGTATTTGTTTCAAATGAGTAGGTTAGTTTCTTTTAATTGAGAATGTGATTAGATAGTTGTTATCATTATCATGTTGTTAAATATATGAATGTAATTTTGTGCCACTGTAAGGGGTTCTTGTGAGGAGAAAATTGAGGTCTCCTGTGGAACATCTAGTTGGTGGCTTTTGGATGTTGAGTGATTTTGTTGATGTGTGGATTGCATTTTTTGTGGTGGGGGTTTGACGAAGCTTTCTTTGCGTGGATTTTCTAAGTTAAACTCATCTTTAAGGGAAATTTTATCCTTGTTAGAATTATTGGGAAAATACTCTTGTTGTTTCATTTTTACCCTCGTTTGTGGATTGACGTTCTTTTTGGCTTCTAGAGGCTTGAGATAATTGTCAGTTTATGTTCTCTCTTGATGTGCCCTTGATGTGGCAAGTGTTTTGGTTCCATGATTTTGAAAGGGTTGTATAGGAATCGTTGAGATTTTGATTATGTGTTTATAGCGAGATGGGTAATGCCTCGCATGTTTCTCTGTTGTGATCTAATGTTGTTGTTATGTTGTACAAGCCTTGGATTTTGGTTTTTATGTTTTGAGTGTCTAGAGAGAGAGTGGCTCTAAGTGGGTGGTCGGCGCACAAAGGGGCACCAGGATAGCCCTCGTTAGAGTGAAATTAATTAGTGATAATTTAAATAATTAACCAGGGGATGGGTAGTAACACACTAAAAAGATAATTGTTGCCTCATCCGCCTTTTTAGTGCTATCATAGGCTAAAGGGGATTGAGAAGGCTGTGGTTGGCAAGATCGTTACCTTGTATTCATGAAAGTTTAACGGTTCTACATGAGCAACCCTATGGAGCGACGCCTTGAGATAGGCTATCAGGATAACCATAGATGGAGGTGGCTCCTAGCGCTTGGTTGTCTAGATAATCCATCAGTAGATGGAGGTGGCACCTTGCAATAGGTAGTTTGGAGAATCCATGTTAAGCCATGCGATGACACTCTCCTCTAACACTCCTTCTTATGTTGCTTCTTTAGAAATCCTCTGGAAGTGGTCCTTTGTCTTGAATTGATGAAGCTTAGTTGTTTGAATTGATTTATGGTTTTACCCTATTTTATCTATGGTATATTCTATGGTCTTGTATCAATCTTGTTGATGTTTGGGTTTTGACCTTGTACTCTTATGATACTGTGATATGATGTTATTATATTGGTTAATTGCAATATGGAATTGTATTATATTTATTAATTTAGTTTTAATTGGAAGTGTTTCATGATTATCCTGTGGTTACTTGTTTATAGGTTGTTGCTTTGATTTATGTGATGAGATTTATGACTCTTGGATGTGGTTGATTATGTCATTGTAATTCCTGAGTGTTATGATACTTTTGGATGACGTTGAGTCTTGTGGTGCCCTGCTTGGATGTTCTTGGTTGAGGTCTGTTCTTGTTAGCTCCTAGCATGGGGGGTGGGTCTTCAGACTCACATGGTCAGGTGGAATGTGCTAAGCACCCCATTGGGTCCCCAGTCGAGGATCAAGCGGTGTAGATTGGTGCTGTTGCAGCGACTCCAAAGTTGTATTTGTCTTGGACCCAGTTATGATTCTTTGTATTCATCTGTCTATTCGTATCATGGTATCTTGTGTATGGTCTCCATTTATGTTTGGGAACACTTTTGTATTATTGTACTTCTTTAACATTGTACTATAATGTAATGTAACGTTAAACCTTATGTGGCTATTGGCCATGGCAGTTGTTATTTAATGTGTTATGTTAATCATGCATATGTTGTATTTATGTGCAGATGGTTTCTTATCAATGAATTTTCTTGTATGTGTTACATTTTTTAATGTTTACTTGGTTATGGATTATACCTTTGGATTTTATTCCTTATTGTCATTGTGTGGATCTTAGACTCCTAATGACTCTTCGTGTACCCCAAGGGATGTATGTGTTAGTGAATCTATAAAATTCATGTTATGACGTAATGTGTATTACATGTATGTTATGATTATTTTAAAAAAAAATTATGCTGTAATTATTGTGTTGTTGTCCTTTGGGGTTCGTACAGCGGGGCGTTACATTGATCTTCCATATAACATACTACTTGGTAGACCTTGCATCCATGCTCTGAAAGCTATAGCTTCAACCCATCATTAGTGTGTAAAGTTTCCCTTTGAGAGTAGAGAAATCACTATCCATGGAGACCTTGAGCCTTTATACTACTACAAGTGCCTTGAAACCATGTTTTATAAGATCTCACAAATACCCAAAAATGATGAAGGACCTACACTATCAATCTCATTTGTTGACCCATCATCTATAGCCTCTACCACAACATCACAAGTACCAATTGTGAAAAGAATACCTAATGTTAAAGAAATAATCCAAGATGAATATTATGGAAGCTACAAAATATTGAAAGATACCTTTGTCTTAGGAGAGTTACCTGTTTCTCCTCAAACTCATGCAAAGCCAACATCTAGCACCAAAGAACTAGAAATAATCAAGATGGCAGATACTACCTTAACCAAGTGGGAGACCTAAATCAAGAAGACATCAATGAACAAGACATCTCTAGAATACTCTACCAAGATGAAAGACCAATTCTTGTTCTTCCCATGGAAGATGAAAACAAACTTATACAACTAATGCAAAATTAGGGATATAACAAGAATGAGAAGCTACCTGATAGAATGATAATGGTTTACTACAACCCATCATTTGTAAGAAATGACTAAAATATCTTGGATTAGGTTGTACTACTAGTAAGGTCACACTTATTGGAAAAGGTATTTTTGCTAAACGAGTTGAGGCTTCCTCTTGGTCACCCACATCGTGTGAAACTACCTTAGATGACTTTCCTCTTGATGTTGCTAACCTATTTGAGAAAAACACCATTTTCATGATATCCATAACATCTCATCTCAAACAACCAACCAACTAAAATATGCATAGCATATCCACAACTCATTGACATGGACCAAAAAGGACCACCAGTTCTAGATTAATTCAAAAATGATGAAGTGATCTTAGAATTCATGGGACTCTATGACAACTTATCATGGGAAGATCACAAAGTAGACTTTGACATAGAGCTTGATATAGGGGAATACTATGTGGAGATGATTGAATCCTTCAATCACAAACTAAATGAAATACAATTAACATGCAAATCATCCTTGAGTGAAAACCACCTAGTGGCACTCTCTAATCCCAAAATAGTAAAAACAAAGGACACATTTGATAGTGAAAACCTCTTTGAGGTGCCCAAGGATAAGGGATTCAATCTCCCCCTTAGTATAATGCATCCAAAAAAGTTAGTAGTACTAGCAAGAAAGGATACACTAGTCAATGTGGGAACAAAAAAAGAACCTAAGATCACCTTCTATGTTGAATCCTTGTTAGAAGAAGAATAGAAGAACCTTGCAACATTCCTTAAAGTGAGAAGAGATAAATTTGCATGGTCATACATAGATATTCCATGCCTTTATTCTAAATTGGTTGTATATCACTTAGAAATTTATCCTAATGCCAAATGAGTCAAGCAAAAATTAGGGAACATGCACCCTTAGATAACTCTTGGTTAAACTAGAATTACAAAAGCTTCTTGACATTGGATTTATTTGACCAATAGATTATGCTAAGTGGGTTTTAAACCTAGTACTAGTCTCAAAATCCAATGGGGCCATCAAAATATGCACTAATTTCAAACACCTGAACAAGGCATGTTGAAAGGATGATTTCCCTCTTCTGAACATTGATCTCATTCTAGAGTTAATAGCAAGGCATGAAATATTGTCACTCATGGATGGATTTTCAGGCTACAACCAAATCATAATTTCCAAAGATTATCAACATAAACTACCTTTACATGTCCATGTGGAACCTACTATTGGAATGTGATACCATTTGGGTTGAAGAATGCAATATCTACCTATGAAAGATCAATGACCCTCATATTTCATGACACGATCCAAAAAATAGTTGAAGATTATGTGGATGATATTTTCAAAAAATAAAAGAAGAGAAGTGAGCACATACAAGTCTTAGGACCTATCTTTGATAGGCTAGAAGAATACAAGGTACGACTTAATCCAAAAAAGTGTATGTTCAGGGTCACATCAAGGAAACTTCTTGGATTCATCATTTCACAAAGAGGGATAGAAATTGATCCAACAAAGGTAAAATCCATCCTAGAAATGGAATCGCCATAAACATTGAAATAGATGAGAGGATTACAAGGAAGGTTGTAGTCCATCAGAAGGTTGCTAACTCAACTATTGGATAAGACTCACCCCTTTTCACGTCTTCTCCATAAAGGGATAACTTACAAGTGGGATGAAAAATGTGATAAAGATTTCCAATAGATCAAGGATTATCTACTAACACCTCCAGTAATCATGCCACCGATACCAAACAAGCCATTGATCCTATACATCTCAGCCACACCAATAGCACTAGGAACTCTTTTATCACAACATGATGAAAATAGAAAGGAAAGAGCCATATGCTACATCAATAGAACCTTGGTAAGCTATGAGATAAACTATACACCCATTGAGAAAGCATGCCTGGTGGTAGTTTTCACTTTAAAAAAAATTAGGCAATACATGTTGTCACACCAAATCAAGCTCATTACAAATATTGATCCATTAAAATATCTATTATCCAAATCAACTCTTACAAGATGCATGGATAAATGGTTAATAATCTTGAAAGAGTTTAACATAGAGTATGTGTAACACAAGGAAATCAAAGAAAAAGTGATAGAAAACCAACTAGCAAAAACACCTATCTATGATGAGAACCCTTTGATATCTAACTTCCCTAATGAATTAGTGTTCCTTATTAATCTCACAGCTTAGTGGAAGATGTACTTTGATGGATCATTCACCCAACATGGATCAGGAGCTGAAATTCTTTTCATCACCCCCTAAGGTGATTGCATCCCAAAGTACTACAAGCTATCATTCCCACGTAACAATAACATTTCTAAGTACGAATCCTTGATCATAGGTCTCAGGATAGCAATTTAGTGGCAAATACAAGAAATAAAAGTCTATGGATACTCTCAACTAGTTATCAACCAAGTCAATGGTGACTATCAAACCAAAGATGACAAGCTTACTCCTTACAAGAAGATGGTAGAGAATCTCAAAGATATTTTTATAGACATAAATTTTGAGTAGATTCCTTGCATGAACAATAAAGTAGTAGATGCCATGGCAACAATTGGATCACTACGAGACATGCCAAAGAAAATTCTTCAATGTGAATTCTTAGTAGAAAAAATTCTTGTACCAAATTTTGAAATCCCTAAATCTAAATGCACATGTGCCATTGTTGATCCTTGATCCCCTAGGTACCATGAAATTTTTACTTTCCTTAATAGATGAACCCTTCAATCAAACATTAACCTAAAACTTAAAAAGTCCTTTTATCAAAAAGGAATCTTGATTTGTGATCCTAGGTGATACCCTTTACCATTGAAGCATCGAAGGGATATTACTTTGATGTCTTAACCAAGAGGAATCCTTAATTTCCTTAACAAAAGTACATGATGGAATATGTGTTGGAAATACAAGGGTAGACAACAGAGAGGGTATGAATTGGTTGTCACAGAATTTTAAACTTATTCAACTTATTAGCCTTATTCTTTGATCTAATCATTAATCATGAAAGAATAAATGAGAAACACATAAGAAGGACACATAACACAAATATGTTTACATGGAAACCCTATTAGGGGAAGAACTATGGTGGAGGTCAGTCCACAAGATTATACCCTATTAAAAGTATAAGGAAATATGAATGGGGAATACACATTGCTCAATTTCAAATAGGCTTACTGCCCAAAGGAAGATACGGTGTCTTACAAAAAGATTCTGATTATATCCATTAGATTTTGAACTGAGAAAAATAGCATCTGCTAATGCCTAATTACAGTTCTAGTTAAGTGCATGAACACTTCTTCACTCTTCTTCACTCTTTTTGACTCTTCTTCAAATTTCTTCACACTTTTCTCTACCTTTGAATGATTAGGACATTATTTTCACATCTCATACTTCAAAACATATAAGCAATTGCTTATATATAGCTACAACAAGAAATTGCATTGCTACAAGTCAGCTTCAACAAAATAACAAAGAGAATATAAATAGTCAGCCCAAAATAATAAAGATTTTTCATGTGAATCAACCAAGGTCAGCCACAACATAGTGAAGACTAAAAATAGCATCCTCAAACACAAACCACTTTAATTAATTACTCATCAAATATCCACAACACATTTCAACACCTAGTCAACCATGAACATGAAAAACATGAACACACAAGAGAAAATATCAGATCATGAGCACAACAATCAACATAGACATGGAACATAGATAAAACCTGATCTAGAAAAATCCACAAATATCACGAAACACCAGAGAAGCATATGCAATAACTGAACTGATAGAAATCACATAATCTTCATTCAGGAACACAATTTGAAGTGATAGAAAAACTGTTAAAATACAAATCTTCATAACTTGATCAAATCTTTATGCTGATCTCTAAAACTCTAAATGGATAAACTATAGATACTCAGCAAGAATCCCTTTAGTCCACAACCTCTAAATAGTAATGTATTGATTTCACTAATAGACTGAACTTCACTTCACCATTGACAACCTGTAGCACTTTTTATTACAATTTTCTCAATATCCTCAACATATACAACTTCTAATGCATTAATTATAATAGTGTTGACATCAATGAAAAACAACATATCAAAAACTCAACCATAACATCCAACAATCACCCCCTTTTCCATTGATGGCAACACATGATGTGAAAAATACCATCAACACAACTACACTTACTCTACCTTAGGTTCTTCTCACCCATAAAGTTTTTCAAATTACTCTTCTCCCCATTTGACATCAATGACAAAGATATCTTCTATACAAGCTTTGAACCACATATGTAAACTCCTAAACATTGAACTAGACCCCCTAAGTAGCAACCACCACAATATGAATCCAAATCAAAATATAATTTGAAATGAATGGATTAATGCAAAACAATGCATCTTAGTTTTGATTGGGAGGGATAATCACCCCTAGCTTCCCTCTGAGATACTCAAAATTATCCTTAGGCAATGTTTGGCTTCGTAAATATGTCTGCAATTTTCTCCATAGTAGGCACATACTTCAATTTGACTTTCTTTTCACTTACTTTCTCTCTCAAAAAGTGAAACTTGATAGATATATGCATGGTCTTGGAATGCAACACCATATTCTTAGAAATTTTAATAACATTTGAGTTATCATAGAATATAACAATAAGCTCATCATATACAAATTTGATATCCTTCAACATTTACTTCATCCATAGTACTTGAGTACAATTATTAGCAGCAACATTGTATTCCGCCTTAGCAGTAGATAAAGAAATATCATTTTACTTCTTAACCATGAAATCAACTTCTTTCCAAAGAAAAATGCTCCACCACTAGTAATTTTCCTATCATTCACATCTCCTACCCAATCAACATCATTAAAGGCACTCAAAGTAAGATCATCATCTTTAGGATACCATAGGCCAAAGTCAAATGTCCCCTTCAAGTATTTGAAAATCCTCTTCACAACAGTCACATGAGATTCTTTAGGATCAGCTTGAAATCTTGCAACAATACATAAAACATTCATGATATTAGGAATATTTTGAGTCAAGTAGAGAAATCCACCAATCATTGATTTGTATCTAGTCTTATTTAGCTTTGAAGAATCATCATCAATTTTCAACTTGCATCCAGTCCCCATGAGTGTACCAACTAGCTTTGAATATTCCATACCAAATTTCTTCAGCAATTCTTTCACATACTTGGACTGAGATAAAAATGATTCCTTTATCTAGTTGAGTAATTTGCAATCCCAAAAATAATTGCATCTCTCCAATCATTGACATCTCAAACTCATTCTACATCTTACTAGAAAACTTCATGTACAAGCTATCATCTCCTCCAAATATGATGTCATCAACAAAGACTTCCACAATCAAATATTTATTATGATCAATCTTGAAATACAAATTACTATCAATAATACCTTTGTCAAATCCAGGCTTCAACAAGTACTTATCCAATCTAGCATACCATGCTCTAGGGTATTTCTTGAGTCCATATAATGCTTTCTTCAACAAAAAAACCATATCTTCATGATTAGTCAATTGAAATCCATCTGGCTGTTCAACATACACCTCTTCTTCTAATTCACCATTTAGAAAAGTTGACCTGACATCCATCTAATAAACCTTGTAGTCTTTGTAAGCAGCATAAGCAAGAAACAATCTCATATCTTCAATTCTAGAAACACGGGCAAAGGTTTCTTCAAAATCAATACCTTCCATCCATGAATATCTCCTACATACCAAACTTTCTTTGTTTCTAATCACTTCACCTTTCTCATTCAATTTGTTTCTAAAGACCCATTTAGTTCCAATTACATTTTATCCTTAGGCCTAGGAACAAGAATCCATGTATCATTCTTTTGAATTAGTTGGATTTCCTCTTTCATTGCTTCAATCCAATGTTCATCTTTGCATGTTTCATTCACATTCTTAGGCTTAGTTTTTTAAATTAAATAGTATTCTTCTGCAATCCTCCTCCTAGCCTAAACACCTTTGTTCTTTTAACCTATGATTTGATTCTCTTAATGATTCAACCTTACATACCTCAGAGTCTTAGGGTGTTCTTGAATTTTAAGTTCTCCTAATCTTTCTTTTGTACTTTCACCAATTTTTTCTTCCTCCTGGTCTCCTTGATTCACTGGAATGATTTGAAATTGACTTGAAGTCTAAACTTTCTTTCCTTTGTTTGTACTTTCATTTTAATCATCATAACCATATCTAGATGTTCTTGATGGTGCATCTATGTTTTCATCAACCTTGACATTTCCACTTTCAATCAATTTCTTTAGTCTCTTATTGTAACACCGGTAAGCCTTTCTTTTAGTAGAATAAAAAAAAAGATTCCTTCATCGCTCCTATCATTAAAATTTCCTATATCTTTTTCTCTTTTGATATAACACTTGCTTCCAAAGATATTGAAATATCCAATAGTAGGATTTTGACAACTCCATAGCTCAAAAGGGGTCTTACCAGTATCACCTTTGATTTGTACCTAGATAATTGTGTACACATCATTACTCATAGCTTCTCTCCAATAGATATGATGTGCATTTCCTTCCAACATCATAGTTCTAGCAACAACTAGAACTATTCTATATTTCTTTCCACAACTCCATTTTTTTGAGAGTTCTACATTGCAAATAATTTTCCTTTATTCCATGTTCTTCACAAAAAGAATTAAACTCACTAGAAGTGAATTCACCACCTCCATTTGATCTTAGAGATTTAATCTTCAGACCTGTCTCTATTTCAACCATATCCTTAAAGATCTTGAACTTTTCCAAAGCTTTAGATTTCTCCCTTGAGAAAGTATCCCACATAATTCTTGAATAGTCATCAATAAGCAACATGAAGTAACTGTATCCTTGTAAACTTTTGGCTCTAGAAGGACCACACAAATCAGTATGTACAAGCTCCAACAATCCATTTGAATTTTGTTGTTTTCTCTAAAATGAAATTCTAGTTTGATTTCCTGATTGACATTCCTTGTATATGACATTAGTAGGTTTCATCAACTTAGGAAGATCTCTCACAACTTTAGTAGAAATTATCTTGACAATATTATTAAAGTTAACATGAAAAATTCTCCTATGCCACAACTAGCTTTCATAAATTTGAGCAATCAAGCAACTTTTACTAGGCTCACTCATGTGAAAGATATTACCTTTTGTTTTTGTAGCTGATGCAATCATATTTCTAGAATTTCTCAATATTTTTCACTTACCATCCATGAACTAAAGAATGTATCCCTTATCAACCATCTATCGAACACTTAAAATATTATTCTTCAAATCTCCCACATACAAAACATCATCAGTATTATGCTTACCATCAAGAGAAATACATCCTCTACTACATATCACACCAACTTTGTCATCATCAAATCTCACAACACCACCATCATACTTTTCCAAACTCATAAACTTACTTTTATCTCTTGTCATATGATGAGAGAAACCATTGTCAATTACCCATTCATCTTCCTCTACAACTTGAGCAGCTAGGGCTTTCTCCACATTTGTACAATTAGTAGATTTAGTAGACATGGGATTATTTCCCTAGATAATAATAAATACAAATTCATCTTCACTTCCATTTCCTTTATCAAACTCGTCATTTTTCACACCTTCATCAACACCATAGTAATACATCTTTTGAAATTTAGGCTTGTTATATCATGGTTTGGAAACTCTTTCAGGACACCTTAATGGAAAATGAGTTATTTTATTGCAAGAGAAACATTTAATAGGCAGCTTCCTTTTATACTTACCTTTTCTTCTAGCTTCTCTTTTCACAATTAGTGCTTCTAGCTCTTCTAGCTCTTTCTCAATGAACTTTCACTTGGATCATATCTTTGTTTATATCTTCTAGAAGCAGTGGCCTTGAATGTAGATTCTACCTTGGGAAGGGAATCACGAAGTTCACTCAACTCAAAAGCAATAAGCTTACCAATCAACATATCTTTGGTAACATTTGTAATAGTCAATAGCTCTTCAATAGCACTAGCTTTGACTTTGTAAGAATCAGGCAAGGGTCTAAGCACTTTAGCAACAATCTTTGATTTTTCTATCTATCCACTAGCACATTTGATACCACACACAAGTTCATTCACTTTTTGCATGAAAGTAGTAATGTTCTCATCATCACCCATTCTAAACTTTTCATATTTCCCTTTCAAACTTTGTATCACCTTCATACAAGGTATCCAACATTTTCTAGATCTCATAAGTGGTCTTCAGATCCATCACCTTTGTCATCTCAGTATTAGTCAAAGCACTCAAAAATTCCTCCTTAGCCCTAATATTATACTCAACATCCCTAATCTCAGCCGTAGTAGAAGGACCATTTAGTGGAATAACTTACCTATTACTTATAATGCTCCAGTAGGGTTGAACAATGCATCTCAAATTGAACTCCATTTGAGTCTTCCACAAAGAATAATTTGTTCCATCAAATATAGGACTATCCTTCTTATAAGTCACCATCCTGGATCACCTCAAGCTATTAAAATTCTTCCAAGGAACCTACTCTAATACCAATTGTTGGTAACACAAGGGCATAAAATTGAGAGGGGGGTTGAGTCAATTCACACATAATTTCAAACTTATTCAACTCATTAGCCTCATTCTTAGATTTGATTATTAATTATGAAAGCATAAATGAACAACACATTAGAAGTACACATAACACCAATATTTTACTATGGAAACCTTGTTAGGGGAAAAACCATGGTGTAGGTCAATCCACAAGATTATACTCTATTAAAAGTATAAGGAAATATGAATGGTGAATGCACATGCATTCAGAAACACTGCCTAGATCTCACTACTCAATTAAAAATTGGCTTACTTCCCAAACAAAGACACACTATCTTATAAAAAAATTATGATTATATCCATCATATTTAAACTGAGAAAAATAGTATTTGCTAATGCCTGATTACAATTTTGGTTAAGCACATGAACACTTCTTCACTCTTCTACACTCCTTTTCACTCTTCTTCACTCATCTTCACACTTTTCTCTACCTTTGAATGATTAGGACATTATTCAAACATCCTATACTTCAAATTATATAAGCAATAACTTATATATATCCACAACAAGAAATTGCATTGCTACAAGTCAGCTTCAACAAAATAACAAAGAGAATATAAACAGTCAGCCCAAAACAATAAATATTTTTCATGTGAATCAACCAAGGTCAGCCACAACATAGTGAAGATTGAAAATAAAATCCTCATATAGAAACCACTTCACTTAATTACTCCTCGAAGATCCATAACATACTTCAACACCTAATCAACCATGAACATGAAAAACATGAACATTCAAGAGAAAATGTAAGATTACGATCACAATGATTGATTTAGGCATATAACATAAATATAGAATGATCTAGAAACATCCACAAAAATCATGAAACACCAAAGAAGCATCCACAGCAACTGAACTAACAAAAATCACATAATTTTCATTTAGGAATACAAACTAAAGTAACATAAAAATTGTCAAAATACAAATCTTCATAACTTTATCAAATCTTTATGTGGACCTCTAAACTTCAATGTGGATAAACTAGATATATACTTAGAAAGAAAACCTTTAGTCCACAACCTCTAAATATCAACATATTGAGCTCATTGATAAACTGAACTTCTCTTCACCACTGACAACCTATAACACTTTTTATTAAAATTTTCTCAATATCCTTGACATATACAACTTCTAATGCATTAATGCTAATAGTTTTGACATCAATGACAACCACAACATTCAACAATATGTGGGTCCCATTATAGCAGTATGACATTAGCTAAGAAACTATTGATGATGGGGTACTATTGTCCAACCATGGAAAAAGAAGCTCATCAATATGTGTGGAAATGCATCCAGTGTCAATAACATGGGGATCTAATTCATGATCTAGCTCAATAGATGCAACCAATGATTACACCAAGGCCTTTTTCATAGTGGGGACTTGACCTAATAGGAAAAATCACTCCAACATCATCCAACAACCATAAGTTTATCATAACCGCCATTAAGTACTTTACTAAGTTGGTTGAGGCCATTCCTATTACCTACATAATGGGGAAGCAAATAGCCAAGTTTATCTTGAATTACATAGTTTTTTGTTATGGTATACCAAAAACCCTCGTCTCAAATAATGGAACACCATTCAAAAATTAGGATCTAAAAGAGTTGTGCCAAAGATTCAATATTGAACACCAATTCTCTACCCCATATTATCCACAAGGAAATTTCCAAGAAGAAGCAACAAACAAAACTATCTTGAAAATCCTAAAGAAAATAGTTAATGAAGTTGGTTGTGACTGGCATCTATAGCTAAATCCTACTCTTTAGGATTATCAAACTAGTATCCACACACCTATAGGAGCAACTGATTTCTCCATACTCTATGGATTAGAAGTCATCTTTCCTATTGAGGGTGAGCTCCCATCATTGTGAGTGTCACTAAAGAATATAATAATTGAGGAAGAGTATAGAGTGTCTAGACTAAATGAGCTAGAATTCCTAGATGAACATCATTTTGACACCCTTAATTACTTGAAAGTGTGTCAAAACTAACTAAAATAGACCTATAACAAGAGAATCAAATGTCAGTCCTTCCAGGTAGGCGATCTTGTCTTAAAGAAAAATTAGAAGAACCTTCTAGATAAAGACAACAAAGGAAATTTTAAGTATATCCGGTTGGGTCCCTTTGTCATCACATCAAGCTATGGATTAGGAGCATACAAACTATCAACCCTTGAAGGTGAACCCTTGTAGGAGCCAATCAATAGATTGAATGTCAAAGAAAATTATGCCTAAACATGAAGGGTGTAAATCAAAAAATAAAAAAAAATCATAAATATGATCAAAATTTAAAAAAAAATGAGAAAAAGGATTGAAAAAAGTAAAGAAAAAAATCATCCTTTAGTGAAAACCACTTCGGTGATGCTTTGGGAAAGTACCTTGGTGAAAACCTGGTAAATAGGTACCTTGCATAAATAAGGTATCTCCATCTATTATTTGGCTCTTTTGACCTATGATTCTTTGTATTAGCATTCATCGCCCATTTGTGTCCTTATGATGGCTTTTCACTATAAAGAATCATGAACTCTTTTGCACTACTTGGCATATTCTCAAGGTTAGTCTGTTTTTCCTTTATTAAAGTAGGTTAACATATCACACTAGGGGCATTTCATTATGCATCAAAATAAGGTTCTTGTATTTCTTGTCACCATGGGACAACTTATCAAAAAACACAAAAAACATTCATAAAATACTATCCAAAAAATATAAAAAACATTTGCAAAATATTGTATAGTTAAAATCCAAAAACATTCAAAATATTGTGAAGGAAAAATCCAGAACATCTAGAAAACATCAAAATCCCTAAAAGGGTCAAATATCAAAAATCTAAAATATAGGGTCCTATACTTGAACTATGTTGTCTCTAAGCTTGAACATAGGTAACACCATTATTGATGTGCCCCCAAGACACCCTAGGTCAATCTGTAGTAGTTTTTTGTAATTACTTGTCATCTCTCATCTATTCATACCTTTTTCTTGTAAATTTGTCAAGCCAATTGAACTATGTGGTCTCTGTGTGTATACAATAGGAAGGGCTAATCTTTGATTAGCCCCCGAGGTCCCTAGGATAGGTATTTAGGTTAGGTTCTTGGTTGAAACTCATAAAAGCCTTAAACATTTGTAAAACTCTCGAAAATCCCTAAACATCCAAAACATCTTGAAAATCCAAAAACATCCACATATTTAGAAAATCCCAAAATATTCAAATATCTTGGAAACACAAAAAAAATTGAAAATAGAAAACACAAAAAACAATACAAAACATTCAAAAAGACCTAAAAAGACTCAAATATTTAGAAAATCCTAAATAGCCCCCAAAAATTTGAAAAACAAAAATATCCATATAAACTTTCAAAAAGACCAAAACTAGCCTCAAAACATTTTCAAAATACCAAAAAAATCCTCAAAATATTCTAGAAAATCCAAAACCCATTAATCCCATCTCCCTTTCACCTGCAATAAACTTTCACCAATAATAAATTATCATCACCTTCACCCTTTGGTGAAACAAGTAGAAAGCAAACATAGCAAGTCATAAAGTGTGAACCTAAAAGTCAAAATCTAAAGTCTAAATCATAGGAAAATGTGTTAGTGAAGTTTATGGAAAGAGCTCTTCTTAGCATCATTATCCTAACATCAAAAAAACCCTCTAATCAACATGTCTTAGGATGTGTCATTCCTACGATGGAAATCAACATCAGATATCACTTTAAGCTATAGATAACATTGACTATTTTTCTTTGATCTTTTCTTATGATTTATCTTAATGACCCATTTTAAGGACCTCTCGATGATGTCTATCTAAAATTGAGCATAGATCATTATCTTTCATTTATTGTGCTTGTGGATACACTTTTAAAATAATCTTCATGCATACTTAGTTGTGTAGGAATGTCATTTGGGGTATGTTGAATATTGCAAATGCTTTCATCCAATATGCTCTAAGATTCTAACTTCTAGTCCAATGATGTTTCCATATGTCAAGATGTGAACAGGAACTATCCTATCTACTTGTCGAGTCAAAGTCCATTACACTAGATACAATGCCATCTCAATTATCAATACCTTGATGCATCATGTCTATGTTTTATATCAAACAATAAGGAACAATGAAAAACCCCAATCCCAAAGTGTGAGCATCTTATTCTACATTTCATCCTACATTATTTTTCATTGTCTCATCACCATCTCTAATAAAATCTCAATAGATCATGGACGTGTTGGATATTTTGAAGCAATCATCATCAACAACGGTTATTCATTCTTTATTATTTTATCTTCTCTCCATGTTAACATAGTGTCATGACACTCAAAAACATAATCAATTGATCTACACTTCATCCACAAACCATCAACATGCATGCATCCCATGATCATAAAACATCCATCGACATAATCATAATCATATCACATCATACATTTTACATCATAATTTGAGTTGTAATGAATAATATAGATTTGTTATTCTAAGCATTTTAAATCATTTCATATCATAAACATTTTTCATTCATATAACCATATACATACATCATCATCATCATCAAACATGCATAGAAAATATACGAAAAGAAATGCATCCATATCATATCGTGAAAAGATATTGAAAAGGAACATATTACTGCATCCAACCATACCATAATCATTGCATATCACATTGGCATAAAAATAAAATGTTTCCATACATGATCATATATAAGCATCCATATCACATCATCCATAGATGAAATAAATTTAACACATCATCTCGTAAGGCATTCATATCATATATATATATATCAAAAAATGTGTCATGGTACAAAATTTAAATTATTTTATGTACATCAATAATAAGTACAATATCCACAAGGCTATCAAAAAGGATCCCATGAATGTATATCAATATAAATAATGGGGAAAAATAAAAAAGTGTCTATATATCACTAAGCTAGTCTTGGTGGTTGCTACCCTCTCTATCTTGCCATTCAGGCTGATCCTCTACTTGGGGGTGTGCATCACTCCACTATGAAAAAGCTAGCTATTGAAGAGCCATTGAAACATCCCTGTGGTACTGCTACCTGTAATACATAGCCTCTGTAACAATCTCTCTATACAATCTATCAAAAACTATCCAACCATGGGTGGATGTCATAAGGCTCTCAATTTGTCAACATTGAGCCACCTTCTAATCTCTCTCATCTATGACTTCCTAAAATCTCTACAAAGCCACATCCCTCTTGGTTATCATAGCAACTCCCTATTTCCAAGACTAGTCTCGCTCAATAGTCAAAGCCAAAATCTACTGATGGCCCTAGTCTCACTCACCCATCAAAACCTACACCTGTTATTGTAGCTGTTGTATCTATAAATCTTTGGCATCTGACAGTGGTGGTGGTGGCACTAGCTGGTGTTGCACCACTAGAGCCTACTGAGGAGGTTGTTGTATCATAGGAGGAGCCCCCAAAACATGTCCATCATGGCCATCCTAGCCTCTCTATCCTCTGTACCTAACACCTTTGCCTCATGGCCTCCCTATAGGAGGAGCACCTTTAGGATTTGTGGGTCACCTTGGAGGGACAAACCATGCATCATAAGTGGGAGTAGTTTGAGCTATGGGCTGACCCTGATTGTATGCCCAAGGTTGGGTAACCAATTGGAAAAAGCTCTCAACAACCTCTGCTTCCAAAATTGTCGGTCCACAGGCTGGAACCTCTCTTGTCGATCATGCAAAAATGGCCCTATAGCCATCATCAGGCCTATCTTGGACATTGCCAAACTATCTAGCCACTTTGTTTGGAAGGTATTGCTCAACCATGGTATGCTCTCAACTATACATATAATAGGTCTGTCGGGTGAAGTAAAGTTGTTGAACATCATTGAACTAGGTTAACATCTAAAGCCATGGCCACCACTGAAACATGGTCATATCCTCTATCACCTGTCATTAGTATCGAAGCCCAATTTGTCATGTGTGCTTGAGTGTGATGGAACCTCGGTATCTACACATAATGGGATCATCTGGCTCCATGTCCTCCATTTGTATAATCGAACAAAGCACTGCAATGTGCTCCCATGCCCAAATATGGAGTGTCACCCCTGTACCAATAGCTCTCCCATTGCAATACATGAAATCATGCAAATCATGGTACAAGGAGGCCAACATCACAGGCCCCCATGCAAAAAGAGTAATTTGATAAAGTATTTGTTGCCAAGCCAAGCCCCATCTTGGACTGAAAAATAGATCACATCTATTTGGAGCTAGAAAACCTAAAATGACGATTGCAATGATCAATCTGAAGGTCAGCACATTACCTTTGTATGTCTCTAAATCAATCTGAGATGTGACCAAATCAATTTGGTCCATCTCCCTCACCTTGAAGTAGGCATCCAATCTAGCATTAGGATTGTATATCACATGATCACCATGGATAGGCAACCATAATATCTACCACACATCCTCCAATGTAAATTTTTCCTCTCTCATCGAAAGGTGGAAGGATGAGGTCTCGTTGTGCCATCTCTCACACAACACTATCATCATAGCCAAATGTTACCTCACAATAGGTGCATATGCAATGTACCACAATTTGATCTCTCCCAGGTGCTCCTTGTGCAACTTAGATAGATCACCCAATCTCTCCAGTACTATGGGCCTATTCTCTCTCTTTCATCAATGGTGGGAAGACCTACATTGTTGTTTACAAATATGTCACTATATTCAAAATCCAAATAGAAATGCTCAATGCATTTTAAAATTCAAATTGACAAATGTGTCACCATACAAGATGGCATCACAATTTAGAATTTGGCATGACCTAACCCTAGATTTCCAATTGGCAAAGGCATCACTAGATACAGACACGTCACCATTTAAAATTAGAAACCCTAAAATCAAATATGGAAAAGCGTCACCCTAGGCATATGTGTCACAATATATCACTTGGGAATCACCGATTAAAGTTTAGGTGTTGCTATATAGCAACGCCCCTAAATTCTAAACTCTAATGCATAATAAGTGCATCAAAATTTCAAATTTCAAATTAGTTTTCGAATCACATACTGGTAGTTTTGCACCTAGAAGCTACTAGAACTCGTGAACTTGATCAGAGATGTGTTGAGGAAGCTCATGGTGCACCATTTTATCAAAGGTTTAGAGCTCAAATCACAAGAAATCCTTAAGTGAGAATGAAAAAATGAATTGAAAATGACCCCTCTTGACCTATTTAAGCTAGAAAATTAGAGTTAACCCTAATTTAACCTTAATAATGGGATTTATTACCATTTTCACTAATTTTTCCAATCTAAACCTAATTTCACATCATTCTTTTCATTTTTGATAGTATTCTTGCATCTTGGACCCTTTCTAAACCATTGGGGTAGCTTTGGAACCTTTATCAAGAAATTAGCCCAAAATTTGAAAATTCCATCCAATTTATCGAGGGGGTAGGGAGTTAGCTTTATCCTTCTATTGGGGCATCAAATTTTTTTTATTTTTATTTTTTTGATTTGGATCTGAAAGGCATTATTCTTTGAGCCAAAGTAGGTACCTCGCTTGAAAGAGGGGAAAAATGTAGACATTGGAAAATGTCCTAATCGATGTCATGCACTTAAATTAGGTTTATTAACATCATTTCCTCTTTATCTATCCTCTTTTTGCTTAATTAATTCAATTAACCTAGCTAATTAATTAATTACATTTTTTTCATCTAATTGTCCTAATTAATTAAATTGGGTTAATTCATCTCTTTTCATGCTAACACTGTATCTGATTAAATTAAATACATCAAAATATTTAATTTAATCTTCTAAGTCATCTTATTTAATTAAATAACCATTAGTCATTTAATTAAATATCATTTCACCCCTCCCCTATTTATTAAATCGTCTAATTTAATATCTTTTAAGTCTTCTAATTCCTTAATTGCATAAATTAAACCTTTTTAATTAGCAATTAAACTATTATTCCTCTAATCAAAGGGAATATTCCCATGGAATATTCTTTATCCTTTTTGCACAATTAATTTTTTTTTCGCATTTGTAAACTTATATTTTTCCTCACCCTAATCGAACATTCTAAGGAATATTCCCTCTCCTCAAGTCAACTAACTTAGCTTCAAAAGCAACTTAATCCTTCAACCTCCTAAACAAGTTACCTTCAAGTGTGTTTGTTTGAGGAAATTGTGAGCCTTTGATTAATCTTCATCTTGTATCCTCATTTGTTGATGGGAATCCATGATCCATGCCTCTCATCCCCTTCATATTTAACCATTGATTGAGATTTTTTATCTCAACCATCCACTCTTCATTTACTCTCCTATAAATAGATCACTATTTGGAGATAATTGGATCCATCTTTCATTGCAAACTTATGTTGTTAAATTTACTCACATCCATACTCTCAAATTCCATACATTTATCTTATTTTTAGTTTATTTTAGTTTCATATTGCTTCAATCTTTCATTAATGGTTTCCATGCATCCATCTTAGTTTGTAAATAAATTAGGGTTTTCATCTTTTAGCATCATTTTAGCTTAGATTAGCTTAGCAATTGCATAATTAGATCGTGTATAGCATAAAATTATGGTAACATAGCTTGCATCATGTTCATTTTGTGCATAATTTAAGTTTCTCATACAACAAACATCATGGCTTCATTGATTCTCTTCCATAGAATCGATTGAGACAAGCTCACTATCAAGGGATTGGGAAAGGTTTGTCAGTCTACATCAATGTTGCACCAATTCTACAACAAGATAAAGTTTCAATAGATTAGAGTAGATATTTTCTTTAAAGCTTTCATAAATTTAGCATGTTAGATTTTTTGATAAAATGTTTACTTTCAATTTTTATTGATTGATCCTGTTGAGATTTGAGTATTGGTGGCTCCATTATGCTTCAATTCTTCATGGATCAAGTGTGACTCGCCCATAACTAGTATTATGCATCAACAATTAGAAATAAGGGAACTTTGAAATTTAGAAAATTTCAAATGTTGAATAATCTCTAGAAAATAAATGACCTAAAACTCTTCTGATGAAAACTCTCAGGGGAAGGAGTGTAGAATGGGTGGCTATAATACCTTGTTAGAGAAAATAACATGATTAAATCATCTACAAATACATCATCCACAAAATATGAGAGAAGCAAACCAAGCTATTTCACCAAAGAAAATACATTGAGATGAGATATATTACACAATGTAAAAAGTTCCTTATAAAGGCATGAAAATATGTGGCAAGTGTAAAACTACCTAAATAGGAAAAACCCACCCAGATAAATAAATGCAAAACTAATTCCTACACAAACTTAAGCATAAATGTAATTTACTCTAACATGGATTATCATATCCAAAGAGTGAAAATTTTACTCTAACTTCATATACAAATGTAGAAGGGGCAAGATGTATTGATGATTGAAAGAGCTCAAGTAGAGGAGCATTATTTCTTAGTTGAGTAAGAAATAGGAATTAGTTTCTTTATCTACAACATAATTAGAATACATTATTGTAGCATCATGCTACACTCAGGTGCTTTGGATGAAGTAAAATTTCAAGGAAATGAAGCTTGATTTTTATGAAGGGTATGTACATGATCATGATGGGCCAAAAAGTGGCAATATGATGCGTATGTGTAGGGTATGTGGCTAACAATTTTTTTTTAACCCAAAATTGATGAAACAAAAATGGTTTTCAAAGGATAATCTTATCTTTCCACCAATGTAAATTATGCTCTACTTTGAATTTAATAAATAATTATTATTCATTTTCTATTTGAATTATGACTAAAGTCCTGATTGATAGGTTGATTGAAAAACATCTATAGCTTTCTCTCAACCTGTATCAATTTTTTGAATCTAAAATATGCATCACATTCTATGCTTCACATACTATAGGATTTAAAAAAAAATCCTAAAGTTTTGACCAAGTTAAGGTGGTGAGACATGAGTTTTATATTTTTTAAAAGTTGTAATAACACATTAATAATTAATTATTTATTTGAAAAATATTACAACAAAAAATATGCATCACATCAAGACATAAGTCCTCTACTTATATCTAAAATTTTGGCTAAAAAATATTATCATTTTATTGTGGTTAGTGGTTAGACTAACACCTACTTTCTTTTATTTTTTCCCTAAAAAATTTAAGTAAGTACTACTTCATTGAAATTTCAAATTTTCACCAAATAGATTTAAAAAAATAAAATAAACCTAGTGTTTAGAAACTTACATTTAATTTGCTATAGATATTGTTCTTACATATTTTTTAAATAATATAGATAATTTATTCAATTTTTTACGTCAAGTTGCCTAACTTTAATTTTTCTAATTTTTCACCACTTGAGGACTTGTTTTTTCCATGGTGATCTTGCACATACCCTAAAACTATCTCTATTCTTTGTGATAACACTAGTGACATAAATATTTCAAAGAATCTATTGATACATTCAAGGAAAAAGCACATTGCAATAACATACCATTTCTTGAGGGAGAAGATTGCAAAGAAGGAAGTAAAGTTGAAATATGTTGAAACAAAGGAGCAATTTGTTGATATATTCACAAATCCATTTCATAAGGAGACATTTGAGTTTCTTCAAGATATAAATTAGGAGTTGTCTCCTCCTCTTCAATCAAGAGGAAGCATAGGTTGAGGGAGAGCTTTGTCTCCCTACAACAAGAAGGTTGGAGGTCTTGCGATATATTTTCAGAGGTGTTAAAGCATAGAATTAGGGAAAGTCTATCTATGAAGCAAGTTTCTAGATTACGCAAGGTACCAAAATTGAAAAAAGGAGGAGAAAGAAGTTGTTTCATAGTCAAGGATGTTTAGAGAAATACTCCATATTTCTCTATCAATGAATCTATTTTTTAGTAGCTTGAAGAATTTGTTCGTAGAGATTGGCATTAGTAGGAGAGAAGGTGAATTCAAAGGGGGAGAGATTGTTGACCCTTTGTCATTGATGTCAAAGGGGCGGAGAGTGAACTCAAAATTATAAATTGCTCAGAAAGAATAATGGACTCAAAATGATATAGAGGAGAAGTCATTCTAAGGGGGAGTAATCATATTCATGTGTTGTTCATTTGTTTGGTGGCCCAACGATCCTTTTTGGTGGTCGAGCATTCTTGTGTTTGTCGTTAATGACAAGGGGGGGATTATTGAACATAGGTTGTCATTGATGTCAAAGGATGCAATCAGATGTTTGATGTCAAGTTTAAGTATCATTATATTCCCCTCTACTTATCATGTTGCATGTCAGAAGTTCATATTGATCATTGTTGGTAATTTTGTTGTTAGGATGCTAAATCAATAAATATACTCAATTAGTTGTTGAGGAGTATTTGTATGGCTGCTATATGCTCACAATATCTTCCTTGCATCTACTCTCTGTCTGTGGTGATTTGGAAGTATGAATTAGTATTTTTTTGTTCAAGGATATCTTTCGGGCAAAGAGATTTCTCTAGCAGAACAATCACGATATGCATTCACAACATAACCATCTATAGAAGAATATTTCATTCAATATCAATTTTTTTTTCTAGGTGGTTATTTGTTTCTAAGAAAGTGAAGTGTTAAAGAGCATCATTAAGAACCTGTTATGCACTAAGCGAAGTATAAAACTTCCTCAATAGCATTTGAGCCCTTGGGTTGAATTGCTAATATCAAGAAAGAAATTGAGACTAACTAGTTGTTCTAATGCAAATTAAGACTAGTTCAAGTTGAGTTGAATACAAAATTTAGATTAATAATTGAAATTTTTGATGATCCTTGGATTATGAAGATTAGAAGATAGATATATTTAGAAGTGATAAACATTAAAAAAAATTCACAAATTTTTTTGACATCAATTGTGATTGAACTATAAATAATGTTGAATGAAACTATTTTCTCTAATATTTAGAGAGATACTTTTTTTTGTCTCATCTCATATGATTGAATGTGTTTTATGATGATATCCTTAAATTAACAACCTTAAATACATAATTGAAATTTTCAATATGCACATCAATAAATAATTTTATTTTTTTTAAATTATCATTCAAAAAAATAAAATTTAAGTTTCCAACTCAAATATATTTTGAAGTTAATATCATATATATAACCCAACCAAATTTTGGGGCATTCTGATACGATACCGCAACCAAATTTGACCCGGCATTTGCGAAACTATCAACTTTCACGTTTTTAACTCATGTTCTCCCCGACTAACTTCACCAAAATAAAATTTAGGGTTTTTCTAAAGCGTCGAATTCCCCAATTGAAACGGAATATCAGCAACTTTCATTTTAAAATTATTTTCTCTTTTCTATTACAAAGTCATTAAATGGATTTGACTTTATTGTTTTTTTAAAGAATTATTCACGTGAGTTTTATTCATGTGAGTTGTAGGTTTGATCGAATTTTTCTATATTGAATAAAGCTAGCGCAAGACAAATTAATGGTCTATAGATCATTTTTTTAATTTTAGATTATACTTCAAAAATATTAAAATTTATTGAATCATATAATTTTACATACTATATTTTTATATAATTATATATATAATATTCTAATTTGTAATATTTTAACTCAAAATGTTTTCAAAAGCTAGAATCTAAACAATCGTCTTTATAATAATCTTAATCTAAAAAATAGGATTATATTGAAAATTTTCATATCAATTTATAAACTTATTTTTAATCTAATAGTAAATTTGAGATTCTTTATTTGTGTGAACTTTAAAAGTAATGATATTTTTTATAATATTTTCATTTTTTATTTTTTTGGCATATATATATTTTATAAGTGAAGGATAAATAAGTGATGATAGCTTATAGTGAATTATAAATAATTGCTAAGTCATAGAAAGATCAAGAAGAGTTTGTCTAAAATTATATTTTGCAAATAATACAATTATATTATCAGTATATATTTTTTAATGTTTTAATTAACAACAAATAAAATTATAGAGAGATCAAGAAAAAATGTTGAATTATAAAATTGTTTCTAAACTATAACATGTACATAATATAGTCATATTTTAATTTATTTTTATTTTTTTGATTTTTTTGTTTTGTTTAATAACAGATAAAATCACAATCTAATAGACAAAACAATATCTATGGTAACAAATATTCTATTTATATCCAAATTCTTCACATTGCTAGATCATGCTCTTAACTTGTTCAATTTTCAAACAAAAATATTTAAAAACAATAAAAAATGTTGTAGAATTTTAATTGGAATTAGAAGTTTTTTTGTAGTGAGTTCAATATTGGTCACTATAAAAAGTTCCATAGTTTGAATGATGTTTTATTGTAAATAAATTAGTCTACATATTTTTAGAGTCTCACCCAAACAAAACAATTCCCACCTAGCTCAAAAAAACTCTCTACATCAAAATGGATAACTCAAAATTTTGTTAAAACACACTCATCTCTTTCTCATTCTAAGCATCCACAATCATATAGTTTCTAAGATCAAAACAAATGATGTTTAACAAGGATGCCACTCTATTCTTATCGAAATAAATTGTGATGGAGACATCAATATTATCTAAGTCAACATCTAATCAAACTTTGTAAATAGATCAATATATTAGTTTCCCTATGTTTATTGGCATGGTTCTTGAGAAATTTAAATTCAACTAAAAAGGACATATTTACAATGAGTAGTAATAAGACTAATTTCAATTTTTGAATTTTAAATGCTATAGAGAAAATTAATGCACAACTGAAAAAGATGATACAAGAAGGATACTATAGAACATATGATTATTGAAAATAAAAATTAACCCACACAAAATGTTTGTTGATAGTTGGTTTATATGAAAAAATTATATTGACTTTTATAAACTAAAAATTATTTTGGAAATATTGATATTTTAAAATGTTAATGTAAAGACTATTTTTTGAGCATATAGTCATAAAATTTTCATATGGTAGGAAAGCGTTACCATCAAATTTCAAATCAAAGTTAAAATATCTTAGTTTATGTATTTTCTAATAGAATGTAATTGTAATCATTTAAATCATCTATAGATTAATATGCATACAGTATGTAATTATGATTAGTAGTTGATTTTTTAAAAAACAATACCTTGACAGGCACAAACAATAAAATATTAGGATAAACACAAATAATGAAATAATAAATAGTTGAGCCTAGTTGTTGAATACATTATACAACCACATCTTATCATTATAAAATCAAAACTAATAAAATTAAATTACATCCTGATTTTATATTTATTATTATAACCTCATATATTTCTCACTACTTTTAATTTTTTGAATACAAATTAATTATAGCCTTTCTTAATCTAGATACAATAAATAAATATTTGCATATAAAAAAAAATTAACAAAAATTAAATACATCTATCTTATAAACACCACAAAATAGATGTATAACACTATGAGAATAAACACAATGAGAATCAAACGGGAGTTGATGCATAGCACTGAGATCATAAGCCTAACACTATGTCTCACGACTCCCCTTCACACCAACTATGCTACCTTTTGACCCCTTATTTAAAAATAATTTTATTTTAAATACATTGTTTACTTTATTTTCACTTACCCATCTCATATTATTAAGAAAAAAAAAATTATGAATTATTTTAATTTTAATTTAAATATATTTAAAAGTTATTTTATATAATTTACTTAGAAAACCATTACTATTATTTATATAATAGTAGATCGTTACTATTATTATAAAATAAATCTCTAAAATAGATATTAATGTAGAGGATATCTACTACGACTACAAATTTTGAAACCAAATCAAAAAATGCAAAGAATTAATCTGTGAATCAAATAAAGAAGCTAAAAATAAACAGCGACTTCTGGAAACATTATCACTTTCAAATGCCTTTCAAGAAATCTTTAAAGCGGGATTAAAGCCTTTCAAATCTTTCAACATAAACGTGGGGCAATTGTATTCAAAGTGGCAGTGTATTCTGGTGGGCCTTTCCTACATAAGCAATTGACAAGATTTTTTAGAGAAACAGTGCTGCATAAGGAAAATATCTGTTAAGATGAGGACTAGACTTCCAACTATTAATTCTTAAAGCCGGAGAATAAGACTCATAAAATTAAGTTACATGTTTCATCTTGCAATCGTCCGAAATCTGCTCATTTAAGTTATTACTTTTAAGTATTTTATATTAGATGGGCCTTATCAGAGGGCCCTCTCCCACTGTGTGCAAGTAACAAGTAGCCTGCGTACTTTGAATGGAATCCTTTCGGTTAAGCATTTATCATGTGAAGCAATGGGGATAGAAAAGTTTTTCAAATTCTCGCCAGAAGTATGGAAATTTCTGTGAAAATCAAGATGCTTATTCGCAAGAAGCGAGGATGAAGCTATATATAACGACCCGCTGCCTACTTGTTTCTCATATATGAGCTTTCGATTATCTTATTTTCATCCCCTGCTTCGCTAGCTGCTTTCTGTGATCCCTTATCTGTTTCCGATTTGGATTCATGGAATTAATCAATGAAGATGAAGTAGTCATCGATCAAGATCTCTGGGTTATTCAAATCAAGGAAAGCCTGCAAAGACATGGCAAGCAAGAAGAAGAAAATGAGATCTTTATATCCGTTTTTGGTGTGCCCAAGGAGCTGTTGACTGTGAAGCCAGAAGCTTATATTCCGCAGTGCGTCTCCATCGGACCATACCACCATTGGAGATCCGAACTGCTAGAAATGGAAAGATTTAAAGTGGCTGCTGCACGAAGGTTTCAGAAGACGCTAGCCGGTTACTGTAAGTTCGAAGCTGTAGTGGAAGACGTGAAGAAGTACGACTGGCAGGTCAGGAACTGCTACCACAAATATCTCGACTGCAAGAAGGAAACCCTGGCATGGCTCATGGTTCTGGACGCCGCCTTCGTGCTCGAGTGCTTGCAGTTCCAGGTCAAACAGACGGACCAGGCTTCATCACAAGTGTCTTCCCAGGTGAATCGACTGGGTAGAGTTTTAGATCCATCTGGGAGGAGCGCAATCCACAATGCCATTATGAGAGATCTGACGATGCTCGAGAATCAGTTACCTTTATTCCTCGTGCAGAAGCTGCTGGAAATGCAGTTGGGTTCGCAAGATAAGGCGGAACAAAGTCTCTGCAATCTTGCGACTCTGGCCTGTAAAAAATGGTCGCCATTTATGTTGAAGATGCCGGACAGTTCAAGGCTGCGTATAAAAGAGAGGGGTCACATATTGGAATTGCTCTATTACTCTATTGTCCCTGCAGCAGCCATGGAGGATACCATTTCTAAGAATGGGGACGCGAATCTTCCGTGGCCGAAAGCAACATACTTGACGCGTGCTCTGAATGCTTTATGGAAGGCTCTCTCCTCGTTAAAAATCGGCCTTGTCCAACTTATCTCGGCACTCCCTGAGCGTGTCTTGGAAGGAAGGCCTGTCCAGTTGGTGACACAGTTGTCCACGCATCTTGTTTCCGCTTTTGAAACTCTTTCAATTAAACGCAAAGATGAAAAGGATGAGGAAAAAGATGAGGAGAGCGGGTATTCCTCTGCCGAAACTCCTCCTACACGCGATGAATTAGCAATTCCCTCCGTCTCCGATTTATACTCGGCAGGAGTAAAAATTCTTCCAACCGAGGGAGACGTCACCACAATTCGCTTCGACCATACCACTGCAACTCTTTATCTTCCCAAATTGAGGTTGGATTCGAACAGCGAGGTAGTTCTCAGAAATCTGGTGGCGTTCGAAGCTTCGGCGGCTCCTGGTGCTTTGATCTTCACTCGGTACACTGATTTCATGAACGGCATCATCGACACAGACGAAGATGTTCGGCTGCTGAGAAAGAGCGGGATTATCTACAATCACCTGGCAGACGACGGGAAAGTGGCAAGCCTGTGGAACGGCTTGGGTAAATGCGTCAAATTGACGCGGGTTAAATATTTGGACCAAGTGATAGCGGACGTCAACAAGCATTATAACAACAGATGGAGCGTTGCTGCGAAGGCGTATGGAAACAAATACATATTTGGCTCATGGCAGCTCCTCACTGTTCTGGCCACGGGGATCCTTCTGCTTCTCACTTGCTTACAGTCTTTTTGTTCCGTGTATGACTGTAAGGGTTGGTGAAGCGAGAATAATATTTTGCAGGACTAAGCCAATTGAAACAGTGGTACTCACTGCCGTTTCCATTTACTTTCGAAGGATACAAGAACTGTGAGTTTTTGAGGCGGATTGAACTTTGCCTTTAGCTATCCTGTCGTTTTATCTTAAATTTTACGGTGTCTATTGAGTTCAAAAACATAAAACATGTTCTAATCACTTGTAGAACATCGTCTTATCTTTATAAAAAAAATATCTGTGATATTTTATTCTTTTTCAAGTTCACAGCTTCAAGAGTTTGGTCATGGAATGAAAAGAAATATGTGAAGGATGTCCAAGTTTTATTTTTAAATTATTTTATTCAATAATTTTTCTTTACAATTCTTTAGTGAAAGAATTTTATTTTTTAAGAATTTATAATTAATTTATATTATAGAAATTAAGTGAATCATATAGATTATCTATTCTATTTATAAGAGAGTACTTAAATAGAAAAAATATGAAGGATAATAAAACGTAAGACAAGAAGAATAACATTAAACACAAAAGGGAAATGATAAAGAATTGAATTCACAGAAAAACAAATTGATGTTTCATACAAATTATAATATTGTTGAAAAGTAAGTATTTATTTCATATACTCTTAAGCTCTTCACATTAATAGAACATCATCCTCAATCTCAAAGGAATAAAATTGCCTTCTACCTCAACACCAATTGCCACTTTTCTAAAGTTTGCATTGTAAAGTCAAAATAATCATAGATTAAAGTGGGATGAACAAATGGATTTAATATATTGGAGTCACCATCTCAAACTAATGAAGAAACATTAAATAGATCTTGATCTTTAGGGGAAAAAATATGTTTGGGTAGTCTCCACCTTTTGCAAATTCTTCAATGGTTGATGGCATATGCAATTCTACAAATGATTTATATCTCTTAATTCTAAAAGTTAGATATTCATAAATCATCAAGATGTCAAAGCCTAAGCATATGGAAGATCGATATATGGTGGTATACTACAATTATGGGTAGATAGTTAAAATAATCTAGTAATGTATATGAGTGTTAAATAACATATTTTCTTTAGCTTATTCCAGCACAAAGGTATATTCTTAGAGGTCATTAACAATAAATTCAAAGAGAAACATTTGGACACAAATTAGGCCCTTAGTAGTCATAACTAATTTATTATAGAACTATAAAATATGCCACTAAGCTCATGTTATTATTGGTTGTAACAGATAAAAAATAACTACATTAAGAAAACAATTAGATTCTTACACATGTACCAAAATATTATATCAATTTTTCTTTCTACATATGAATTACCATATATTTTTGAAATCATGTAAGTTGTAGGCACGCTAACATGATTCTACTAATATATGATCAGTTGAAGTGCTTGCTAGAGATAAGACATTACTTATACTATAGAATCATGAGAGCATGTGAAACCGAAACTACTCTTAGAGTATGCAAATAATGAGTAACATATATTCAATTTTGATTGTTCTAAAAATAATTGGTATCTCACCATAATAGCTAATCATTAATCAATAGATTAAAAGACCTGATATGTGAAATAAGACTAGACTATATTTATGTATGCAGTCCACATGACTAGAAGTTGTGGATGTTTTAAATATGAGATTTCTATTAGTTGAATATATCTTATTTATATTAAGAATGAAATTGCTACAAACACTCTATAGTTTTTTACAATAGGGTGTCATTAAATACCACCAAATGTACTCAATTGTCAAATGCAACTATATAAATCTAGTAAAAAACTAAAGAAATTCCTTGAAATGCTGCTACTAATCATAAATACATCATGGGCCCCTCTTCCTATACCAAACACTCATAATAATACATGATATTTTGAACCCATTATATTATGAAAAAATGCATCATTTGATACCTTATAATACTATTTTACAATCTCTAATGTAGATGGTTGAGTAGACTGTCCAATAAATGACTACATTTTTAAAACATTAATAAATGACATTCCCACTCATTCTAAAAACCAGGCTTTGAAACATATCCAATTTAACATTTTAAGTCAACTATGTGATCTGCATTTATTGTCAAATATTGAGATTCAAATATTTCCAATTACATAAATTATGGTGAAATTTAAATTAAATTATTTTTTAAATACATAGGAGAAAGGTGAAGTCTTGTCCAAATTCATACATATAATTCATAGCATCAAATTATAGGACTAAAAAATAAGGATGCGTGCCTTATTTCACATTATGCTTATGATAACCTCGTATTTTTAGATTGCACATGAAGAAATGTCTCCCTAGGATCTTCTTTTAGCATATCTCAAGCCTATTTAGATCCATGCAAGATCATTAAATTAAATCCTCTACAAGCATATGGAGATAGTATTTAATTTATGAAAATAATGGGATTATGGGGTGTGAGATTATGTTTATTTTTTATAATTTATGGGATCAATGAATAAGCATATAAAATGATTGTCATGGGACTAGAATCTTAGGAAGGATGCTCACAACTTCAAATAATTGTGCCAATTTAATAGGATAGAAAAACACATCGTCATTAGGTTTAGATGAACCTAAGAATTTTGAAAGCATTACAAGGAATACAATTTGTAAATTAGGCTTGTAGCCAACTAAATATTTAGTATAGAGTTGTAGGGCATGAATACAAGTGAAAAAAATGTCTATTCTGCAAAGGGTTTTGATGATTTAGCATGGACCTATCAACAATGAATCATTTATAGACCTAATAGAGATACCTAAAATACCTAGAAAAAAATATAATATTTCATTTTTTGCTTAGCCTCTTTATTTAATTTACCATGTGATATTCTTATTATTATCATTGCCTTTTTTTTTTTCATCTTAGCTCAATTAATAAGGAAATAGTCTCACTTATTGGATTGTGGACTACCATTGGCATATGCGAGTATCAACCAATAAGAAAAACATATTTTCTAAAGTATAACAAGTTGCTCTAACAATATAGAAAGTAAAATATGTTCAATTAATTCTTCTTGATTAGATGAGATTGTCATCCATATGTGGTAAGTCAAGATCAATCTAAAGCCTAGCAAATCCTAATAATTTGTTTTTTATAGAATCTAATACATAAGACCACTTCCAATAAGTACTCATTGTGCAATATAGTATTTTAGCAATGAGTAACAAAAAACATTTCCAAAATATGTTGGCCCCTGCTAACCAGGATGCCTCTTCGGCATCCAAGGAGGATGACACTGAACCTAGTTGTTCGGAGTATAAACCTAATGTGAGTCAAGTTAGGATGGTCCTAAGTCTGTCATCTATCTAGACTAGCAAGAAAACCCAAATCCAAGATCCCCAGTCTGATAAAGTCAGCCCTGCTTCTAAGCGTGGAAGCTCTACTCCTAAAGCTAAAGGTGCTGGAAAGAATCTACCTATCAAAAACCTTATTTCATACTCTGAAGATTCTCATGATTTTGAGGATTTTTGCGCTAATAGTAACTCTTCCTCTACTACCCCGTTGATGGACATAGAGGTTAGAACTAGGTCCCCTAGAGCCTCTGAATTTGCTAAAAGTTTCTTCAATCTTGATAGAAAGTTTTATGTTGATTTTCTAGGCATAGCTAAGAATAATGCTATGGACCAATTCAAATTGTCAAAATGGGTTTTTCATGAAAGTAATGAGCTTAAAATATAAAAAAATGGTCACTCCAGAGTAAATTAGAAGAAATGGGAGCTAAGATTTCTGAGTTATGCAAGAAAGAGGTTGAGAGTAATGATAACATTGCTAGTAAAGAGATCCAGGACAATGCAAGTAAAGGACAGATGGATAGAAATTGAATTGGAAAAAATGAAAAATACTGTGAAAATAATTACTAAACAAAATAACAGGATGGCAAGACATAATGCCATCATTATCAATGCTATGACTGAAAAAATGGATAAAGCTCAATAGGGGTCTTTGGTTGTCGACTTGGAAGATGTGAAAGATAAAAATTAGGAAGAGGACATTGGGATTTCAAAGAGAACCAAGGCCAATCTAAAAAGGAAGGCACCCCCAACACTGAAAATGATTCAAACTTTCAAGAAGGGTGTCCAGGACATGCAGGACCTAGAGGCCAAGACTGAGTCTGTTTTGAAGAATCTAGGTTAGTTGTTGCTAGTTTTTCGGCCTATGTTTTAGATGGTTCTTGGTTTGACCTTCTTGGCCTTTTTTGGCTGGCTACTATTTCTTCTAGTTTTTTCTTTTCTTGTAGCCTGTTTTATCCATTGGAATTTTTTGTCCTTCTCTATCTTTTGTTGTAAACTTGGTGGTTTCCGGTCCCTGTAAAACCCATTTTTTCCTTTATCAAAAACAAAAATATATAATTATTGTAATGGTGAGAATTGTGTAATTTTCTTATTCATGGATCATGGGTGAATGGTGTTAACTTTTTGTGAATAATGATCAATAAATGGACTTTCATAAAAATATGTAATGACATGATATATGTTATCATATTTTAGTAAGTGTGGGTTGATAGAAAGTTATAAAAATATGAATTGTTTGTTACAATACAATATTTATTGTAGGTAACAATATGTAAGTATCATCCATTTCATTTTTATTACTTTGAGTATTATAATGCAAGACTAGATAGATATATTTTTTGTCAATGGATTAAGGTTTATCATTTAATGTAAATATATTTGATTTATTTCTACTATTGTGGGTTGAAACATGCATATAATTACTCAAGTCACATTCAAAAAATATTTCCTCTAATTAAAACTTATTGAGATTCTCATTCCTTTTTTGCAATCAATTCTTGCAAGGCTAAAAATGTACCCACCAATTAGAAAAATCCTCACAAAGTATCATTATTTTTTGACTAGATAGTACTATTAAAATTACCAAGATATTGATAGTGGCAATTAGAATGAATAGTTCGATAATAAGCGTGACCGTTAAAATAGTTACTATAGTGGTGAAAATAACATGGACTTAAATACCCTCAAGCTATCCACCTATTATATTTATATGTACACTAAATACTTAAATAATGACAAGGCTTACCATTGAATAAAGTACAAGTCACAATATGGGACAAGTATTTTAAATTCTATTTAATTTTAATTGTATTAGTTATATATAAAATTCTTAAGAGACTCTAAATGTTATATTTACTAATATATATTATAAACCTCACTAAGGATTTTTTTATTTATGTCTAAGATCCTTGAAAACACAATCTTATTATGATTCCTCCTTACTAGTTACTTAAGATCTTACTATGGGATTTCTACCATAATCCAAAGAAAAGTTTCAATTACCAACCCCAGACAAAAGTATTAAATTTTAGGGTAATATTTGTGTCCTCACTTTGATTTTATTTAACCTCCACATATTTCCCTTAATAACTAACAAATTTTTGTAATCATTTCATTTACACATAAATGATAGTATTAATTTTAATATCCTTCATAATAGGGATTCTTTAATGTTAGCCTCTTCAAACATTTGAAGAATGCTAGTTGATAATCATATTTAATTATTGCACATGTTAATTCCTTAATCATTTGGATTTCCTTAAAAATTATGTCCAACCATATCTTAATGAAACATAAAAAATTAAATGGAAAGATCATGAAGATTATGAAAATTTAATTGTCTTACATATTTTCCTATCTTAGACTATTCTAGAAAATAATTTGATTTGTTCTTTGATAATGCCTATTAGTTTTCCTATTATTCTAATCCATTCAAAATATCCGTAGGTTGTTAAGTTCAACACCTAGGAATGTTGAGTTGATCTTGGATAAAGAACAGGATAAGAGAATGTCTTGAGGAGATAAATATTGAATACTATGTACAAGTTGAACTATTGTAGTTGATCAAGAACTAAGTTTTTCTCATTAACTACATGTAGAATGGTATATGTCATATACCATTGAGTTTAACCTCCCAATGTGAACTCTTGATGCATTAGTTTGGAAGATGTAATTAGACATTTTCACTTAGCTTGGATAATTGTAGTATATTCTAAGCTTCATTAACTTCTTTACAAATTTTTAATTAGCATAAGTCAATCTACAATATTCATGATTCAACTCTTTGAATGTTGTGGAAACAACCAAGATCATGGAGAAACAAGCAAGCACAAGATTGCAAGTGAAATCAAATGATTTGTATTACAAATGAACAAGTATAAATAGGTGAAGTTTGAGAAAAAGTCTTCAACAAGACTCCACGATAATAGGAAGGGTGGCGAAAATAGAACCAAGAGAATAGCTCAAGGTTCAACCAACCTAAAATATAGCAGAGATGTGTCAAATATGGGGCGGCACATCTACTAATGACTCATAGAGTGGGAGATGTGTCAAATATGGGATGACATATCTACTAATGACTCATAGAGTGGAATTAGTCTTTCCACATGTGAGAAAAATTGCCAACTATTTTTATGTTAGAATAACTCATGTTGAGTTATACACCAACACCCCCCTTAAGCATAGCTTAGGTAGGTTTATGAAACATGAGTCCCGGCTGTGCACCATTTTAGGTACTCATTTACAAAAAAATCTCTCAAAAAATGGAGAAAGAAAGAAAACCCTGTGGGAAAAAACTTTCCTCCAAAAGAGAGAAAATAAAGAGAGGACTTTAGATGGCCCCTCCTGATGATGATGATGCTGATGTAGACTGTATGCCTAGAAGAGCTCGTAGATGAATGAACCTTCTTTCTGTAAAGGGTTTGGTAAAGATGTTGGCAACTTGTTCTGAAGACTGGCAAAATACTAGGTTGATGATCTGATCATGGATAAGCTCACAGATATAATGCGTATGAATCTCAATATGTTTGGTCCGTTGATGTTGAACCAGATTCTTGCATATTTGAATCATACTTTGATTATCACAGTAGATAACTATTGGTCGTCTGATAGGAATGCCAAATTTAGAAATGATGCCTTGAAGCCATATGGCTTCTGTAGCAGAGTTAATAGCTCCTCAGAATTTTGCCTCTATAGAAGATATAGCAATAGCATTTTTCTTTTTGCTAGACCAGCTGATAGGACCTGAACCAAGTGAAAAACTGTACCCGAAAGTAGACTTGCAATTTTCTGTATCACCAGCCCAATCTGAATCTGTGAAACCAACCAAATCAATAGTTGAACCAACTCTATAATGTATCCCAAATGTAAGTGTACCTTGAAGGTAGTGAAGAATCCTCTTAGCTGCTTTCCAGTGCAACTCATGAGGTTCTTGCATAAATCTAGAAACTAAGCCAACTGCATATGATATGTCAGGCCTAGTATGTGTTAAGTAAATAAGACTGCCTACAAGTTGTCTGTACAATGTTGCATCAACTAATGGTGTAGGACAAGAAGTCTCAAGCTTAACACCAGATAAGTAGGGAGTTGGAGCTGGTTTACAATTAGTCATGTGAAAAATGTTCAAGTAAATCGAGAGCATACTTGGGTTGAGCAAGAACAATCCCTGAATCTGATTGAGATATCTCAATACCAAGAAAGTAATGGAGTAACCCTAAGTCTGTCATGTCAAATCTTTCTTGAAGTGCTGATTTTACTGCCATAATAGCAGAGGAAGCACTCCTAGTGATTAAAAGGTCATCAACATAAAGAACTAGTATTAACAATGAATCATCATGTCACAGAAGATACACATTAGGATCTGAATTGCATCGAGTGAATCCTGAAGATAGAAGATAGGAATCCATCTTACCATACCAAGGCCTGGGTGCTTGTTTTAGGCCATAGATAGATTTCCTTAGTATACACACTAAGGATGAATCATGAACAAACCTGGAGGTTGTTCCATGTAGATCTCCTCCTCAAGATCTCCATGAAGAAATGCACTCTTTACATCCATTTGATGTACTGCCCACCCATGTGCTGCGGCTATAGCAAGTGTGAGTCTGATTGAAGTCATCTTTGCAACAGGTGCAAAGGTCTCTGTATAGTCAATTCCTGCTACTTGTGAAAAACCTTTAGCAACCAATCGTGCTTTGTACTTGTCAACTGACCCATCTGCTGCATATTTAGTCTGATATATCCATTTACATCAAACTACTTTTCTCCCTTTAGGAAGAGAAGTTAAGTCCCAAGTGTGATTTTTGATTAAGGAATCATATTCCTCATTCATGGCAACATCCCACTCAGGTATGCCTGATGCATCTTTAAATGTCTGCGGATCAGACACTGAAGCAAAGAAGGCATGAGATTCCCCCTGAAAGTTTGTCTGAAGTTGTCTATCATCTACTGCAGTTTGTACCCAAGAATCTATTGTATGAAGTGAGCGTAGAGTTCTAGATGTGGATGAATCTGGTGTAGAAATATCAACTTCTAATTCAATCCCTGAACTGGATGAAGATGAATTTTCAGTGCAATCATCACTTTGTGAACTGGAGGAAGTAGAAGTACTACTAACTGCACTAGAAATTTGTTGCGAATGATCTGAATCATCAGAAATATTATCAGAATCTGGAGAATCAATAGTATGACGAGGAATGTCAAGAATAGTTTCAAGGGGTGTTTCTTGAAACTTGACACTTCTCTCGATGAACAACTCATGAGTGGTTGGGTGTAGTAGGCGGTAACCTTTAACACCTTCTAGATATCCAACAAAGATACAAGGTTTGGACTGTGCATCCATAGCCTTGCAATGTTCTTTAGGAATGCGGGCCATAGCAGGTGAACCAAAGACTCTGAAGTGATCAACTATTGGTTTCCATCCTTTCCAAGCTTCAAAGGGAGTGATTCCTTTCAAGGCTTTATGAGGAACCCTATTCTGAATGTAACATGCACAATTGATAGCTTCAGCCCAATAAGATGGTGTTAAACCTTTGGAATGAATCATACAGTTAGCCATCTCCTTTAAAGACCTATTTTTACGTTCTGCAACACCATTTTGTTGAGGGGTATATGGAACTATGCGTTGCAACTCTATCCCTTTTGTTGTGCAAAACTGCTCAAAAATATTATTAACATATTCTCTGCCATTATCTATTTGAAGAACCTTGATGACTTTCCCTGACTATTTTTCGGCTAGAGCTTTGAAATCTTGAAAAGAATCAAATACTTCTGATTTTTTCCTAAGGAAGTAGACCCATGTAAAACGTGAGAAATCATCAATAAATGTGAGAACATATCTTGCCTTTGTAAAAGAAGGATGTGGGAAAGCCCCTGAAACATCACTATGAACAAGTTCTAAGACTTGTTTTGCCCTCCAAGTTTCTCCTTTGTCAAACTTTGCTTCAGGATGTTTACCAAGTGCACATCCTTCACATAGTCCTTTAGAAAACTTGACTTTTGGTAATCCATTAACCATTTTTTGTTGCCGTAGTTGTTCAAGATAACGGTAGTTAAGGTGGCCAAACCATGTTCATGCCATAATTTACTAACTTCATTTGAATGAGTTAGTAGTGCCTTTGAAGAAATATCAGTAGCAAAACTAGAGAAGGAATACAATCTGGATTGGTGATTGGCTTCTCCTATAGCAACTAAGTTATTACTTTGTAATTCTCTTATCTCAACTGAATTTGGAGAGAAATAAACTCTCATACCCTTCCCTAAGTGTGTTATTTGATACACTAAAAGGAGATTAGTTGAAAGTGAAGGTACACTAAGAACTTTTGAAAAAATTCCTCCTTCAACTTCAACAGACCCTCTCCCTTTAACCAATACTGGAGTATCATCACCTAAGTTGACTGAAGACATTCTAGATGGCCCTAAGGATGCGAATGCAACCTGAGAAGAACCCATATGATGAGTAACACCATAATCAATAATCCATGATGGAGATGAAGATGAAGATGACATAACAACTAGAGCTTTGCCTTTTAATTTCTCTTTGTCCCTGGTATTCTCCTGAGTTGATGAAGATTCCTTGCCAAAATCAGGAATCCCAATATTATTCTTTTTAAGAATATTTGAGAGACTTTCAATTTGTTTTTTCATGCATTGATGTTCATCATGTCCCGGTTTTTTACAAAAGGTACATATTATCTTCTCAGTAATGTGCTTACTTTGTTGAGAAGATTTATCCTTTTTCAAATCATCAATTTTATCTCCTTTCTTACCACCCTTGTCCTTTTTAGTGTTTTTCTTCCCATTTGAAGTTTGTGGCTTTTCATTCCCTGTAATTAGAGCTTGAGGCTCCGTAGACTTCAAAGAACCCATCTGAATTAGTTTCTCCTGTTCCCTTGTGAGATCATAAATGAATTTATCTAGAGTGGGCATCTTCCATGATGCTCCAAGAGAACTTTTAGTAGAATAGAAAGTTGATACAAACACAGAAAATTCTGGACCTAATTTGGAAAGTACTGAAAGGATTAATTGATCCTCTTTCTTGTCAATTCCACAATCTTTTAACTGTAACTTTAAAGATTTAAACTTTTTGAAGAAATCTTCTAAAGTTGTAAAACTTCTAGGACTAAGACCTAAGAGCTAATTTTCCAATTCATGACTTCTGAGTTCATCAATTTTTCCAAATAGTTTGTCTAAAGTTTCCCACACTTGATTGGGTGTAGTTAAATTTTCAACATGAAACAATAATTCTGGAGATAGATTTAAACACAGAAAACCAAATGCTTGATCACATTTGTTGATCAAAACTTTTCTTTTTCTTTGGCTACATTAGGTTCTTTTTCCGTTCCCATAGTTATCCTATATAGGCCCTTATTTTTTAGTACAAGACTAACTTTAATCTTCCAATCATGATAATTAAAAGGTGTTAGTGGAGGAATGGGAACTGTAGACTCCATGATGCTTTTAGTCACTTAGATAGTAGATGCAGAAAATTTTGAAAGAAAGAGACAAAGAAAGTGAAAATGAAAAGAGGATGGCAATATGAACACACTAGAGTATCATCGTTGTAGAGAGGATGGCCTCGTAGAGAAAGATGCAGATCTGATAATTTGATCAGAGATACAAAGCAAACGCCAATCTCCTACGCCTCTTAATCATATGCAGAGAACATTAAGCGTTCTGCAGCCTCCAAATAAAAAGGCGGCCAAACTGACAACAGATCGGGCCTCACACAAATCTCTACCTCTGTATTTAATCACGCCTCAAGCAATTAAATCACACACTCCTTGATGCATTCTCTCCACCTTGAATCACCGTGGTCCAGAATTTAATTTCACCTTTAATTTGTTTCCCCCCAAAAATACCCTCTCCTCCCGCCGATTTTCTGGCAGATTGGGCCGACTATAAGGGCAATATGGAGGGCGACTAAGGACGACTAACAATTCCTCTCCACGTTGAAGGTGCCGCAACAAGGGTGCCGACCCTGAACGTTTCTGCCAAGGCCTCTATGAGGCGAGCATGCCAGTAAGGAGGATCGGTATGCTTTAAACGCCTGGCCAATCACAATTGACGCCTTTTGAAGGAGTTTGAAAGTAAGCAGACACGGTTGTATGTGCAGGCTGATAGAGACTCTCTACGTATGTCAAAGTGGAGGAGCTGTGTATGGCGTTGACGGGTGGGTGAAGGGCCTGCCCACAATGCAGGCTCGGCCTGCGTGGTTTTAGCCTCCTTTGAGACTTCCAACTGATGTAGAAAATGCCAATAGATGGCGTTGACGCCTCCTGCAGTATGCACGATCTGGGCAGGGTTGGCCTGCGTGATGAGGTGACTCACAGAAATAACAAACCCGACGTCAATGGAAGTGATTCACACAGCAAGCAAAAATGGCTTGAAGCTTACCACGGTGGCTCCGATACCATGTGGAAACAGCCAAGATCATGGAGAAACAAGCAAGCAAAAGATTGCAAGTGAAATCGAATGATTTGTATTACAAATGAACAAGTATAAATAGGTGAAGTTTGAGACAAAGTCTTCAACAAGACTTCACAATAATAGGAAAGGTGGCGAAAATAGAACCAAGAGAATAGCTCAAGGTTCAACCAACCTAAAATGTAGCAGAGATGTGTCAAATATGGGGTGACACATCTACTAATGACTCATAGAGTGGGAGATGTGTCAAATATGGGATGACATATCTACTAATGACTCATAGAGTGGAATTAGTCTTTCCACATGTGAGAAAAACTGCCAACTATCGTTATGTTAGAATAACTCATGTTGAGTTATACACCAACAAATCTGTTTCTAAACAAATTATAGAATATTTTACATCATGTTCTCATGTGAGAAAATACATGAGGTGGTGCATGTCAAGCTAGAGCCAAAGAAATGTGCTAGAAGAACTATTCCTTATATAAATTTTATAATAATAATGGATATTGAATAGGCTTTCCCAATTTTAATGCACAAAATTTAAATAATGTGTTTCTAACTAATTCCATCTATCAATATATATTTGAATGAAAGGATGTGGATAAATTTAACTATATATCAGATCTCTCCTACAAGGGTTAATGAAATGCATTAGTTGTGGCCATGAAAAATAGATATAGGTAGCTAAAGTATACCGAAAACTATAAATATAGTTGATAATGGGGTTCACTCTTGGAATTCCTTGACAAAAGTTTGATCTCTAATAAATATAAAACTAGATAAATGACAAGAATAAATAGATGAATGGATTATGAGAATCTAAGGCATCTAAATAGAAAAGTTAAATTCCTTGGAAGCCTTCTCACCATGTGATCAACTACAATAAATTGATTGCTTTAGTACCTACAAATTCTTTCTTACTAGGTAAATATCCATGTATGAGAAAGTCTGGTTCCAAAGAGAATCATTAAGATCATCTTATGTATTGAGTGACATATATATTTTCCTTGATGACAATCAAACCCAAGGTTGATTATATTGTTGAATAGTTAAAGTAAAGAAATAGATGTTTGATGAGAACTAAGTCTGATGCAAGTTGAGTGTAATATAAACTGAGTCATTGAACACTGACTTTTTCATAATCCTTCTACCTTGAAAATAAAAATAAAGATATGTTTAGAAGCAGTTCATAATATTTTTTTATGATAAGTCAAAATCGAAGGTCATTATAAAAATTGTGGAATAATTTTCTTTACTACAAATTATGAACGCTAAATTTTAAGATGACGTCTGTACAGCCATTAGAATGCACGTTTGACTGTATTTATTAATTAAATTAAAATAAAAATAAATTATTTTTAGTTTTCAATTAATTGATAAATACCGTCATATAAAATACGAAATTTCAGAGCTCACTCGTTTTAGATTATGGAAGCACAGATCCAGCCGGGTTACAAACTATGACCCGACTCACAATTCACGTTCTCACTATACATCTCTTTGACGACCACGGTAACATGCTTTTGTACCCCTCATGACTTCACTGATAGACACGCCGTCTCTTTCACTGTTAATTGTTTTTCACGGTAACATGCTAGAGATATGATAGTTATATGTACCGGACAGTCGTGGACACGAATTTCATAAACTTTGTCTATTTAATTTAGATGTTTTAGTGCAGAAGTTAAAACAGTTTTGATTACATTTTATTAAGTGAGCAGATTTCTAACAGTATTATCATTAAGTCGTTTTGTATTTTAGATTATATTTTAAGTAGAGCTATAATATTGGCTATGATTTTGTTACTTAATTTGATTATCAGTTGTTAATTTTTGAAATAGCTATTTAAAAAATTATGATTATTTGTTAATTTATATGTTTAATATTTTGAATCTAATTTTTATAATTATGTATTTAATAAAAAAAAAGATAAAAGTTATTATAAAGTAAGATTAGTCAAGAGCATTCAAAGATTAGTATAATAACATTAGAGTTTATTAAAAAATATTACGTACATTTCAAGCTCATCATTTAAAAATGGCACATTAGGCATTATGCATTATTTTGTTTTTGACTCTTTTATTATTATGGAATAGATAAATTGACTTGACTCACTATGAAAGGTGTTTAATACTTCCTTATATTTACAACAAATCAAAAAACTACTTATTAGTACACTATTTCTCTTAGTAGTAGGTTTGAGTAAAGACAAGACATTATGAAGTACAATTCAACAAAGGTCATAATCAATGTAGGTAAAGCATCTATAAAATAAACCACATATTATACAATTTGGAATAATCTAAAATTCTAGATTATTGAACTCCATTATTAAATGCATTAGACAAACACATTACTATACTTAATATCTCCAAACTCAAAAATTTAACTAATTTTAACTTTATTTTATAATTTATAATTTAATAATTATAATTTTTATATTAATTTATTAACTTAATTAATTGTAAGTTTCTTAACCTCACATAATATCTAAATACTGACAATATAAAAAATATATAATATATTTAAATAAATAGTAAAGTAACTTTTTAAAAGAGTTAATACAATCATTATTATGTGAATGACAGATTAAAATAATAAGAAGAATAAGAATTTGTTATTTTTGAATTTAAAAGCTAGCACATAATTTAATTCAGAAGTAGCAATTTTTTATTGATATAGACTGAAAATCTAATGTCTTTGAATAATAATAATGTCTGTCTGTCTGTGCAAACATTATCACTTTCAAATGTGGAAAGAAAAATTAATAGAAAGAGGAATGTCTGCAAAGGGGAAATTGAGTTCAACATGGTAAGGTATTTATATGGGCCCTCTCCCCACATAAGCAATAGACAAGATTTTTTAGACAAATGGGGCTGATTAACGACCATATTTGCTAAGATACGGCCTGTTTAAACTTCGAGCTCTTCCTTCTTGAACCATAGAATAAAACACAAAAATGATTACATATATCATCATGCAATCGTCTGAAATCTACCGCACTGTTAATAAACTCTTATTAATTCACATATTTTAGATTAGATGAGGCCTCTCTCCAACGTGTGCGAGTACCATCTGAGAGTAACAAGCAGCCTTCAGACTTTGAATGAATCCAATTGTAAAGCATTTACAATGTGAAGTTGTATAGAAATTTCTGTGAAAGTAAGGTTTCTATCCTCGCTGGAAGTATAGAAATTTCTGTGAAAGTAAAATTGCTTTGTTTGCTGGAGCTACAAATATGACCCTCTGCCCAGTTGTTTCCCATATTTGAGCTTTCAATCCCCTATTTTTCATCCCCTGTGTGTCCAGTTACTTTCTGTAATCTCTCATTCATTTCCAATTGTAATCATGGAATCAATGAACGCCGATGGAGTAAAGTTCGATCATGATCTCTGGCTTATCCAAATCAAGGAAGGCCTGCAATTGCTTGAAGAGGAGGAAGAAGAAAATGACATTTGTGTATCCATTTTTGGTGTGCCCAGCGAGTTGTTGGCAGTGAAGCCAGAAGCATATATTCCGCAGTGCGTCTCCATTGGACCATATCACCATTGGAGATACCAACTGTATGAATTGGAAAGATATAAAGTGGCTGCTGCACAAAGATTTCAGAAGACAATGATCGGTGACTTCAAATTCGACTCTGCGGTGGAAGAGGTGAAGAAGTACGACTGGCTGGTCAGGAACTGCTATCACAAATACCTCGACTACAAGAAGGAAACCCTGGCATGGCTTATGGCACTGGACGCCTCCTTCGTGCTGGAGTACTTACAGTTCCAAGTCAAACAGACGGGCCAGGCTTCTTCACAAGTGTCTTCCGAGGTGAAGCGACGGGGTAGAGTTTTAGATCCATCTGGGAGAAGCGCAATCCACAATGCCATTATGAGAGATCTGTTTATGCTCGAGAATCAGTTACCTTTATTCCTCTTGCAGAAGCTTTTGGAAATGCAGTTGGGTTCTCAAGATAAGGCGGAAGAAGGGCTCTGCAATTTGATGACTCTCGCCTGTAAAGAATGGTCGCCGTTTATGTTGAGGATGCCGGATAGTTCAAGGCTGTGTATAAAAGAGAGGAGTCACATATTGGAGGTGCTCTACTACTCCATTGTCCCTGCAGCAACCATGGAGGATACCATTTCTAAGAAGAATGAGGACGGAGATGTCCCATTGCCGAAAGCAACATACTTAACCCGTGCTTTGAAAGCTTTATGGAAAGCTCTTTCCTCGTTAAAAATCGGCCTTGTTCAGCTTCTCTCGGCACTCCCTGAGCGTGTCTTGGAAGGAAGGCCTGCCCAGTTGGTGACACAGTTGTCCGCGCATCTTGTTTCCGCTTTTAAAACTCTTTCAATTAAGCACAAAGATGAAAAAGATGAGGAAAAAGATGAGGAAAAAGACGAGTAGGGAGGGTATTCCTCCACTGAAACTCCTACACGCGACGAATTAGCGATTCCCTCCGTCTCCGATTTATACTCGGATGGAGTAAAATTCCTTCCAACCGAAGGAGATGCCAGCACAATTCGCTTCGACCAGACCACTGAAACTCTTTATCTTCCCAAATTGAGCCTGGATTCCAACACCGAAGTAGTTCTCAGAAATCTGGTAGCGTTCGAAGCTTCGGCGGATCCCAGTGCTTTGATCTTCACTCGCTACACATATTTCATGAACGGCATCATCGATACAGACGAAGATGTTTGGCTGCTGAGAAAGAGCGGGATTATCTACAATCACCGGCAGATGACGGGAAAGTGGCAAGCCTGTGGAACGGCTTGGGTAAATGCGTCAATTTGACGCGAGTTAAATATTTGGACCAAGTGATAGCGGACGTCAACAAGTATTATAACAACAGATGGAGTGTTGCTGCGAAGGAGTACGGAAACAAATACATATTTGGTTCATGGCAGCTCCTCACTGTTCTGGTCACGGGGATACTTCTGCTTCTCAAATGTTTACAGGCTTTTTGTTCTGTGTATGACTGTAAGCGTTGGTGGAGCGACACTAATATTTTGCAGGACTAGGCCAATTTGAAGAGTTTTATTGTTGGAATATCTAATCCCCAACTACTTCATTATCTCCCCATGTTGACCTGTCCTCATCTTATCAGCATTAGATCACAATCATATCCCAGAATTAAAGACGAGGATCTAATTTGATCTTATCTCCAACTACTCAGCCTGTTGACTGTTAGCTATCGACTGTTAGTTGTAAAGGCTTAGATCTCTATATATCGCTGAGTCTGTATTGTTGAAAGTACTCTCCGATGAGTCCAGCTCTGCAGAGTTGAAATCTTTAATGTATGCATCCGATTAAGGAGATGTAGGAAGTCTGTAAGAAGTATGATGATGTTTGAGCTGAGGCTCAGAAAGTGTACGTAATGTTTTTATGATCAATATAAATTCTGTCATTTGGTATCAGAGCTGTATGGTAGAAGATCCTGAAGCTGTGTTGAGATTGCTACAAGTTCGTAGTTAAAAAGAAAGATTTGTTATGTTTGTTGAAGCCGATAAGGAGCTACAGTCTCAGAAGAAGTCGCCCCATCCTGTGCCTGGATTGTTGGGAGATAAGGTCGTAGCCAAGACATGATTGCAGTTACCTGTTTACTGATGTCGTTGCAAGGAAGTACTATTGCCCCAGTCAAAGGAGCTGTTGGGAGATTACAGCAATCATTGATGTTGTTGCAGAGAGTCGAGATCAGCTGGAAAAGTCGCCATAGAGAGGAGATGCCACCCAAGCCAACCGCTGCATGCAGGAACTGTCGCTAAAAGGGTTTGACCACAGTCTAAGGGAGCTACGAAAAAAGAGATCGAAGGCTAGAAACTGCCTAGAAAGGTGTTAAAAGAAATGTCGTCACAAAGATCGCAGTTATTGGAGGATGAATCGTTGCAAAGAGAGTGCCAGCCATGAAGAGGCAGAGCAGAGAAGATCGTGGGCATCAAACGATTATAGTAAGAATTGATAGTCGATTGGAAGGAGCCGCAACTCACCAACCAAAGGATAATTGTTTGAAGACAACAAACCAAAGTTAAGAAGGTAAATCGTAATTTTTGAAGGATTGTTGTATTTTCAGAAATCAAAGATGTTGCAGATCCAAGGTGAATCGCAGTGTTGGATCCACTGCCTAAAGAGATTGCAGTTTGTTTGAAGAGTCGCTTGTCAAAGGATCGTTGCAGATCGCAAGAACTAGATCTGCAGCTATTGAAGCCATCCAGTCAAAAGGAATTCGTTGTGTGAAGCCATCAAGCTGCCTAGGAAAAGAGGCACAAGAAAATTGAGTGCCCATGTTGTCTACAACAAAAAAGTCAGATCGAAGAAATTGCTGTAGCAGTTGAAGATACCTAAGCTACCAATGGAAGTAGCAATTTGTTTTGAAATCATGGAGGAGAGTAAGTGTTCAAGCAAAGGAATCACCAGTGTTGGAGTTTGCAGGGATCTTGCAATAGCCACTGTTGCCAAAGGAGATCCAATCCCCAGATCATGGGTTTTATGAAGAAACTGCCGCAGCAGTGACAGAGCCATAGATATGTGTTGTTGTTTAAAGGAGGAACGTGAAGTTGCTGGAACACTGAGAAAGAGGAGCTGTTGAAGGAGATCATAAGATCAAGAGGACAGACAAGTGAAGTTGAAAATTGGTTGAATGTAGTAGCATTATGTGTTTGTATGAGGCTAGTAAAAGCCTACTGCGTTAGGATTCCCAAACACCGAGTAATGTAGCTCAAACAGAGGTGTTGAGAAAAGTGAATGTATCACACCTGAACCTACAATGGAATGGTGAAAAAGACTAGAGCTCGTGGTTAGAGCATCCCAATAGAAAACTATGATTTCCTAGGTTCAATCCATAGGATTTGAAGGTTGCAGATGCCAAAGCATCAATGGAAAAGATTAAGAAAGTATTTGGAATTCGTAGTTGAGATTAAGGGGGAGTGTTGGAATATCTAATCCCAACTACTTCATTAACTCCCCATGTTGACCTATCCTTATCTTATCAGCATTAGATCACAATCATATCCCAACATTAAAGACGAGGATCTAATTTGATTTTATCTCCAACTATTCAGCCTGTTGACTATTAGCTATCGATTGTTAGTTGTAAAGGCTTAGATCTCTATATATCGTTGAGTCTATATTGTTGAAAGTACTCTCCGATAAGTCCAGCTCTATAGAGCTAAAAGCTTTAATGTATGCATCTAGTTAAGGAGATGGAAGAAGTCTGTAAGAAGTATGATGTTGTTTGAGCTGAAGCTCAGAAAGTGTATGTATGTTTTTATGATCAATATAAATTCTGTCAAGGAAACTATCCTTGAATACCATGCTTTTGGTGCTTGCTTAAGACCATACAAGGCCTTCTTTAATTTGTAAACATAATGCTCTTTAGAGGGTATTTCAAAACCTCTAGGTTGAGAAACATACACTTCCTCATCAATATATCCATTCAAAAAAGCACTCATTACATCCATTTGATAAACTATCCAACTCTGTTGAGCTGCCAAAGCCAAAACCAATTTGATAGTATTGATCTGTGCTATAGGTGCAAATGTTTCAGTGTAATCAATACCTTGCTGTTGACTGTATCCTTTGGCTACCAATCTAACCTTATGCTTATCAATGCTTCCATCATATTTATACTTAGTTTTATACACCTATCTTGTACCAACAATTTCCTTACCAGGAGGTAGCTGAACCAAATCCCATGTGTCATTCCTTTCAATTATTTCTATCTCGCTATGCATTGTTTCAACCCATTCTTCTTTTTCTTGAGCTTGTTCAAATGTTTGTGGTTCATTACTTTACATGATTTGAGTCATCAAAGAATAATTCACTTTTGCTTGTGATCTTGTTGTCATTTTCTCAAAATTTGGATACAACATAAGAGTTGATGGATGATTCTTTTCTATCCTTCTTTGATATTTTTGATACTTTCTTGCTCCTGTACTAGAAGACTTAGGTTCATTTTCTTCTTCTCTTTCTTCAACTTCATCAATCATTATCTCTTTTCCCTTTGCTTCATTTTCCTTGCTATATTTTGTTGCTTCGACCAGATCATTGAAACTCTTTATCTTCCCAAATTGAGGCTAGATTCCAACACCGAAGTAGTTCTTAGAAATCTGGTGGCGTTCGAAGCTTCGGCAGATCCTAGTGCTTTGATCTTCACTCGCTACACAGATTTCATGAACAACATCATCGACACAGATGAAGATGTTCGGCTGCTGCGAAAGAGTGGGATTATCTACAATCACTGACAGATGACAAGAAAGTGGCAAGCCTATGGAACGGCTTGGGTAAATGCGTCAATTTGACATGAGTTAAATATTTGGACTAAGTTATAGCGAGCATCAAGGAGTATTATAACAACAGATGGAGTGTTGCTGCGAAGGAGTATAGAAAAAAATACGTATTTGGTTCATGGCAGCTCCTCACTATTCTGGCCACGGGGATACTTCTGCTTCTCACTTGTTTATAGGATTTTTGTTCTGTTTATGACTATAAGTGTTGGTGGAGTGACACTAATATTTTGCAGGACTAAGCCAATTGGAAGAGTATTATCTCATATAACTTATTACCAATGCTCACTGCATCTCTTCTCTTTGATATACTGGTTGTCATTTACTTTTGAAGGATACAACAATTTTGTTTTTTTGAGGTAGGTTGAACCTACTTTTAGGTATCCTGTCCCTTTAAGCATACTACCCTCACAAAACAAATCTTAATTTTTGTGGTGGCAAGTGAATCCAATACAATAAAATCTATTGTAACCAGTTATAGAATATTGTCTTATGTTAAGAAAAAAGTCATTAACTTTTTGTTCTTTCTTAAGTACACTACTTTCAGATGTTGATCATGGACCAGAAAGAAATTTGAGAATGGTGCAAACTTTTTCTTTCATTCTGTTTTATTCAATAATTTTATTTTACAATTGTTTGACTAAACATATTGTTTGACAAGCATATAGGTAATTTATATTAATGAAATTAATTGATTCATATAGATTATCTATTTTATCTACAAGATAGTACTATATATAAATGAAGAAAATACATAGGGAAAATTTTCAAAAAATAATTATTGTAACATTTGATTATAAATAATATGATTATAATATTTTTGTCAAAATTTAATTTAATTTATTGAATTATGGTCTTCAAAATTTAGTAAAATCAAATATATATTTACATTATAAATAATATAATATGTTTAGTATTGAAGCACCTATCAAAATCTGCAAAAACTCTAAAACCTCAAACATGGGTTAGTTGCATACAAATTCATCAAATACTCCTATGAAATAACATCTTATGCTTCAAAATGCAGCAAATGACAAAAGAGATAAAAAAAAGCATTACAAAAGCATAACAAGTACCTATTCCATATTGGATTGGTGTCAATTGTACCAATGACCATTTCCCAATCCTTGCTAAAACTGAAATGATGCAATGCAATGGTGATAACAAAAATTAGTTCTCAATTTAAGAGAGTAACTTTGCATGAGAGTGTAGATGAGTTGATGAAGAATCAACCCTCTACTTATAGATTCTCAAGTTGAAAGAATGCTTATAAGAGAGCAATGTGGGATAAATATTAGACCAATGAGATGAGGCCACTTGTCACATTATGATAAGTTGAGGAATGTGCAAGTTTTGGCCAATGTGCCAAAGATGGGGAATTTCAAATTTAAAATTGTGAATTAAATGTTGAGATGGGGACATGAAAGAGAGGAGTTATTGCAATGTTGTAAGGAATAAGTCAACTTGTCTTCATATTCAAACTTGAGGGAATATTCCATTTTTATGCCAAGTTGAAAGAAAATAATGAATTTATAAATGAATTAAAATGATTTATTGGTTCAAGTGGGGAAAACTAGAGGATGTGATGGGTGGTTAGATTAGGTAAATCATGATTAGATTAGCTTAGGTGATGATTAGTTGATTTGGACCCATTTGACTTGAATATTCTGATTTATTTAAATCAAAAGGGATGTAAGATGATTCTAGATTTAATTAAATAAAGGTTTGATTTATTTAATTAAAAGGATGATGATAAAGTTAATTTATTTAATTTTAAATTAATGACCTTAGGAGATTGAATTTAATGAGTTTAATTTACCTGATGAATGAATGAATGTGAACTTATCTAATGATTGAATGAATATGAATTAATTAAGTGCACGATGCTAATTTTGCATGTCTACAATTATCATAGAATATAATAGAATTTTATTTCTAGTTAGAGATTTAATGTTTTTTAATTTGATTAGGTCTAACTTTTGCCATCAACATTTTGGATCACACTCTATTATCCATTATCATGATGTAAAGAGAAAGAGAAGAACACTAAAATGATAAATTTGTCATGCCCCAATTTTTTTTGCTAAGAAAATCTTATTATTTTTTTATTTTTTTAAATATTTACTTAAACATTTAAGAATCATCTCATCATTTAAAACAACCATATGATTTTTATCAGCACTCTTCTTCAATCAGATTCCATGATCGATTGAATTTAAAAATATCAATACTTCGATAATTGCATTAAGGTACCAACCCATTCATAAATGATTCTATTAAGTAACTCCTTATAGAACTTGATCTTATGATTCATACTTTTCTCAAGGTATATCTGTGAACTGCATTTGTTACATTAATCCACTTGTAGGGTACTTAACCCTAACAAAGCTAGTTTACTTCTTAGAATGTTAATTGTAATATATTAACAAATATACCTACTTGGATTTGTCTTGGAGGTGACCATTCCCATCTTTAGGTGGTAATATTTTAAATTAAATGGGATATATTTACTAATTTATCATATTTGTGAGTCATAGTGCAATTTTTATAAGGTGGCCTTATAACCCACCTACAGTTATCAATATATAATCATGTTTGAAAAATTGAATTAAATAAAAAATAATTATACATAGGTTTTAAGAGTCAAGTATTAAATTCAAGCATAGGTTTTGATTTTCCCTTTCCAGGATCCAAAAGGCATACAACCCTAAATATACTAAGAAGGACAAGAATAATTAAATTACAAAAAAACATGCTAAGGTGTAGCGTTTCCTTGTAATGAATAATTTTCTATGAGTAAAAGTAAAATAGATGCAACATTCAAGGTGAGTACGGTGTCAATTTATTGTTTAAAGACTGTATGTAGATAGGTAGAAAAGAGTTTCAATGTATTATGTGATAGCAATGATGACCATGTAGTGTTTTGTTAAATTCATTTTCAGGATAACATCTTTGAACCTACTATTTATTACAATTAGATGGATATAGAGGAAGATATGTGCATGCGTTAGTATTCAAGTGGATCATATATTCAATTTGATTTTATTTGTATGCACATGTTGATGATATAAATTTTGAACAAAGGAATAGTTTATTGTTTTATGTACTTCCCTCTTTTCTCATTATATGTGATGTTAGAGTAAAACCTCAAAAATAGTGTTCCAACTTTTGGGAGATAGAACTAAAGGGGGATTAGGGTTCCTCCTATTTCACTTATGTTTCATTAAAAGAAACAAAGATCCCTCAACCAATTGGCTTGATTGAGGGATGAGTTAGATGGATAAGATGGTTTCCTTGGGTGTGATTAAAGAAAAAAAGGAGTTTCACCACCAAGCAAAGGATTGGAAAGAAGGAAATGTAAATGATATACAAAACTAACTATGTAATCTAAAATATGAAAGTAAAAATATGAATAATGAGCTGAGAATGAAAAGAGGGGCACCTGAAAAAATGAATATGCTTGTAATAAGGTCTACACTCCAAAAATTATGACTTCTAATGCTCTCTAGGACTCATATGCTAGTAGGTGTGATTTACTCCTAGTTTAGGGTTTCAAGTTGAATCCAGAATCTAGAACTGCTAAACCAAGATCCATAAAAGAGAGTGAAAAATGGTATATTGGGACTCATATGCCACAAGTGGAAATTTAGTCCCAATATCAAGGTTCATCTGAAACTCTAAAATCCTCTAGTGATCTTTTTTAGCTTTTCTTCCTTTCCGTCTCTGAGTCTAGAACACTTAATTCTCCTATGTAGGTGACTTTTTGTAATCTTGCAATGTAGACGAAAAATTTGAAAACTTTCTCTAATCTTGCTCTTCAATATATTTTCAACCTACATATGCAAATAATACATCAAAGAGAGGGAAAAATGTTGTTTTTAAGTAAATAGGGGTTTTCCTTGGTCAAACTTCATTTTGGTAAACAAATGTTGAAATGAAATCAAATAGAATGGAGGAATGATGAATGAAAAAATATGTTATGTTGCAACTCACCAAACCCTTAGAACAAAGGCTACAATCTTGTAGGCAATGGCTAGCATGAATGTAGATCTTTAATCTTGATTGGATGTTATGGATTTTGACTTGAATGCTTGCTTGAATAATAAGAACCTACATCACAAATGTTAGCTCAAAAATAAACATGATGCATGATGACTTTGACATGATGCTTGAATCTTGAAAGTAGCTCCAAAACACTTGATAATCAGCTCTAGAATTCTCTTGAATACTCTTGAATTGTTAGAATGATTGAATGCTTATATCACACTTTCTCATTAAAATTTCTAAGAGAAAATATGTGAAATAACATTGTATTTATACTTGTTTATGCCAAAATTCCTACAATTACAACACTACAAGTCAACATCAGATCTAGGAGAATTAAATTCCACCAAGAATTTGAATTTAAAATAGGTCCTAGCTAAGTGGGAATCATATGCCAGTTGGGGCATATGAGACCTTGTAGGTCAAGCTTGCGACAAAAATTTCAAAAAATGTTAAGTTTTATGACAAATTTAGGACCACACCCTGAAACTTAGGTGGGACCCATATGTCCAAGGTTTTGCATGAGTCCCAAATAACTAAATCTTGTCCATAGAATCCAAAATAACTAAATTATGATTGGTTATTAGATAAGTGTATGGATTATTCATAGAAATATGCAATTAGCAAGGCTTGTGGATGCAAAATAGGACCAACTAAGGCATAAATAACCCCCAATTAATTAATAAAGCCATAAACTAGTTGAAAGTGTAGAGATACACTTTACAACAAGCTAAATAAGGCACAATTAGGTCCATTTAGTTTAAAAAGGCACTAAACTTAATGTGAATGTGTAAAACAAATTACAACACTATATCAAGGCAATATTAGACTCAATTTAATATTATTTACTCCTAAATTAACTATGAAAAATGGATACTTTTTCCTACACTATATTTATCCCCCACTTTAGTGAGAAGAGGAACTTGCTTCAAATTCACACTAAAGTAGACAAAAATACATCAAGAGGGGTCCTAATTTACTAATGTAGATGGTATAGGATAACAAAGCTCAAAGGAGGTGGACAAGACCCTAGGATATAAGATCCTACATCAAACCACCATAAGAAAAAGGTGTATGATATGTAACAAAACAAGATAAGAAAACATGCAATGTCAACGACTAAAAGAAAGAAAAACAAAAACAAGAAAAAAACAAAAATAAAAAAGGTGGATCAAGCTTTGATTGTTTTTCCAACATGATGTGGATCAAGCCTTAGCTATTTTTCCAAAAATTCACTCTCACTCCAAGGCAATAGAACTTTAGGCTATCTGTTAGGTGAGTATCCAAAAAGGGTGGCTTAGTGAGAAAGGCATGCCTCTATATTGACTTCTCACTGTACAATGAGAAATGCATGCCAACGTTTAGGCTTCTCATCATACTAACAAGAGCAAACATAAATGTCTTGATAACTTTGATAAGGCACCACACAACATGAATGATAGGATTCATGAGGCAAGCAAAACTTTTGACACTTGATACTCATGAACAAACAAGATGGCTCCACATGAAAGAAAAATGTGTAATGCAAGGTAGCCATATAATAGTTATTGTAAATGAAAAATACTATAAGGTACGCTCAAAGGGATTTTTCTTAGTTCATGTAATGTCTCTTCTTAGGAAACATCATTCCTAATGTCTCCAAGAGAGAACAAGTAAAATAAATATCACACTCTTAAAGGAAATCAAACCCAATGACACCACCAAGAAAAGGATGCATCACAAGAAGAGAGAAAAATCACACAATGAAAGATGAGTGTTGATGTATGCCCCTACTTTAAATCATTTTCTAACATTATTGTTGTGAGAAAAAAATTTAATGTAGAGGAAGACATGAGAGGTTACTTGGAAATCCCCATGCTAAATCATATGTTCCCAACTGAAACTACATCATGAAATAAAAGGGTTGCCCCAAAAATGCAACAACTAAAGATAACTTAGTATGTCACATGCGAGCCAACTTAAGGCATGTCATCTACATCCCAAGCTTTCCCTTATATATACATGGATAGTGGTCAACTAGTTGAAAGAGACATCAACAAGTTTCATATGAGGACAAGGCTACCTAACCCCCTTGCCCCCACTTAGTGTAGGACAAGGATGATCCAAGATGATTGATGAGAAACTTGAAAATCAATATCAATTAGAGGAGCTACGTGCTTCTATGGTGTCAAAAAAGTTTCCCTTTGAATTTTCACACTTGATATGGGAATAATTAATGATACATTGGACATAATTTTTCCTTTATCTAGTGTTGTGAGGTGTTTTACATATCCACATTAGGTCTTGGGCCCCTTTTAAGCAAAGTTAACTAAACTTTGTCGTAATTTAATGTTGTAAATTATATTTATTTACATCTTCACAATTAATTTAGGGGGATTGTAAATCAAGTGGACCTAATTTAGTGCTGTAATGTGTTTTACACATTCACATGGGATTTAGGGCCCTTCTAAGCTAAATAGACCCAATTATTCCTTAATTTAGTGTTGTAAAGTGTATTTATTTACACTTTCACATTGGATTTTGGACCCTATTGCATTTATTACTTTAATATTGTAGAGCCCCTCTGTCATTTACCTTTTGGAGATTGGGGTAACTATTTATTTTTGTTTATTGTGTCATTTAAATGGTGTGGTAAACATAATGGTTTTTTTTTATATCTATTAATTACATCAAAATTTTCCTACAAGGGAACTTATATGAATCTAGAAAATAAAAATAATGATTAAATAAATTAAGCTTACAAAACATAGAGAAAAAGTTATTAATTATAAATAAATTGATTTCATTTTTAAAAGTATTATATTTAATTATAATTAACAATTTATTATTATGTGAGGATAATTATGGAAAATAAGGTGATTCTTTAAAACGAATTTAGGAAATAAGATTGTGAATTGAAGTGTAAAAGCTTGAAAAAGATAAATAACTATTATTTCAATCTTAATTATGGAAAGTAGAATGATTTTTTGAATTAGGATAAGGTGTTCATCTGATGTGGAAAGCAAAATAAAAACACAGAAAAATCTCTCCTTGATCATGCATGGTGGGAAACCAATTTAGTAATGGGCATGGAATGCTTTTAAAGAGAGAGCTTTTCAAAAAATAAAAGGGGAATATACATGTATCTTGCAAATGGGGATTGATCTTATCAGATTATTTTGTTTGAAGATTATCGTGAAAGCTCTGCAATTTTTGGAGGGATGGGGGCTCATGACTTTGAAGGAGGGTTATTTTGGGGGGGAAAGCCAAGGAGGCTCATCGAGTGGAGGAGGTTTGCTTAGTGGTTATAGGCTATGACTTGATGGAAGCAGATGTTATGGGAAATTCGATGAATATTTCTCAGATCTACAATTTCAAATAAGTTATGGTATTACTCTCCTTTGTCCTATCTTTGTTATAGGAGATTTTGATGTTATTCAATAGTTTATTTTTGATAAATCATTAGATGTGGTACAGGCTTTCAAGTTCATTTAATTCAATGGCTAATTTCAGCCTTTGCCTGTTATAAACGAGGATGAAGGGGTTCAATTTTTCTTTTACCCTGGTGACTTTCTCATGAAATTTGATGTATGTAATTTTGATATTCTACACAAAGTCTCCCCCTTGTTTCTGTGATAGTCCCATTCTTGTCCTTTCTTTATTACTAAAATCTGAAATAGTGCACCTAGAATAGTCTGAGCCCCTTATTTCTGAATGTTTTGGTTAATGTACCACCAATATCCTCTAGGAGAATAAGGTACCTATTTCAAATCATGTCAACCTTGATGTTACACCTTCCTATCGTGTTTGCGGGCTAGATGCTAAGAATGGTTGTGGAACTAGCTTTATTCTTATCACTACACTTCATTGCATCTATTTGAAAGTTTTCTTAAAACTGTGTTAAACGAATTTATAATATAGCCATACTTTGTACCCTCCTCCTTGTTTCCTAAAATGGCATCATTTTGTTCTATGAGCCTTCCAGCCATAGTTGTGGTAGATACAACATTTGTGAGTTTATGTCTTGTATATCCTTATCTCATAGTAAATTTAGTCTTAAGTCATGAAACATTGAATCGTTTAGTGATTATTGAATGTATGCCTAAATCTGGTCTAATCTTAGTCATGAAGAGTTTATAAAACAAGATACTCTTGAGGTTATGACATATGCTACCACTCTAACTTTGTTGCTTAGATAACCTATACTATGAATTATCTTGTCTAAATTGAATAGTAAGATTTATTATATCTTTATCTGCCATCAAAAAACTTAGTTTCTAAAAGATACCTTTGTTATGAAGAGATGTGGGTTGCACTCCATTGGATGATAGTTATTTGAGGCATTTTATCAAGCAGTTATGTGCCTTGCCTAGGTTCGAAATTTTCATACAAATCCACCTTGTGTTCATCTTGCAACCTTGGCAATCTATCACAGGTGTATAATCAGACTTTAGAGGGTGCATAAATTTGAATAGTGTTCCTAGCACAAATTGCAACCTGTCACATCTGTTATACTTGAAAATAGAATGTTGTAGGAGTTTAAATAATCTCTCTTATTTCATTTCAACCTGTCTTAGCTGTCGCACTTGAACATAATAGGAAGTTTAAAAGTTTAAATAATCTCTCTAATTTCATTATCAAACTCTCTCAGCCGCACACCTGATCATAACAAGAAGTTTAAAGGTTTAAATAACATGTAGATTCTACTGACAATCTATCATGGTTGCAGCACTTGAAAATAATGTTAATAATGTAAGTAGATGGCAATATCTTCAAATTCCCTTATTCACTTTATAATATACTTGGCAACTTGTCATAGTTACAACATTTAGAGTTGAGGTATTGTACATAATTAAATAGCCTCCTTGAAACCTTTGGTAATTTATCACAGCTATAATTTTTAGACTTGCAAAGGTGTAGTACATTAAATAATCTCTCTGATTTCATTGTCAACCTGTCTAAGCTATGGCACTTGAACATAATAGGAAGTTTAAATATTTAAATAATCTCTTTGATTTCATTCATCATAACTAGAGAATAGAGAGTAAATAAAGGGATTTGCACATTGTTTTAGTTTAAATTACTTTCATCTTGACCTTTTTAAAGATTTGTAAGTTGTAGAGGTTCAAGTAATATTGAACACTAGTTAAGATTTGACGATTCTAAATTAAGCTTCAATGAGCATTATATTTTCATTCAAGTATATAGACTCTAGATAAATTAGAGGGGGTTCATTTATATGATCATAACCTAGCATATATGCATTTGATAAGAAATAAGGGAATGGGTTTTCTATCCCTTTCTCATTACCCTATTTTGGATGATTGCTTGAGAATATCACCAATTACATTAAAAAATTATAGGAGTATCCTAGTTCTTACAATCTGTTTGGTACCATTGGGAAGTAAAAGATCAATCTATTAGTTTAAAAGTGCAAAGTTATGTGAATAATGGTTTGACTTTGGAGTAATTATTTATAGATTATGAGTTAGTGACTCCTATATCAATCATTTAAGAGTGGAGTATCTGAAAGTTTTGATAAGATATGATAGAGAATAATAGTGGGGTAACACTCTAGGTTTAGACAAAGTGAAATGATCATATTAAAGAAGATGTTTACATATGAATATGCTTAACTTGATGAAAGAGGTATTTTTTTCTAGGATTGTGTATATTCGAAGTAATTAGCATCTTTAGCCATGGTTAAGTACTATAGTAAACTTTATTTGATTTCATCTCGATAGTTTTGTAAACTTGAATAAACACAATAAATTGTTGTTTGAATTTAGATTTTGTTCTTTATTATTTCACTTGGATTGTTAGTTAGTGGATAACTTAATGACTATTCGAGTTTCTTATAAATGAAGTTCTTATATGGATAGTTGTTTAGAACCTTGAGATTGTAATTGATTGGTTTGCTGAGTAGGTTGTTTTCTTTTTAATTGAAAGTGTGAATAGATAATTGTTGTTGTTGTCATGTTGCTATCCTTCTGAAGGTGATTTATGTACCACTATAAGGGGATTCTTGTGAGGAGAAAATTGAGGTCTCTCATAGAGTGCCTAGTTTGTGTTTGGATATTGAGTGATTTTGTTGAATTAAAGGTTGATTTTCTTTTGTATTTCCCCTCTTTTGGTGACACCAATGTTGATATGTGGATTGTATTTTTGTTTAAGGGTTGATTGATTTGTGGATGGGGTTTGATGAAGCTTTCTTTGCGTGGATTTTTTGAGTTAATCTCATATTTGATGGAAATTTTATCCTTGTGTTGGAATTATTGGGGAGAAACTCTTGTTGCTTCATTTTACCCTCGTTTGTGGACTATCATTCTTTTGGCTTCCAAACGCTTGAGATTATTGATAGTTGATGTTCTCTCTCTATGTGCCCTTGATGTGGCAACTATTTTGATATCATGAGTTTAAAAGGGTTGTACATGAATCGTTGAGACTTTGATTATGTGTGATGTAGGAGCATCGAGTGGTGTAAGGGCTATCTTGCATCACCCAAAAATAGTTAAATTTCAAGTTTCTTGGTTTTTATATGTTTTTAAATTTTTAGATACCCTTTTTGTCCTAATGAAATTCCCAATTTATAGTTTTTATTTTCTATTCTTGGGTGGAAAGATATTATAGTTTTAGTTTCCCAAATTTGTACATGAAAATCTTCTGAGTTAGATTTGAGGCACTTAGAGTTCCTGGATCAGCCCTAAAACTTTCCAAAATCAGCATAGCAAATTTCAAGCACGTTTTTGACTTCGTGACCTTTCCAACAGTTCAAACGGTTTGCGAATTGGAGTCCCGGATCAAAAGTTTTGGCCCCGGGAAGTTGGCACACTTTCTAGAAGATACAATTGCAAATGCTCTTTTGAAATTTGAACTTCATGTTATAAATTTTTGGCACCAAACCACCTAAACTCAAATTTGAATGTTTTTTTGGCTCCAAACTAAAGAGAAGATCTATTTATGGGTGGGTTTCTAATTTTTGTGTAACCTTTTGTGGGGGACAAGCTCACATGTTACGAAAGGGTGATTCCGTAGCTTTCTATAACTTGCATGTGTTGTAGAACTTTGGGATTTGAGATCCTTTGCATGTAAGAAGCTCCATTTTCTAAAAGATAAAATTAATCTATTTTTTGTGGGTTATTTTCTAAGTTTCAAGTTGCACCCTCATCAAGTGGTATCAGAGCGAGGTTTTCTTGAGTGTGTGGACAGATCACCAATCATGAGGCAGTTCGCACCAGGACCGTGGTTGTGGGTCAAGGTCAAGAAAGATACCTCCAAGAGTGATGCCTAGTAAGCGTGGTGGTGCCAGAGGTGGTCAAGGCGGTAGAAATGCTGGTGGAAGAGATGCACTAGAAGCCCTCCAAAGACAGATTGATGTGTTACAAGAGCAGTTGAGAAGAGGGTTAAACCTGAGGAAGGAAAGGGAGGATGAAGGAGAGGAAGAAAGTTCAGATGTAGAAGAGGAAGAATAAGCAATTGATCAAGACCAAATGTGGCTAATAAGGGCCATTTCTAAGATCGGGAAAAGACCCAAAGTAGAAGTCCCCAGTTATTTCGGAAGTCTGAACCCTAAAGAGTTGATCGATTGGATCAACGAGCTAGAAGAATATTTTGTGTATGAGGAAATAGAAGACCCAGATTGGGTTAAGTTTGCAAAAATGAAGCTAAAGGTCCATGCCAATATTTGGTGGAAAGAGGTCCATTTGGAAAGAAATCAAAGAGGAAAAGGAAATATCACCAGATGGGACCACATGGTAGAGAAACTAAAGAAGCAGTTCATACCAGTGGACTAGGAGTTAGATTTGTTGAAGAAATTACAAGGGTTGAAGCAAGGAAGCAGATCTATGAAAGAATATACTAAATATTTTCACAAGATAATCATTAGAATGGGCCACACAGAGGCCAATAAGGAGAAGGTAGCCTGATATCTTAATGGGTTATGACCGAGCATTCAAGAGGAGTTAAGCCTAGTCAGAATGACCACCATTGAGGATGTGTATCAGTTTTCTCTAAAGGTGGAAGAGAAGCTGAACAAAAGATTTGAAGGAAAACAAAAAGGACAAGGAGGTCAACGCGGAAGGGGTAATGGAAGACCTTCAGGAGGCCGAAATGATGATGAAAAGAAAATTGAAAATGTGGGTACCAGCCGAAGCCAAAGGAATGATAACTTCTACCACCCTCGTGATCAAAAAAGTGGTGATCAAAGAGGTAGAGGATGAGGGAGATATGGACAAGGATCTGGAAGAGGTGGTTTCAAAGGAACATGTTTCCAGTGTGGTGAAGAAGGGCATCAAGCCTATGAATGTCCACAACACCAAGGAAGGGCAGACAAAAGGTCAGAAGGTCGTGGAAGGGTTGCACATGCAGATGAGGAGGCCCAATATGAACATTCAAATGATGCTGAAAGGGGAGAACCCTAGTGATTAGGAGAGCCCTGGTGACTAAGGAAAAAGAGCCGAATTAGAGGAAGAATCTGTTTCACACAAGGTGCAAGTGTGAAGGAAAATGTTGTGATGTCATTATTGACGGTGGGAGCACCGATAATCTAGTGTCAAAAGAGATGGTCACAAAGTTGAAGCTAAAGAGGGAAAGGCACCCACATCCTTATCAGATTGCCTGGTTGTAGAAAGACCACAAAGTTTTAGTCAATGAGCAGTGCCTAGTAAAGTTCAAGATCGAGAGCTACCATGATGAGGTACTCTGTGATATCATCCCCATGGATGCATGTTACATGTTGTTGGAGAGGCTGTCGTAGTTTGATAGGCGAGCTATACATGATGGCCATGAAAACACTTACTCCTTGACAAAGAATGGGGTTCATCACAAGTTGAAACCCCTGAAGGAGACCAAAGAAAAGGTATGCAGTAGTGTTAGAATTTGTTATGTAGATGGAAGAAATATTTTAGAAGGTATGAAGAATGAGTGTGTGTGTTATGCATTGATTCCTAGAGTGAGTAAGGAGGATAGTGAGAAGGTTCTAGAAGAAGTTTTTGGGATGTTGGATGAGTTTCAGGATATTGTTTCTGATAATGTACTTGTGGGTTTACAATCAATAAGGAAGATTAGTCATCAGATTGACTTGATCCCTAGAGCCAATTTGCCAAATAAGGTAGCTCATAGAATGACTCTAGCAGAAAATGAGGAGTTGAACAGACAAGTTCAAGAATTTTTGAGAAAGGGTTTGATACGGGAGAGTTTGAGTCCATGTGCAGTACCTATAGTACTAGCACCAAAGAATGATGGGGAGTGGAGGATGTGTATAGATTATTGAGCCATAAACAAGATAAAAATCAAGTACAGATTTCCCCTGCCAAGGATGGATGACCTGATGGACTATTTGAGTGGAGCTCAGTACTTTACAAAGATTGATCTAAAGAGCGGATATCACCAGATCTAGATTCAAGGGGGAGATGAATGGAAGACTGCCTTCAAGACCAAAGAGGGCCTGTACGAGTGGTTAGTCATGCCTTTTGGGCTAACCAATGCATCGAGCACATTCATGCGGCTCATGAACGAGGTACTAAAAGAATTTTTGGGAAGTTTTGTTATTGTGTATTTAAATGATATTTTTTTTTTAGTAAGATGTTGGATGGGCATCGATGCATATTCCTGAGAGCCTTTGAGAAGTTAAGAGAAGAGAAACTGTTGATTAATCTAAAGAAGTGTAGTTTTGTGAAGAGGGAGTTAGTGTACTTGGGGTTTTGTTCCAAGTCTGAAGGTCTCAAGATGGACCCAGAGAAGGTGAAGGCTACTGAATGGCCTACCCCAAGAAATGCTACGAGGTGAGATCTTTCCATGGTTTGGCTAGTTTTTATAGAAAGTTCATTAGAAACTTCAGTAGTATTTGTGGACCCCTGACTGAAACAATGAGAGGGGATAGAAAAGAATTCAAGTGGAGCAATGGAGTAGCAAAAAGTTTTGAACTGTTGAAGCAGAAGGTGACAGAGCAACCTATTCTAGCCCTCCTAGATTTCAACAAGGTGTTTCAGGTGGATTGTGATGCCAGTGGTTATGCCATTGGAGCAGTGTTGAGCCAAGAAGGTAAGCCCATTTCCTATTTCAGTGAAAAGTTAAATGATGCCAAGAGAAAGTATTTTGTATATGATCAGGAATTTTATGCAATAGTTCAAGCATTAAAGAAATGGAGGCATTATTTATCGCTGAAGGAATTTGTTCTATATACTAATCATCAGGCCTTGCAGTACATAAATAGTTAGGGAAAATTAAATCAAAGGCATATGAAATGGGTAGAGTTTTTGCAGAGTTATACATTTGTTTTGAAACATAGGAGTGGGAAGTCAAATAGGGTTGCAGATGCCTTAAGTAGGAGGCATACATTGATGACAAAGATGTAGATTGAAGTGGTTGGATTAGTGAACTCAAGACACTGTATTCAGAAGATCCTGATTTTGCAGAAGCTTGGAAAGCTTGCAAGGAACCTGTTATAGTGGACATGACGAGGTGGTTAGATTTCATAATTCAGGATGACATGTTATTTAAGAGAAGTCAATTGTGTATCCCGAGGAGTTCCATGAGGGAGAACTTGATAAAGGAGAAGCATAGTGGAGGAATGGCAGGGCATTTTGGTTGGGATAAGACCATTGCCATTATCAGTGAGCATTATTATTGGCCTCAGTTGTCACAAGATGTGAATAAATTTGTACAAAGTTGTAGGGTATGTCAGATGGCTAAAGGAGTGAGCCAGAATACATGATTATATCAGCCCTTACCTGTACTAGAGAGGCCATTGGAGGATATAAGTATGGACTTTTTTCTTGGTTTGCCAAGGACACAATGTGGGAATTATTCAGTCTTTGTGGTGGTTGATAGGTTTTCAAAGATGGCACATTTCATTCCATGTCAGAAGACCCATGATGCAATCCACATTGCTGACTTGTTCTTCAAAGAGGTGGTGAGGCTACATGGTCTACCAAAGAGTATTGTTTTAGATCATGACACCAAATTTGTGGGGTACTTTTGGAGGACCTTGTGGAAGAAGTTGAAGGCAGAGTTGAAGTTCAGTTCTGCACACCATCCACAAATAGCTGGACAGATAGAGGTTGTTAATAGGAGTCTGGGTAACCTACTGATATGTTTGGTAGGAGATAAACCCAAGGGATGGGACTTGATCTTACCCTAGGCAGAATTTTCTTACAATAATTCTGTCAATAGAAGCATTGGTAGATCACGATTCCAGATTGTGTATGGAGGTAGCCCCAGAACAACTCCAAAATTGAAGAAGATGGACCAAGAGAAGAAAATAAGTGCTGAAGCTGAAGATTTTGCAGAACACATCAAGGACATACATGAGAAGGTAAGAGAACATATTAACAAGACGAATATGCAATATAAGGCTAAGGCAAATCAGAAGAGGAGGTATAAGGAGTTTCAGATTGGTGATGAAGTGATGGTCCACTTGAGGAAAGAAAGGTTTCCAGTGGGAACATATAACAAATTGAAGATGAAGAAGTTCGGTCCTTGTAAAATTTTGAAGAGGCATGATTCACGGAATGCATATGAGGTAGAGTTGCTAGATGGATTCAACATTTCCCATGTGTTCAACATTTCAGATTTGACAGAGTATCATGAAGGTGGCGCAGAGGAAGTACCAATGATGGGATAGTGTGGGATTCCAGCACCTACTTCAGAAAAGGAGATTGAAGAAATCTTGGATAGTCGTGTGGGAAGGAGTACCAGGAATAGGCAGTATGAAGAATATCTGGTGAAATGGAAAGGAAGGCATGTTGAAGATTCATCCTGGTTGCTTAAGGTAGAGGTTGACTGTTTAGGTTTTTCCTCCACCATTTGAGATGTGAAAGGGTCACTTCTCAAATTACCATGGGTGTCTGATGCAGGAGCATCCAATGGTGTAAGGACAATCTTGCATCACCCAAAAATAGTTAAATTTCAAGTTTCTCAGTTTTTAGATGTTTTTACATTTTTTGATACCATTTTCATCCTAATGAAATTCCCAATTTACAGTTTCTATTTTCTATTCATGGGTGGAAAGATATTGCAGTTTTAGTTTCCCAGACTTGCACCTGAAAATCTTCTGAGTTAGATTTGAGGCACTTAGAGTTCCCGGATCATCCCCAAAACTTTCCCAAATTGGCATAGTAGATTCCAAGCACGTTTTTGACTTCGTGATCTTTCCAACAGTTCAAACGGTTCGTGAATCAAAGTCCCGGATCAAAAATTATGGCTCTGGGAACTTGGCGCACTTCCTAGAAGATACAATTACAAATGCTCTTTCAAAATTTGAACTTCATGTTGTAAATTTTTGGCGCCAAACTACCTAAACTCAAATTTGAATGTTGTTTTGGCTCCAAACTAAAGAGGAGCTCTATTTATGGGTGGGTTTCTAATTTTTGTGTAACTTTTTTGGGGGGGAGGGGGACAAGCTCGCATATTGCGAAAGGGTTATTCCATAGCCTTCTATAACTTGCATGTGTTGTAGAACTTGGGGATTTGAGATCCTCTGCATGTAAGAAGCTCCATTTTCTGAATAATAAAATTAATCTCTTTTTGTGGGTTATTTTCTAAGTCTCAGGTTGCACCCTCATTAGTGTGTTTATAGCAAGATGGGTAATGCCTTGCATGGTTTGGTTTTGAAATTATTTACTTTATCTATTATGGTACAACCCTTTCCTAGTTTTGATTTATGTTAAGGGCCATAGGGAGAGTGGATTTTCATGGGGGCCGGCACCTTGGAAGGAGGAAGAGCTCAGGAGAACCCACGTAAGAGTAGTTAAACAAGTGATAACCTAAAAATAGAAATTAGGGGGATGGGTAGTAAAACACACAAGATAATAAATATTGGATACCTCATCTATGCATTAGGGCTATCATAGACTAGTGATAAACTGAGAAGGCCATGGTCGGTAAAGTTGTAATCTTGTCTTCACGAGAGGTTATCGGCTCTGCATGAGCTACCCTATGGTGTCGGTGCCTCAAGTAGGAGGAAGGGACAGGAGATCCATAGATGGATGTCAGTGCCTCAAGTTGGAGGAAGGGCCAAGAGATCCCATGAGAGCTATGCGATGACACTCTCCACAAGACACCTGTATGCCTTGTTCTTTGTTACCTCTGAAAATATCTTTTGGATGTTGTATTGGTTCTTTTGGTTTTGTACTCTTATGGTTGATTCAGATTCCTGTGAAAATGATTTATGAATGTTCTTTGGTGACTTTTTTAATTGTTATTGCTTGGGTTAATTGTGATGAGTTTTCATAGCTTTATTTTATTATGTTGACTCATGAATGTTGTTGATTATGTCATTGTAATCCTTGAGTTCTATGATAATTTTGTATGACGTTGAGTCTTGTGGTTCCCTGTTTGGATGTTCTTGATTGAGGTCTCTTTCTTTTCAGCTCCTTAGCATGGGGGTGGGTCTTCGGACCCACATGGTCAGGTGGAACGTGCTAAGCACCCCATTGGGTCCATAGTCAAGGATCGAGAGGTGCGGATTGGTGCTGTTGTGGCGACTCCAGAGTTGTATTCATCTTGGAGCCAGTTATGATACTATGTATTCATCTGTTCATTTGTATCATGTTATCTTGTTGTATGGTTTCCATTCATGTTTGGAAACACTTTTGTATCATTGTACATCTTGACCATTATACTGTAATGTAATGTTAAACCTTGTGTGGATATTGGCCATGGCAATTGTTATTCAATGTGTTGAGTTAATCATGTATATGTTGTATTTATGTACACACATGGTTTCTTATTAATGATTTCACCATGTATGTGTTACATTTGTAAATTTTTACTTTGTTATGGATAATGCCTTTGGCTTATATTCTTTATTTTCATTATGTGGATCTAAGTCTTGTAATGACTCCTCATGTAACCCAAGGGATGTATGTGTTAGTGAATCTACTTAAATGAAATTCATGTAATAACTTAATGTGTATCACATGTATGTTATGTTAACTTAAAAAAAAGAAAATTTTGGTAATTAATGCTTTGTTGTCCTTTGGGGTTCGCACAACAAGGTGTTACAACATGGTATCAGAGTTAGGTTCATACACTAGGCACAATGTGTGCTCACTGTGTAACCTTGCGTTTAGAACCTTTGAGTCTAGATTTTCACTTTTTTATTGTCATTGTTGTAAACCTGAGTTTCTCCATTAGCCGGTGTCAAGTTGATGGTGCAGGAAATTGATGGGAAAGTATAGGACCCTCAGTCTAGTGCGCAATGCACCGATATCCTTCCTATCAGGGATGCACTATAGACTCTTGTGTTGTTGTGTGATGAGGTTTGCAGTGATATGACTTATGTGAGGGAATGTGTTGATTGTGCATGATTTTTACAATTTTGTAGTCATTGAGTGATGAATTATGTTTTCCTTGAGTCTGTGAAGGTGTAGAATTTTGATCTGCTTGTTAAAATTATTGTAAAATTTGGTGTTGAATAATGATTGAAGTGGAGTGCTTTGTGTGAAATTGATGATTTTTAATGAGAATATGTGCTTGTGTGGATAATTATGCTGCATTTTATGGAAAAGTGGCATATCAAGGGTAAAGAATCCTCTTGAATGTTTAGTACTAATGTGTTATGTTTCCACCTTATTTTATGAATTTTAGGTAGTCGTCTTCAAATCTTGAGGATGAAGGTAATTAATTGGTTATGTTTAACATGTAGACTTAATAAAATGTTTTCATTTGATTAGTAATTGTATTAATAATCATTTATGATGTTTCACTGATGATAGTGTGTTAGAAGGATGATGTCGTATCGCTAATTTGTGAGAGGCATACAACATTGCAATTTCCTCTACACTAGGTTGATTTGATATATATATTTTGTGCACAACATTTTTTTGTATGCAGGATTGCAGGAATTAAGCCTCGATTCCACCTGCATCAACAGGACAGGGCGAGCTTCATAAGCCACCCAATGGGTTTGACGTGGAAGAAAAAAAGGAGCCAACAAGAAAGTTTCCCCAACCTTGTTCATTACCTCGTCCTTATGTTCTGTTGCATTCTTGTCTCCATTTTCATTTCTAGTATCTTTCCTTCTCCTTTAATGTGTTGAACTCTCTTTCTCAATTAATGTTGTATGATTGTTATATTGTTGCTAGTTTGTTGTGTTACTATGGTTATGCTTGAGGTCGACTTCCAAGTGTAAGTCGAAGCCTAGGGGGGGAGGATGTAGAGCCCCTCCGTCATTTAGCTTCTAGAGATTGGGGTAACTATTTACTTTTGTTTATTGTGTCATTTAAATGGTGTGGTAAACATAATGGTTTTTCTTGTTTAATATATTAATTACATGAAAAATTTCCTACAATGGAACTTCTATGAATTTAGAAAATCAAAATAATGATTAAATAAATTGATTTCATTCTTAAAAGTATTATATTTAATTATAATTAACAATTTATTATTATGTGAAGATGATTACGGAAAATAAGGTGATTCTTTAAACCGAATTTAGGAGATAAGATTGTGAACTGAAGTGTAAAAGCTTGAAAAAGATAAAAAACTATTATTTCAATCTTAATTATGGAAAGTAGAATGATTTTTTGAATTAGGATAAGGTGTTCATCTGATGTGGAAAGCAAAATAAAAAGATAGAAAAATCTCTCCTTGATCATGGATGGTGGGAAACTGATTTAGTAATGGGCATGGAATGCTTTTAAAGAGAGAGCTTTCTGGAAAAGAAAACGGGAATATACATGTATCTTACAAACGGGGATTGATCTTATCAGATTTTTTTTTTGAAGATTACGGTGAAAGCTCTACAGTTTTCAGAGGGACGGGGGCTCACAACTCTGAAGGAGGGTTTGTTCGGGGGGGAAAGCCAAGGAGGCTCATTAGGTGGAGGAGGTTTCCTTTTATAAACGCGGTTGAAGGGGTTCAATTTTTCATTTACCCTAGTGACTTGCTCATGAAATTTGATGCATATAATTTTGATTTGCTACACATAGTCTCCCCCTTGTTTTTGTGATAGTCCCATTCTTGTCCTTTCTTTATTACTGAAATCGAAAATAGTGCACCTAGAATAGTGCAAGCCCATTATTTCTGAATGTTTTGGTTAATGTACCACCAATATTCTCCATGAGAATAAGGTACCTGTTTCAAATCATGTCAAGCTTGATGTTACACCTTCCTATCATGTTTGCGGGCTAGATGCTGAGAAAAGGTTGTGGAACTAGGCTTTATTCTTATCACTACACATCATTGCATCTATCTGAAAGTTTACTAAAAACTGCATTAACCAGATTTATACTATAGCCATACTTTGTACCCTCCTCCTTGTTTCCTAAAATGACATCATTTTGTTCTATGAGCCTTCCAGCCATAGTTGTGGGAGATACAACATTTGTGAGTTTATGTCTTGTATATCCTTATCTCATAGTAAATTCAGTCTTAAGTCATGAAACATTGAATTGTTTAGTGATTATTGAATGTATGCCTAAATCTCGTCTAATCTTAGTCATGAAGAGTTTATAAAACAAGAAACTCTTGAGGTTACGGCATACGCTACCACTCAAGCTTTGTTGCTTAGATACTCCTATACTATGAATTATCTTGTCTAAATTGAGTAGTAAGATTTATTATATCTTTATCTGCCATCAAAAAACTTATTTTCTCAAAGATACCTTTGTTATGAAGAGATGTGGGTTGCATTCCATGGGACAATAGTTATTTGAGGCATTTTATCAAGCAGTTACATGCCTTGCTTGGGTTTGAAATTTGCATACAAATCCACCTTGTGTTCATCTTGCAACCTTGGAAATCTATCATAGGTGTATAATCAGACTTTGGAGGGTGCATAAATTTAAATAGTGTTCCTAACGCAAATTGCAACTTGTCACATCTGTTATACTTGAAAATATAATGTTGTAGGAGTTTAAATAATCTCTCTTATTTCATTGTCAACCTGTCTCAGCCATCACACTTGAATATAATAGGAAGTTTAAAAGTTTAAATAATCTCTCTGATTTCATTATCAACCTCTCTTAGCCACGCGCCTAATCATAACAAGAAGTTTAAATATTTAAATAAGCTGTAGATTCTGTTGACAATCTATCATGGTTGTAGCTCTTGAAAATAATGTTAATAATGTAAGTAGATGGTGATATCTTAAAATTCCCTTATTCACTTTCTAATATACTTGGCAACCTATCACAGTTACAACATTTAGAGTTGAGGTATTGTACAAAATTAAATAGCCTCCCCGAAACCTTTGGTAATTTATCACAGCTGCAACTTTTAGACTTGCAAAGGTGTAGTACATTAAATAATCTCTCTGATCTCATTGTCAACTTGTCTAAGCTGTGGCACTTGAACATAATAGTAACTTTAAAGATTTAAATAATCTCTTTGATTTCATTCATCATAACCAGAGAATGGAGAGTAAATAAAGGGATTTGCACATTATTTTAGTTTAAATTACTTTCATCTTGACCTTTCTAAAGATCGTTAATTTGTAGAGGTTCAAGTAATATTGAACACTAGTTAAGATTTGACAATTATAAATTAGGCTTCAATAAGCATTATATTTTCATTCAAGTATATAGACTCTAGATAAATTAGAGTGGGTTCATTTATATGATCATAACCTAGCATATATTCATTTGATAAGAAACAAGGGAATGGGTTTTTTGTCCCTTTCTCATTACCCTATTTTGGCTGAATGCTTAAGGATCTCACCAATTACATTAAAAAATTATAGGAGTATCCTAGTTCTTACAATCTGTTTGGTACCATTGGGAAGTCAAATATTAATCTATTAGTTTAAAAGTGTGAAGTTATGTGAATAATGGTTTGGATTTGGAGTAATTATTTATAGCTTATGAGTTAGTGACTCCTATATCGATCATTTAAGAGTTGAGTATCTGAAATTTTTGATAAGATATGATAGAGAATAATAGTCGGGTAACACTCTAGGTTTAGACGAAGTGATAATGATCATAATAAAGAACATGTTTACATATGAATATGCTTAACTTGATGAAAGAGGTTTTTTTTTTTGGGATTGTGTATATTAGAATTAATCAACATCTTTAGCCATGGTTAAGTATTGTAGTAAGCTTTATTTGATTTCATCTTGGTAGTTTTGTAAACTTGAATAAACACAATAAATTGTTCTTTGAATTGAGATTCCATTCTTAATTATTTCACTTGGATTGTTAGTTAGTGTATATCTTAATGATTATTCGAGTTTCTTATAAATGAAGTTCTTATATGGATAGTTGTTTAGAACCTTGAGATTGTAATTGATTGGTTTGCTGAGTAGGTTGTTTTGTTTTTAATTGAAACTGTGAATAGATAATTGTTGTCGTTGTCATGTTGCTGTCCTTCTAAAGCTGATTTATGTACCACTATAAGGGGATTCTTGTGAGGAGAAAATTGAGGTCTCCCGTATAATGCCTAGTTGGTAGCTTTTGGATATTGAGTGATTTTGTTGAATTAAAGGTTGATTTTTTTTGTATTTCCCCTTTTTAGGTGACACCATTGTTGCTATGTGGATTGTATTTTTGTTTTAGGGTTGATTGATTTGTGGATGGGGTTTGATGAAGCTTTCTTTGTGTGGCTTTTTTGAGTTAATCTCATATTTGATGGAAATTTTATCCTTGTGTTGGAATTATTGGGGAGAAACTCTAGCTGCTTCATTTTACCCTCGTTCGTGGAATGTCGTTATTTTGGCTTCCAGAGGCTTGAGATTATTGATAGTTAAGGTTCTCTCTTTATGTGCCCTTGATGTGGCAAGAGTTTTGATATCATGATTTTAAAAGGGTTGTAAATGAATCGTTGAGACTTTGATTATGTGTTTATAGCGAGATTGGTAATGCCTCGCATGGTTTGGTCTTTAGATTATTTGCTTTATCTATTATGGTACAAACCTTGCCTAGTTTTGATTTATGTTAAGGGTCATAGGGAGAGTGGCTCTTCATGGGGGCCGGTGCCTCAGAAGGAGGAAGAGCTCAGGAGAACCCACGTAAGAGTAGTTAAACAAGTCATAACCTAAAAATAGAAATTAGGGGGATGGGTAGTAAAAAACACAAGATAATAAATATTGGATACCTCATCTATGCATTAGGGCTATCATAGACTAATGATAGAATGAGAAGGCCATGGCCGGCAAAGCCGTAATCTCATCTTCATGAGAGGTTATCGGCTCCGCATGAGCTACACTATGGTGTCGGCGCCTCAAGTAGGAGGAAGGTCCAGGAGATCCATAGATCAGTGCTAGTGCCTCTAGTTGGAGGAAGGGCTAGGATATCCCATGAGAGCTATGCGATGACACTCTCCACTAGACACCTTTATGCCTTGTTCTTTGTTGCCTCTGGAAATGTCTTTTGGATGTTGTATCGGTTCTTATGGTTTTGTACTCTTATGGTTGATTCAAATTCTTGTGAAAATGATTTATGAATGTTGTTTGGTGAATTGTTTAATTGTTATTACTTAGGTTAATTGTGATTAGTTTTCATAGCTTTATTTTATTATGTTGACTTGTGAATGTTGTTCATTATGTCATTGTAATCCTTGAGTTTTATGATACTTTTATATGACGTTGAGTCTTGTGGTTCCCTGTTTGGATGTTCTTGGTTGAGGTCTCTTTCTTGTCAGCTCCTTAGCATGGGGGTGGCTCTTCGAACTCTCGTGGTTGGGTGGAATGTGCTAAGCACCCCATAGGATCCCTAGTCAAGGATCGAGAGGTGCGGATTGGTGTTGTTGCGGCGACTACAGAGTTGTATTCGTCTTGGAGCCAGTTATGATACTGTGTATTCATCTGTTCATTTGTATCATGTTATCTTGTTGTATGGTTTCCATTCATGTTTGGACACACTTTTGTATCATTGTACCTCTTGAACATTGTACTATAATGTAACGTTAAACCTTGTGTGGTTATTGTCCATGGCAGTTGTTATTCAATGTGTTGAGATAATCATGTATATGTTGTATTTACATACACAGATGGTTTCTTATTAATGATTTCACCATGTATGTGCTACATTTGTAAATTTTCACTTTGTTATGGATAATGCCTTTGGCTTATATTCTTTATTGTCATTGTGTGGATCTAAGTGTCGTAATGACTCCTCATGTACCCCAAGGTATGTATGTGTTAGTGAATCTACTTAAATGAAATTCATGTCATGACTTAATGTGTATCACATGTATGTTATGTTAACTTAAAAAAAAAATTGTGGTAATTAATGCTTGGTTGTCCTTTTGGGTTCGTACGACGGGATGTTACAACATGGTATTAGAGCTAGGTTCATTCACTAGGCACTATGTGTACTCACTATGTAACCTTGCCCTTAGACCCTTTGAGCCTACAATTTCACTTTTCTATTGTCATTGTTGTAAACCTGAGTTTCTCCATTAGTCGGTGTTAGGTTAATGGTGCAAGAAATTGATGGGAAAGGATAGGACCCTCGATGCAGTGCGCAATGCACCAATATCCTTCCTATCAGGGATGCACTATAGACTCCTGTGTTGTTGTGTGATGAGGTTTGCAGTGGTATGAGTTATGTGAGGGAATGTGTTAATTGTGCATGATTTTTACAATTTGGTAGTCATTGAGTGATGAATTATGTTTCCTTGAATCTGTGAAGGTGTAGAATTTTGATTTGCTTGTTAAAATTGTTGTAAAATTTGGTGTTGAAAAATGATTGAAGTGGAGTGCTTTGTGTGAAAATAATGATTTTTAATGAGAATATGTGCTTGTGTGGATAATTATGCTGCATTTTATGGAAATGTGGAATATCAAGGGTAAGGAATCCTCTTGAATGTTTAGTACTAATATGTTATGTTTCCACCATAGTTTATGATTTTCAAGTAGTTGGCTTCAATTCTTTAGGTTAAGGTAATTAATTGGTTATGTTTAACATGTGGACTTAATAAAATGTTTTCATTTGATTAGTAATTGTATTAATGATCATTTATGATGTTTCACTGATGATAGTGTTTTAGAAGGACGATGTTGTATCACTCATTTGTGAGAGGCAGACAACATTGCAATTTCCTCTACACTAGGTTGATTTGATATATATGTTGTCCACAACGTTTGTTTGTATGTAGGATTACAGGAATTAAGCCTCGATTCCACCTGCATTGATAGGACAGGGCGAGCATCATAAACAAGCTGATGGGTTTCACATGGAAGAAAAAAGAAGGAGCCAACAAGAAAGTTTCCCCACCCTTGTTCATTACCTCATCCTTATGTTCTATAGCATTCTCGTCTCCATTTTCATTTCTAGTATCTTTTCTTCTCTTTCAATGTATTGAACTCTCTTGCTCAATTAATGTCGTATGATTGTTATATTGTTGCTAGTTTGTTGTGTTACTATGGTTATTCTTGAGGTCAACTTCCAGGTGTAAGTCGAAGCCTGGGGGGAGGATGTAGAGCCCCTCTATCATTTACCTTCTGGAGATTGGGGTAACTATTTATTTTTGTTTATTGTGTCATTTAAATGGTGTGGCTAACATAATGGTTTTTTTTGTTTAATCTATTAATTACATCAAAATTTTCCTACAAGGGAACTTATATGAATTTACAAAATCAAAATAATTATTAAATAAATTAAGCTTTTAAAATATAGAGAAAAAAATATTATTTATAAATAAATTGATTTCATTCTTTAAAGTATTATATTTAATTATAACTAACAATTTATTATTATGTGAGGATAATTATGGAAAATAAGGTGATTCTTTAAAACAAATTTAGGAGATAAGATTGTGAACTGAAGTGTAAAAGCTTGAAAAAGATAAATAACTATTATTTCAGTCTTAATTATGTATGGAAAGTAGAATGATTTTTTGAATTAGGATAAGGTGTTCATCTGATGTGGAAAGCAAAATAAAAAGATAGAAAAATCTCTCCTTAATCATGCATGGTGGGAAAATGATTTAGTAATGGGCATGGAATGCTTTTAAAGATAGAGCTTTCCAAAAAAGAAAAGGGGAATATACATGTATCTTGCAAATGGGGATTGATCTTATTAGATTATTTTTTTTGAAGATTATCGTGAAAGCTCTGCAATTTTCAGAGGGACGGGGGCTCACAATTCTGAAGGAGGGTTTGTTTGGGGGGGAAAGCCAAGGAGGCTCATCAAGTGGAGGAGTTTTTCTTGGTGGTTATGGGCTATGACTTGATGGAAGCTAATGTTATGGGAAATTCGATGAATGCTTCTCAGATCTACAATTTCAGATAAGTTATGGTATTACTCTCCTTTGTTCTATATTTGTTATAGGAGATTTCAATGTTATTCAATAGTTTATTTTTGGTAAATCATTAGATGTGGTATGGGCTTTCAAGTTCATTTAATTTGTTGGCTAATTTCAGCCTTTGTCTATTATAAACAAGGTTGAAGGGGTTCAATTTTTCTCTTACCCTAGTGACTTGCTCATGAAATTTGATGCATGTAATTTTTATTTCCTACACATAGTCTCCCCTTTGTTTCTATGATAGTCCCATTCTTGTCCTTTCTTTATTACTAAAATCTGAAATAGTGCTCCTAGAATAGTGTGAGCCCCTACACTTCATTGTGTCTGTCTGAAAGTTTTCCCCTCCTCATTTCCTAAAATGGCATCATTTTGTTCTGTGACCCTTCCAACCATAGTTTTGGGAGAAACAACATTTGTGAGTTTATCTGTTGTATATCCTTATCTCATAGTAAATTCAGTCTTAAGTCATGAAATAATGAATCGTTTAGTGATTATTGAATGTATGCCTAAATCTAGTCTAATCTTAGTCATGAAGAGTTTATAAAACAAGATACTCTTGAGGTTACAACATATGCTACCACTCTGAATTTTTTGCTTAGATAGTCCTATACTATGAATTATCTTGTCTAAATTGAATAGTAAGATTTATCATATCTTTATCTGCCATGAAAAAACTTAGTTTCTCAAAGATACCTTCATTACGAAGAGATATGGGTTGCATTCCATCGGATGACAGTTATTTGAGGCATTTTCTCAAGGATTTATGTGCCTTGCCTGGGTTTGACATTTGCATACAAATCCACCTTGTGTTCATCTTGCAACCTTGGCAATCTATAATAGTTGTAGAATCAAACTATGGAGGGTGCATAAATTTAAATAGTGTTCTTGAGGCAAATTGCAACCTGTCACATCTGTTATACTTGAAAATGGAATGTTGTAGGAGTTTAAATAATCTCTCTGATTTCATTGTCAACCTGTCTAAGCCGTCGCCCTTGAACATAATAGGAAGTTTATAAGTTTAAATAATCTCTCTAATTTCATTATCAACCTCTCTCAGCCGCACACCTGATCATAACAAGAAGTTTAAAGGTTTAAATAACCTATAGATTCTACTGACAATCTAGCATGGTTGCAACACTTGAAAATAATGCTAATAATGTAAGTAGATGGTGATATCTTCAAATTCCATTATTCACTTTCTAATATACCTGGCAACCTATCACAGTTACAACATTTAGAGTTGAGGTATTGTACAGAATTTAATAGCCTCCCTGAAACCTTTGGTAATTTATCACAACTGCAACTTTTAGACTTGCAAAGGTGTAGTACATTAAATAATCTCTCTGATTTCATTGTCAACCTATCTAAGCTGTGGCACTTGAACATAATAGAAAGTTTAAAGATTTAAATAATCTCTTTGATTTCATTCATCATAACTAGAGAATGGAGAGTAAATAAAAGGATTTGCACCTTATTTTAGTTTAAATTACTTTCATCTTGACCTTTTTAAAGATTGGTAAGTTGTAGAGGTTCAAGTAATATTGAACACTAGTTAAGATTTGACAATTCTAAATTAAGCTTCAATGAGCATTATATTTTCTTTCAAGTATATAGACTCTAGATAAATTAGAGTGTGTTCATTTATGTGATCATAACCTAGCATATATGCATTTGATAAGAAACAAGGGAATGGGTTTTTTGTCCCTTTCTCATTACCCTATTTTGGCTAATTGCCTGAGGATCTCACCAATTACATTAAAAAATTAAAGGAGTATCCTAGTTCTTACAATCTGTTTGGTACCATTGGGAAGTCAAAAATCAATCTATTAGTTTAAAAGTACAAAGTTATGTGAATAATTGTTTGACTTTGGAGTAATTATTTATAGCTTATGAGTTAGTGATTCCTGTATCAATCATTTAAGAGTGGAGTATCTAAAATTTTTGATAAGATATGATAGAGAATAATAGTGGGGTAACACTCTAGGTTTAGACGAAGGGATAATGATCATAATAAAGAAGATGTTTATGTATGAATATGCTTAATTTGATGAAAGAGGTATTTTTTTTCTAGGATTGTGTATGTTAGAATTAATTGGCATCTTTAGCCATGGTTAAGTATTGTAGTAAACTTTATTTGATTTCATCTCGGTAGTTTTGTAAACTTGAATAAACACGATAAATTGTTCTTTGAATTGAGATTTCATTCTTAATTATTTCACTTGGATTGTTATTTAGTGCATAACTTAATGACTATTCAAGTTTCTTATAAATGAAGTTCCTATATGGATAGTTGTTTAGAACATTGAGATTGTAATTGATTGGTTTGCTAAGTAGGTTGTTTTCATTTTAATTGAAAGTGTGAATAGACAATTGTTGTCGTTGTCATGTTGATGTCCTTCTGAAGGTGATTTATGTACCACTATAAGGGGATTCTTGTCAAGAGAAAATTGAGGTCTCCCGTACAACGCCTAGTTGGTGGTTTTTGGATATTGAGTAATTTTGTTGAATTAAAGGTTGATTTTCTTTTGTATTTCCCCTTTTTGGGTGACACCATTGTTGATATGTTGATTGTATTTTTGTTTTAGGACTGACTAATTTGTGGATGGGGTTTGATGAAGCTTTCTTTGTGTGGCTTTTTTGAGTTAATCTCATATTTGATGGAAATTTTATCCTTGTTTTGGAATTATTGGGGAGAAACTCTTGTTGCTTCTTTTACCCTCTTTTGTGGACTATCATTATTTTGGCTTCTAAAGGCTTGAGATTATTAATAGTTGATGTTCTCTCTTTATGTGCCCTTGATGTGGCAAGTGTTTTGATATCATGATTTTAAAAGGGTTGTACATGAATCGTTGAGACTTTGATTATGTGTTTATAGCAAGATGGGTAATCCCTCATGTGGTTTGTTCTTGAGATCATTTGCTTTATTTGTTATGGTTCATTCCTTGCCTGGTTTTGATTTAAGCTAAGGGTCATAGGGAGAGTGGCTCTTCATGGGGACCGGCGCCTTGGAAGGAGGAACGGCTCAGTAAAACCTACGTAAGAGTAGTTAAATAAGTGATAACCTAAAAATAGAAATTAGGGGGATGGGTAGTAAAAAAACACAAGATAATAAATGTTGGATACCCCGTCTATGCATTAGGGCTATCATAGACTAATGATAGACTAAGAAGGTCATGGCGGGGAAAGTCGTAATCTCATCTTCTTGAGAGGTTATCAGCTCTGCATGAGCTACACTATGGTGTCAGCACCTCAAGTAGGAGGAAGTGCCAGGAGATCCATAGATAGGTGTCGGTGCCTCAAGTTGTAGGAAGGGCCAGGAGATCCCATGAGAGCTATGCAATTACACTCTCCACTAGACACCTGTATGCCTTGTTATTTGTTGCCTCTGGAAATGTCTTTTGGATGTTGAATCGGTTCTTTTGGTTTTGTACTCTTATGGTTGATTCAGATTCTTGTGAAAATGATTTATGAAGGTTCTTTGGTGACTTGTTTAATTGTTATTGCTTGGGTTAATTGTGATGAGTTTTCATAGCTTTATTTTATTATGTTGACTTGTGAATGTTGTTGATTATGTCATTGTAATCCTTCAGTTTTATGATACTTTTGTATGATGTTGAGTCTTGTGGTTCCTTGTTTAGATGTTCTTGGTTGGGGTCTCTTTCTTGTCAGCTCCTTAGCATGGGGGCTGGGTCTTTGGACCCACGTGGTCAAGTGGAATGTGCTAAGCACCCCATTAGGTCCCCAGTTGAGGATCGAGAGGTGCGGATTGGTGCTGTTGTGGTGACTCCAGAGTTGTATTCATCTTGGAGCCAACTATGATACTATGTATTCATCTATTTATTTGTATCATGTTATTTTGATGTATGGTTTCCGTTCATGTTTGGAAATACTTTTGTCTCATTATACCTCTTGAACATTGTACTGTAATGTAATGTTAAACCTTCTGTGGATATTGGCCATGGTAGTTGTTATTCAATGTGTTGAGTTAATCATGTATATGTTGTATTTACATACACAGATGGTTTCTTATTAATGATTTCACCATGTATGTGTTACATTTGTAAATTTTTACTTTGTTATGGATAATGCCTTCAGCTTATATTATTTATTGTCGTTGTGTGGATCTAAGTCTCATAATGAATCCTCATGTACCCCAAGGGATGTATGTGTTAGTGAATCTACTTAAATGAAATTCATGTCATGACTTAATGTGTATCACATGTATGTTATGTTAACTTAAAAAAAATGTGGTAATTAATGCTTCATTGTCCTTTGGGGTTCACATGATGGAGTGTTACAAATATCATCATTAATAGGCCCCTATGACCCCATATTGTGCATCCCAAGGCATATTTTGATCAAAGATCTGACAATATCAACATAAAAACTTAAAATACTCATTTGCTGACACTTTAGCATGGAAAATAGCCCCTACAGGACCCATTCGCCACCTTATGAAAATGAGTCCCATCTAGATGGGTCTCATTTTTGTAGGATGGAAAATGACTCCCATTTGGCCTATTTTTAAGGCTTTGAGTGGGAAAAGTGGGATTTCAATTCAAATTTTTCCTATGTTGGCCTTTGGGATCAAATTGACGATCATGTGAGTGCATTTTCTATATAAACAAGCTTCAAAATCACTATATCATCACACATTCATGTTCTCATGTCAAGAAAGAAAGAGTTAAGCACTTCAAGTCTTCACAGGGTCATTAAGTAACATTCAAAATCAATTCTAAGGCATTGAAGGGAAAATTTCGTCATCAATTCTTGCAAAATTTCAATATCTATCATCATGGAAAGGTTCTAGTTGCATTACTTCATGTTCATGATTCATTATCTTATTTCATCATTTGGTTTAATTACCTACAAGGGGTTTGACCAAGGCAAACCCCCAACCCCTAACAATGAGCATTTTCTCTCTCTTTCTTTGTGTGATTGTAGATCCAGGTCTTTAAGGTCTTGGAGATAATTGAAAAATAGGTTACAAGGTTGTTAGAGTTGTCTCCCTATTTTCTATGTCAAAATATTCACTAGAAGGTCATCTATAGCCCCAAAAATAGAGTTTCAGATCTAGGAACTTGGAGTAACATAAAGAGCATACTGAGAAGTGCTAATCAAAACTTTGAATTTCCAAAAAAGCCAAACTAGACTCATTTTCCACAAGTGGTGAATGAGTCCCACTATAGGTTTCTTTCAAAGATCTTTGCAGATTTGGATACCCATTTGGCTAAAACTTGCTCTGGTACAATTTTCTAGAACTAGGACCGATTCACCCAAAATGGTGAATGAGCCCTAGGCCTAAAAAGAATCAATTTCAAGATTTTAGAGCTTCATTCCATCTCTCTCCAGTTTCCAATTGCAGAATTTTAGTTTTATGTTTTTCTATTTTTTTTCATTTACTTTTCTATGTCATTTAGAGTTAGTTTGAATATTACACTATGTTTTTCAGCATTTTCTTTTCCAATTTTAAACTTAGCGGTGAACCCCTCTTGTAATTTGAAATCATATCCTAGGATACCTTATTTTCATATCTCTTTCCTCTATTTCACTCTTGGGGTGAGATATCTAGGGTTATCCTTGAATGTGAACTATAGAAAATTGTTGCCCCAAGTCCTAAACCCTAGTGGAGACAAAATTCTATGTTATAGCTTCAACACAAGGAAGAGCACCACAATCCATAAGATGTTGAATTTTGTTACTCAAAGCCTTACATTCATTAGTAGAATGACCATGTATGCACAAAATGATCTCTTGTAGTAAAAATTATTTCATGTTCTTGGAGGAAGGGATATCAAACAATCTTGGTGGAGTCTCGACAAGATAATTTCTTGATCAAAAGTAGAATATGGTGCTTTATTTTGCAACAAAGAAATCTATTTCTTGGTACAAGGTGTCATTCCTACTCAAGGCTCGTTAGATTACAAGATTTTTTTCTCATCACAACTCCTCACTATTCTGGCCATGAGGATACTTCTGCTTCTCACTTGCTTATAGGATTTTTGTTCTATGTATGACTATAAGGGTTGGTGAAGCAACAATAATATTTTGTAGGACTAAGCCGATTAAGAGAATTTTTATCTTATATAACTAATTAGTGATGTTTGCTGATGTTTCCTTTCATTGATTTATAGACTTCTATTTACTTTAAAAATATACAACATTTTTGTATTTTTGGGGCAAGTTGAACTTTCCCTTTAGCTATCCATCTGTTTTCAATAATGTCATTTTTTATTAATTCTAAAAGTTAATTATTCATAAATTATAAAGTGGATGTCAAACCCTAAGCACATAGATGGTCAATATATGGTTATATACTAAAACTAGCAGTGACATGCATAGGCAAGCAATGATTAGCCAATAGGGTCCACCGCAAATGGCTTTCCAATGGGAAACAAGAAACCAAATTTTTTCTGGAATGCAATGTGAAACATAAATAATTAGTAATACTTGCAATTTTTTGATTGAGTCGAGAAAGGGAAAGTGTGTTAATAAGACAATATGAAATAACATGAGGTTAGTACTTGCAATTTTTTTATTGAGTCGAGAAAGGGAAAGTGTGTTAATAAGACAATATGAAATAACATGAGGTTAGTTCATAGTAGGAGGTGAACCTTATGATTTTGGACTTTATGTAGTGCCCTCCATTTGTGTTGGCTTTGTAATGCGTTTCAACTCGTTGTGAAGTCAAGTATTGTTGGAATTTGAGTGCATTTGATTTATTTTGGTCGATAAATGTTTTTGATCAAATTATGACATTTAAATAGGTTTATAAAGTTAAAAGGTATAGTGGTTAATTAAAAGAAAATAAATAATTAAATAAATTAGTTTTATAAAATATTAAGTAAAGAATTATTAATAAATTAATTAATTAATTGTTCTTTTAATGATATTGGATGATAATTAATAATATATTAGTTGATTCAAGGGTAATTATCCCAATGACGTAAAGGGTAAATATTATTGCCAATATATTTTACTAGATTGGCATGGTTTGAATTGGTTCAATTTATTCAGTTTGTGTTTTGAGGTATTAAATAAAGTAAAAATTAAACAGAACTAAATGCAATATTATGTCAGATCTAATTATAGACTCTTCGTAACTGAATCTGGTTGGAAGATAGAACATTTGGTAGTTGAAGAAAATGGTAGAATAGAAATGCAGAGGGAACAATTAAAGGGTTGGGGGGATTTGGCTTTTGTTTTGGGGAGAGGAAAGAAAAAGTGCATGGAAATCAATTGAGAATGTAGGGGGGCCATTGTAGAAGATACATGAATTGAGAAAGAGCAATCAAAGGTATGCTCTGCTCGATGCCCTTCACAGAAAAATGATGTTTATATGTGAGTCTCTGTATATTTAACATCCTTGCAAATCTCTTAGGTATATATATTCTTTGAAAATAAAGTAGAACTGTTCTAATATATATGGTGATTGTATGGTCATTGAAAGGCATCTTTCATAATTTTTTTGTAACTTGGCTCAGAGTATTTTCTGTGGGATAAATATAGTTCATCTGACTTTGATTCTCTGGTTCTTTTCCGCATTTAGTTCTTCTCTCAATGTTTTGGTCTTTAGCCATCCAAATTCAAAATATAAAATTAGAATTGTGTCTTTTAATTGCATTAATCTACTCATTTTATTTGTGTTGTATCTCTTCATCTCTCAAATCATTTTCAAGTTATGCTACCGCTTCTTAACCGGTTTCTCTTGACATCATTAGCTATGTTTTATTTTTGTAAAGTTATTGAAACAACAACGGGTAGGAGGTTGGTTTCGGCCTGATCCATCGGAAGTCCTTTTGTGAATCTCCTAAATTTGTATAGACGTTAGCCTATAGAGACTATGTTAAGAAGTGAATATTGGAATTTGAAATTATTGCCATCAATTACATTATTATCTAATCCCAAATGTTATCTACAAGACTGATGGGACATGGCTTCTCATGCACCTCACCTTTCTCCTTCCCTTCTGTATCATGGATAATGTGTGAGTTTTGATAAAATGCAAGTAGATGGCGATACTTCCATGTTCCAATATTCACTTTCTGATATACTTGGCAACCTGTCACAGCCACAATGCTTGAACATGGTAGGGTGTATAGATTTAAATAAAATCTCAGATTTTATTATAAACACCCCAAATGTTATCCGCAAGACTGTGGCTTCTCACGTCTTTGCAACCGTAACCATCTCAAATGTGGAGGAAGCTTGGTTCGGGTGTCTTCTCTGATGCCGTCGATGAGCAGATTGTTCAAGTGAAGAAATTGAGGACCAATGAGCAGATTATTTAATTCTCTTGGTCTGCACAATGTTTCAAGCCTTTGCCAATTACCTCCATTCAGTCGAAGCTGAGAGAAATTGATGTTATTGAATACAGTGTTTAGATGAGCTCCTTCACGTAGTCTGGTAATCTAAATTTATATAACCTCCCTGATACCTGCACTTACACACGTTCATTGCAATTCTCGATTTAAACTTCTACCTTCACTGCATTCTTTTCATTTACCACATGGTCTTTCCCTGTGTAATGCTTATCTGCCCTTACAAATCTAATGGTTTTATGAAGGTTAATTCGGTTTACCAACTTTTACATCTATCATTCTTGCTCGTCATCTAATACTCGTATCTTTGCAATACTTAATCCACTGGTGTAAATGCCTCTTTCCACATTTCTTCCTTGACATGTTATTCCTTGCCAAACTATATCCTTTCTGCCTAACTTCTTCACTGTCAATCTTGGTAGAATAAGAATATGAGCAAGGGGATAGGGCTATCATGGAAAATAGCATTAAGTTATTTATTTTTGGATCTCACTAATGGACGTTATGTGTTCCACCATAATTATGCTCAAGTCCAAATAGGGGCATCTCACGTGTAGTAATTATCTAAATTGTAATGGTTGCTTTATTGTGATTTATGAGTACTTCTATCAAAATTAGGATTCAACAATATAATTGCACATGCATAAGATATATATATCTAGAAATATGAGACTCTTAATATAAATTGACAAATATTGGAATTTCATGTTTATTGTTTTGATTCAGTTAATTATTTATTTAAAAAGATATTGTTAACACTTGATTGTATATTGTAATTACAATATCTTCTTGTTGGCATTGTAGATTTACCTTAGATGTATTGTATTAAATAATCGGGATATCATCATTATTGATTAAGGTATATTTTTTAATAAACTAGGAAAAATGATTCGTTAGACAACATATCGATACAATTATATATTTTGAAATTGTTATAAAACCTTATCTTTTAATTATTATTATTATTACCAATCCAACACTCTAACCTTGCTCCTTCTGTCTGAGGAAACATATGTTCTTTTAGAATATTATTAATCATTGTATCTAATTTAGAATGGAAAGGTAGGTTAAAGATTTTAACTTGAGATTTTATTTAAATGAAAATTTAAAATATGGAGTATATATTGACCTTTTCTTATATGTTCTCTTATTTGGTAATTTAATTTTTATAGTACTAATTCGTGATATCTTTTAATTCGTTTATATTTCTGTTAGTTTTAGAATTAAATAAATGTTATCTTAATATCTTTCTCCTCGCATGCTTTTATGTTTGGCTAATGGATAACTTGGCAAATGGGTAATGGAATTTTTCATATTAATTTTTTAAGACCTAGGAGTCGTTATGTGAAATGAACATTTTTGTATAAACATTCATTCATGTAATTGTATGACGTGAATATTAGTGTGATTGTTTTATATTTATAAGTTTATGAAGTAGATAGGGATATGTTGAAAATAAGAAAATTGCTTGGTTAAGATAGTTTTATTTTGGTAATTAGGAGAGTAGATGGTTGTAGAGTTGACTATTTATTTTTGGATAGATGTAGGGATTATGTTAATTAGATGATTTTCCAAAAGATGACTATCTCCTTATTCTCTTTTTTTGTAAATTCTCTATATGGATGCTTACTTGTTTCATGATTGATTTGATGGTTTGAGCCAGTTGATTTGTATCAAGATGATTATGTATTTTTATTGAGTCTTGTTTATGGATGGAGCTCTTTTGTGTCATAAAGTTGTGATTAGATTTTGGTCCTCATGGATGGATAGAAAGTGTTTGTGTGCTTATTATTATTCATTAAGTGTATCCCCATGTTTGAGGACTGTTATGATGAATTTCTTTCAATGTATCTCTTGAGTTGTTTAGTTTCCATAGGTGATCTTGATCATTAAGTCCATATTTGATTTTGTGGTGGAGTATTTTGGGTACAAATGTGATGCTTGGTTGTGATAAGTTTATGCTTCTTGTTGTATGCGATATTCCCACTTTTATTATATTGCTGAAACATTTAATTACATTGTTGTCATGTTGGTTGATTTTTATCAAAGGTCATTTGTTTACCAACTGTACGGGTATCTTGTGAGGAGGAAATTGAGGTCTCCCTTGGATGCCTGGTTGCAGGCTTTTACCTCTGTTGTTGAAGGATTGTTTTGAATGTTTCCGTATTGGTGTGAATACCTTTGGAGATTAATTTTGATTCAAGGAATCTTTTGTCATTTAAGTTGTGTTGCAATGTAATTGGGAAACCCTAGTGTAACCTTTTGAGAGTCTTCCAGAGGCTTGTTTTTTATGGTTGGTCAATGTTCTCTCTTTATGTGCCTTTGATGTGGCAAGTGCCTTAGTATTTGGAATTTGAAAGGGTTGTACATGAATCGTTGAGATTTTGATTATGTATTATAGTGAGATGGGTAATGCCTCGCATGCTTCTCTGTTGTGATTTGATGTTCTTGTTATGTTGTACAACCCTTGGATTTTGTTTTTTATGTTTGAGTGTCTAGAGTGAGAGTGGCTCTAAGTGGGTGGTCGGCGCACAAAGGGGCTCTAGGATAGCCCTCGTTAGAGTGAATTTAATAAGTGATAATTTAAATAATTAACTAGGGGTGGGTAGAATCACATTAAAAAAGATAATTTATGCCTCATCCGCCTTTTAGTGCTACCACAGGCTAAAGGGGATTGAGAAGGCCGTGGTTGGCATGTTCGTTGCCTTGTCTTCACGAAGGGTAACGGATCCACATGAGTAACCCTATGGGGCAGCTCCTTGAGATAGGTAGTCTGGATAACCATAGATGGAGGCGGCTCCTAGCGCTTGGTTGTATGGATAATCCGTCAGTAGATGGAGGTGGCACCTTGCAATAGGTAGTCTGGAGAATCCATGTTAAGCCATGCGATGACACTCTCCTCTAACACTCCTTGTTATGTTGCTTCTTTGGAAATCCTTTGGAAGTGGTTCTTTGTCTTGAATTGATGAAGCATAGTTGATTGAAGTGATTTATGGTTTTACCCTATTTTATCTTGGGTGTACTTTGTGGTCTTGTATGATCTCATTGATATTTGACTTATGAATTTGTACCCTTATGGTACTGTGTTATGATGTTATTGGATTGGTTAATTGCAATTTGGAATTGTGTTATGTTTATTAATGCAGTTTGATTGGAAGCATTTCATGGTCATCTTTTGGTTACTTGTGTACTGGTTATTTCCTTGAATTATGTGATGAAATTTATGACTCTTGGATGTGGTTGATTATGTCATTGTAATTCCTGAGAGTTACGATACCTTTGTATGATGTTGAGTCTTGTGGTTCCCTGCTTGGATGTTCTTGGTTGAGGTCTCTTTCTTGTTAGCTCCTAGCATGGGGGGTGGGTCTTCAGACTCACATGGTCGGGTGGAACGTTCTAAGCACTCCATTGGGTCCCTAGTCAAGGATCGAGAGGTGCGGATTGGTGCCATAGCAGCGACTTTAGAGTTGTATAGGTCTTGGAGCCAGTTATGATACTTGGTATTCATCTATTTATTTGTTATATTGTGTATGGTTTCCATTTATGTTTGGAAACACTTTTGTATCATTGTACCTTTGGAATATTGTATTGTACTGTAATGTAAGATTGGCCATGGCAGTTGTTATTCAATGTGTTAAGTTAATCATGCATATGTTGTATTTATATACGCAGATGGTTTCTTATCAATGATTTATCATGTAGGTGTTCCATTTGATAATGTTTACTTTATATCTTTGGATTTTATTCTTTATTGATATTGTATGGATCTAAGTCGCGTAATGACTCTTCGTGTACCCCAAGGGATGTATGTGTTAGTGAATTTACTTAAATGAAATTCATGTTATGACTTAATGTATTTTACCTATATGTTATGTTTATTTTTTAAAAAAAAATTGTGTTGTAATTATTGTGTTATTGTCCTTTGGGGTTTGCACGGCGGGGCGTTACACTTTACCTAGGATAAGATAGGTAGAGTAGATCATAATGAAAAGAGATGTTGGAAAATCAATTCATATATTATTATGGATAAGTAGATGGATAGATCAAGAATATTGATACATATGTATTAAAGTTAAAGCCAATCTATGTGTGCATTCAAAGATATCAATTTGAATGACCTAACTTGAACATATTATAAATCACTTAATTTGGCATAGAGATTATTTTTTATGTATTAATTTAATTTGAGCATTGTAAAGAATTTTAAACCTCATGTTATAGTCCACTTTTCCATTCTAATCTCACATGCAATGCATGCAAGATAAAGAACCATTTGCATAAAACAAAAAAATGATCTTTCTATTTCCACATCAAAATTTATTAGTTGAACATTGATTATGAAAATGTAAAATAAAACCATAGGTCATGTTGAATGAATTTCATTATTTTCCATGTATCCATTAATTTTAATTTTAAGTAATTAATCATCAATAACTCTTTTTTTTTATTAATATGTAATATTTAATAATTTTAATTACAATAGTTATTTAAAATTGATTTTAATTAATAATCTTATGAATCACAAGTACATGATAGATCATTGGGAATCCATAGTAAATTAATTCTCAATGAAAATTATTTTTCAATCAATTTATTCTTAAAAAATTACAATTGAAAAATTAAATAAAATTTAAATTTTTAAATAATAATTTTTTTTTAAATAATAATTTTGCTCCAAAATTTATGTTATGATATAATTTTATCTATATTTTAATTTTATATTCATTAGACCTAGATGCACATCTATATTTGACTTTTTTGTCTAGGCTAATCAATCAATTGATTAATTATTATTTAATTATCTTAAGATACATATGCATACAAATAAATTGCAAACTTGAAGTTGTGGATTAAATAATATTTATGAAAAGTATGGAACATCAAATGATTCTCCCTTTTAAAGAGTTATTATTCATGCATTTAATTACTAATATTCAATAAAAACATATTCTTTAAAAAAGTTAGTCCATAACTTTAGGTATGGCATATTTTATGCAATGCTTATGTTGTACTAGATAATTTATTACTTTGATGTTATTTATTTTGATTAATTTTTATTTGAATATTAGTTATGATGGTCATCACTAATGACTTTTACAAAAAGGAAAGATCTTTAATATTGAATACTTTTATTAGTATTTAGTCGATAATTTTGCAAATAAAAGCATTATTATGCATGTGATTTATGGGTTAGTATTAGTAAAATAAAATGGAGACAAGTAGAAAGGATTAAAATGTAGTCAATTACAAGGAAATTGAAAATAAAAATATAAGTTTTTTATGAATTGCTTCTAGTAAAATCATTCTCCTTAATTGGTGTAAGAATTATGGTTTGATTATTTAGATATTAAAAATTTGTACAAATGGAAGAAAATAGACGTCCTAACACCAAAGAAATTTTGAACAAAATAAATAGGACATAGATAAAAAATAATAATAAATGGATGACCAAATAGTATAACAACTTGAATTTTTGTCCAAATAAAAAAAAATATGTAAATGCATTTATTTAGGAAGAAAGAAAAAATATTATATTGATAAATTTTATACCATTTGATTAGCACAAAAAGGATTATATATGGGAAAATATCACTTAGAGAGTAAATATTTTCATAGTCCAATCGAAGACTCACTCACAACATCTTTGATCCAAAACAAATAAACAGACCTCACCAAAAGAATAATGTGATGACGCGATACACATATTTTGTATTGTTAGAATAATTGAATTAAAAGTGATTCCTTGTTTTGAGATGACATGACCAAAGTCTCAAGTGCTTCCCCACCACTTGCTATGACATGAGAAACATGTTATTATAGAGTATGTTTATGGAAGCCAAGTGTATACAAGGATTTGTGTACACATGTGTCTATGTAACAACAAATATATGGTGTTAGAAAAAAAGCACAAAACCCACGCTCATTATCCTCCCTACCATATTGGCATCATGGAGCCCCATGGAATCTAGCCAAACCATTGAGCAAGAAGAGTATGAAACATCCACAAGGAATTTTATGGAGTTCCATCATACATCACACAATAATGAAGTTGGGGAAAATATGGTGTTTTCATAGATGATCTCTCATATTGTAGTGTTTTCTTTGTTTTGGTAGCTTTAAAAAAATAGACATCCTAATTTTTGAATGCTTTGGCATGCTTTAGCCTAGGTCCTTCAAATAGAAGATATGGGTATGTTAGTGGATGAGCAAGAAAAATAAAAAAGTAAGTATATGTGTAAAATAAATATAGACAATGTGAAACTAAAATTAATTAATAATATATACAATTAGTTTACTGAATCTATTGATTAATAATGGAAAATTTTTGTACTTACATGTACTGTTGATGGTGTTTAACAAGGGCAAGCAATATTACATCGATTTGTTGGACCATGAAAGAATTTGAAATAGACAATTTAGAATACACTAATTCTCTTGAATGTCTATTGTATATGTGCAACATTATCCCTACAATATTGGCATCATGAAGCCTCACAGGCTCTAGCCAAACCCTCAAGAAAGAAAGATATGTAAGTTTCATGGAAAATTTCATTAACTCTTATCATATATCACACAATAAAAAAGTTGGGGAAAAAATGAGTTTTCTCATACAAAATCTCTAATATTGTAGTATTTTTTTTAATGTGACAACTTGATAAAAACAAGTATCCTGATAAAGAATTGGCATCATGGGATTTGAAGATGGTTGGAGAAACATGGATAGATGGAATATTTAGAAGAGTGTATAATAACTAAAAAGGTGCATCTAACTTAACAAACATATATATTGGTATAGATCTTATTGTGCAAGTTCTTATATCTACATTGCATGGCTAAGATGAATATTCAAAAATGTGTTTGTGAAATGTGGGAACATATAACAACCCATAACTAGAAAGGAAAAACATGTAGTTATGTACAAAATGAAATCTATGCCAACCATGACATTGTAAATGGGTTAGTTGACTGGAGCAACATACACCATTACAATGTGATAAAATTAAAAAAAAAAAAAATTCCTCTCACAAACACATGACAATCATGTGTGGTTTCCCTCCATAGTCACATAAACCACAATCTACAATGGCTATAAAAGGGAAAATATTAAATGGAATTTTTTTTGTGGAAAAATAATCATACATTTGAATTCAAGAAAGATATTCTACTCTACCCATTGTATTTTTGCATGTGTGTACAATTATCTTTTTATCTTATCTAAAATATTATTTACATACAATTGTTTATCAAGATGGAAATTTTCCCTAAAGTTATAACAACATTTATATTATACGAGTGTAAATGTATTTATATAAAAAAATACAATTTCAATCTAAGGAAGCATATAGCAAAAGTGGTCATCAAACTGACAAGCCAACTGCTATATAGACTACCAACTGTTACTTAATGAACAATTTACTTTGTGCAACTAGAAAAAATAATATCATAAAGCATATTGATACAACATAAGCAATCTATGTAACAGTTGGCTTGTTAATTTAAAATTCAAGCTACATTATTTGGCACTAAATATTATAGAAAAAATAGATAAATTGTAAAAGAACTATTAGAAAAACACTTAATAATTGCAGGTAAATGGTAGATGATCGAAAACCCACATTAAACATATTGATACAAGATAATAAGTCTATGTAAGAGTTGGCTTGTGAATTTAAAATCCATCATGTGAATAAAAACTTACCATTCTACTTCTGCATATCGAGGAAATCAACTCCACCACCACCAACCCACATAATTAGCAAGTTCCACCACTATCATAAACAACCCCATGCAATTTGTTGTAGGGAGATTCAAACATATGATAAAAAAGGAATATCATGAAACATATTGATACAATATTCAAGCTACATCTTTGGTAGTAAATATTGAAGACAAATAGAGAAATTGTATAAGAGGTCTTAGAATAACACTTATGGGTATGTGCTAGATCATGATGGGCCAAAAAGTGGTGATATGATGGGTATGTGTAGGGTATGTGGATGATGACATTTTCTTACCGAAAATTGATGAAACAGAAAGGGTTTTTAAAGGATATTCTTAGTTTTCCACCAATATAAATTATTCTTTAATTTGAATTTAATAAATAATTATTATTCATTTTCTATTTGAATTATGACTAAAGTGCTAATTGATAGGTTGATTGAAAAAAAATTATAGCTTTCAAATGGTATCACATTTTTTGAATCCAAAACATGTGTCACATTCTATGCTTTTCATACAATAAGATTAATCATAATAATAATAATTTCATGAAGTTTTGACCAAGTTAAGGTGGTCAAAAATATGAGTTTTTATATTTTTTAAAAGTTGTAATAAAAATTTCATAATTAATTATTTACTTGGAAAAAAATTATAAAAAATATGCATCAAATTAGGACATGAGTCCTCTACTGATATCTAAAACCTTATAAAAATAATTATCATTTTATTGTGGCTAGGTTGGTTAGACAGACACCTATTTCTTATTTTTTCCATAAAATTTAAGTGCTACTGCATTAAAATTTTAAAGTTTCACCAAATAGATTTTTAAAAATAAAAATAAACCTAGTAGTTTAGAAACTACATTCAATTTGCTATAGATTATATTCTTACATATTTTTGAAATAATATAGATAAATTATTCAAATTTTTACGTCAAGTTGCCTAACTCTGATTTGTTCAAAATTTTCACCACTTAAGGGAATATTTTTTCCATGATGATCCTACACATACCCTAATTTGCTACTAAGTTAAAAGGAAATACCAATTCCATGGATGAAATACCTAGATATAATTGAAATGAAGACACCAAATAAATACCAAAGGTTTTGCTTCAGAGCATAGAATGCATACAAATAACTTTACAAACATACCTGATTTTGATATGTACTAGAGCCTATCTAGCCAAGCATGAATAAAAGGGTTGAATGTATAACTTAGTAAAATATAAATTTATAAAAGAAAGCTTGTTTATGCTTACAACTATGGTCATCTTTTAGGTACCAATTGTCCCACAAATGGGAATCATATATCCTTGTCCATCTATGCTTGCATTGAGCCCAACATGATATTACTAAAAATAAACAATTTATTTGAATCTATCAAGATATATGTCTCTGGTAAGATGTGTATGGAATGAAAAAAATACATTGCAAAACAACTTACAACAACAATAGGAGGGAAAACACTATAGATTGCAAAGCACAACACTTGTAAAACCCTCCAATATGCTATCTAATGGAGGTGGATGGCAAGATTTTACCATTCTTCTAGCATAAACACTTAAGAATATGTGCAAGAAAAGCATGAAGGAAAAATGACAAAACTTAGGGTATATAGGCACAAAAAGTGGAAAACAGAACATAGTTGCAGAATTTTAAACTTATTAGTCAAATACAACACAAATTTTTTGAAAATGTTTCTAGAGTATGTGCATATATTTTTTAATATACTGGAATGTTCAAAACATGTTACTACCTTTAGAAATTTTGGCCTCTACTTATTTTTGGTTGGTATCTTTATGCATATTTGACACTTACTGTTGTTTGTACGTGCATATGTATTAATTTTTAACTATTGCAACTATATGTTTAGAATAATGCATGTTAAAATAGTTTGAAAGAGAATTGTATGCAATGTGAACCCTATGTGAGAATCATGAAGACTCGTGGGATTAAGAAAAATCCCCAAGCAAGAAAAGTGGAAAAGAGTGATGGTATATTTTATACAAATACATTTAGAATAATATAATACAAATTTTGTGATAATTTTAGGGGAAATTGGTATCCTAATAAAGTACTCTGTATAAATAATCAATCAGATAAGCTAAAAGGATAGATGTACACACATGGAGAAATCTAATGGGTACAATAAAGTATGTTACTGGAAGCCAAGTGTATGGAAGGATTTGTGTACATATCTATCTTTCTAGCAAGAAATATGTGACATAAAAGGAAAAAGAAAAAAACCCGTGCTTATTCTCCTCCTTGCCATATTGGCATCATGAAGCCTTGTGTTCTCTAGCCAAGCCCCCTAGCAAGAAAAGTATGAAACACCCATGAGTAATTTTATGGAGTCTCATCATAAAGATTATCGTATTTCACCTCTTCTATTCTCCATATTTTAAAGTTCTATTTAATGTGGGTTTTCGATCATATGTCATTTTCCTGTGATTCTTAAGTGTTTTTCTAATATCTCTTTTATAATTTCCCAATTCGTCTATAATATTTAGTACCAAATAATGCAGCTCGAACTACATGTAGCATTGGAATTATCCATTTGTTTGGCATCCTTCTCAACTTTTGACATGGAAGATGATTTTTTTATTGTTTGCTAGGTTTTCTATTCTTAGCAATACAATTTGTTTTAAATTCACCATGCAAATATGCACACAACAATGTTAATCTACAAAAATTCCTTTTGAACATTTGACTGGTTTGTTGTTTGTGTATATGACATCCAAACACATAGTATTCTAAATATAAAGTTGAAATTTCTACAAATTGATGCATATCTAGATATATACATATATATATGTATGTATATATATGTATATATGTATATATACATACATCTATGTGTTTGTATACATATATACATATATACATATATACACATATATATACATATATATATACATATATATGTATATATATATATACATCTATGTGTGTGTATGTATAGACACACACACACATACACATGGATAACTATATACATATATAGGTCCATTGATGTGTATATAAATTTATATGTATGGATGCCTATGGGAAAAATAACATATTTTGAACATTACAGTTGCACATTTCATGTATCTGATAATTATGAGAATATAGTATTCGACACATTTAATTAGACCAAATTTGTGTACCTATCTTCAATTGTGCATTTTTTGTGCCTATATACCCTAAGATTTTGTTTGCTATTACATTGAGTGTCTTTATTTAAAAAAATTCACCCTTTTGAATGTCATGTTGCACACACATACACATACAATTTCCCCCACATCTGATATTTTCTTAAAGACTACAGATATAGAGGACCAATTGCATATATATGTGGCTCTAGGAAAATTCACTGCCAACAATTCACTAACAAAAAATTAACTACCAACAATTCAATGCCATGGAAAATTCACCAATGGAAAATTAACTACCAACAATTCATCGTTGTGGAAAATTAACCACATTAATATTTTTTGATATATATATTTTGAAAATTTTGATTTTATTAAAAAATACTAATGAGGTTAATTTTCCACCTTAGTGAATTTCTATGATGAATTTTACTTGGTGGTGAATTTTTTGTTAGTGAATTTTTTGTAGTGCTGAATTGTTGATAGTGAATTTTCCATCAGTGAATTACTAGCCATGGATGAATTTGTTGTACTCCTATATATGTATGTGTAAAGGGTCATAATACATTTCATTGTTTTGATTCTCATGGTACACAAACATATACATATGATTGCGCTCACATATCATTCTTTAAAACTACAACACTATAGGAGCAATCACATATATATGTATGTGCAAAGGGTGAGTATAAAAATGTAAAGATATTCAATGCTTATATACCTACTTTTTTCATCTCTATTAGTGTATCAATGGAAATTGCAAGGTATTTCTAGTGATCACTTGTTATATGTGTACATCTTTGGCATTATGTCGATCAAATAGAAAAATAATGAAGACTAACAAAAATAGCATCTAGAACTACTATTTAGGTTTCCAAGATATGGGTACAATTCAACCATAGTATTCAACAACATTCCATTTAGCCGTTGTTTAATAAGATAGCATTTAATAGTGCAACATGTGAAGCATGTTCATAGGAAAACTATAAAATTATTTGTAGCCAGCCAACACAATGTATTTATCATAGTTGAATACATTGAAAAATACCCTAAACAGTGCATCTAGAACTATTCCAAGTAATGACTTGTTATATTTGCACATATTTTGTGGTGTTCTGGTTAGATCCAAACATACTGAGAAAGAAAAAAAATATGATATATAAATAGCATTCTACAACATTTCAATTAGATGTTGTTAATAACAAGCATTTAGTAGTGCAATATGTCTACCATGTTCATAGAAAAGCTATAAAATTGTCTATACTTTGCCACAACAATCTATTTATCATAACTAAAAACATTGAAAATGTCAAAAATAGTGCGTAGAACTATTTCAAACAATTATTTGTCATATCTACACTTCTTTGGCATTATGTTGGCTAGACCCAAAATAATCCAAAACAACCCAATAGAATTCAACTATAGTATTCAACAGTATAGCATTTAGATCTTAATAACAAAGCATTTTACAATGCAGTATGTGCAATATGTTCATAGAAAAGTTGAAAAATTGTTTGGAATGTGCTACTACAATGTGTGTATAAAAAATAAATACATTTAAAAACACTCAAAATAGTGCACAAAACTATGGTAAGAGCTTCAAAGCACATGATCATAATTTAAGGAAACCATTCAAAAGTATCCTTCCTATTACGCTGGTAATTAAAATGAAACAATGAATGTATTTGTTTATGTATGCAATGGTTAGATCCCTATAATGGGTCTTTTTTTTCCATTGGAGATCATATTGCTATTCAATGATTATGAAGGGAACAAGTGAATTTATAATAGGCATGCAAGAACTAAAAATCCCAACATATATCAAGAATCAAGAATCATAGTGACAATGTAGACTTAAAAAAATGTGGGCACCATATTAAGATCAAACACATGAGAGCTCATTGAATGTATGAGAATATATATATATATATATATATATATATATATATATATATATATATATATATATGAAAACATAGGAATAAAGTATGTTCATATTTGCAAAACACAAGTCTTAGCATCCCATACTAAGCATAATAAAGGAAAGACAAAAAGAAATGTTCAAAAGTGGAAAAGATCAATTAAAGAGTTGGCTCAATGGTTCATCCCTTTTCTAAAACAAGGGAAAATATCTTTAATATATCTGAAAGAAACAATTTACACTCTGCTTGGAAATCAAGTTTTGTTGCTTTCACAATGGTTGTTTTAAGCCATTCCTTAGAATTGCAATTGTTTGTTCTGATCAAGGTAGTAAAGATGTAAGGTTTACAAAAAAGGCCCTTAATAACAACAACAAGATTTGTTGTAGAGTCTGAGCTATGTTGCAACCTGTAGAGGTATTTTGTTGGGATTTGTAGTAAACTAGTGGCAACTTCATCAAAAGCAATACACCAAAGGATGGATAAATGGTCTTGTAACTTTAATTGAAAAAGGTAGTGATAATTGTATACCTTGATTTCCATCTAGTAGCGATCACAAAACCAGACATCAACATGGGGGCATGTTCATTTTCTTTCGCATTCTTGGCCATTAACCAGCAAGGGGCAAGTAGGATAACAAAAAGACTTAGTTTTTGTAGATTCAATGGTTGCTTTTAAAATGGCTTCAATAGTTTCTAGAAATCCAAGGAAGTTGTTCAAGATGAATGCAATAGTAACTCTATCATTTGAAGAATGAATCCTATGGGGTTGAAAATGTCAAGGATCTAAGAGTGCTTTCCTTAGGAATATGTTGAGGAATATGTTGCAGCCCAAAAATGGCTTCAATATATTCTACTTTGATTTGTCCCATGGATCTAACAGTGTTTTCCTTAGGAATAGAAGGGTTAATGTTGAGGAGTATTGTTGTTGATGTGTTGATAAATTTTCCATTGAAGTGGCCTACATGGCCACCCTACACAACAACTATGACTATATCACTAGAAAGATAGATTCACTCAAAGACATCAAACTTTTCTTGCCAAATTGGGATCCATAAATTAACATCAATGAAACAAGAAGAGATATCATATAGTTTAATAGTTCGTTGGATTGTTTTAGATCCATTTTTCCCATGAATAGTTGATATGTAGCCACAATGGACTACAATGCCAATAATATCAACCAAACTATTATCACTATAATTGGTTATCTCACTAACTCGCACAAAGGATGAGGTTTTTTTGGCACAAAGATGTCATCTGCACATCGTTTTAGGGTTGAATTTTCATCCAAGATAATTTCCAAATTACTATTTAATCTATTGAATTTTTTATTTGCTTCCTTTACCAAGCCATTTGATATTAAATAAGTTGCACCTATCTCAACTCTGCTATAATGCAATTCAACAATATCATCAAAACAAGTAACATGAATTTATGTCCCCTCCATATCTATAATGTCAAAATTGAAAAGTTGGTCTTCACCTCTTTGTTAATGAAAATAGTACATCTCTCTGATATGTGTTACACACCCTGTGGATGTCTAAACATTTTGATAAATGTTCAAAGCTTAATAGGGCTGCCATTTAGAGGCCTGTTTTGTTGTTGAGGGGACACCTGCATACTAAATTTAGGGGCCCATTTAGAAGGAGAAGGTGAATCTGGTCATAATATTCTCTTCTTGGTGCTTAAAGAGATATCTAGGGGTCCCAATGATTTGAAAATCTAACATAATGACAACAAAGATGAATATCATTAAGGCCTTGAAAAACAAGGAAAATAATATATTAGGCACATTATATTAGGCACATATGAAGGAGAAAGATAATTTTTTAAAATACAAAAGAAACAACATAGACTGCCTTGAATCATGGAAATTTCTATAGATTTAGTCTCCCAAAGATATGAGGGACCCTATTTTCTAGGCACCAAAAAATAGTAAGTCAGTGCATTTGGAAGGCAAAGTTCCTATTTGCATATGGTGTTCATCAGACAAGACAACCTTGTATCATTCAACCTACCCTTCATCACCACCAAATTTTTTAAGGACAAGAGCAAAATGACCAGAGAGGGAATGGCATCTCCAACATTTATGGAACAAATTATAAATGAATTCAAAGTTGGTTGTTTCTTTGCAGCCTATAAAGACAAATTCAATCAAGGAAAATGTACTTGATAACACCAAATGAATGAAATGAGTAAGGAAAATAGAGGCTGCAAAGAGATATTTTTATGTGCTAAAAAATATCAATGCATATCTACTTCCACATCTATATTCTTTGATAGGTTCAACCATGTGTGCATATAGCTAAAGGCCAAGAAAAATGGAAACATAAAATAAATGGGTATGATGTCCATATCTCTATATTTGAGAATCATAAAATTAAATATACTAAAAAGAAATGTTCAGGTTGAATACAAAAGAGGAAGAAAAGAATAACAAAAAATTTGCAACAAGTATAAGAAAAAGGATATATAAAATTACAGAATTAGGATCTAGAGGTGAAGCTGTGCAAATCTGCAAACACTTAAACTTCAACTACACACTAAATAATGGGTTAGTTCCACCCTTGCATACCTACAAATACTTCTATGGAATAATACATCATGCTTTAATAAACAATTAAAAAAATGAAAGAAGCAAAAATGATCTATACCTATTCCATATTGGATTGGTGTCAAATGTTCCAATGACCCTTTCCCAATCCTTGCTAAAACTCAAAAGATGCAATGCAATGGTGATGGGAAAAATTAGTTCTCAATTTGAGAGAGTAACTTTGCCTGAGAGTGTAGATGATTTGATGAAGAATCAACCCTTTATTTATAGATTTTCAAATTGGAAGAGAGCTCAAAATAGAGCAATGTGGGATAATGATTGGACCAATGAGATGAGGCCACTTGTCACATTATGATAGGTTGAAGAATGTGCAAGTTTTGGCCAATGTGCCAAAGAGGGGGATATTCAAATCTGAAATTGTGAATTAAATGTTGAGAGGGGGACATGAAAGAGAGAAGTTATTGCAATGTTGGAAGGGAAAAGTCAATCTTGTCTTCATATTCAAACTTGATGGAATATTCTATTTTTGCGCCAAGTTGAAAGAAAATGATGAATTTATAAATGAATTAAAATGATTTATTGGTGCAAGTGGGAAAAGCTAGAGGATGTGATGGGTGGTTAGATTAGGTTAATCATGATTAGATTAGCTTAGATGATGTTTAGGGATTTTGACCCATTTGACTTAAATATTTTGATTTATTTAAATCAAGAGGGAGAAATATGAATTTTGAGATTTAATTAAATAAAGTCTTGATTTATTTAATCAAAGAGGGAATGATAGGCTTAAATTAAATAAAGTTAATTTATTCAATTTAAGTGGATAATCCTTAGAGATTGAATTAAATGAACATGACTTGCCTAATGAATGGATTTAATGAACTTGATTAACTTTATGAACGGATGAATGTGAACTTGGTTTACTTGATGAATGGACCTAATTGAATGCATGATGCTAATATTGCATGTCTACATTTTTCCCCTCTTTGAAGCAATGTACCTGTTGTATTGGTTCAAAGAATAAACTTGGCGTGATCAAAATTCAATTTTTATTTTATTTTTTTGGATGCCCTAGTGGAAAGAAATACACTAGTACATTTCCCCCTCGAGAGATCAAGTGAAAAAAATTTATTTGAAGGTCGATGTCACGATAAGGAGATTCAAAATGGATGGTTATGGATGATGATGCAAATGAGATGATTTTAAGATGCTTAGAATGGCAAATCTATATTATCTTAAACAACTTAAATGATGATATAATGTGATGATGGATGATGTGATAATGCCTAATGAGTATTTTATGCAAATGTATGATTTTATGATATGCTTAGACTAACAAATCTATATTATGATGATGATTATGCATGTCAGATGATATGCAGAATACTGATGGTTTGTGGATGCAAAATGGATGCACTGGTGATGATGATTAACTATTCATGATGTGATGTTAGTGCGGAAAAGAAGACATTAGATGATGACAAGAGGATCCAACAAGCTAACTTAATGAGAGATGATGATGGGAAATGATGATGATAGATGGATGATTTGCTTATCAAGGATTGGGATTTTAAAAGGGTCACTTACCTTATGTTTGATAACATGCATAAGCATGATGCATCAAGGTATAAAGGACTAGGATGGCATTGTACTTAGTGTGATGAAATTTGACTCAAAAAATAGATAGGAGTATTCTTGTTCACACCTGACATATAGAAACCTTGCTAGGATGCACTTTAGAAGTTTCAAACATCTCGGACCAAAACACAAAAAGGTATAACCAATTAGTGCAATAGTCAACAAGCTGTCCAAAAAACCCTCTATACATATCTAAAAAAGCAAGTATTCACCAAGGTTATTTTACAAGAACATCCAATAAGCACAACAGACAAAAGGATAATGATTGTTGCCCCATTCCTATCTCTCTAAATCCTTCGTTCGGATATCATCGAGAGGTCCTTGGACTGAGCACAATAAGATAAGTCAAATAACAAAGATAAAGCACACAAACAAGTTGATGTTCTTCAATACCACTAACAAAAAGGGAATTTGTTTTTAAGGATAAGAACATAAACTATTACCAAAAGAGAATGCCCATTATAGAAAGGATACATCCTAGGACATGCTAGTGGATGGCAGCATGTCTTTTCATTTATCCAAAGTGCTCTTTCTGATAAATAATTCTCATTGTAGGGAGGATTCATCCTAAGAAATGATGTTATCAAATTATTGATATGGAACTATTTGGATGATGGACTATCAACACAAAGAATTGACCAACATGTTTATGTACTAACTTAAACCTGAGACTTGACATTTTTGAGTTTTGCTTTTAACCTGCTAGACTTGTTTCTAACTGTTTCACCAAAGGTTAAGGATGATGATTAGTTTATTATGGATGGTGTTATTGCGGGTGCAAGTGAGATGAGGTGGATGGTTTTTTTTTTCAAATATTTGGATTTTTTTAAAGTTTTGTAATGTTTTGAGGCTATTTTTTGATATTTTTGAGATTTCCAAATGTTTTGAGTTTTGATTTTCTAATGTTTTTGGGGTTTTATGAGATTGTGACCAAGAGACTAACCTAAAGACCTATCCTAGGGGCCTCGGGGGCTGATCAGATATTAGCCTTGCCTATGTTATACACGTAGTTCGACTGATGACTTGACCAATTTACATATGAAGATATACATTAGGAAATATTAGTTTATTATGATAGACTCCTAAAGGACTGACCTAAGTGTCTCACAGGATGATCAAAGATCAACCTTACCTACATTCAAGACTCAAAGACCTGTAGTTCGACAATATGACTTTGTTTTTTACTTTTTGAATAAATTTTTGACCTGTTTTTGGGATTTTTATATGTTTTGATGTTTTTTGATTGTTTTGATTTTTTGATTTTTTTGGATTTTCTATTTTTTTTATGTTTTTAGATTTTCTAATTTGAGGACTTTAAGAATATACGTGAATCCAATCCGATGAGAACATGCCCCTAGTGTGATGCACTAGACTACTCTGATAAAGGTAGGACAAACTGACCTTGAGGATGGGCCAAGTAGTACTAGAAGGGATCATGATACGAAAAACAAGACCAAGCTATGGTGCAGATGCGAGTGGATGAGTGATGGATGGAGATCTAGATGTGATGGATGATGTAGAACAAGTCGTAAAGATCTTGGTAGATGGAAAGTGCTTATTTATGCAAGGCACCTATTTTCCAAGTTTTCACCAAGGTACTTGTCCAAAGTGCCACCGAAGTGGTTTTCACTAGAGGACAATTTTTTTCTCTTTACTATTTTTTATCCTTTTTCTATTTTTTTTGGATTTTTTTCTTTTTCTTTTTGTTGTCACCAAGACACCTGTTTGCTAGGTTTTCACCGAAGTGACCATTTTTTCAGGATATTTTTTGATTTTTTTGATTTTTTCCTTTTTTAATTTTTTTGTTGTTACCAAGACAACTATTTGCCAGGTTTTCACCAAGGTAACCATTTTTTAAGGACTTTTTATAATTTTTTGGATTTTTTGGTTCTATACCTTGAAAGATCTAGGCATAAAACTTTTTGAGATGAGAGCTATTCATGGGCTCTTGTAGAGGTTCCACTTCGGTTGTTGATAACTGATATGCCCCTGATTTGTAACTTGTTGTGATAATGAATGGTCCCAACCAATTGTGTTCAAACTTGTCTTTGCTGCTTGGGTTTGGGACATTCTTCTAATTTTCTTTTAATACTAGTTCTCCAGCTTGGAACGTCCTGCTTCTGATTTTCTTATTGTAGCTCCTTTTGAGTCTATTATTATAGACTTGCAAGTGATTTAAAGCATCCACTTATAGCTGATCCAATAGCTCCAACTCATTTAATCTTGACACTCGGTAGTCTTCATCAATGACGAGGTTTTGCAGTGATATCCTCAGGGATGGGAGCTTGATCTCAATGGGGAGTACTGCTTCTGATCCGTAGACTAGGGAAAAGGGGGTGGCATCGTTGGGTGTGCAGGTGCTAGTTTGATAGGCCCAGAAGGTGGGATTAAGCTGCAGATGCTAGTCATGACCTGTGTCATTGATTTTTTTCTTGAAGATTTTCAAAATGGTTTTGTTTGTAGCTTTTGCTTGGCCATTGCCTTGGGGATAGTATGGGGTCAAGAAGTGATGTTGGATTTTGAATTTTTCACATAATTCATGGAAATCCTCATTCTTAAATGGTGTCCCATTATCTAAGATAATGGCTTGTGGAACACCATAGTGGAAAATGAGATAGTTTAGGATGAATTTTGAAATCTACTTCCCAGTTATGTATGTCATGGGTATGGCCTCCACCCACTTAGTAAAGTACTCTATTGCAGTTATGATGAATTTGTGGCTGTTAGATGAAGAGGGCATGATTTTGCTAATGAGATCAAGTCCCCACTATGAAAAGGGCAATGGTGTGACAATGGGATGAATCTCTTGAGTTGGAGCATGGATGAGGTCCCCATGCTATTGAGATTGTAGACACTTTCTAACATAATCATGTGCTTCTCTTTCCATTGTGGGCCAATAATACCCAATCCTCAACAATTTCTTAGCTATGGTCATTCCACTTGAGTACAAACCACAGATACCATTATGTACTTCAATTAGAGTGGTCAATGCCTCCTCAACATTTAAGCAGTGCAGTAGTGTTCCTTCTATGCTCCTACGCTATAGGGTATCTACTAGGATGAAAAATATGGATGCCTTTTTGATGAAGGTTCATTTTAGGTTTGATGGTAAGTCGACAAGTATGACTCCTATTGGAAGGTATGTGTAAATTTAATGGTACCAAGGATCACTAGGACAACCAATTTTGCACATGAATTTTGATTGTAGTACCTCGAATGTGGGTACGAGAAGCTACTCTATCAGGAATTCATATTTTGGAACATTGTTGGGGATGTCCAATAAGGACCTAATTGTTGCCATGGCATCTATTGCTCTATTGTTGGCTCTAAGTATCTGCTCAAATGTAATTTTGATGAAGGATTCTTTGAGAGTCTCCACCAATTTCTTGTATGGAGTGAGCTTGTCATCCTTGGTCTGGTATTCATCGTTCACTTGATTTATGATCAATTGGGAGTCTCCATACACTTTGAGAGCCATGATATTCCACTACACTAATATTCTGAGACCTATGGTAAAAGCCTTATATTTTGCAATGTTATTGGTCTAGGGAAATGCCAGTTTGTATAACCTTGGTATGCAATCCCCTTGTGGGGTGATGAAGAAGACACCAGCTCTTGATCCATGTTGTGTGTAAGAGCCATCTAAGTACAGTTACCAGTGGTTAGCTATGTTGAGATTGAAAATGGATTCATCTAGAAACTCTGAGACAAGAGGGTTCTCTGAATAGATTGGTGCTTCTTCCAATTTAGTCGTGATGACTTGGACCTTGACTGTTTTCCACTCCACATATTCGATGTTGTATTCTTACACTATCATCACCCATTTTTCCATTCTTCCTCTGAGCATTTCCTTTGATAGTAGATACTTGAGAGGATCAATTTTGGTGATGAGTTTATTTTATGTGCCAACATGTAATGCCTAAATTTTTGTGATGCAAACACTACTACAAGGCATGCTTTCTTGATGAATGAATAGTTTAGCTCATGCCCAACCATTGTCCTGCTGACGTAGGGTGATCCCACAAAGCTGGTTTACAATTTCTGGGAGGAACTAATTTTTGCTAAAATCACATATTTTTAGAAAATATAATGATTTAAGCCTTAAAAGGTTCCATTTAAAGAATTCCAATTGAAGTGATTTCAATCAAACTACCTTAAATCAAACCCCCTTGGATAGAACCCTGCTAGTTTTAAACCATACCTATAACGAAGTCTCCTTTCAACCTATCAAACTGATGATAAAAACCCACTTTTGACTTACCTTTTGGGGGATCAACTGAATTCAATTAAAATTTATTTTTTCTAAGTATTTAGTCCTTATTATAAGCTTCCCAAAAATTATAATTTTAAATAAATTTAATTTTATTATTATAGTTATTTTTTATTTCTTGTGAATGTAGGTTTTTCATCGAAAATCAAGCTCTCTCTTCTGCACATGTGGAAAAATAGCATATTATTACATATATATATTAGTGCACTAGATATTGAAGTCCTTGATCTAAAAAGAAAATAAAATTGAATTTTGATACATACAAAAAAAGTTACACGTTATACGGTCGCGCTATGTTTGAATTATAATTGGTTTGAATTCGAAACTTGATTAAAGAAAAAATATTCAATAAAAAACTATCTAACCAAGTGGAAGCACTAGATATTAGAGTTACAAATCTAAATTTAAAAGAACTAGAATTTTATCCTTCATGGAAAAAAAGTTATGCATTATACGGTGAGCTTCACTTTCTAAAAATGTTGTTTTCTGAAAAAAACTAGTTTTCAAGGGAGATAGAAAATGAAGTGCAATCTGATTCCAAAATTTTTGAAAAAATATATTTAGAATCTATAGACAAAATTTCACAAAACTCTAGTTTGCATCATCTTCAAATTCCTCATGATTTAGCCGCTATAGGTGCTTGAAAGTGAATATTTAAGTTTAAAAAGTTATTTCAGTGTCTAGTTTGGCCAAAAATTGTCAACCACTATCGTTGGATCACCATGTAATATATAGCCCTTTCTGTTCCATTTTCATCATGCTGAGCTAAAAGAGCTCCAAGGGCTGCTACTATTTCTCACACGTATAAAATCAATGGTTTTCTTGGGATTGGTGGCATTAAGACTGGTGGTGTCAGTAGATATTCTTTGATTTTATTGAATGCCTCTTCACACTTGGTATCCCATTTGTACGCTACTCCCTTGTGAAGTAGGTGAGAGTATGGGTTATGTTTGTCCGCCAGTTGTACTATGAATCTTCGAATGGATTGTAGTTTACCTTGGAGACCTCTTAGTTGCTTTAATGTTTTCAATGCCTCCATCTCAAGGATTGCTTTTACTTCTGTTGGATCCACCTCGATACCCCTCATTGACACTATATATCCTAAGAGCTTTCTTGATTGTATGTCGAAGATGCACTTCTTTGGGTTTAGTCTGACCTTGTACTCCTCCAGTCTATTAAAGATGGCACTTAGGGTTGCTATGTGATCTTTTATGTTTCTGGACGTAGCTAGAATGTTGTCAACATAGTCTTCGACCATATTATGAATCATGTCATGGAATATCAATGTCATGGCACTTTGATAGGTTGCTCCTACGTTCTTTAGGCCGAATGGAATCATGTTCCAATAGTATGTCCCCCATGGACAAGTGAAAGTTGTTTTATGTTGGTCCTCTTTAGTTATCATGATCTGATTGTACCCTGAGAATCCATCCATTAGTGACAACATCTCATGTCCCATTGTCATGTCTACTATGATGTCAATGTTGGGAAGCGGGAAGTCATCTTTTGGACATGCCTTGTTCAAATCTCTGAAGTCTATGTAGATTTTGATATTTCCATCGAGTTTTGAAATACGTACCAAGTTTGATACCTATTCTGGGTAGTGTATTAGTTAGATGAGTCTTGTGTCTATAGCCTTTATAGCTTCATTTTGACTAGTAGGGTGATTTGAGGATGCATTTTTCAAAGCTTTTGTTTGAAAGGATTTGCTTTTGGATACACTGCTAAGTGGTGAACCACAGTCTTTGGATCAAGTCCTGGCATGTCAGCATAACTCCATGTGAATTTTATCTGTCTTTCCCTTATGAATCCTACTAGATCTCTTGCTCTTCTAATAGTAGTGATTCCATGTAGAATGTGATATGTGGGGTCTCCTCTGTTCCTAGGTTGACCGGATTACATTTTCTGCCAAGAATGTTGACTTTTCCTAATGAATAGCTATTAAAGGAAGATTGAATCCCCAATCCTCAAACACCTCAGAGAGGTTTTCACCGTTGGATGTGTCCTTTATTTTTTACTTTTTTCTTGTCAGAGAGTGCCACAGTGTGATTTTCACTCAATGACTTGGATATTATTCTTAATTTCTCACTTTTATGACTAAAGGATTTAATCATTTCCCCATAATTGGAATGCATGTCCAACTCAATTATAAACCCTGCTTTGTGATCCCCATCTGGAATGTTATCCTAAAATCCCATGAAATCTAAGAGCACCTCATCTTTTTCGAATGTATCAAGAACTAGTGGTCCTCGTTTGTCATAGTCGATGAGTTGGGGATATACTAGGTAGATCTCATGATTTTGATGGTTTATTTCAAAAGATAGGGTGCTAATCATGCAAAGAGTGGTATCCTCAAATGGCCTAGGTAAGTTAGTTAGGTGATCCTCATCATCGCTACTACTACAAAAGTTGGTTATATCAAATGTAAAGTTATCTATGACTCTACCTATAGGCAGTGGTAAGTGTAGTTCTGCTGAGGTTGGCTGAGGAGGATTGTTAACCATTCTAACTGGAGGACTTTAGCCACACATTGTTATACTCAGAGGGGTACATCCAAGGTCAAGATTTGTTATTGGTTGCATCTCTGGCATGATAGGTATTATGATCCCATTGTCATTTTTTCTGTCTTTGATTTCTATTGTAGGCCATTGTGAGCATCATTTGTAGACCCTTGCTTCTATCATCCATTGGTAAATCAACCATTGGTCTTTCATTTTGATATAGCATTTGAGATGGATCTGCCTTAATAACTTCTTGTCTAATATCTCCCAATCTTGTGAAGGTGGGATAATTTTTAGGAGACATTCAGAATGTGGAAGCCTCATTTATTTGAGGGTGTCTCTATCATCTAGGAGATTGTGGTAACTCTCCTACCACAAAGGAATTATTAGGGAGCTTGTAGTTTCCACAACCATTTTCTTGGATAATGAACTTGATGTCAGAGATGGTGGGAATGGCAAGAGTGGTGGGTATCTCTATTGTAGAAGTGGATGTGAGAGTGGTGGGATTGATGTATGGTGTGCATGGACCCTCATCATTTTTTGGTACTTGGGGAATTTTGTAATACTTTGCTTCAATATTTTTGCAATAAGAGAAGGGTTTAGGATCTCCATGGATGGTTACTTCTAGTCCTTCATGTGCAAATTTCACACATTGGTGAAAAGTTGATGCTACTGCCTTCATTGCATGAATCCATGGGCATCCTAGGAGGATGTTATATGGTAAGTCAAGGTCCAAGACCTAACAAGGGGTTTCCATGATGGCAGGCCCTACTTGAATAGGGAGTTTGATGGTGCCCTGAGACACTCTTTCTTGATCATCATATGCTCTTATTGTGATACCCTTCCCTTTATCGATAGAATCTTCTGATATTTTCAATTGCTTGATGAGGCCGAGAGAACATATATTCAAGCCTATACCTCCATCCACCAAGACCCTTTTGACTTTCCTCTTATGTACTATGAATTCTAAGAGAAGTGCATGGTTGTGAGATGGTTGAGAGGGGAAATCCTGGTCAGAGAATGTAAGAAGATTAGGCATAATGATATTTCTGACCATAGCTTGGAATTGTTATGCATTAAGATCTACGGGGATAGTGGATGAGGCCAACACTTTTTCAAGGATTTTCCTATGGGGAAATGAGATTTTTAGCAACTCCATGATGGAGACTTGTGCTGGCATTCTCTTGAGTTGATCTACGACATTATAGCCATTAGGAACAGATCTAGATGTAGGGACTTTTTTTGGATGGGATGATCCTATGATGGTAACTTTTTAGCCTCTTGTGGTGAATCCACAATCGGCATGGGCGCCTTTGATGGTGATGACCATGCAGTTTTCATCTAGGGAGGAAATGATTATTTCATACACATGGTTTACATTTGAGTGGGTGCCTTTCCCTTTATCATTGTTATTCCCTTTATTTCCATGATTTTGCATCGGATTTGTATATATCTTAAGATCCTGATTTCTTGTAGGTTGTTCCATGTTTATAATTCTTTTATCAATGAGATCTTGAACAGTGGTTTTCAATCTCATGCAACTGTTTGTGGTATGACCTTTGATTTTATGGAACTCACAGAATTGATTCTCATTATACCAAGGAGGTTTCATAATTGATTCTTGGTAATTCTCAAAGGTAGGGGCCTTGATGAGTTTTTCGTCTATCATTTTTTTCATTATGTCTTCAAGTGGTTCCCCCAAAGTGGTGTATTTTTGCTTGGGATAATTCTTGTTCCATTAGGGTGGTCCCCTTTGATCATTAAGATTGTTGATTGTTGGATTTTTGTTCAGTTGTTGTGTCATGTGATGATTGTTTTGGTGTTGGATTTGGAATTGTGGTGTAGGTGTATGTCGGTGAGGGACACTAATGACCACTTTGGCATCAATGACACCATCATTAGTAATGTTTTTTTTCCTTGCCCATGTGTGAGATTTATCATTTTAATTGGAGGGTGGGAAAATTTTTTGTTGTTCAAGGTATGAAGTTGATCCTGTGGGTTGTGTCAAGAGGGCTCATTTGATACTGAGCGCCTTGGAGATCAACTAGTCATATGTGGTGATGCCTTGAACCTTGGGATGAAATTCCAAAAGGTCATCAAGGTTGGCTATGATGGTGCAAACTTTTTGTTCTTTGGGCATGGTCCACTTGCTCTGATTGGCCTTGGATCATCATCATTGTAAGAGTGAAGCAAATGATTCACCCTTACCCTATTTCAGAGCTGATAGTTCTTCTAGACTAACATCCATTTCAATGTTGCATGTGTAGTTTTTTATGAATGTGTCTATAATTTCTTGAAATGTTCTAATGCCTGAAGGTAGGTGAGAAAACCATTCCATAGCATGGCTAGCCAAACTCCTAGGAAATAGCCGCATCAAATAAGTATCATCATCTGTAGATTTCATGCAATGAAACTGGAATTCCCTGATCTGATCTTTAGGGTTTCCCATCCCACAATATTTGTCAAATTTGGGGATCTCAAATCCCTTGGGGAATGGTTTCATTGCTAGACTCCTATGAAATTGATACAGACATAAGTTGCTTGGTGTCTTTGTTGTTTGTCCTGATTGAAGATTGAGCACTTGTTACGAGAGCAACCTAATACGTGTCATTACGTCATTTTACAGATCAGGTGGTGGGATGAAGGTTTTTTGGGGTGTTTCAATTGTGGGTTGAATGGTTGGGTTGGTCATTGTGTTGTTTGATGGTATTTGTATGTTTTGTCAAGCTAGGTAGGCTTCCATCTACTTTTGTATGAACAACACTTTTTTTTATCTTGTTGTTGTTGTGCTAAGATTTTTTCTTTCTCTTGTGCTTGTTGTTGTTCCAACAACACTTGTTGTTGGGATGCCAATTCAGCTGCTTCTTGCTACTCTTGATATTGCTTAATTGCTTGTTGATATGCTTGCATTTGTGTGGCTTTTTTTTTGTGCAAGAATTTGTGCCTATGCTTGTGCTTGTTGTGCTTGATATTGGGTGTTTTCCTGAGCTTGAGCTTGTGCTTGCACTGCTTGTAATATAATTTATGCTTGAGCACCCTTTTGTTCTTGTAATGCTTGCAATGCTTGAGCAGCTTGGGCAACTTGTTGTTGTTGTTGCAATAAAGCTTTGGATTGCATGTATTTTTGTGCTTGTAATGCAACTTGTGCATCTTGGGCAGCTTGCTAAGCAACTAGTTGTATGGATTTTTGTTTCTACACTTGTTGGAATGCCCTTGAAAAGCAGCTTGCAATTCCGTGTTGTATTGGTTTGATGTGGTGAAAGTTGGTGGTGGTGGGGGTGGTGGATTCAGAATGGCATTTGTGAAGGTGGTGAGTGGTGATGTTGTGATGATGATTTGACTTGTGGATGGTGTTGTTGATGTGGTTTTTTGAGTGATAAGTGATGTTGTTGATGTGATTTTTCCTTGAGAGACCATGCTTTGTGATGTTAGGGGGGTGTTTGATGATTTTGCGATTGCTTGTGTAGTTGCCATCTATTGTTGCAATATTGATGATAAATTTTGAGTGTTTGTCATAATTCTTTGATTGATATTTGGGATGTTGGTTTGATCGATACTTTGTAAAGGGGTAAGCCCTAAACAAAGTATTGGTGTGGATGATGATGGAAAAGGTGGAAGTGGTGGAAATGTAAGTGGCGTGAGTCCTTGTGAAAATGTTATGGTGTCAAAAATACCCCCTAGTCCGAACATGTCTCCTTCCTCTTGTGAATTTTTGAGGAGGGAAGTTTGAGGTGTTGCGTGGAAAAATGATGATGATGGATCATGATGGAAAGTGAGAGGAACATTCCTATGTAATAGGTTTTCGAGTATTTTTTGTTCCAAGGTGGTATTTACATCCATGTTTTGATGATTAACAAGTGGGTGTATTTGAATAGCATTAAGAAATGCATTTCCCTTATTAACATTAGGTTGGGTTGGAGCAAAAGATGCCATGATTTGTAGAATGTTTTGAGTGATATTGTGGGATGGGGCTATGGATGAGATGGGAATGGTGGATGAGATTAGAGGAAAAGATGTCTCCACTATGTTACTCATGTCAAAATCTCAAGGCAATTTGGCCCCTTGTTTTGCTAGTTCAAGCATGTATAATGAAGGGTTAAGCCTCATTAGGATATTGACAATCTTATGGTTTTTCGGATTTTGAAGCATTTTAGTTATTTTGTCATGAGACATCCCAAAGGTGAGGTCTTCTCCTTAGGCTTCTTCTTTTGGGTCTTGCAATGATTTTAGAAGGTTAACTATGAGATTTTCAGACCCAATGGGACTTATTTCAAGAGTGGTATGGCTTAAATCACTTGAAGCAGGTGTTTCTTTGTTGGCTTCCATGCTCTTCTTGTATTGACATCTAGTTTGAACCATAAAACAAGTATCAACTTTTAAGAATGGGAGATGAATCTCTTGATTCTTTGGATTGATCTTTATTTTAGTCCTCAAAGTGGAAAATTTTAGGATATCTAGAGGATCAAAAGGTGATATGATGATGATGCAAGGGATGGATGATGTGGATGTTATGATCTTTTGGTAAATCTTGAAGGAGATACTAGGATTTTGGGAATTTCAGATATGTTTTGAATTTTGAATTTTATTTTCCCTTGGGATTTGTCCTTGATTGATTTTGAACAAATAGACCCTAAGATTTTTGATGATTATCTAAGGGATAGATTTGTTCAAAGGATGATAATTTGAATATGTACAGGAAGAACGATGCATCTACCTACACCTATTCAAACAAGATGATAGTTTAGCCAAGTATACGAAGAAGGATGCATCTTCGTATACCAAACTAAACAAGATGGTTTTGATTACTTTGGATAAGCCTATGCAAAAGGATGAATCTACACATACCTAGCCAAAGGTGACTTTGATAAAGATTTCAAGGATTTAATCTCAAGGATTTTGATGATTTTTACTTTTCCAAAAAGCCTAGCATTAAGGGTGATTTCAAGATTTTCCACAAGGTAATAGTGAGATGATGTTTGTTTTGATGTTTTGAAGGATGCATGAAAAAGTATTTTGATTTTCCTTTGATCCTAAGATGAACCTAAAAAAGAAACTTTGTTTGCCTAGACCTAGGTATTGAAGAACATGCAAATGCTTCCTAGAGACCTTTATAACCAAAGAATAATTCAATTTGGACATACATTTCCAACCAATGATTTTCGTTTTGGGCTTTGAAATTGGTGAGGCTTCAACAAACATGAGAATTCATTTTGCTTAGCTTTGCTTAATGGCTTTATTTTACCAAAAACACTTTCTTTGATTAAGTTTGTAAACTAAGATGTCCAATGTCTTAATTTCTTGGAACCCCACAAAGTATGTTATGTGGAAATTTGATGAACTCAAGGCAAGGGTTTACCTATTGTTTACTTAAGTAGAAAAATCAAGATGTAATCCAATGTTTATAAACCTCTAAGGATGTGAATCCCAAGGGTAAGCAATAACATATGGATCAAGTCAATTGTATTTGTCTCGAAAAGGGTTTGAAATTTGGATGATGATGTTAAGTGTTTGTTTTCAAGATGTTTTTGATCAAGCGATGCATTTTGTAACCCAAGAATAAGTACAAGCCTATGGATGTGTAAGACAATATTTGTTGGATTCTCACTTGGACAAGTCTATCTACACTTATCTTCAGCGAATGGTTAGATACTTGACCCCATTGGGTCCCCTCCATGGCTCATTAACGTCAATCGGGGCAGCCAAGCATCAACACCCATGAAACTCCCATGGAATGCTTTCCAAATCTACTAAAAGACTGTAAAAGTGTGGGGTGGCTTCAGAACGACCATTCTTGTACCAAAAAATAGATTAAAGGATTTTGGAAAATTCTAGCACATGGGTTTTAATAAGGGCTTTCTGTTCGTGGAGATTGACCCATATGACAAGAGTCCCCTTTTGGATCCATCTTGTTAGGATCAACTACGTGATATTGGTGTTTACTCCAATACCCACATTTATATCCCGATTGGAAATACTCTTGGCTTTAGAGTGTTACCATTTGATTCGTTCCCTTGGGTGAGTACTTTTTCCCCAAGGCATGCCCTTTAGGATAAACAAAAGTGAATAAAGACAATATCCGTAACTCGATCAATCTTTGTTGGCAACAAAGAGAGAGAATGTATGTAATAATTCCCCCACTCACACTCACACAATATTTTGTTCAATTTTTAAACCCAAACTGAAGTGTGTAGGTGATTACTTTATCTCACCCTAAATGCATGAAAAGGCCTTTTGATTCTCAAGATCGCTATAAAGCACGAGAGAAGTGCATACGTCCTTTTTCAATGCCTTTAGTTTAAGTAAGCCTTCATGAAAAACAAAGTTGCACTTGTTCTTTTTAAATCCATGAAGCAAAATGTGAGTTCCTTTTAAAACACCAAATGACAAATGAGAGACACTTTGTTCAATTATTAACCAAAAATAAACTTTAGTAAATTGTATTCCTAATGTTTGTTTTAAACCTTTGCAAAAATTGGAAAGATTATTTTTAAACCCAAATGAAAATTAGTGTCCTAAGAAAGAAGAGATAAAAATTTCATGAACAAGTGTTAAAAAAACACTAAAGTATTAAAAAAACACTTTGATCTTGTGAAATATCTTCCTTATGCTTCTCTTTCTTTCGTTTTCCTTTTTTTTTTCCTTCACTTTCCTTTGTTTTCACCTTCCTCCTTTTCCTTGTTTTCCTATAAAGACAATCATGCAAAAATTGGATTATTTAATTAAAATCATTTTAAATATCAACCTCAAATAATAAAATGATTCTAAAGACTAATGATTAATAAATGAAGCATCAATAAGTTTGATCTGCCATTATTAATTCTAAATCTATGATTAAAAGAGCATGGATTTTCAACAAAATATCTAACAAGCACGTATCTAATGAATCTATTAAATCAGTCTTGTTTCAAATGTAATTTCAACAATAAGCAAAGACTTTTATTTGTGACCATCACAGCCAGTATGTCCTTCACTCCCTTAATTTCCATCCAAACTATGTGAAGCTTTCAAGAAGTTATTATCACATGGTAAGCAAAGTTCATATATATCTAGGAATCTAAAAAAAACCCCTTGATATGAAATGTAGATGAAAATGCTCATGATTAGATCTCATCTAGCAAAGAAAAGGAACATTTCAAACCATGGTCATGCAAAAGCTGCAACGTAAATATACACATGCACTACCACTTGGAGATAAAATCTTAGTCCATCAATACAGTAATGAAGGTTGAAGTCAGATCATACAGATTCCATCAAATGAAAATTTCCCCCATTATCTGCATGGGTAATAGGGCTAAGTATGCCTCATCTCGAGGGACTATGGGAAAAGACACTGTGTGAACAACAAGAAATTGTATGACAGCAATTTGGAGTTATAAAATAGTCAATGTCAATTTCTTCATTCGTGTACATGTCAATCTTATGATTCCATTCATTAATGATCAAACAACTCTATTAATGAGAGAAATATCAATCCCATTTTCAGTATAAAAAGTACAACTTGTAGATTTACTCAATCCTCTCAAAAGACATGGGTCAAATGGCATAAATGGTGCGATTAGGATGATAGGGTGTGATGTTAATGTAGGCTATGTAGGAGTAGATAAAAGGAAAAGGTAGGTGAATATAATGGATGGCATGGATTTGATAATGTAGCAAACCAAGATAGAATGTAATATTAATGCACTTGTAGAGATTACTAGGGGATGGTCTTAGATCATTTTTAGGCCAATAAATTGTCACGTACTCAATCCAACTAACACTACATAAACAGTTACTAGCATGATGATGAGGGATAGTGCTACTAAGAAAAGAGACAGCCTGGCTTTCAGCTAGATTTCTGAGATTATATTTGTAAAAACACAATTGGTAAGTAAAAAGCGTCAAATAGAACCTTAGTTTAAAACTTTCAAATAACATGAAGTAATATTAATGCACTTCCAGAGATTACTGGGGCATGGTCTTAAATCATTTTTAGGCCAATAAATTATCACGTGCTCATGCCAACTAACACTACATAAACACTTACTAGCATAATGATGAGGGATGGCACTACTGAGAAAAGAGACAGCTCGACTTTCAGCTAGATTTCTGAGCTTATATTTGTAACAACACAATTGGTAAGTAAAAAGCAAAAAATAGAACTTAGTTTAAAACTTTCAAATAACATGGAACAAATTTCAAGAGAAAGCAATTGGCGGGTGTAAAGACAAATTCACCAATCATTCCAAAATCCTCCCTACCTGTGTGTGAATAGAAACTAACATGCACTCCAACACTTTTGAAAGCTGGCTTAGGATTCACAGTCAATGTATTCATCATCACATTACCTTCTCTTATCCCTAGCACCATAGATTATGCATGTTTACCCAAAGTATGAACCAAAGCATAATAGTCATAAATAGCAAAGTACATGATACAATGTAAAACTATGAGCTTAACATGGATTTTGAATGATACCAAACAACAATGTAAAGAATATAAGTGATGACATTGATGATGAGAAGCAACCATATTAAATACATTCAAATGATTTCACTTCTCCAGGTTGGCGCGCAGCTACTTGATAGAGCAACTACTACTTTATTTAATGTTAGCTTGATTTATTGGAATCTTGAGATAGTGATATAATGAGAAAAAATCAACAGACTACTCCCTTACCCTACACTATCTCAAACATAGCCATTACCAATAGAATGCATCAACAAAGAGAAAATTGCCAAAAAGAGAGAGCAGATTGTGAGTAAGAGGAAATAAAGCACAGGTCTATGCTTTCCTATTTAGCATGCATGTCAACCTTATAAGTTAAAATGATAGCTCTATTGTTAATGGCATCATATAAAACACACCTTTGTTTTAGAGCTATTTTAGCATCATAGGTAGGATGCTGGTAAAGGTTGTGGAAGCTAGATTTACACTTGCCAATTGCATTTTCTTTAAATTTTCTAAAGTCTTATTGAGGAATCCATTTTTTGCACATTTTTAAATCATTCCTACTATGAAGGGTTTGAAGCTGCACCATGTCCTAGAAAATTTCTCATTCACCATTAGCTAATGTACATGAGATTCTAGAAGTTTCCTACCTAATTTCAGCGTCCACACATTGGCATCAAGGCAACCACAATTTTAAACAAAGTTACTCCATCCTTCCTACCTTGATATATGTCTATATGTTGTTCTAAAACTTCCCAACTTAGTGTATTATGAAATAAAACTTCTATGACTAGTTATTGGATTAAAACTCAGTGCTCCAAGCTTAAAATCATAGTTATGAGACTATGACTTGCTTTGAACTCTTCTAGAGAGACTTTGAAAATTTGAAAACCCATGGCCTAGTAACAACAACATTACTAAGAAATTCAATTAGATGCAGTCAGCTGCTCTATTTTAAGCCAGTAGTTATTACCAATACCGTTGTTATTGGGTAGTAAAGACAACAATCCTTAACGTGAAAATAAATAGTGGATAAATCTATTTTAAAAGCATATAAGCTCAAATCCATAAAGCATGCAACCTACACCTAAGAAATGATATATTTAGAGAATCATGCTTAGATTTCTAGATCAACTACACAATAGTCCATGAATATTGGCAAATAAGGGGCTTCTTACTAAAAGACCATGATAAAAAAAATGTACATGATTAAAAGATGCATACAAGTGTAGAGAGGCCAACTATGTAAGAAAATACTAAGATAAACCAATATCTCTACATGTATTCATTGAAGAAACTATAATAACTTATGAACAACCCTCCTTCTAGTGCCATGATGAAGCTCTACAAATATGCAAACACTTAAACTTCAACTACACATTAAATAATGGGTTAGTTCAAGCCTTGCATACCTACAAATACTTCTATGGAATAATACATCATGCTTTAATAAAAAATTAAAAACATGAAAGAAGCAAACATGATCTATACCTATTGCATATTGGATTGGTGTCAAATGTGCCAATGACCCTTTCCCAATCCTTGCTAAAAATCACAAGATGCAATGCAATGGTGATGGGAAAAATTAGTTCTCAATTTGAGAGAGTAACATTGCATGAGAGTGTAGATGATTTGATGAAGAATCAACCCTTTATTTATAGATTTTCAAATTGGAAGAGAGCTCAAAATAGAGAAATGTGGGATAATGATTGGACCAATGAGATGAGGCCACTTGTCACATTATGATAGGTTGAGGAATGTGCAATTTTTGGCCAATGTGCCAAAGAGGTGGAGATTCAATTTTGAAATTGTGAATTAAGTGTTGAGAGGGGGACATGAAAGAGAGAAGTTATTGCAATGTTGGAATGGACAAGTCAATCTTTTCTTCAAATTAAAAATTGAGGGAATATTCCATTTTTATGCCAAGTTGAAAGAAAATGATGAATTTATAAATGAATTAAAATGCTTTATTGGTGCAAGTGGGAAAATCTAGAGGATGTGATGGGTGGTTAGATTAGGTTAATCAAGATTAGATTAGCTTAGATGATGTTTAGGGATTTTGACCCATTTGAATTAAATATTTTGATTTATTGAAATCAAGAGGGATAAATATTAATTTTGAGATTTAATTAAATAAATTCTTGATTTATTTAATCAAAGAGGGAATGATAGGCTTAAATTAAATAAAGTTAATTTATTCAATTTAAGTGGATAATCCTTAGAGATTGAATTAAATGAACCTGATTTTCCTAATGAATGGATTTAATGAACTTGATTAACTTTATGAGAGGATGAATGTGAACTTGGTTTACTTCATGAATGGACCTAATTAAATGCATGATGCTAATTTTGCATGTCTACAAGAGGTTGGCAACTGGCACCCTCAAAGCCAAACTTTACAGTGGAACCTGTGGGGGATGTCACCAAATCAATCACAAAATCAATCTTAGGGGGCTTTGGAGACCCATCCACAAAGCCTAATTCCATAGACATACTTGTGGGAAATTTTATAGGGAGGAAATGTTGCAAATTTAGTTGTATGATTGGGAGCTCTATTTCACAATAAAAACAAAAGATTAATGTATTGCAACATCTAATGGAAACTGGTAGACAACTTATAAATATTAATAATCTACCAATGATTTTGAACCATAGACTTGGAGGGTTTTCTTGATGTTAAAAATGGCTGGTTTAGTTGTTTGGAAGGATGATAAATGACTATTTGTAGGTTTTGTGGGTTGGTAGATGGTTTAGGTTGCGCTTGCTTTGAAAAATAGACCTATTTAGGGGTCTAGGATAGTGTTGATGCACTAGTTTAAGGGTGATGATTCAAGGGAGTCATATAAGGTTTGTGAAATGTTAAAGAATGCACTAATGGGAACTTGAAAAGAATGATGGTTGGTGGGTTTGAGGAGTTTTATGTGAAATATGCTTAAATTCCATGATTTGTAATGCTACTAGGAAGGTAGGTTGAAATTATGAAATGTTATTGTGTTGAGGTTTTGAGAAGAGTATATTGTTTTATTATGGTCAATTTGGAATTGTAAGAATCAATTGAACCCTGTACTGCATCAATCAGTATCAAAGCTTAGAAGGTTTGGGGAAGAGATTTTGGTGTTTGTGTAGGTTGAAGAGAAAACCTAATTGCCAAGAGGCTAGGTAGAGGAAAAGAGAGGAGACCTAGGTGAGGCAAAGAAAAATGGAAGCAAGGTTAAAGGGATTTTCTTGAAGAAAAGATGGATTTGTTGAGAAGGCACTTGCAGGTAGCAGATTCACAAAAGAGATTGGAAAAAGACAGGAAGAGGGAAGAGGGAAGAGGAAAAGATGAGGCAAAGAGAGATTGAGAAAGAGATAATAGAAATAAGGTAAGCTAAGGAAGAGATGATAAGAAGACATGAAGATGAGATGGAGCAATTACTTAGAAGAGTACTTAGTTGGCACTTGACAATGAAAAAGAAAGTTGTATGGCCCATTAAGAAGATAGTTCAAAGGAGGAGACAAGTGAAGATACTAGAAGAAGAAGAAGAATTTGAAGATGTGGAAGAAGAATTCGTGGACATGGCAGCCACTTCTAGACTTGAAGAAGTTGTGACAACAAATTTGAAGGATGAATTGATTTTGGAGGGAAATGATGGGTTGGAGTGAAGACCTCATGTTGAAGAGAAGGTCAAGGATGAGATGGTATTGCAAAAGGTATGATGATGTCATATTTTTTTCATTATTTGCAAAGGAGGATAGTAGTTTTTGTATTTCTTTCATATCGTAGATTGGTAGCCATGAAAGATTTGTCTATACTAAGGCAAAATATCTGATGGGAGAAGAGATAAACAAAGATGAAAAAACCATTGTTACATGCAATGGAAAAAGGTGAAGGAGATCATCTATCACTTCCTTGTTGTGATAGCAATTTTGTTGGGAAATAAACCAAAAGTCAAGATGAAGTCGATCAAAGGACAAAGTGAGGTGGTGACACATCAGAGCAAGAAGGTGTAGATTCAAAATGATATGGCAAAAAGAGGGATACTTTGCATGGACAAGTTGAAGCTAAAGGTGAAGATGAAGATAAAATGGAGTTGTTCCAAGAAACAGAGCTTAGAAGAAATCAAAGAGGAGATGTTGAAGACCACAAAGATGAATATTACAAGTTTTCATACAAATTCCAAGGGACTTGGAATTCTTTTTAGGTCAGGTGTATGGTGCATGAGCATGAAGGGAATTTTATGAAAATGTTGTCAAATGGGGTCCATAATAGGTTTTAGGTTTTTTTTTAATGGAATAAGGTCTTATTAGACCATTTTATCATCTATTGAATTTAGAGGTCTTTACGCATTGGGGTTCAAAAGGTTGCAAAATGCAAAATTTTCTAAAAAGTTAAGGGAAAAATTGCAAGATTCAAAAAGTGTAAATGGTGGAATGTGGAGAGTCAAGTAGTTAGAAGGTTGGTTTGAGTCAGTTATAGTCAATTTGTAAAGGGTGGAAAAAATTTAAAATGGTGGCAAACCTCAAAGAAGAGGTTGGAGGATTGTAAATAAATGAAAATCAATAAAGAAACCTTATTTTATATGCAAAATTCTATGTTTTTACTAGTAAAATTGTGTTGCAGATCACTATACAGCCCCATAAAGTCATATTATTGAGGCAAGGATATTATAATTGGTAAAAATATGAGTCTATATCATTTTACAGTTGGTTTTGTTGAATTTCATTGTGAAACAAAAAAGTTATGGCATTTATTTGAAAACTTGTCCAAAAATTCTAAGTAGGGAACCCATGAGGAATAAAAATTATATAAGTTTGATTTTACCTTGTGAAATTTCTCCAAAACTAGTAGCATGAAAATATTTGGGATGAAAAATTTGACATTATGTATGTTTTAGGAGTCTAAGTGAGGTTTTATATGGGTTTGTATGATGCCCTAGATAAGAGAATTGTATGTTTTGAGTGAAATTTGGAGATTTAAAGTAGGAAATGGTTGTGGATCCTTGGATAAGAAATATTTGAAGGTTCTTCAAGCATGACTAGAAATTTTTGGACATGTTGGATGTGTTTCTACAGTGAGAAAATGTTAGAAAAGTAGAGTTACAATAAGCCCTATTCTAATCAATAAAAAAATGAGGGTTTGGTGAACCAAAGTCTTGGAGGTTTTTCTTGATGTTAAAAATAGTTGTTTTAGTGGTTTTTAAGGTTAATAAATGACTGTTTGTAGGTTTTTGGGGTTTGTAGACGGTTTAGGTTGCACTTTATTTGAAAAATAGACCTATTTGGGGGTCTAGGACAATGTTGATGCACTAGTTTGAGGGTGACAATTCAAGGGAGTCATATGGGGTTTGTGACATGTTAAATAATGCACTAATGGGTTCTTAAAAATATTGATGGTTGGTGGGTTTGAGGATTTTTGTGTGAAATATGCTGAAATTCCATGGTTTGCAATGCTACTAGGAAGGTAGGTTGAAATTATGAAAGGTTATTGTGTTGTAGTTTTGAGAATAGTAGATTGTTTTGTTATGGTCAATTTCGAATTGTAAGAAGGAATTGAAACCTGTACTACAACACAAATGATTGAAATCCAACATTAAATAGAAATTTTACATATGGAGAAATATTCAACTCGAGAAACAAAAAAGAGGTTTAAATTAGGACAAGATCATAAGATGGACTATCAAGAGGACATATTCTCACTTGAAATCAATCCAAGTCATAGAAATTACTAAATAGAGGATTGATCTAGACCATTTGTCATTATGATAGAATAATGGTTGTTAAATTTTAGATTTTAGGTCAAATTATATGTCAAATTAAGACAAATTAAGCTTTAAGACTTTGCATTTACAACAAGAAAAATACAACACCAAATAAACCCACTATAGAAATGATAAAATAATATACCTTACTGACATTAAAAATCTTGCAATAGCAGACCTACTAAAAATTAAATCTTCAATATTGTATGTTGATCCTCAAATGAAGAACAAATATCTTGTAATGAAAAATCTGACAAAAGATAAACATTTTAGAGATTATTTGTCATATATTTCACCATATATATGAAGGTACATCATACATTTTAATGATAATGAATAGTTTTTTATGGGATACTAAATAAAAAATAATATCATGAAACATATTGAAACAAGAAATCTATGTAATAGTTGTCTTGTCAATTGAAGATCCAAGCTACATTATTTGGTACTAAATATTATAGATAAATAGGGAAATTTTAATTTAAAGATATTAGGAAAACACTAAAGAATCACAATAAAATTATAGATGATCGAAAACCCAAATTAAATAGAACTTTAAAATATGGAGAATATAAGAGGTAAACTATGATAGTGATCACTTTGCTTTGAGGAACTAAAAAAAAGAATATCATAAAACATATTGATACAACATAAGCAAACTATGTAATCATTGGCTTGTCGATTCAAAATTTAAGCTACATTATTTGGAACTAAATATTATAGAAAAAATAGAGAAACTGTAAAAGTACTATTAGAAAAATACTTAAGAATCACGGGAAAATGACTAATGATTGAACACCCCAAAATTTTAGGATTTAAAAATTTGAAAACAATTCTTGTTACAAGAATAATAGGATAATTTGTTAAAGGGAGCTTAAAACAAATGAGTAAAAATGAATATGATGAAACATATTGATACAAGACAAGAAATCTATGAAGTAGTTGGCTTGTCAATTCTAAATTCGAGCTACATTATCTGGCACTAAATATTATAGAAAAATAGGGAAATTCTAAAAGAAATATTAGAAAAAAATACATACATATATATATACATATAATTATATATCTATATTATACACACACACAAACATACACACACACACACACCCGCACACACACACATACATATATATACTCTGTGTATCTTTGGTATTATACGCATTTTGCACAGTTTGTTGCTTGGTATGTTTCTGATAGATTTAATTTCAAATCCTTCCAAAGAGAATGGTATGCAATGTGAACTATATGTGAAAATTAATGCTTCAAAACATAGACAAGTACATATACGCATATATATTGAAGACAAATAGAGTAATTGTATAAGAGGTATTACAATAAAACTTATTTTCTACTAAATATTATAGAAAAAATGGGAAATTGGAAAAGAGCTATTAGGAAAACAATTAAGAATCACTGGAAAATGACATATGTTCGAAAACCCAAATTAAATAGAACTTTAAAATAAGGAGAATAGAAGAGGAAAAATATGATAATGAATAGTTTGTTATGGGGAACTAAAGAAAAGAATATCATGAAACATATTGATATTGTAAGAGATATAACATGTTACATCCAAACAAAATAACCATGGTAATTAACAATTTGTTATGAGGAGCTTCAAAAAAATGAGAAAAAAAAATATCATGAAACATATTGGTACAAGACAATCCATCTATGTAATAGCTTTAAGAGGTGTTAGAATAACACTTAAGAATCACACGTAAATGAAAAATGGATGGAAACACTGATTAAATAGAACTCGTAAAGCCAATGGGTAGGAATAATCTATGCAAAATGGGTATAACACTATAGACTTAAATGAAAATTCAATTTACATTACCTGGCACTAAATATTATAGACAAACATTGAAATTGTAAAAAAGCTATTAGAATAACAATTATTCACTACTAAATATTATAGACAAAAAGGGAAACTAGAAAATATCTACTAGAAAAAAAATAAGAATAACACGAAATTGATAGATGTTCAAAAATGCACATTAAATAGAACATCAAAATATGGAGAATAGAAGAGGAAAACTATGATAATGAATAGTTTGTTATGGAGAACTAAAAAAAATAAATAATGAAGAACAATTTGTTATGGGGAACTTCAAATAGATGAGAAAAAATGAATATCATGAAACATATTGCTACAAGACATATAACATGTTCCATCCAGACAAAATAACCATATCAATTAATGGTTTGTTATAAGGAGCTTCAAACATATGAGAACAAAATTATATCATGAAACATATTGGTACAAGACAAGCAATTTATGTAACAGTTGTAAGAGGTGTTAGAATAACACTTAAGAATCACACGTAAATGACAAATGAATGGAAACCCACATTAAATAAAACTCCTAAAGCCAATGGGTAGGAATAATCTATGCAAAATGGGCATAAAACCATAGAACTAAATGAAAACTTGATCTACATTACCTGGCACTAAATATTATAGACAAATAGAGAAATTGTGAAAGAGCTATTAGAATAACACTTATTCGCTACTAAATATTATAGATAAAAAGGGAAACTGGAAAAGATCTATTAGAAAAATAATTAATAATCATAGGAAAATGACAGATGTTGAAAAACCCACATTAAATAGAACTTCAAAATATGGAGAATAGAAGAGGAAAACTATGATAATGTATAGTTTGTTATGGGGAACTAAGAAAAAAAGAATATCATGAAGAACAATTTGTTATGCAGAACTTCAAATAGATGAGAAAGGAAGAGTATCATGAAACATATTGATACAAGAAATATAACATGTTCCAGCCAAACAAAACCATAGAAATTAATAGTTTGTTATAAGGAGCTCCAAATAGACGAGGAAAAAATAATATCATCAAACATATTGGTACAAGACAAGTATTCTATGTCATAGTTGCAAGAGGTGTTAGAATAACACTTAAGAATTACAAGTAAATGACAGATGGAGGGAAACCCACATTAAATAGAACTCGTAAAGCCAATGGGTAGCAATAATCTATGTAAAATGGTTATAACACCACAAACTTAATTGAAAATTTGACCTACATTACCTGACACTAAATATTATAGACAAATAGAGAAATTGTAAAAGAGCTATTATAATAACATTTAAAAGGGCCACTAAACTAATACAGACAAAAATGGAAAATAGAAAAGAGCTGTTAGAAAAAAACCTAAGAATCATAGGAAAATGGCAGATGTTTGAAAAACCACATTAAATAGAACTTTAAAACATGGAGAATAGAAGAGGGAAAATATGATAATGACTAGTTTGTTATGGGGAACTAAAAAAAAAGAATATCATGAAGAACATTTTTTATGGGGAACTTCTAACAGACATATAACATGTTCCATCTAGATAAAATAACCATGACAATTAACAATTTTTCATAAGGAGCTTCAAACAAATGAGGAAAAAAGAATATCATGAAACATTTTGGTACAAGACAAGAAGTCTATGTAATAGTTGTAAGAGCTATTAGAATAAAATTTAAGAATCACATGTAAATGACCGATGAATTAAAACAAACATTAAATAGAACCTGCAAAGCCAATGGGTAGCAATAATCTATGGAAAATAGGTATAATTCAAGAAACTTTATTGAAAATATGAGCTACATTATTTGGCACTAAATATTATAGACAAATAGAGAAATTGTAAAAGAGCTATTAGAATAACACTTAACAGCCAGTAAAGTAATTTTATGTTGAATATCTTTATGCTTTCATACCAACCCTTTGCATATATATATGCAATTACTCCTATGTTAAAATATTTCTCAGCTATAAAATATCCCATAATTAATTTATTAAAGAGCTATAAAATATCAAAATAAAGATCATCTAGAGAGCATCCAAGATCATCTAGAGAGCATCCAAGATCATTTCTAAGGCATTCAAGGGTAGAATTCTTCATCAATTGTTGCAAAAATTTAAGATCCATCATCATGTCAAGGATTTAAAGCATCAAGCATGGTATTGAGCTAGTTTTGTAATGTAGCATTAGAGATCCAAGATCAAGCATTGTTCTACACCTATTGTCAAGATCAAGATCTACATCCTTCATGGCCATTTCATGTTGAGTTCTAGATTTATAAGACATTATTTACAAGGAATCATTCAAGGTATATATGTATTTCCTTCAAGTATATATTAGGCTTAATTGAAAATCATGGTAGTGGTGTTGAAGTATAATCCATGGTATTACATGGAACTAATTAACATTTTCTTGTGTAACAATGTGATCTACATAGTTTTAGGCATGTCAAACAAAGGCTAACGAACTTGCCATTCTAGTTGAGCTAATTAGTGTTATATGTAAAAGAATAAATAAATTGAACTAACAAGTTATTGTTCTTTAATATGTATTATTTGATTTGACATTTATTTGGTTAAATAAATTTTTCGCTCAACATTTGTTACTATGTATAGTTCATTTTACTGTGTGACTAGTTATTAATTACATATAGTTGTATTAATGAGATATTTATTATGGTAGTGATTAGATATCTATTCATAGGTATTTTAAAGGTTTTGAAGTTATAATTTTAGATATCATTTTGAATAGTGTATTGATGTCCTTATATATATATAAAACCAAAATAGTACATTGTCATGAATTGGTGACAATAATATTACTATTAGATCAACTTTTAATACAAAAAAGGTTGTTATGTTTTCAATACTTGAATTATTAGTATTACTATTATAATTCACCTAGTAATCCTTAATGATATTACTATTGATAAAGCAACAAATAAATTGTGATGATAATAATATTGTTTTCAACCTACACCGAAACATCAATAGATTTCTCAAGTATCACAATAATAATAACAATATTAGTTATAATCAATAATTTAATGAGAATTCTCATATTTAACCAGAGTTTAAATTTGATTGGATATCTTGGTTAGCTGGTTCACTAGTATACAAGTATGGGTTGGGCATTAATGAGGATTGGGTCATTGTAGTGCATGGGAAGCTGCACTTGGCCCTAGGTAAAACCAGCAGCCAACATTTACTGCAAAACTTTATTTCTCATCGCCTAAAGACTAAAGGAACCGCTCACATGCATGCATCAAAAGGAGGCTATAATATTAAAGTAGAAATTAATTATCTCCCAAATATTTCTACGGATCCTTAATGATTTTTTGACACTCACTAGATATTTCACCGGGACAAAGATTTACGCATGTCACTATTTATAATACTTTTTATTATTACCTATACAACATCTATCTTACACATAGAAATTGGAGAGCATTCTAGGGATTTTTTTTCTTAGGGTAGGATGTTTTCACAGGCTATGAGATTCTTGCCAGACAAAGGATAGATGGCAAACTTAAAACTGCCATTACTCCTTTGCGCCAGGAAGGGAGGATTGGTTGGCATTTAATTCTTTATGTTGTTGACTCGTCTAGCTCAACTGGCTACCTAGAAATTTTTGGGGATGCCATTTTCATTTGGGGGGATACACCAATCGGGGATTGGAACAGATGTTGTGAATTCATGGTGTTGATGGAAAGGTTACAATTTTATTGAACATACAAGAAATAAGGATTTGATCCATCCTTTAGAGTCAATATTTGGCTTGATGGAGAGGAAATGAATGGGTTCAACCGAAGGAGGCTTTGCTGGTGGAATTGCAAAGACTACACTTGCAAATTCTTTTCCAGTGAGGAGAAGGAGGGCTTTGCACTCTTCCGCATTGACACCACTCTTGTTCATGTTGCCAAGATTGAAGAAGGAATATTTTGCTTCTAAGAGTTTCATAGTCTAGACCGAGACACAATCATTGTAGAAGGTGACTGGCATTCCACTGTGCTGTGCTATAGTGACTTGGTATGTTGACCACTACGTCTCCTCCCAATCATGCCTCCGTGATTGGTATTATGTATGAAGTTACATGCATAGTGTTATGCTTATTTTAGTATTTATGAAAGTGATTCAAATTAAATAAGGCACTTAGGCTATAACCTTGTTTGAAATATTATGGAGACGCCTGTTACAAGGTTATTTTGTAAGGTGAATTATTTAATAATAGCTCAGCTGGGACTACACCAGGCAGGATGATGAGAAAGATTGTGGAACTTGGATTTATTTGAGTCAGTTACATTTGCTTAATAGTTGCTTGGACCTTCTCAAGGAATCCATTTTGTGCATATCCTGCAAACATTGCAAACTCTGAGACTGCATTCATTTGAGGCACTCTGTCAAATAGTTTATTTTCCTTGTTTATGCTTCCAAACTTTGCATACTTGTCTACCAAACCATTACGTGCACATCCTATAATCATTACTATCTGTGAGACAGTTTCCCTGTAATCATTTTTGTCCCAAAAAGAAATTTATGATCTTTGTAACAAATAAATATTAATATTTTTTGCTCTGTCAAATAGAGAGGTGCCAAAATCACTGTTTTTTTCTTTTCCTGTACTTTTCACGTCCCTTTGGGAAATCATCATGCTTCCTCAAATCTGCAAATGATTGGTTAGATGAGTGTTGTAGCTTGCAGCTGAACTGCCCACCTTAGCCCACTTTAAGAATTGATAAGGTATTCCCTATGAAATAAAATACAACATTAATGTGTGAGCAATCAAAAGACTAATGGTAAATGAAGTAATTCGTATATACGCTGGTTGTATTATAGTTTAAGTCTTGCACTCTTCACTTAATAATGTTTTCAGCTGCCCTTAGAATACTCCACCAAAAAAAACCAAAAGCATTAAGGGAATGTGTACAAAAATAAAACAGTTCACCGATTAAAGTTGAGGCTTTTAAATAAAAACACAATAGAAAAAAATATAAAAAAAACTTACTTTTATTGAGCCTAACACTATGGGTGTGGGCGTTGGAAATATGATACATTTTAATAAGTTAAAAGACTTCGATTTTGGTCAAAATAACATTTTCATGAAATATATACATATTCCTTCAACTAAGGAAAGGAGAATATATCCCTTTCCCTTAGAAAGAGATTATATTAGTTTAAAATTAGAATATACTAAAGACAAGAAGATTCCTTAGCTTTAAGGAATATTTTAGGTATGATGTTTTTTTTAAAAAGAGAAATAACATTTATTTATTTTATAAATTTCATGAAATTAGTTTTAGTTACTTTATTTTTCCATTTTATTATATATATATATATATATATATATATATATATATATATAAGATAGTTTTAAAGTAGTTCAAAATTAAGGGAAAATAAATAAGTAAATAAAAGTGGAGGTTAGGTGAATAAAGTGGGGTTATGATTATATTTATTTTTATATTATTTCTCATTGTAAAGTTTCTACATTTCATATGTGATATGGTGTTGAGGTTCTAGAAAGTTATGGCCGTGTCTACGATTATTGGATGAAATGAAAAGTTTCTAAGAACTTTATAATTGATCAACCTTTATATATAGCTAGATATGATTAACTCGAAAGTTATGTTGTCATTAAAAGGCTCATGGTTGTATCTCTATAAGACCCCAAAATTTATTGTTACTCAACACAGAGTAATATGATGATTATCATTGTAGACCCAAACTTTAATAAGATAGACTTGGAATGGACCAATGGGTTTTAGTATATTCTAGTTTTCTTCATAATTAGGGATAATTGTACTAGGGTTATATATCTAATCTACTAATGATTGTAACTATATATGCCATAAATTAAAGATGTCATTTAATAAAAGTAAACAATGTCGACTCTATGGGAACTATTTCCTCTATTCTTTATATTTTAAATTGTCTTGTTACATTGTTAATTTGTATAGTTATTGACATCAATAATTATCAATAACATGTTTTACTATGTAAATTATTGGCATAGAGATAATGCTCTTAAATGGGTTCCTTCAACTTATTAGCATTGTTTAAAAGATTAAATTTAATCATAGACTTGACTTGATGCATATTGTGTATAACATATTTATGGATAATGAACATGATACATAGAATAATGGTATTGAAACTTATTATATATCATTGCATTGCTTTAATTTTTTTGCAAGTAGAAGGTAAAAGGGGATGGAGAACCTCTTATGAGTCTCTTCCAATCTTTGTTTAAAAAGTGTATGACATATGAGTACATAGTTGTTAATTTAATGTGTCCCATCCTTTTAACACTACTTCTAAAAATTAATTATTATAGGCTTGTTCATCTAGAATACATCATCCCTTATGATTTTTATATACTGAAAATAGTGAGATTGTTGTATGTTTACAAATGGGAGTATAGTTCCTGAATTCTAATGCAAGATATAAGACAATGAGCCATACTTACAACATTAGTAAATATAACATGTCATATATATATAGTTAATTTTTCCATGTGACCACTTCCATTCTCTTGCTCTCCTTTATTTTTATCAATTATAAGGGTTGAATATTGAGTTTTAGGGTAGATGAGGATTGTGTTTGCTATTTTGTAGTTCTGGAAGGTTCTTGGGAAATCCTATATGTAGGTTTAGACGTAACCCTTGACCTTGAACTATTATTACCTAATATTACTATGTGGAGAGGTGTTAGGGGTTTGTGTTGATGTTGATGTTAAGGAATCTATTTAACCTAATAATTGTATTCCCTTGTTATCCAACTATGTGGGAGATGGTTAAAGTCTAGTTGTCAAACTATAGTTCCTCTATGAATTATATACATAGGCAAGGCCGTCAGAGATGAGCCCCCGAGTAATTAGGTCTGACTGCTAGGCTTGTTATCTTATTATTACTTAAAGATATTATTGAAATATATATTATATTTGCATAACTTGTGACTTGATCTAAGTTTGTGATTATTGATGAGTTCGTGCAACTAATAAAGTCTACCTTGGTGATGTGGATTTCATATCTCCACTTGAAACCCAACCTTGAATGCCAAAACAAATGTGTAGATGGTTGAGTCCTTATAATTTATTGGTCAAATGTTGTTATGCTTTCATAAAGTGCAGGTATAGGGAGCAATCTTTGGGTGTTACATTAGTGGTTATGGTCGAAATTTAAAATTTGTGTTTTTCCATAATTGTATTTTTTGTGGAAATTTTTGGGCATTACAGTATCATTGTTCATATTTGATTTCCTATGTTTCATGTCCCTATTTCATTGTTTCATTATTTGGTTTAATTGCCTAAATGGGGTTTGACCAAGGCAAACGCCTATTCCTTAACAATCAATACTTTTTTCTCTCTCCATTTGTGTGATTATAGACCAAGGTGCTTTGAAGACTTGAAGATCATTGAAGATTAGGTTACAAGCTTGAAGAAAGTTGTTGGAGTTTTCTCCCCATTTGCAAAGGCTACAATCTTCACCAAAAAGTCCATACAACCCCGAAAAATAAGGTTTGAGATCCAAAAACAAAGAGGAATTGAAAGAGAAGACATAAAGAATAGATTCAGATTTTAAAGCTCCATAAAACCCTAACTGGACTCATTTGTCACTTTTGGTGATTGAGTCCTAGTTTAGGTCAATTTTCAGATTTTTGAAGTTTGAGATATCCTTTTTCAAGAAACTTGTTCCTATATAGAAACCTAGATCTAGGACTAATTTTCCTATATTGGTGAATCAGTCCCAATTGGCCTAAATTTTGGGATTTTCAACATTTCCAATCTTTATTCAAACCTCTAAAACTTTCCAAGTGCACACTTCCTATTTTACTATTTTCTATTTTAATTTATATGCATTTCTAGATCATTTAGTGAAGCTTTGCATCATACTAGGGTTTTGCATTTCATCTTGCATTATAATTTGCATTACATTTTTCATTCCAAATCTCAACTTGGTAGTGAACCCCTTTTAGTAATTAATCATTCCCTAGGACAACCCTATTGCAAGATCTCTTTATCCTTTGTATTGAGATCTCTAGGGTTACCCTTGAATGAAATTGAAGAAGTGAGTATACTCTATGTCTTAAAGCCATATGGTAGCAACCATATCACATTCTCATCATTTGAAGTTGTAATCAAATTTAAAAGAATTACATTAAGATTTCATAATTACATTATTACACATGTACCAAAATAGTTGTGTGGTTGATTTTAAGCGTATCAAATGTATATTAAACAAATGAAAACACATTGATAGAACATTATGTCATAAACAAAAAATAGAATAAAAGAAATGCAAACTAAATATTTTTTTTCTTGATGGCATCCTATCATCCTCTATCTCTAGTGTTTTTGTCAATTCTAGCTCGCTCTCAGATTATGTGCTAGGCTCGACGAATGGTCTTCCTAGAGAATGAGATTGAATATGAATGCATGCAATGCTATGCTAAGATATGGTTATGCTGATACTAAACATGATTGCTAAAGTGAAAAATTATGAGATTATGAAAGCTAAAGATGATAAAGACAATGCTAGAATGCTAGAATGCGATTAAGTTCTAATGCGTGTGTGTTTTGTGTAACCAATTCTTGGATTCACATAGGTATTTATAGAACTTTCAAGAGATTTTGATTGGCTGAGGTGATCAACATCTATGAAAATTCCTGGCAGATTGAATAACCAAAGATGGATAAGACTGGAGAGATAAATAGAAGAAAACAAAAAGCAAGATTTGTTTCCTTTTTCGTACAAGAGATAAGATGAGATGGTAAAGATGAATTGTAAAAATCATCTTTTTGTGAGATTTTGGAAAGATTTTGAAGATAAATAATGAATTACTAAATCCAATATTCATTTATTGGTGACATGGAAGATTTTCTTAATCAAATTAGATATTCAATTAAGATTTGGATAATAATGAAGGATTTCATAAGTAAATAAAATATTTAATTATGATTTGAAAAGATATGAAGGGTATTTAATTAAATAAATATATTTAATTAAATTGTTTAAGAAATGACATGTGGATGAAATTAATTAAATAAAATATTTAATTAGTTAGAAGAAAGTTTTGAATAGGAGAAAATAAATATTTAAATTTAATTAAATCAAAAGACTTAATTAAATTCAAAAAGGTGATAATTAATTAAAATAAATAAAGAGTATTTATTTAATTAATCGAGTAGGAATATAAAATAATTAAATAAAGTGAATTTATTTAATTAAAATAAGAGAATAAAGTGAATGAGCAATATAATTAAATTAATTAAATTTAATCATATGTAGAGGACTTTAGAGGATTAATTAAATAATAAAATATTTAATTAAATGTCAAGATTAGACATGACCAATTTTATGCTTATACATTTTCCCCCTCTTTGAAGTGATGTGTGAAATGCATTGCCTCAAAGAAAATATTCCTACTTTCAAAATTTTGTTGTGTTTGATTTTGCCCCTAATCAAAAAATTTTAACTGATATGCCCCTGATTAAAAAAAAAGTGTCTGATATTGATGATGCCCCCTCAGGATATAGATCACTAATGATGAGAAAATGTTGATTTGATGATAAAATTCATATCAAAGGGACAAAGTGATTTAGCTCCCGATAATTGATTAAAAGCTGCCCCAAATTGAAAATTTAACAAAATGCCACTAAAACTCACCTTGTTTGACCCTTAAAAGGTAAAAAGGGTAAAAATGACAAGTCATTTTCACCTTTTGACTTTACTAATACTATGCTCTAACAGTGACTTGGTGAGATGGAGATTTCGTATCATAGGAATAGATTCGAGCGGGCTCACCGATACGAAAGACCAGCTATGTATGGACCACCGGTGAGTCAATTTAACCCCCTTTGCTTTGAAATTTTTCATTTTTAGTTGATTTTGGATGTTTTTACATGGATTTGGGATTTTAGCAGGTTGTTTTACAACTTTTAGGGAATAAAATAGTGCATTCACGATTTCTTTTAGCACATATAGGAAATAATTTAGCACTTTAAGGATTTAGGCAGATTAGCGCATGTGATAGGTGAAATAGCACTTTTAGGATGTCGATAGAAAATTTGGTGCACTAGCACATTTAGGACACAAAATGGAACTTTTATGGTTTTCGCACATTTAGTAAATGAAATGGTGCATTCAGTTAGGGATTTAGCACACATAGGCAAATAACACATACAGGATGTAATTTAGTGTTTTCAAGGTAGAGAATGGCACATTTGGTATTTTAGCGCATCCAAGCAAAACTTCAGTGCATTTAGGGTTTTAGCATGTTTAGGCCACAAAGTAGCACATCTATGAAAAATAGAAAGAATGATCCTATTGATGAAAAATGATGTATATTGCTTTTCCGGTCAATCACTAGATTAATTATCTTGCCATCATGTTGATTTGAATAGAAATGATAGAAAATATGATAAATGATGAATTGATAACTTTGTTTTGTAAAATAGAAACAAAGAGTAGATAGCTGATAACTTTGTTTCCAAAGAGTATAATCATTGGTATGACCTCTGATAAATTTTATTTCTGCGATAGAAAACAAATAGTATATGATGTGATTGAAAAACATATTTTCATTCATGACTGAAGTACAAATATGATAATGATGTGATTGGTGATAAATTTTCTTTCCTGAAAAATTAAAAAAAAGAGTAAATGATGATAGAGTAGATTGATTTGATAAATTTTGCATTGATTTCCTAATATGAGTCACTTAGATAGAACAATTGATATGGGTCATTGATATGAGTCTGATATGAGTTTGATTGATTGTCTTTGTGATGACCAAAAATAGGAGGCTTTCAAAAATCTCTAGATTAGAGAGTGCTAGCCTATGGGGTGGGATCAGTTACCAGATCTTACACCTATAGATGTATAGCTGATAGTAGTAGGTGGGTTGGGACCTTTGTTGTGTATGCCTCCTATTCAGGTCAACAAGGGACTATTGAGTGCGCTAGCAGAGAGATGGCATTCAAAGCATAATACCTTCCATTTGCTGACAGGTGAGATGTCTGTTACCCCTAAGGACATATATAGGATCTTGGGTATTCCAGTGGTAGATTCCCTTGTGTTCTATGATCACAAGGAGCTAGGTGGGATATACACATTGTAGAGAGTGTTTGGGGATGCACAAATAGAAGGGTACCAGGTGCCATGGGAAAATTTTAGGGGATATCCAACCTTACCTATTGTTTTGGGTGTATTTATTGGAGGTTTCCTTTTTTTGGACTTTCAGTCAAAGGGACTATCAGTTGGGTGGGGGAGGATTATCAAAAAGATGATGGTTTAGCCATGAAGATATGCTTGGGGGAGCTATATGTTGGCTCATTTATATCATGACTTGCACCAGGTGGTGGACAGAGGCTCAGTGAGTTTGTCTTATGGTGTTACACTACTCCAAATCTGGGCATGGGAGCATATTGTAGTGACTAGACCACTGTGTCTAAGAGTTAGGCCACTAGGTAGGCCATATGTATATGCATATTCTCTTTCACTTGTCCAACCCAAGATAGGCAAGTTGGAGTACTAGAGGTAGACCCTAGATGATATGGAGGCCCTACACAGATTGTGAGCTGTGGGATACAGATTAGTTGGAGATGTCATTTGTATGTATACCCCTTTTTTGATAGGTCGTACTCCACTCATCATAGAGAGGGTTTTGGCTTTGTGAGTAAAAAGGTTGCTTGGATTCACACAAGGGATGCCTTAGGGCATTACATACTATGGATGGTGCAAGGATGAGCTTGGATGGGGATCCTACATTTTATATTAGGTTGCTTATATAGATTATATGACTTTATAGCTTGAGGTATGGGATGGAAGACCCGATATTGTTGATGCAGGCATGTCGGAGGAGTACTCAGTTTACTATCACACACACCCATTTCTATGGTTCACATGTCCAGATGAGTCGGCTCCCATTTTGGTGGCACTACAGCTAGGGGTTAGGAGGCAGGAAGATGTGGCAAGGGGAGGAGGAAGTTGGTGGAGGAGAGGATGAGGCTAGTGGAGATGAGGAGGAGAGCAAGGATGATGACAGAGATGGCAAAGCTGAGGAGCAGAGGACAATGAGAGTGAGGCAAGTGAGACCAAGGCCAGACTTTTTGGGAAGTGTTTAGATTATGCAGAAGCTGAGGACTGGTATTGGACTACTTCACAACATGAACAGATAAATAATCTGTAGGCCCAAGTTTAGACACTTCATGATCAACAAGTGTAGTTGTAGGGCCAATTGGCTTAGGCTCAAAGTTTTGTAGTGTAGTTATAGGCACAACTTGTGTAGGCAAAGGCACAGGCATAAGTACAAGTACCTCCTCCTATCCCGGACCCACAAGTAGCCCATTTGATAGCAGAGAGGGAATCCTTTAGACTGAGGGAAAAAAAAGAAGAGGGTGTGGGACAAAGGCTCATGGGCACCGTTGAGAGTGCATCTTTATGAGGCCATTACAGATGGGTTTGAGATTGCCAGAGAGGCTGAGTATTATTGGGTTAGGTATGAGGAGTTGTGTCCTCTCGACCATAGAGATCTTTACCCACGATCCCACAACAGGACTAGGAGTAGATCATAGATGACAACAAAGAGTAGAGGGGTCACAGGGCCTTGATTGGATCCTAATGCAAGGGGTAGTGGAAGACCACCATCTGCTAGACCAACTCCATCAAGGGCCTCAACCATCCAGCCTTGACATGTGATTTTGATTGTTGCAGTATTATTGATGTATTTCACACATGTATATCATTTTTGGAGCATGTACATTATTTTTTACCATATCTTATGTATCTCTCTAGACTCATCAGTTTCATTGAACATTGGGCATTTGTATTTATTTTTGATGAGCGATGATATGTAGTAGTGATGAATTTTGATGATTTGTTTCTTTAATGTGATGATGATATAGATATGTATTGGTTATGGATTTTGATATGCATGTTAATGATTTGATGACTAGCATGATATGCAGGATGATTTATGATGTGCTTATGATGATGATTTATGATGCATACTAATTATGTCATGCAGGCGGATGACCTATGAAATGATTGCTTGGAATGTGTTTGTAAATGATGTGTAATGTAATGTATGTATGGAACTTTTGTTTTTCAATTTTTCAAATGTAAGAGATAATGATGTGATGGAAAATGGAGATTGTTTCTGTGAAATGCATCATGAATTTGTAATATGTAGAGGAAATGATATAAAATGGTAGGTGATATGGGTCAAATGTTGTGTGAAAAATGACAAACAATATGTTATGAAAATGATAAATGATTAAAGATGTTATATGAATGTAAAATGATAAATGATATAAATAATGATATGAAATGAAATGATTAATAATAATGAAATGGATGATAATCATAATAAATTATATGAAATTAAATCTAGTGAAATGATGATGAAATGAATATGAAATGATAATGATAATTATATGAAATGAAATGATGTCGAAAAGGTAATAAAATGATAATGATAATGAAGATGTAATGAAATGATAAGTGAAAATAGATTATGAAATGATATAATAAATGAATTGAAATAAAATGATAAAATGAAATGAAATGATAGATGGGATGAAATGAAATGCTGAAATGAAATGCTAAAATTAAATTCTAAAATGAAGTGAAAAAATGGAGATGGTAAATGGGATGCAACTGAGTGGAATGAAAATGACATGGCTATGAAAATGATAAGTAATATGTTAATGATATGAAGATGATAGATAATATGAAAATGGAAATGATATGAAATACCTAAGGGATAAATGAATGATATGAAATGATAAAAGATCTAAATGAATGATATGAAGATGATATAAAATGAGAATGATCAATGGCATGCAATGAAATTATATGATATGATAAATGAAATGATAATGTATAATGATGGATAACTAAATGATAAAGGATTGAAATGATATGCAAATGAATGATAAACGATAAACTATATGATATGTACATGACCTAGATGAAATGATAATGTTAATGAAATGATGATGAAGATAAAAGATGATAATGAAAAAAATGTCTAAATGTCCTCTACAAGTAGTCTAAAGAGACATGACAACCGTTGATGTTTTTGTTCAGCCTTTTAAAACTCTGGTGCAAATCCAGTATGTAGATATGTACAATGATCTAAATGAAATGAAACCAACTGTTTGTTGAGCCTTCTATTAGCTTTCTTGAATCATCATAGAGCATTTTAAAATGTTGGAAGTATGTACAAGCATCAGAGGGGAAATTAGCACCAATGATGACCTAAGTACAACTTTCATGATTTTTGATATAGAAAGTGAACACAAGCATCAAGGTATAATTGAACCAAGATGAGCTAAGCATTAATTGCATAATAAAACAAAGACTAACCACTTTCTGATGCAAATTTGGAACTTTTATCAATGATACATTGTAGAAATCACATCTCATAACATATTTGCACCAAATTGATAGTTAACCTCATGATAGCAGACAAAGAAAAATCATCCTCTTTCCTCGCCACTTTATTTTAGTAAATAATCGAGTGTGCTCCAAAGGAATGATAATGAAAAATAAAACAACCATTGTTCAAAATACAATACTACCATTCCAAACATTATTCAAATTTTAGATCATCTAGATTTGAGTCATGATATGAAATTTGCTTAAAATTGTGAGATAGATCAATGATTGGATATTGTTTGTAGGATCTGATTGTTTGTTCATATGATTGGGTTTTATGTCATTGTCTAACTGTTTTGGTAGAATCTGAAAGTTGATTTCCCCCAGTATATCAATTGTTTTCCCCTCAATATTGACACAACTTCCTAAAATGAATATGTACAATGATCAAGCCATGGTAAGACATTGTTGCTCGAGGAAAATGATTACAGTATGATGTTGGAACGACCCTAAGATGATGGAAAGATGCATGAAATGAAGGCTAAAAAGCTAAGTGCAAAACATGAACTAATAGATGGAGAGCTACAAATAGTGTCTGTTTGCCAGATTTTCACTATTTGTGTTTATTACATTTTTCTAATTTTTTTTTTTTTTGTATTTTATTTATTTTTTATTTATTTTTTATTTTTTTGAGGACATTTTTCTTATTTTTATAGATTTTTTAAAAACTTTTTTTTGTTGTTTTTGTATTTATTCAAGACTTTTTCTATTGTTTCTATGATTTTTTTAGGACATTTATGGATGATGAAAATTGTTTTAGACATAATACTTCTTCAGGTGCATGTTGTTGATAGGTTTGCCAAAAAAGCCCCCTTTTGGCATTGATAGCTTGTATGCTCCTAAATCGTATATGACAATGACCACATAAGGACTCAGCCGATTTGGTTCAAACTTACCTTTCTTCTCTCTATCTTTCTAATTATGTGGTTTCTCATTCAAAACAAGATCACCAACCTGAAAGGTATGTGGCTTGATTCTGTGATTATAGCTACAAGACATCATTTGTTGATAGTCTTTCAAATGATCAACTGCTTGTTGTCTCTTATCATCAAGGAGTTTCAATTCTTGTAGTCTAGAAACTTTGTATTTGTCATCTATTGTGAGACCCTTTAAGGATACCCTTAGTGATGGAATCTCAACCTCTAGTGGAAAAATGGCTTCTACTCCATAGACAAGAGAAAACACTGGTTCTCATGTTGGCATTTGGATGCTAGTTTTGTAGGCCCATAATGCAGGATTAAGTTGAACATGCCAATCTTTCCCTACATCATTCATAGTCTTTTTCAAGATTTTCAGTATTGTTTTGTTTGAGGCCTCTTCTTGGCCATTCCCTTGTGGATAATAAGGTGTTGAATATATGTGTTGCATATGGAATCTTTCACAAAGTTCATCAAAATCTTGATTCTTGAATGATCGTCCATTATCTGTGATAATGGATTTAGGAATGCCATATCGATAAATGAGAGAGTTGAGTATGAAAGATGAGATTTGTTTCCCAGTGACTTTAGTGAGAGGTACTACCTCAACCCATTTGGTAAAATAATCTGTCGTTGTGATGATGAAGGATGAATCTTGCCAACTAGATGTAACCCCCATTGACAGAATGGCCAAGTCGGCATGAACGGTTGTAGTTCTTATGTAGGAGAATGAATGAGATTCCCATGAATCTAGAATTTTGAGCAATTCTTTACAAAATTGAATGATTCCCTCTCCATAGTTGGCTAGTAGTAACCCATTCTAATCGATTTCTTGGATATGGTCAGTCCACTCAAATGAATACCAAAAATTCCACCATGAACTTCTTGTAAAGCCTTGTTAGATTTGTCATGTTCAAGACATCAAAGTAAAGTACCATCAAGACTACAACGATAAAGGGTGTTAGTGATAAGAGTATAGCGAGAGGATTGGCAAATAAAATTGTACTTTTGGTTACAAGATAAGTCAAGTTGTAAGATGTCATCTTTCAGGTAGGCATAAATATTGCCATACCAAGGTGAATCACATCCTATTGAGTGGAAAATGATTTGGATATTAGGTGTGTCATAGGCAGGTGTAAATGATTGTTCCACCAGAAGTTCATAGCAAGCCTAATTTCCTAGGAGTTGCAATAATAATGTGATCATGGCCATGGCATCAACAACTTTGTTATCAAGTCTTGGAATTTGTATGAACTTGATATCCATGAAGTTCTTCTTGAAATCATCCCCTATTTTCTTATATGGCAACAGTTTGTCATCTTTGGTTTGATAATCATCATTGATCTGATTAATGAATAGCTATGAGTTACCGTAAACTTGTAGTTTTGTGATCCTCCATTCCAATGCAATCTTGAGTCCAGTGATTAAAGCTTCATATTTGGCTATGTTATTAGTGCATGGAAAAATTAGCCTATATGACTGGGGAATGGTATTTCCTTGAGGGGTAACAAAGAGTATACCTACCTCTGATCCATGTTGAGTGAAAAAAGCATCAAAGTATAAAGACCAAGGTTGCTTTGATTCTGCATTGAAGACATCAACGTTTGGAAATTCAATGTGCATGGGATGCTCTACTTGTAGTGGTGCTACAACTAGTTGATCATTGATAACTTGTCCTTTGATTGCTTTGTAATCAACATAATGAATGTCAAACTCGCTTAGGATCATGACCCATTTTGCTAACCTTCCTGTCAATGTAGCCTTGCTTAGTAGATACTTGAGTGGATCAATCTTTGCAACAAGATTGATTGTATGAGTTAAAATGTAGTGTCAAAATTTCTATGAGGCAAATACTATTTGCCAAACAAGCCTTCTCAATGAAAGTGTAGTTGAGTTCATGACCTGTTAGCATTTGACTGATGTAATAAATTGCACATTCCTTTCCTGTAGAGTCCTCTTGTGCTAATAATTCCCCCAAAGATGTCTCTATTGCAACAATATATAAGATTAGAGGTTTGTCTAGATTTGGTGATACTAGAACTGGTGGATTCATTAAGTACTACTTTATCTATTGAAAGGCCATCTCACACTTATCATCCCATTTGAAAGGAACATTCTTATGCAGTAGGTGTGTGAAAAGGATACTCTTATTTGTTAGTTGTGTAATGAACCTTCATATAGATTGAAGTCATCCCTATAATGATCTCAACTAACTAATAATCCTTGGTGGAGGCATCTCCATGATTTCTTGTACCTTGGTAGGATCTACTTCAATTCCTTTTGGTGACACTATGTATCCTAATAGCTTCCTATATGTGACCTTGAAAACACATTTCTTGGGGTTGAGGAAAACTTTGAACTTTTCCAACCTTGCAAAGATTCTAGATAACACTTCAAGATGTCCTTCTCTTGTGTATGATTTGGCCAATATGCCATCTACATAATCTTCCATGAATGTGTGCATCATGCCCTGAAATATTGTAGTCATAGCTCTTTGGTAAGTAGCCCCAGTGTTCTTCAGACTAAAAGGAATGACATTCCAATAGTAAGTTCCCCATGGATAGGTGAAAGCTATTTTGTCCTGGTCTTTAGGTGTAATCTTGATTTGGTTGTAACCAGAAAAAACCATCCATTAGTGAATACATGGCATGGCCAGCTGCCAGATCAACTATAGTATCGATGCTTGGGCGTGGGAAATCATCCATAGGACGTGCTTTATTAATATCTCTAAAATATGTGCACATTTTGACACTTTTTTCGGGCTTGCGCATAGGAACGATGTTGGAGATCCATTATGCATAGTCGATCGATCTTATAAATCCCACATCAAGGAGTTTTTTGAGCTCTTCTTTAACCAGTAGTGCAACATGAGGATGCATATTTCTTATTTTTTGTTTCATAGGTTTAACTCCTAGTTTGATGGACAAGTGATGCATTATAATATTAGGATCAAGACCTGGCATGCCTCCATAAGACTGGGAAAATTTGACTTGATTTTCTCTTAGAAATTCCATGAACTCTGGGACTTCTTTATCTGTCATTGATGCAACTAATTGTAGGATCCTTGGTTTTTTTGTAGTTTCAAGATTAACTTCTTTTTTAGGCTCAATCAGGACAAGAAATCACTCATGATAATGCTCTGGAAGAGTGTCAAGTATCCCATCATCTAGTACCTTAAAATGGTTTTCACCATTTGATACACTCTTTGTTTTATCTTTTGTTAGATCTAATACTACTAGATTCTAGTTTTCACCATTAGATCTTTCTTTTCTATTTTTATTTTTGCAGCTAGGAGACTTGCCACTCTCCTGATTAAAGACTATATGTTGAGAATCACTAGTGGAACAATCATTTGTGTCATCTACAAAAAGAAATTTCATGATAGATTCATCACTTGGAAACATAGGTATATCGATAGGTTCAGATAGATGCTAGTTAATGAGATGAGAATGGATCAAAGGTAGTGGATCATCAGGTTGTATGAAATTGGCTATAGTTATGGTCATAATGAAATGGTGTGTAGGATCTGAGGTATGAGATAGATCAAAGATGACATTGTTCTCATGATAGTATTATTTGATTAAACCTGACTTGATATCACTAGAATCATAGTCAGCTTGTAGTTCAAATCCTTGCCATTGGGACTCTAATCCTTCACCTTCAATTAGAGTTGGGGTATTCTTGCATACCACATCAACCATTTTTTCCCTCCAAAACTCATCATTGTAGATGGTGTACCATTCATATTCCTGAGATTCTGTGTTAGAGTTATTATCCATGAAATTTTGGATTGTTGTCAAACAAGCTTCCCTTGTATTAGAACCTTCTTTCAATGTGAGGACAGTATCATGCAACTGCTTGGATGCACTTTATTTTGAGTTAGTATCATATCCCAATCCTATTTTATCTTTTATAGCTAGTCTTGGAGGGTGAATAAGCTCAACTACTCCTTTTTCATTTTGTCATAGGACCATTACCATCATAGCCCATATTTTGCATGATGATTGAATATCATTTACCATATTGATTAGTAGGTAGTTGGACATTAAGAACTATTTCATCTTCATCTTTATAGAGCCAACTTAGAACTTCTCTATCCTCAGAATCTTCCATGGGAAATTTTTCTTTGATAAATCATCCATTAAACTTAGTATTTGGCTCTATTTGTGGTTGCGTTGATGTTGATGCTACATATATTTGTTGTTTTGCAATAAAAGGTTTTCCATGTGACTAGGAGACATAGGTAGACTAGCAAGATAGAGAGAGTACTCCCCTACTCCATTGTCCTTGAACTGTAGTTGCTTGCCAAAGCTTTTGGTTAACTGATTGATTTGTGTATCAACTTTGAGAAAAGTACTAGTAGGAGCTTCTCAGTTGTTGGGAACCAAAGTGTCTTGACTAGCTTTGATGTTGGCACAAGTTTTACTGTTTGAATTGTCAGTTGGTATTGTGATCTCTTGTTTTTCATAAGGAAAATTAAGACATTGATGATATGTGGATGAAACAACTTGAATTACATGGATCCAAGGATGACCCAATAAGATGTTGTATGCAAGATCATGATCTAACACTTGACATAAAGTATTCTTGATAATAGATCCCACTCTGATCGACAAGATGATTAAACCATTGGATGCTCTTTCCTCATCATTATAGGCTTTAATAGTACTTAATATTTCTTCTAGGATCAATGCAGTCCTTAGAAAATCCTAAATCCTAAACTAACTTCATGGTACATATGTTCAAACTAGCATCTCCATCTATTAGGACGTGTCTGACATGAAACTTGTGGATCAGGAATTCTAAGTATAGTGAAGAATTATGTGGATATGTCATGGAAATGTCATCTTTTTTAGAGAATGAGAGGCATGTGGGTGAGGAAAAGCATCCCACCATGGCTTGAAATTGGTTCACATCCAAATCAGTGGATATAGTTGTTTCAATGAGGGCCTTTTCTAGAATTTCCTTGTGTGTTGGGGAAATCTTCAGGAGTTTTAAGATAGAAATCTATGCAGGAGTTTTTCAAAGTTGATTGACTAAGTCATATTGATGTTGAGGTAGAGGAATAGTGGATTTTGAAGAAGCACCCTTTAAGACAACTTTATCTTGTTCCCTTGTTGTTGTGTTAACTTCTCTATATTCCATCTTTTCCTTAACTTTTATAACATTGATCTGCTCATCATCAGTGTAGATATGATTGATTATATGATCATTGATATGATTCCCAATTTTTCTAGAAGACTCACCCCTTTGATAGTTGGGAAAAGGATTGCAAAATATCTTGGTGTTCTTCATTTGATTGTTGGTGTCCTTCTATTGTGATGGTGTCATTTTTCATTAAGTCTTGGACATAAATTTTTAGGGCTTGAAAATTATTTGTGCAATGGCCCTTGCACTAATGATAATCAAAATAGTATGCATCATTCCATGATGGAGGCTTCATAATGGGTGCAAAGTTGCATTGAGGTGGAAAAGTAAGAACATTTTTAGCCATTAATTCATTGAATGCATATTTTTTAGGATTGGCCCAATTGAGTAAAAGTTCTTCTGCTAGAGAAGAATGAAGAGCATTGCAGATTTCTATTTGAGGAATTTCCTAAGGAATTTTTGTTTTTTATCATTTCCATAGTCACCTTGATTGTTGGCATTCCCTTGATTTGGAGTAGAAGTTTTATTTATGTTATTCCTTGGAGGAGGAGGATTGTTTCCCTGATTTGTGACCGAGTTGACATTGTCATAGTTATTGTTGTGAGGAGTACTTGAAGCAATAAGAACAAACAGCTTGGTCGAGACATGATTTTCATCTACAACACCATCATTCACCACATTTTTGTTGTGAGTCCAAAACTTAGATTTTTCATTGTGGTGATTTGACAAGCTAGGATTGTCCTTATCAAGTTTTATTATCCCTCTCTAGACCAAGGCATTTTCAATGGTGATGAAATTTTCAATCAATTTTTGGAAAGAGGGAGGAAAATGAAGATTAAGATGATAGCTCATCTCTTGATCCATGCTATTTATGAAAGTGGTGATCTTTTCCTTTTCAGGAACATGATGCAGATATCTAGCGAACAATCTTCTCCATCTCAAAAGAAATGTAATGAATGGTTCACAAGGTTTCTATTTAGATTTGCAAAGATCAATCATGGTTATTTGATTTTGTATGTTGTAGGAATATTATAATATGAATTCATTAATCAATTCCTCAAATTTCTTGATAGGCGATGAAATTTTTGATAGTGATTCCATAGATTGGCCTCCAAGACTCCTAGGAAACAAAAACATCAAGTATGTTTCCTCATGAGAAAACTCTAATGTCATATTTCAGAAGTCTCTAATATGATCAATTGGATCTAATTTCCCATTATAAAAATCAAACTTTGGGATTTCACAATGTTTGGGAAACAAGACCATGTTGAGACATCAGTCAAAAGGATAAGGAGAGATGTCATCAAGAGCATACGTCTTTGTTGTGGCTCCCCCTTGTAGATCTTTAATTTGTCATTGTAGTACTTTAATCTGTTGAGACAAGACACTGATATTAGACAAGGGTGTTTCATTAGGATTAGTCTTTATGTTTTCAATATCAAATTCATGAGGCAATTTAGGTCCTTTCTTAGCTAGATACAAGAAATATTTTTCTTTATTGTGCTCCAAAATATTTTCTAAGGCTTTGTGAAATTTGGGATCTTGCTCAGCCTCTCTAAGATGTTCTTCATCTTGTTCATCATCACTATCTATATGAGTTTTGCTCACATCCCTATATTTGTGGAATGGAATTTCTTCTCTTTCACCTATATTGTCATTAAAAAGTGTATTTTGATTCACACTATAAAGGAAACTATTACTCTCACCTTCTTCTTGAGTTCTTAAGGTATGATCCTCTTGTTGAATATCCTCTTTCAGCTTATTGTATTGAGATCTTGTAAAAATAGGCATATGATTTTGAATTTTTCTTCTAGACTTAGATCATAGTTTGATAAGTGATAAAATGATGATGTCTTGATCTGATAAGATGAAAATCCTATGATATGATCCAAGACGTTCCTGACTCTTGATTGTGGCTTCCAATGATGAAGGATATCATAATCTTGTTGGGGAAGCTGAATCAAGAAATCAGAAATTTGTTTGAAAGTTGCACTTTTAAGATTTGATTCTTGTTTTCGAAGAATGATAAGTCTATCAAATAGCCTAATTATAATCACTGAAGGATTTGACTAGGATGTTTTGGATATTCAATAGAATGTTGTGGTAGATAATCAAACTCAAAAGGCTGATTATAATTGTGTCATTGAGATAGAGTTCTTCTCTAGAAATATGATCATGAATACAAAGGCTCTACATCATACTCATCAGTAAAACCCCTAGAAAAATCTTGGTATCTATGGAGAAACTCACGACACTAATGAAGCAAGATGTTTCAACTTTTATAGAAAAACTTTCTATGTTGCAAGGATTTATGGTAACGTAAATGTTTCTTAGGTTTCTTGATCCTATTGGCAATCAAAATCTTGAAAAAGTTGGTTGATTTCCACTCCCTAAGCATGGGAGAAATGTCAAGATGCTACTGGACCGAAGATGTTATAAACTCAAATCTGTCAACAGTAAAAAAAATTCTAGAAAATGATAGATGCACTACTCTATGTCCTAGATGCGCTACAAAAATAGGTATATGTCTAGAGAAACAATCAAATGAATTATGATAAACCTTAGATGTGCTACATAAAAATGTTGTGACAGTGACAAAAATTGTTTATAGAATATTCACTCAATGTGCAAGAACAAACTCTAAATGCACAGAACTAGCTAGTGAATGTGCTAGAACAAACCTTATATGTGCTAAGATATACCCTAGATGTGCTAAAACACTTTTTCAAAGTAGTTTTTAGAACAATTTTGAATAGTTTTCATCTAGATTTTTGCATGTTCATTTTGGATGATCCTTTGTCTAAATTAATGTGATTGAAGACACAACAAACACTCTGAAAATAGTTTTTTTTTAATTCCTATGCTAAACATCAAGTGTATGTTCAAAAATGTTTTTCAAAAAGTGTTTTCATTGGTTTTGTACATAACAAAAAATTCAAGTAGACTCACTCTTAGTACTCAAATAGGTCATCCTAATAATCAACAACCCACATCTTAGAACTACATTGACTCACATAGCGATGTCACCCCTGAAGGGGTCCCCATGTTTTTGTCTTTTCTAGGTGCGTACTCAAAATGATGAAAGTGGATACCAGATCCCCTGACCAAACAGTCCTTGGTAGTTATATGGTGAGTGTCTTGGGGGAAAATTCTTCCCTCCCCTTGCAATATGATTATTAGGATGTTCAAAAATTTACTTTAGCTAGCTACTACGCCAGTTTTGTAGTAAGGTTTTTTGTTCAGTGTGGCAATAAGAAACTCCCTCAGGAGACCTCTTTACCTTTAGAACAAAGGTGTTGGGGATGGCTATCTTGCACACTACTGGAAAAAGTGGGTTTCCCCATATTTGCTTTAAATTTTATAGGGGCATGGAATAGCTTGGCTTTGGCTTGAACCCACTTGGGTTATTCCTCTTGGGTGAGTACTTTTTCCCACAAGAGAAGGCCCTCTAAAGGATGTAATAAAGCATTAAAATTGTAGAAATTGAAAAGGAAAGTCTGGTATTCTAATCACCTAGTTAAGGGGAGAGCATATACCTATTGCCACAGACAAAGCAAACAATGTTTTGTTTAGAGCACCAAATAACAATGATTTAATCTATGTGAAAATGTTGCTTCATAACAAGCATGGGATTCATTTTAACTACAAAATCCAACGTGTGGTAGGTATCTTACGATTGCTTCTTAAATTCTATATCTATCCTAGGATTGGTTCATTTTAAATTGATTTGTCTACCCTAGGATTACTTCTTTTTAACTAGAAAAAGCTCTGTCTGCGGAAGGCGTTAGACTTAGAACTTTGTTTAGTTACAACCTGTAAGTGCTAAAAGACCCTACATATGCACTAAAAAAAAAGATAATGCACTAAAACAGATAGTAAATGCGATGTAGAAAACCTTAAATGCACTACAATAAGTCCCAAATGCACTAAATAAAATGCAAAGAAATTTTATTTTTACAAAATTTTAATAAAGTAGACTAAGTGTATGTGCCATTTTGTTCCCTAAAAGTGTCATTTTGTTTCTTGGATGCATTGTTTTGTTCCCGATATGCACCAAAATAGTTCTTGGATGCACCGAGAAACCTGTAAAAGCATTGTTAAAATTCCTGTATACTCTAAAAGAAACCACGTATGCACTAAAACATGAATTTTTTTGAAAATCTGAATTCTAAAATGCAAGATCCTGTCATAAAACCTACAAGTAAATGTCAAAAATGGGGCAAAGACCTCACGGTAGGGCGCCAAAAATGTGTGGTCGATTTTAAGTGTATCAAATGTATATTAAACAAATCAAAACACACCAATAGAATGTTATATCATAAACAAAAAAATAGAATAAAAGAAATGCAAACTATTTTTTTCATTCTCGATGTCATCCTATCATCCTCTATCTCCAGTGTTTTTGTCGATTCCAACTGGCTCTCAAATTATGTGCTAGGCTCAACAAACGGTCTTCCTAGAGAACGAGATTGAATATGAATGCATACAATGCTATGCTAAGATAAGGTTATGTTGATACTAAACATGATTGCTAAAATGAAAAATTATGAGATTATGAAAGCTAAAGATGATAAAGACAGTGCTAGAATGCTAGAATGCTAGAATGCAATTAAGTTTTAATGTGTTTTTGTTGTGTGTAACCAATGCTTGGATTTGTAGGGGTATTTATAGAACTTTCAAAAGATTCTGATTGGCTGAGGTGATCAATGGCTGTGAAAATTCTTGGCAAATCAAATAGTCAAAGATGGATAAGACTAGAGAGAAAAATAGAAGAAAATAGAAAGCAAGATTTTTTTCCTTTTTTGTAGAAGAGATAAGATGAGATGATAAAGATGAATTGTAAAAATAATCTTTTTGTGAAATTTCAAAAAGATTTTGAAGATAAATAATGAATTATTATATTCATTATTCATTTATTGGTGACATGGAAGATTTTCTTAATCAAATAATATGTTCAATTAAGATTTGGATAATAATGGAGGATTTCATAATTATATAAAATATTTAATTATGATTTGAAAATATATGAATGGTATTTAATTAAATAAAGATATTCAATTAAATTGTTTAAGAAATGACATGTGGATGAAATTAATTAAATAAAACATTTAATTAATTAGAATAAAGTTTTGAATAGGAGAAAATAAATATTTAAATTTAATTAAATCAAAAGACTTAATTAAATTCAAAAAGGTGATAATTAATTAAAATAACTAAAGATTATTTATTTAATTAATCAAGTAGGCATATGAAATAATTAAATAAAGTGAATTTATTTAATTACGGTGAAAGAATAAAGTGAATGAACAATATAATTAAAATAACTAAATTTAATCATATGTAGAGGACTTTAGAGGATTAATTAAATAATAAAATATTTAATTAAATGCTAGGATTATACATGACCAATTTTACACATACACAATAGTATATCATTTTTTCTTTCTACATATGAATTACCAAATATCTTTTACAATCATATAAGTTGTAGCCACATTGGCATCATTCTACCAATATATGATCAACTCAAGTGCTTGCTAGAGATAACACAATGGTTATACTATTGAATCATGAGAACATGTGAAAGCTATACTAATCTTATAGTAAGAAATAATGAGTATGATTTATTTCAATTTTGATTGCTTTAAAAACTAGTGGTGCCTCACTACAATAGCTAATCCTTAATCAATAGGTGAAAATGGAATGTGTGAAATAAGACTAGACTATATTTATGTATACAAACCACATGATTAGAAGCTATGAATGTAGTAAATGTGAGATCACTATTATCTAAACATAGTTTATTTATATTAAGAATGAAATTTCTGCAAACACTCCATAGTGTTTTACAATATAGAGTTTCAATAAATAGCACCTAATGTACTACAATTTTCAAATGCATCTATAAAAATGTAATAAAAAAATAAAGAAAATTATTGAAATGGTGCTACTAATCATAAATGCATCATGAACCCCTCTTGTTATACTAAACACTCCTAATAATCATACATGATAGTTTAAACCCATTGTATCATGAAAGATTACATCATCCAGTATCATGTGATACTTTTTTACAATCTCTATACATATATGGTTTAGAATAATATCCAATAAATAACTACATTTTTATAACATTAATAATTACAACACTGCCACTCATTCAAAAAGAATTGCTTTGGAACATATCTAATTTATAATATTTAAGTGAACTATGTTATGTTCATTTCATGTCCTATACCAAGGTTCAAAGATTTTTACTTGCATGAATGGGGAAATTCACATTATGTTGACTCCAATGGTATTTTGTTTGGCATTGTGTCAAATATGGTTGCAAGGTCTGATGGTGATGATATTTATATGTTGTTCATGGCTAAGGAGTTTTTACTATGTTTGATGCTTTACAATGGAATTATATTTCTCATTGTGTAAAATGCAAGGTTTCAAGGTATACATGTTCAATTTTGTTCAAGGAATTCAGTAAAAAAATTCCCACAAATTATATGGTTAATCTTGTATTTATATTCATTGTTTTATGATCAAAAGAAAAGGTTATTTGATAGGCTTCTAGCTATAGCTCAATTGGAATTAATATGGAAAAGTATAAAAAAAATTATTTGCTACCTAGGCTTTCAGTCATAGCATCCTTTACAAGGCATAAAAAGGGAAGAAACTATTCTTGTTTTATTGATAACACTCCATGCACTCAATATTCATGGAATTTTTTAGGTCACAAGTTCATTAAGTCACAAAATACTTGCACATGTTAATTTGCAAGGTTATTATAATTTTTTGGTTCAATGGAAAAAGGAAACGCAATGATATTTAAAAGGGTCATAGTGATAAAGGTGTCAACACATATTTTTGAGCACATGGCAAAAGGAATTAGGGCTTGATGGAAAAGAAAGGAACATAAAGACATTATGTTGGTTATTATTTTGTGTGAAGAAAAATCACAAGGAGTTAGGGTTTGCAGGCAGTTGATGATGGTGTTTGCATGGACATGAAAATGCTCGATTCACAGTGGTTTTCCATTTAAAAATAATAGTTTTCAGGCTTCTTTTTCTTGGGTAATATTCTCTAGTTGTTTTTGTTGACTAGTAGTTATTTCTTTGATTAAAACTTATAGAGAAGGTTGTATTCATTGTTGGCTATGTGTTAAGAGTTTTGATATATTTTTTCTTAGTTTGCTTAAGATTCTTCAAAAATAATTGCATTTTTTAAGGGAAATGGATTTTTGTTTCAGTGGTTAATGTTATCTAATTTTTCAAAACCCTTATCTAGGTTTTCGGGGTTGTGGTTTCCATTCACCATGTGGGTAAAGGTTTTTGTTTTTGAGAATGGGTAAATGATAATGAAATTTTTATTATATAATAGTTTATCATTCTTTTACCTATAATTGTATATAGGTAGTTTGGAACTGAAAGGAAGTTCAAAAATAGGAGAATACGGTGGCAAAAATAGTTATGGAATTCTTAGTTGTTTTGTTGACAGATGATAGAAGTTAGTATCATTTTTGGATGTTATAAAAATAGTGATTTGGAACTATTCTTAGGTTGATTATTTATTATAATATCATATACTATGTAAGAGTTGTCATTCCTCGACAAAATGCATAACGTTTTCTTGTAAAAGTTATATACAAAGGGAGTTGAAAATAGATTGATATATTATGTGCTTTTCAAGTTCCAATGAAATGAACTTAAATATGACATAAGATATATTAGTTTACTTGTAATGGTTTGTATTGTAATAGGGTAACCCTCTAATGTTATGTTTCTTCCTTCATTGGAAATTGGTTAGTGAAACCATGAAGTGTATGCTAGTGAGGCAGATGTTTTTATGCCATTGAGGCAGACACCAGTGAGGTATTCTTGTAACTAGTGAGGTTCTCTGGTCAGTGAGGCTATTCTTGCTAATGAGGCATTTTGAATAAATCCAGTGAGGAAATTTTTTTGAGTGGTTTTTCTACCCCATGAGGGTTTTCCACTCAGGACAAAAGCAATGTTATAATCTTGTTGCCTTGGTATGATGATCTTATGTGTTTAATTGCTTTATTTTTTCTCATTTGAGTTTTATGATTGCATTCAATTCATGAATGTTTTAATCATTGAAAATATTAAAAGCATACATTGTTTGAAGATAGTTAAAGGAAAAAGTAATTTAAGACATTGATTCACCCCCCCTCTCGGTGTCTTCACCACTCCAACAAGTGGTATCAAAGCCAAAACCTTGATTTAACAAGCCTACTATGCTTAAGGGTCTACGGTATTGGAGTGATGTTTGTAATGTTAAATATAGATAGACCACCTATTTTTGATGGTACAAACTTTGTTTGTTGGAAATTTAGAATGGAACATTATCTAGAAAAAATCCTACTAAAAAAGATAGAAAATAAAGTTTTTGGTCATGATAATAGATCAACAAATTCAATTTGTTATGCTCTTAGTAATGAAATTCTTGTTAAAGTAATGGATTGTAGAAATGATAAACTAATATGGGATAGACTATAAAATATCTATGAAGGTGATGATAAAGTAAGAGAATCAAGGATTCAAAACTTCATAACTTAATTTGAATAATTAAAATTGAATGATGAGGAGAAAGTTGCAGGTTACTTTCTTAGAGTTCAAGAAATTTTGAGCTCAATGAGAGGTGCTGGTGACACAGTAGATGAAAAAAATGTTGTTAAAAAGATTCTTAGGACTTTAAACCCTAGATATGATTCAAAAGTCTCATCTATTGATGAAAGGGATCCAACAACCCTTTCTGTAGCAAAGTTGTAAGGAATATTTATAGCCTATGAAATGATAATCGACAATGACACCTCCTCAAGAAAAAAGGCATCTTTTAATACAACAAAAAGGGAATATAACACAAACTCAGATTTAGAATTAGACAATGAAGATGAGTCTATTTTTGTTGGTAAATTAAAAAGAGGTTTAGGGAGATACAAAGGAAAATTTCTCTTCAAATGTTTTGATTGTGAAAAGGTTGGGCATTTTGCAGGCCAATGTCCTAACAAGGACATAGATAGTGATGAAGAAGACAATAGAAAACAATATAAGAAGAAACAAAATAATAAGAAAGCTTTTAAAAAGAAGAAATGTTTGTTTACTAGAGAAACTAATGCAGCTAATAGATGTATTGAGGCTTCAAGTGGAGAAGAAGATGAGACTATATTTATGGCCACAATGAATAAAATGGAACTACAAGAAAATAAACTTGTAGATAGTTCTACTTCTAATGAAGAATTGGGAGGTTTTGAGAATGAATTGAAAATTTCTCTAAGTGAAGTTCAAGATTTGAAAAAGGACTTAATATATTAGAAAATTCAATTGAGTGAGATAATTAGAATCTAGTAAGTAAGATTATAATCACTAAAAAGGAAATTACTGACTTAAAACTTCAAGTTGAAATTATTAAGGTCACAAGGATGCAATTAGAATTCAAGGAAGAAAATTGTTGTATCTTAGAAACTAAAATCAGAAATCTAAGAAAGGAATTTGATAAATTTACAAATCTTTTGAATAATTTTTTTTTTTATGAAGACAAGTCAGGTCTTGGTTATATGAATGATTCATGTGTTTTTCAAGATGTAAATATGGAAGATGAAGAGTCTTTGAAGTCTTTAGTAAGATCAAAAATGAGCTCAAACTCACAAAGAGGAAAAGCTAAGTGTGGAGGATCTAGACATTCTTCCTACAAGAAGAAAAAGAACAATCTTTCTAAGACATCTATGAAAAACAAAGTTAAGTTGAAAATACATGGATCTTAGATAGTGGTTGTACTCATCATATGACAAGGGATAGAAGCAATTTTACTAAACTTGAATTTGGTGATTTTGGTTTAGTTTAGTTTGGTAATGAGGATTGCATATAACTTATGGAAAAAGGCACAATGGTTTTTGGTAATAACATTTTCTTTCTAGATGTATATTATGCAACAAGTTTAAAACAAAATCTTTTAATTGTGACACAAATATGTGGTCAAGATTTTCGTATTCTTTTTTATGCTTGTGGGTGTCAAATTAAGAAGAAATCAAGAGAAATAGTTGCTGCTAGTTCATGGACATAGGAAAATATCTATGAAGTGATTGTAAAGTTCTTGATCAGATGAGGAGGAGTCTCCATCATCTTCCTCCTATTTCTTTTTACTAATCAATCTTTTTGATTGTAGGGTGTGCTTTAAAGTTTTATCTAATATCCCTAAAAGTATAAACTATAGTCAAATATTTGTAGTTTAGTTAGTGTTTTTGGAATAGTTTACAATTTTTATATTACATAAAGGATTATGTGTTAGTGTGCTACAATTATATTATCTTTATTATGTCAAAAGAGTTATATAGAGTCTTCTTGAGAATGAACAGTGAACTAGAAAACCCAGTTCATTTTTGCCTCTAACATCAGTTATTTTGTCTTCACAAAGAGGAAGGCTCTATGATATGAGAAAATAAATTTTAGAAAATTATGCCTTAGGAGATGGAGAAGAAAGATTATTTTCGTCCTTCAATTCATGCAATTTGTCTACTTCATGAAGCAATGTGATATAACTTTTATACTTGAATCACTAGAAAGTGGCATATATGTTTAAAGTTTTGAAATGATGTAAACTAATAAAATGTGTATTTTTTAGTATTTTTTATGTTTTTATTATTTTGAAAAAATAAAAGAATTATTTGAATATATTTTTTTATAACTTAACACTATAATTTAGTTGCTGATAAAATGTTAAAAAATGGTGTTACATGAGACATCAAGATTTATATAGTAAATTTTCATTTTTTTCTCTATTTTTTTTTATATATATTTATAACTTAAAACTTTAGGGCATAGATTTTTTTTTTTCAATTTTAACAAATATATAATTTTAAATAAATATTTAAATGTGTGTGTATTAAAACATGATTGTTTCCACTTGACGTCAACTTTTATATTAAATATTTATCTAAACTAGAAAACAAATATACTATCTTAATCTAGATTATTTTATCTAGGTCATTATATTTTTTTAATCCTTTTAATAAGTTTTAGTATTTTTCTTGACATGGTAATCAAACTAATATTTTTGTGCTAATAAATTACTTTTAGTAATATATATATATATATACTGTTAAAATAAATATATATGAAAACTACACTTATGGATCTACAAAAGGGAATTTTTACATTTAAAAAAAATGTTATTTATTTGAGTAGGAGTTGTTGAAACATTAAATTTTTTAAATAATTTCACTTTTTTAGTAATTTGGCCTTAAAGTGGTGCTACATGATGAGTCCAAATAATGACTCAATTTTGATAGTTTTTATCATATATTTGTTGTTGTTTCTATTTACTCTAGCACCAAGTTATTGGAACTCTCTATGTTATTTCCCTAAATTTATTAACTTTGGGTATGAACTTACCCCTATAACCTTTAATGATTTTTAACCTACTATGTGATATATATATATATATATATATATATATATATATATATATATATATATATATATATATATATATATATTAATTTTACATGTGATTGAATAAATTTTATTCTAAGGTGATTATGGATATATAATTGTTTTGTGCATGCTAATTTCATTATGCATGTTCACATTAAGATGCAAATATAAATGAAGCTTGCAAAGTGGAAGAAATTGATGCCAGCTGGTCGATTGCTAAGGAATTCAAGGAGATGGTTATTAAAAGGTTAATGGAGGGAAAAGTTCCAATGGAGAGAAACTTCTAGCTCATGTGGAAGTTGCAACTTACCTTTAAATGATCATGTATGTTAGTTGAGTAGATTTAGGAGGTGTTGTTACATTGGATCCTCATTGAGGAAAGTCTGGTTTGACTGAATCTAGCGCATGCATAACCACCTTCCTCTTTTTCATGCTTTTAAAAAAGGCATCCTCCTAGTTTTTTGGAGATGACCACCTAGTTAGTTAGGGTTAGTTAGAAGGTCTCCTTCTATAAATAATGATCAGATGTCCCTCTTCACAAGGTTGAATGTTATGATACTATACTTGCATTTTTAGTTTCAAGGAATACAACCATGTTGTTGATATGATGTAATCATGTTTTCAATGAATAAAAAAATGCTTTTATTTGTTGGATCTAAGTTAGTTTAAGTAAACCTCATTCAAGGGGGCCCACTTGGTAAGAATTCCATCTATTTAGTTTAGTAGTTACATTTATGTTTAGTAATTAGTTACAGTCTTAGCAGTTGTCTATTCTTGCAACCATTAGAACTTTTTTTTGTGTTTGTTCTTGTAGCCAAGATAGAGTAAATTCCTAGTTGTTTGTTAAGATTTTTGTTTCTGTCATTCATTTTAGTTTAGTTTAGTTGTTGATGTTGAGTTTAACTATTGATTCATGCTTAGTACTTATGATAACTCCTTTCAATCATTTTATTTTCAATACTACTTCCTTTATAGTTATAGGATAAGGATGACTATAGTTGAGTACTAGTGCACATATAGTGTTGAACCATTTCAAGTTCATGTCCATGGATTGATAATGAAATTAACCTTCATGATGAGTAAGATAACTACTTAGTGTAGATATCTAATCTCTAAGTTACAGATTTAAGGTCTTAGTCATTGAACCATTAGAGGAGGCCAACATTTTTGGCACCATTACCAGGGATGGTGTGAAACTAGGAAGTTCTTTGGAATCAATTCCAATTTATTTCTTGTTTTAGTATCTCTGAAGATCTTAGCATATCCTTCATTTGAGAAAAGTAATGATCTACTATTCTTTCACCAATTCTTTATGTGAGATGGCTGATACTAAGTTAATACCACATGGATAGGGGCAGGAGAAGAGATACTTGTGGAAAATTCCTTCCTAATGACCCTAATCTTGATAACCATCTAGTTGAGTTTCAAAATCTTCCAAGAGAAAAAGAAGAAGAGGAAAACCCTCTTGCTGATGCATTTCCCAATTTGACTAGCTTTGAAACTTTCTCTAAAAAGTAGGCTGCCCAAAACCCAATTAAGAATCCATTTGCTTTTCCACTCCATCAAGCAATTATGGTTGGTCAAAATCCAAATAGACCTAACAAACCATATTTTCCCTTTACTATCACCCACTAGAATGAAGTTGATAACCTCAAGAACATCCTTGCTTTGATTCTTCCAAAAATTCTATGGGCTTGTAATAAAGGACTCTGACACTTTCTTGTTTGAATTTGACATCCTCTGCAGAAGCTATGATTACACTACTAAGGCTCATAGAATTAAATTGTTTCCTACTAACTTAAAGGAAGATGCATTAAGGTGATTTATGAGCTTAGGTAGGAATATTGTGGAGACAGGGGATGATATGAAAACAAAATTTCTTGAGAAGTATAAAGGATACTATAGAGGAAGTGATATGAAAGGAGATGATATCTTCCAGATGCAATAGAAGGATGATGAAAGTTTGGAGGGCTATATTTCAAGGTTCCCATTTTCTCTGTAGGAATCCCCACATCATGCACTCAATGAAGAGTCTCAAAATTTTATCTTCCTTAGGGGGATCATTGAAACTTGCACTAATCCTTTGGACTTGAAAGGAGGAGGAGATATTACCCAAGTTCCTTGGGATGAAATTAAGAAGATATGTCAAAATTACTCCAAGGTAACTATGAAGGAAGGAAGAGGTTACCAATCTTCTATGGGTAAATCCTCCACTAATGGAGTTTCAAGGATGAAAATCACTCATTTTCTTGGGGATTTCAAGTAGGATATCATAAAAAATTTGGCCAATTAGCTAGATACACTTCAAGAAAAGAAGAAACATGAGGAGGTAGAAGTAATGATGAAGAATATTGTCCTCATTGCAAGAAAAAGAAGAAGGACTACCGATGCAACATGGCAGCCAACATTGACAACAAGAAAATTCCACTAAAATTTAGGCCAATTTAGGGTGATAATGATCAAGTTTTCTACATTGCACAAAGAAGAATAGGGGCTCCAAGACAAGGTATGCCACTAGATACATTATATTTTAGTGGACCTTATTTGAATTATTTTGCATCTAGTAATCAATGGAAATGCCCATACCCATCAAAATTTGGAAACTATCCACCTCATCTTTAAAATAACCCTCCAAATACTTGGCCCAATTACAAAAACTCTTCATCTCAATGGTAACAATTCCAGGGGAATTGGTAGCAACCTCTAGGAAACTAGCAACAAACATTCCAATGGAGGGGAGGACAACAATGGACAAACTGGGAAACTAGTTACATGCAGCCACATCCACAACCTCAACAACCTATCATAATGCCTCCTCCTCCTAGCTCAAACTCTAGCACACCTAGACCTACTCAATTACCAACTCAACCCACACCTAAGCTAAATAAGAAACCACAACAACATCCATTCTACTCTATAGATCTCAATCAATTTCATGCATATGTTGTCAGTGTGAGTAATATTCATCTACATTCGGGAACCCCTTATTCATCTTCTTCCACTCTTATTATCATAGAGTTTCCTATGGAAGAAGAGGAGCACTAGAATCTATCTAATATCCTTTTTCACTCAAGTGTGCCCAAGAATCTTGAACTAGTACAATAGTTTGATTAAGACCCATCATTTCCTCAAATGTTAGAGGTTGTTAAGTAAAAAGAAGAAAAGGAGGAAATGGGTAGATGAAGGATCATGATGGGACAAAAAGTGGTGATATGATGGGTATGTGTAAGGTATGTGGCTGACGACTTTTTTTTACCCAAAATTGATGAAATGAAAAGGGTTTTTAAAGGAGATTCTTAGCTTTCCACCAATATAAACTATGTTTTACTTTAAATTTAATAAATAATTATTATTCATTTTATATTTGAATTACAGCTAAAGTCCTGATTGATGGGTTGATTGAAAATCATCTATAGCTTTTAAATGGTATCAAATTTTTTGAATCTGAAACATGCATCACATTCTATGCTTCAAATATTATAGGATTTTTAAAAAAAATCATGAAGTTTTGATCAAGTTAAGTTGGTCAGACATACATGTTTTTATATTTTTTAAATTTGTAATATAAAAAGAATAATTAATTATTTACTTGGAAAAAAATTACAAAAAAATATGCATCACATCCAGACATGAGTCCTCTAATTATATCTAAAATATTATAAGATCATTTTATTGTGGTTAGGGTGGTTAGACAAACACCCACTTCTTATTTTCCCTAAATTTTAAGTACTACTACATTGAAATTTAAAATTTTCTCCAAAAAGATTTTAAAAAAAACCTAGTAGTTTACAAACTACATTCAATTTGCTACAAATTCTATTCTTACATATTTTTGAAATAATATAGATAACTTATTCAAATTTTGACATCAAGTTGCCTAACTCTAATTTTTCTAAATTTTTCACCACTTAAGGGCCTATTTTTTCCATGATGATCCTACACATATCTAAAAAACCTTTGATATTATGGATATATTGAAACACATATTTTTTAAGATACCTTTGTTTTGGGCCATAACAGATGTACCTATGTATAGCAAGAAAATTAAGGAAGCATGTCTCAAAAAGCTAGGGAGGAAAAAAAAGGACCCCACTACCTTTATATGGGGTGGTAGTTGGTAGATATCATGCTTGGGAAATTCATTGTTCCTAAATATACTAACCTTGGTAGTCCTATAGTTGGAGTCATTATAAATGGAATCCAAGTAAAGAATGCTCTAATATACTTGGGAGAAGTTATCAATGTGATGAATAAGGATATCCTCCAACAACCAAATGTTGCAAATATGAGACCTATTCCTACTATCATGTAGCTTGCTGAGAGTTCCACTATCAAAATAGATGGTATAGTAGAATACCTTGTTGTTCCTCTAGAATCTTGGGAATATCTAGTGAATTTCATGATCCTTTCCCATAAAGCTACATTAGCAAGCTATCCTATTATTCTGGAAAGGTCGTGGTTAGCTACAATAGATGCCTGGGTTAGATGTTTGTGAGGGGACATGACTATTTGTGATGGGAGAAGAATTAAAAATCTTGCCATCTGATGATATGGACAACTCCATTTGGCCACATGTTGGAGAAGAGGTTGAGGAGTTCAATTTAGTGGCACAATTCATGATGATAGGAATAAGTCCATTTCTGAAACTTCAGGAAGAAGATGAGATATTATGCCATATAATTCATAATGATTGTGAAGTGCATGAAGAATAACTCATGAATGTAGTCTTACATTTCCATTGTAGATACTTTTTCCCGCTTCTCATGCACTTGGATTTCCTGCAACAATAGATATGCTTCATACATTGTTATCACATGAAATAAAAATTTGAAGTATTAGTGAAATAACCATGATCGAGTTGACAACATAGGTACAAGTTTTAGAGGGGAAATATTTGACTATTAAAAACAAGCTAAGCCAAGAGCAGTAGTTGTCCCTAACAAACCTGTTGAAGTTGCATTAGCATGCATTTGCATGGGATGACCATGACATGAAAGGATTAGATCCCAAACTCTGTACTCATATGATGTACATTAGAGTTGAATACACACTAATAAAGCAACCACAAAAGGAGAATCAACCCTATATTAAGGGACATTCTGAAAGAGGAACTACAAAATTTATTGTATGTAGGATTTATCTACCCTATATCACATAGCCAATGGGTGTCCCCTTTGGTAATTATGCCTAAAAAGGGAGGTACATGGAGAATTTGTGTTGAGTATAGAGAAATAAATTCTACCACCAAAAAGGATCACTTTCCCCTTCCTTTTATAGAACAAGTATTGGATTCACTTGCAAGAATGTAGTATTTTTCCTTCTTAGATTGATTAATTGGTTATAATCATATACAAATTACACTTGAAGATCAGGAAATGCAATTTTCACCTATCCTTGGGGAACTTATGCCTATTTTGTACTCCCATTTGGTGTATGTAATGCACTTGGCTATGTGTAGGATCATTATGGGCCAAAGAGTGGTGATATGATGTGTATGTGTACGGTATGTGGCTAATGACTTTTTTTTAACCAAAACTTGATGAAATGAAAAGAGTTTTTAAAGGATATTCTCAACTAAATCCACCAATATAAATTATGATTTACTTTGAATTTAATAAATAATTATTATTCATTTTCTATTTGAGTTACGATTGATGTCCTAATTGATAGGTTGGTTGAAAAAATCTATAGCTTTCAAATGGTATCACATTTTTTGAATCTAAAACATGCATCAAATTCTATGATTTGTATAATATAGGATTAAAAAAATGAATTTCATGAAGTTTTGACCAAGTTAAGGCGGTCAGACATACTTTTTTTTTTTATATTTTTAAAAAATTGTAATAAATTTTTTATAATTAATTATTTATTTAGAAAAAAATTACAAAAAAAATATGCATCACATTGGGACACGAGTCCTCTACTTATATCTAAAATATTAAAAAAAAATATTATCATTTTACTGTGGTTAGGATGGTCAGACAGACACCTATTTCTTATTTTTCCCCTAAAATGTAAGTGCTACTACATCAAAATTTTAAATAAAACTAGTAGTTTATAAACTACATTCAATTTTCTATAGATTCTATTCTTACATATTTATGAAATAATATAGTTAACTTATTAAAATTTATACGTGAAGTTTCCTAGCTCTAATTTTTCTAAGTGTTTGGCCACTTTAGGGTCTATTTTTTCCATGATGATCCTACACATACCCACCTAGAACCTTTCAAAGAGAAATTATTAGTATATTCTCAGATATTTCACATGATTGTATGGAGACCTACATGGATGAATTTACTACTTATGGTATTGATTTTGTAGAAATATTAGAAAACCTAAGAATTTTTTTGTAGAGATGTGAGGAACATAATTTGTCCTTGAATAGTGAGAAATGCTTTATGATGATGTAGGAAAGAGTAGTCCTTGGCCATTATATTTATTAGAAAGGAATTCAAGTGGACCCAACCAAAATTGAGGATATTGCTAATCTTTCTATTCCTATCAAGCAAAAATATGTTAGAAGTTTCCTGGGACATGTAGGATAATATAGGTGATTCATAAAATATTTCCATAAAATGGTAGCACCACTCTATAATCTCTTAACTAAAGATGTTGAGTTTGAGTGGATAGAGGATTGTCATAAAGCATTCTCTTATTTAAAAATAGCAATAACCCATGCTCTTGTGCTGAAAGGCCCTAATTAGGAACTCCCTTTCCATATTCACACAGATGCATCTGATTATGCTATAGGCACTATCTGGGGAAAAAAAGAGGGAGCAATAGAGAGTGAAATCTACTTTGTCAGCAGGAACCTATAAGGAGGTGAGTTGAACTACATAGCGATAGATAAGGAGATGTTGGAAATAATTTATGCTCTCAACAAGTTTAGGCATTACATCACATGATATTAGATCTTTTTCCATACAGACCAGGCAGCCATAAGATACCTTATGAATAAACTATTGATTTCAAGAAGGTTGGCAAGGTGGTTGCTATTAATGTAGGAATTTGATATCACCATTATAGAGAAGCCAAATAAAAAAAATGTTGTGGCAGATTTTCTCTCCAAATTGACAACAGCAGAGGACACTCAAGTCATTGATGACTCCTTTCCTGATCAAAATTTGTTCTCCATTAGTGTGAACACACCTTGATATACATATATAGCCAATTATCTAGTTACAAGGAGATTCTTGCTCATTTCTCTCCAAAAGAGTGAAGGGTTCTTATTGAGAACAATTTTCCATTCTCATGGATTGTAGGTTGTTTATTCTATACTAGATTAGATCATGTGATGAGAAGATGCGTAAGAGAGAATGAAACCTACGATATACTACATGCATGCCATAATGAACCCTATGGGGGGAACTTTGTAGCTAAGAGAAAAACTATGAAGATTCTCAATAGAGGGTATTACTAGCCTACACTTGATAAGGATGCAAGAAAGTACACTAGGAAGTGTGATAGATGTCAAAGTATTGGCTGACCAACTAAATCAGATGAGATGCATCTATACCCTCAAGTAGTTATCATGCCATTTGATAAATTGGGACTTGATTTTGTAGGTCTAATTGATCCACCATCAAATGCAAAATATTACATCTTTGTTTGTACTAATTATGTGAATAAGTGGGTTGAGGTCAAAGCCATGAAACATGATAGGGACAATAAAGTTGTAGAATTCCTCTATAAAGAAATCTTCACAGGTTATGGAGTTCCTATAGAGATAGTCATAGATCAAGGGGCTCAATTCACATCCACTCCTATCACAACATTGGTGAATGAGTATAATGTTATCCATATAAAATACATACCCTATCACCCTCAAGCCAATGGCTACTCTAAGGTAACAAGTAGAGAAATAGACACTATTTTATCCAAAATAGTAGCAATCCATAGAAAAGATTGGGAAAATAGGTTGCAAAAGTTGTCTAGGCCTATAGAACCACTTGGAAAAATACCACTGGGTTCTCTCCCATTGAACTATTATATGGTAAAACAACAATGATGCCTATAGAGTTTGAACATGAAACTCTTAGAAACAACACTAGACCTTGGAATAGATATATCTGAGGTAGAAAAGGAAAGCATTATGCAACTAAATGCTCTAGATAAGATGAGGAAATCAACTCTCCACCATGATGAGATGGTGTAGAACTATAGAGGTAGATGTCATGAAAAATACATCAAAGAAAAGAAGTCCTAGCCAAGTGATTGGGAACTTCTTTATGATTCTAGGTATAAAGACAACATAGGGTAACTTCAAACTAGGTGGTTGGGACCATATGAGATTGTAGAGGTCTTCCCCAATGGTTTTTTCCAACTTACAACAATTGATCCTATTAGGTTCAAGCTCTTGGTTAATGGTCATCCTTAGGTTATACCATAACCACCCTCAAAACAAGAGTTCATCCAGCAATTTATTGAATACTAGAACTCCAAAGTTCCTGTAGCCAAAGGAAGTGGACCTAGTGTCTGTCCTTCTTACTACTCAAGGTACACATGCAATCATAATAAATATTTCCACTTTTTGTGGGAATTAACTTCTCCATCAATAAATCTACCCACCCAATCATCTTCATCCTTTCTCTATCTTCCATCATTTCACCATCACTTCATTCCATCATTACTACATTTAATAGCTCAACCATAATTTTTTAGTTACTAGTACTTCCTTCCACATTCTTTGCAGAAAACACTCCAACTTTTTAGGTATGTGCAAAACAACTTAATGTATCTTAATTATGTTACATTTATTCATTTAAATATTGTACTTTAATATTGATGTTCACATAGAAACTCCTATTTGTATGCCCTATTACATCATAATTCCATCCCAGCCTATGTAGACACATTCTTTTATTTAGGTTGGGGGGAGTGTGAACCCATGTGTCATACATGTCATCAATCACATTTCATGTGCCAACATGGCATCAAATTTGAAATTTGAAATGATATGGTTGAAATGATGTCTTGCATGCATGATATGACACTAAGTCACCACAATTTTCTTTGATGATACCCTCCTTTATGTCTTCTTTACTACCTTAGTCGAAATCATAATACCACCTAAAAAGGTAAATTGAGAAGTCATATGACATTGGCATTAGTACGGTTGAAGATTTGTAGGAAGCAAAAAATGGGTTTCAGAAGAAGGATTGCAAAAAAGAAGTCCTTGCAGAGCTGTTTTCCATAGTGTGAGTAGAAGCAATGGGAGGTTCGTTAATTAGAAATGAACCTACAGTTCACGAGGTAATCCTATAGGATGAACTCTGTCAGATTGAATTTATAAATTGTGGATGGTTAGATTACTTTCTAGAGCTAGATAGTTTTAGTAATGATAATTCATTACAATTTTCACAAATATTTTCTCATGGTAAGGAAATGGTGAAAGGGATAGAAGTTATAGCCACTGAAGAAAGGATTTTTGAAGTGTTAGGTTTACCTATTGAAGGAGAACTCTTTCCTACTTCTAGGGATGCTCAATCAGCTAGATCAAAATTCACTGAGCCTAGTGACCCTCCACTTGATATGGAAAAACAAGGAATGAGAAGACCTTATTTTACAGAAAAATGGAAACGAGTTATGGCTTACAATATTAAATACATCACCTAAAAGGGTTGCCAATCATCTCTTCATTCTATACATTTCAAGATTTTGAATCACATGAGACATGGAAAAAGGATGAATGTGCCAAACATACTTTACAATATTCTTGCAATCATGGCTGCTAAGACAGAATATAGTAGGGAAAATTTTGTTTCCCCATCACTGTTTTATTAAATTTATAGTAGAAAAATGTTTGCAAGAAGTGTCGAGTATTTCATGGGATGAATTTTTGAAAATTAAGAAATTCATCTTAGAAAATGTGGGTCCTAGAGCTCAACCCCTAACTCGTAGGGTTAGTGGGAATGAGGGGATTATTAAAATCACTCTTGGAGCTTCAACTTGTGGGGAAAAACCTAGCACAAATCCTCCTATAGCAGAACCTATGGTAGAAATTGGTTCCTTTGAATGAGAGCATACAGATGAAGAAAGCTCATCTTCGGACCTTAATGTTGATACTTGCCCTAAAACTTCAATTCGTACTAGGGCTGCTATTCAAAAGAAGGAAGTAAAAATGACAAAAGAAAAATTTGCAAAGGGGAGGCTAATAAGAAAATACTAGGAAAGGTAAAATGTAGACCTAGGAAGTGAAAGACTGAAGAAACAAAGCATCCTACAACCGCTAAGAAAAATGAAAGTCCAAAAAAATAAAAACTAACTGAGTCTACTACTGCGGTGCCTCCAAAAAGTATCCCTAAACTTAGAGGGAAACCTAGGATGAGGGCAGAAGCTCCTAAGGAGGAGGTAAATATAGAAGTGGTACAAGTTTTTGAGGATCAAGAAAATATAGGATTGGTAGAACTTGTTGCTATTGCAGAGCAACTTGAAAAATATGAACCAATGCAAATAGAGCAAATGGAACACTAAGAACCAGTCCTTGAAGAGTGGGATGAACATCAAGAACTATTGCAAGAGAAGATCCTAGTAGGAAAACACAAAACTCCTAGTTTTTCATGGGTGTCGGTAGCCTTGGACCTATGGAAAGAAATGTAGAAGAAAGAGGAAGAGTGGAATAAAGAAAATCTTAAGCTATAGGAAGAAATCACTAAGAAAAATGAAGAAAGTAAGGAGAAGAATGTAGAGATCACTGTATTAAAGGATAAGATAGACAATGTGGTGGCTTTAGTACCACAAATTGTGTCATGTAGAACTCCTCCAAGGGTATATGCATTGAATTTAAAGGAGTGTTATCATTCTTTTCAGTTTTCAAGGGTCATTTCATGTCTAAGCCCTTCCATTGAAACACCATAGGAATTTTTCCAAGCATACCCATCCTCCCCTCCTGAAGTTAATTTTTTTTTATGTGAATTGTATTTGCATAACTATTTCATTCCTAATAAGCATGAATGGAATCCATTTTTATACATTGGGGATATTCACTTTAGGGAATTAATGTCATGGATTCAAAATGAAATCAATTGGGGGTAGAAATTCAAAATATATAGGAAAAGGGAACTCCATACCCCTTTATCTCTAAGAGCTAAATCAAGCAATCCTATAGATATCTACTACACATGTAAGCTTCTTTATAATCTAGAGTATAAAAAGAGGATTATGCCTCCTAGGGAAGAACCATACCTATAATATGAGCAAGTAGTTGCTACTACAAGAAATATAGTGTTGGGATATATATATATATATCACAAAGATGGAATGATTTGATAGATCAATTAAAATAAGATGAACCCAATTCCCTACAAAACTATTATGTAGCTTGCAAATGAAGTATTGTGTATATACATCTTGGGAGGATGAAGCAGCACTATTAGCTCTCATTGATATTTAAGCCACCCATTCTATTGTGCCTAGTACTAGACCATAGAACCTATCAATATGATGTAGATACGCAGAGGCCAAGGTGGGGAAGATTGGAAACCAAGCAGGGATTCTATTTGGATCCAAATTTAGATATTGCATAGATTGATCAAGGACAAACAACAATTGGTGATTTCAAGGCTTTTGTTAGGCAAAGGAATTGAGTTCCCTCTACTAGAGGACCAGTAGATCATTAGGTTGGGGGGAGATGATGAGTCCAAATAATGACTCAATTTTGATAAGGTTTATCATATATATGTTGTTGTTACTATAGACTTTAGTGTCTAGTTATTGGCACTCTCTATGTTGTTTCCCTAAATTTATGAACTTTGGGTATAAACTTACCCCTGTAACCTTTGATGATATTTAACCTGCTATGTGATGTATCTATATTAATTTTTCATGTTATTTAATGCATGTTATTCTAAGGTGATTATAGATATACAATATTTTTTTGCATGCTAATGTCATTATGCAGGTTCACATTAAGATATAGATATAAATTAAGCTCAAAAAGTGGAAGAAGTTCATGCCAGTTGGCTAGTTGCTAGAGAAGTCAAGGAGATGGTCATTAAAGAGGTCAATGGAGGGAAAAATTCTAATGGAGGGAAACATCTAGCTAGTGTGGAAGTTGTAAATTACCTTTAAATGATCATTAATATTAGTTGAGTAGATTTAGGAGGTGTTGTTATGCTAAATCTTCATTGAGGTAAGTTTGGTTTGACTAAATTTGGCCTATGCATAATCTCCTTATTTTTCATGCTTTCAATAAAAGGTGTCCTCCTATTTTGTTGCATTTGACCACCCAGTTAGTTAGGGTTAGTTAGAAGATATCCTTCTATAAATAATGATCAGATGTCCCTCTTCACAGATGTTCTGATATTGTACTTGCATTTTTTAGTTTCAAGGAATATATTCATGTTGTTGATATGATTTAATCATGTTTTAAATGAATAAAATGATACTTTGATTTGTTGCATCTAAGTTAGTTTAAGGAAAACTCATTCAAGGGGGCCCACTTAGTGATAATTCCATCCATTTAGTTTAGTAGTTACTTTTCTGTTGAATAACTAGTTATGGTCTTAGCAGCTATTTGTTCTTGTAGCCATTGGAAATTTGTTCTATGTCTGTTCCTACAACAAAGTAAAATAGAGTAACTTCCTTTTTGTTTACTCATATTTATGTTTTTTCCATTCATTTCAATTCACTTTAGTTGTTGATGTTCAGTTTAGCTATTGATTCATTCTCATTTCTTATGCTAATTCATTTCAAGCATTTTATTTTGTAGTATTGTTCCCTTTCTAGTTATAGGATAAGGATGACTATAGTTGAGTCTTAGTGAACATACAGTGCTAACCCATTTCAAGTTCATGTCTTTAGGTTGACAATGAAATGAACTTTCATGATGAGCAAGATAACTACTTAGTGTAGACATCTAATATCTAAGTACAACTTCAAGGGATTAGTTATTGAACCATTAGATGATACCAACACTACATATGTTTTACCAAAACTTATTTTTAGTTATAAATACTAAAATTCACTTGTGCCGATAATTCAGTTGAAAGTGTGACACAACTTTGTACTTTTACCAAATAAAAAAAAATTCCTCTCTTGTGTGTTTGTCATTGTAGATTTAGGTTGAAGACTTGAAGATCATTTGAATTAAAAAGTTGCAAAGTTCCATTGAAAAGTTTTCATCTTCACAGAAACTCACCTACAGGTCGAATCTAGAAGTTTCAGAACTTGAGATCAGAGAAGAACGAAGTGCATACATTGAGCCTTCAAATCACTTTCGGAGATTTCAAAAATTCAGATCAGGACTAAGACAATAGTATGGGTGTCTTATTCCTCCAAGTGGAATTTTGCAAAGATTCTTTTGGATCCTGTTTCAGCATCCAAAGATTCTTGATCTTCCCCAAGAAACAACAATGGGACTAATCAGATAGTAAGGGAATCTTAGTCCTCCATAACAAATTTTAACAACTTCTTTGCATCTCCAAAATCCTCATCACATTTCTAGACTTCTCAGCTACATACATCCTAACTCCATATTGCATAATTTCATCATTTTCATCCTTAATTTAGTTTACATTACTAGGTTTTTTCAATTGAATGCTTACTTGTATTTTCCAACATTTTTCTTGGTGGTGAACCCTTCAAATCTAAAAGAACCCCCTTCCTAGGTCTTCCTCATTGAGCATTTACTTAGCCTTTGGGGTTGATAGTCAATCCAATTTGGGTTCCTAGGACATTATTGAATGCCAATGGGAGAATAGTCGTCTAAAGAACCATACTTTTCACCATTGTTCAAGAATATTAGGAAATATGCACACGAATTCAAAGGATCATGTGAATTTACTTGGATAAAACAATGCATTATTGTGAGGTTTAGAGGAAACTAGGCATTTTACAAATATTATAATGAATATAATTTGTAAATTAGGCTTGTAGCCAGCTATATTTTTAGTGTAGAGTTGTAGGGCATGAATACAAGTGAAAAAAACACTATTTTGAAAAGGTTTTAGATCATTTGGCATGGACCTATTAACAATTAATCATTTACATACCTAATAGATACCTAAAACACATAGAAAAATTAATATTTTATAATATTATTTCTATTTTTTCTTAGCCTCTTTATTTTATTTTCCTCATAATATTATTATTGTCATTCCTTTATTTCTCTTCACTCAATTAGTAGTTAAGTACTCCCATTTATTGGGTTGTGGAATACCATTGCAATGTGGGAGTGTCATCAAATGAGGAAACACATAATTTCACAAAGTGTTACAATTTCCTCTAACAATCTAGAAATGAAAAAATGTGCTCAATTAATTATTGTTAATTAGATGATGTTTGCATGTGAATGTGATAAGCCAAAATAAATTTAAATCCTAATAAATTATTTTTTATAGAGTCTAATACGTAAGCCTACTTTCAATAAGTACTTATTATGCAATTTAGTATTTTACCAAGGAGTAACAAACCCATAATTATTGTAATGGTAAACATTGTGTAATTTTCTTATTCATGGATCATGGGTGAATGGTATTAACTCTTATAAATGATGATAAATATATGGATTTTGGATTAAAAAAATTATAATGACATGATATATGTTATTATGTATTACTATGTGTGGGTTGATAGAAAGTTATAATTATGTGAATTTTTAATTATAATAGTATATTTCTTCTAAGTAACACTATGCTAGTCTCATTCATTTCATTTAAATTAATTTAAATACTACAATGGAAGACTGGATATATATATTTTCTTTGAATGGTTTAAGGTTTAGAGTTTAATGTACATATATGCTATTTATTTCTACTTTTTTGGGTTGAAATATGCATATAGTTATTCCAATCTTATTCAAACACTATTTCCCTAATCAAAACTTATTGAGTTTCAAATTTATTTCTTTGCAATCAATTATTGTAATATTGAAAATGCATCCACCAAATGGAAAAATCCTCACAAAGTATCATGACTTTTATCCTAGATGGTACTATTAAAATTACCAAGCTATAAATAGTGGTAATTAAAATGAATAATTTTATAATAAAATTGGGCATAAAAGTAACTATTATAGTGGTAAAAATATCACAAACTTAAGAATCATTAAGATATACATCTATTATATTTTTATGTACTATAAATAATTAAACAATGACAAGGTGTCATTGAATAGAGTGCAAGTCGCAATGTGGGACATGTAATTTAAATTCTATTTAATTCTAATTTTATTAGTTATAGACAAAATTCCTAACAGACTCTTAAATCTATATTAATTTATTTATTATATAAATCCCACTAAGGATTTTTCCTTCATGTTTAAAGATCCTAATAATCACAACCCCATTATGATTCCTCATTAGAAGTTACTTAAGACCTTGTTATAGGATTTCTACCCCAATCCAAAGAATATGGTTTCAACTACCAACCCTAAACAAAAATCTTAATATTAAGGTAATATATATGTCGTCACTTTCATTTTCTTTAGCCTCTACATATTTCGTTGACTAACTAACAAAATTTTCTAATCATTACACTTACACATAAAACATAGTATTAATTTTAATCACCTTCATAAATAGGGAATCTATAATGTTAACCTCTCCAAATATTTGAAGAATACCAATAGATAATCATATTGAATTATTTTGTGATAATGCCCTAACCATTTGGAATTCCTTAAAAATTTATGTCTGACCACGTCTTCAATGAAATGTAAAAGCTAAACACAATGATCTTGAAGATTATGGAAATTTAATTGTCCTACATATTTCCCTACCTTAGATCACCCTAGAAAATGAATTGAATTGTTCCTTGAGAATGCCTAGTAGTTGCACTAATGTTCTAATGCATTAAAACTATCTATAGGTGCTCAAGTTCAACACCTAAGGATGTTGAGTTGAGCTTGGATAAATAATAGGATGAAATAATGTCTTGAGGAGATAAATATTGAATACTAGGTGAAAATTAAAGTATTGTAGGTGATTAAGAATTATGGTTTTGTCAATAGCTACATGCAAAATGGTGTATGCCTTATAGCATTCAGATTAACATCCCAATGTGAACCCTTGATGTATTAGTTTGGAAGATGCAATTAGAATTTGTCATCTACCTTGAATGAGTGGTATGTGGTGAGCTTCATGGAATTATTTATAGTATTCTAACTAGCATGAGTCAATCTACAATATCCATGATTGAACTCTTTCAATATGTTGCAAAATAATTTATGCAAATTTTCACATCATGTTCTCATGTGATGAAATACACATGAGGTGGTGCATATCATGCTACAACTGAAGAAATCTTCTAGAAGAACTATGCCTTATATAAATTTTGTAATAAGAATAGATGTTGAATAGGTTTTCACAATTCTAGAGGCACATAGCTTACAATAATATGTTCTTAACAATGTCCATCTATCAATCTATATTTGAATGAAGCAATGTATCCAAATTTAATTATATACCAAATCTCCCCTATAACAATTAATGAAATGCATTAACAAACATTGATTCATGGCTACAAAAGAAAGATATAGGAAGCTAAACTATAACCAAACCTATAAATATAGTTGACATTGATGTTGACTCTTGGAATGCCATGACAAAATATTGATCCTTAATATATATGGAACTAGATAAATGACAATTAAAAATAGACGAATAGATTTTGAGAGTCTATGGCATCTAACTAGGAACATTAAATTCCTTCGAAAGCTTTGCACCATGTATGAGAAAATCTAATTTCAAAGAAAAACATTAAGATCCTCTTATGTATTGAGTGCCATATATATTTTCCTTTATGACTGATTATATTGTGAAATAGATAAAACAAAGAAATAGATCTTTGATGAGAACTAAATTTGACATAAATTGAGTCTAATATGAACTGAATCTAACTCTAAATAAAATTGATAAATAACTTTTTGATAATCATTCTACATTATATATATATATATATATATATATATATATATAAATGTATCTAATTTCCTAAATGATATACCTTTTCTATTATATCTTCTTTAAAACAAAGCGAAATTCTTAGACATTCATAGTATTTCCTCGTATTCTCTTTCTTTAAAAAATGAGGAATTTGATATTTTTCCACAGTATGTCAAGTCGCAAGGTCATTCCAAAAGCCGTGGAGTAGTTCTCTACTACATACGAACACAAATTCTGGAACTCACTCGTTTTAAATTATGGAAACATAAATCCAGCCGCCTTACAAACTATGACCAGGGTAATATGCTTTTGTATCCCTCATGACTTCACTGATAGACACGTCGTGTTTTTCACTGTTAGTTGTTTACGAGAACAAATTTTACTCGTTTATGGTGAAAATGACCGCTTGTTTTTCATAGCAACTGTCAATTTCTATAAATTGGTGTATCCTTTGAAAATGGCTGCATTGCACTATCGGATAGAGATATGATAGTTATATTTACCGGGTAGTAGTGGACTCGAATTTCATAAACCTTTGATATTTAATTTTAGATGTTTTAGTGCATAAGTTAAGACAGTTTTCAATACATTTTATTAATTGACAGCAGATTTTTAACAGTATTATCAGTTAAGTTATTTTGTATTTAAGATTATATTATAAGTATAGTTATAATTACATTTTTCATTTTCCAAATAGGTTTTTCAAAATTATGATTATTATTTGTTAATTTGTATGTTTGATGTTTTGAATCTAATCTTCACAATTATAAATTTAAAAAAAGGTTAGAAGATAATAGTTATCATAAAGTAGGATTAGTCAAGAGCATTCAAAGATGAGAATAATAATCTTAAGAGCATATGAAAAAATATTAGATACATCCCAAGATCACCATTCAAAAATAGCACATTAAACATTATGTATTATTTTGTTTTTAATACTTGACTCACTATGAAAGGTGTTTAATACTTCCTTCTACTTATTAACACACAATTTATCTTAGTAGAGTAAGTTTGAGTAAAGACAAGACATTATGAAGTGCAATTCAACAAAGGTCATAGTCAAAGTAGGTAAAAGCATCCATAAACTAAATTACGTATTATACAATTTCAAATAGTCTAAAATTCCATATTATTGAACGCCGTTACTAAATATATTATACAAACACATTACTATCCTCAGTATCTCTAAACCCATAAAAAATTTAACTATTTTTTAACTTTAAATTATACTTTTTAATTTAATAGTTATAATATTAATGTAATTTTATTAATTTATGTATCTTCTTAACCTCACATAATATCTAAATACTGACACTATAAAAAACAATATATTTAAATAAATAATAAAACTAACTTTTAAAAAGAATTAATACAACCATTATTCTGTGAATGACAGGTTACAATAATAATAATGTCTGTGCAAACATAATCAGTTTCAAATGTGAAAATAAAAATTAAAAGAAAGAGGAAAGTCTTCAAAGGGGCAATTGAGTTCAACATGGTATGGTATTTCTATGGAAAATTGATTAAGGACCGTATTTGCTAAGATACGACCTGTTTAAACTTTGAACTCTTTCTTCTTAAACCGTAGAATAAAACACAAAAATAATTACATATATCATCATGCAATCGTCTGAAATCTACCACACTGTTAGTAAACACTTATTAATTCACATATTTTAGATTAGATGGGCCCTCTCTCCAACGTGTGCGAGTACCATCTGAGAGTAACAAGCAGCCTTCAGACTTTCAATGGAATCCAATTATAAAGCTTTTACAATGTGAAGTTGTATAGAAATTTCTGCGAAAGTAAAGACTTTGAATGGAATCCAATTAGAAAGCATCTGAGAGTACATAGAGAAAATTTTCAAAAAATAATTATTTTAACATTTGATTATAAATTAATATGATTATAATAATTTTGTTAAAATTTAATATAATTTATTGAATTATGCTCTTAAAAATTTAGTAAAATCAAATATGTATTTACATTATAAATAATATAATATATTTATTATCATAGAATATAATAGAATTTTATTCCTAGTTAGAGATTGAATATTTTTGAATTTGATTAGGTTTAACTTTTTCCATCAACATTTTGGATCAGACTCTATTATCCATTATCATGATGTAAAGAGCAAGAGAAGAATACTAACATGATAAATTTGTCATTCCCCAAATTTTTTGCTCAAGAAAATCTTTTTATTTAATTTTTTATTTTTTTAAATATTGACTTAATCATTTAAGAATCATCTCATCATTTAAAACAATCATATGATTCTTCTCAACACTCTTCTTCAATCAAATTCCATGGTGATTTACTTGAAACATATGAATACTTTGATAATTGCTTTAAGGTGCCAACTCATTCATAGATGATTATGTTAGGTAACTCCTTATAGAACTTGATCTTATGATTCAAACTTTTCTCAAGGTATTTTTGTGAACTCCATTTATTACATTAATCCACTTATAGCGTAGTTAACCCTAACAAAGTTGGTTTACTTCTTAGAATGTTAATCGTAATATATTAACAAATATACCTAGTTGGCTTTGCTCTTGGAGATGATCATTCCCATCTCTAGGTGATAATATTTTAAATTAAAAGGGACATATTTACTAATTTATCATATTTGTGAGTCATAGTGCAATTTTTATAAGGTGATCTTATAACCCACCTATAGTAATCAAACTATATAATCATGTTTGTAAAATTGAATTAAATAAAAAATAATTATACATAGGTTTTGAGAGTCAAGTATTAAATTCAAGCATACGTTTTGATTTTCCCTTTCAAGGATCCAAAAGACATACAACCGTAACATGCTTACTTCCATTTTAATTTTATTTGAAGAATATAGGACTTGTTTGAGTTTAGCGCAAAAGGATTTTCAATTTACAAATATCCAATAGGTTTATTTATGATTTAAATATACTAAGAAGGATAAGAATAATTAAATTACAAAAAACATGTTAAGGTGTAGCTTTTTCTCCTAATGAATAATTTACTATGAGTAAAAGTAAAATAGAGGCAACATTCAAGGTGAGTAGAATGTCATTTTATTCTTAGATTATATGTAGGTAGGTATAAAAGAGTATTAATGTATCATGTGATAATAATGATGACCATGTAGTGTTTTGTTATATTCATTTTGAGGATAACATCTTTGAACCTACTATTTATTGCAATTAGATGGATATAGAGGAAGATATTGGCATGAGTTAGTATTCAAGTGGATCATATATTCAAGTTGATTTTATTGGTGTGCATATGTTGATGACATAAATTTTGAACAAAAGAATAATTTATTGTTTTAAGTATTTCCCTCTTTTGTCATTATATGTGATGTTAGAGTGAAACCTCAAAAATAGTTTTTGACCCTTTGGGAGATACAACTAAAGGGGGATTAGGGTTCCTCCTTCTATTTCATTTTTGTTTCATTAAAAGAAACCGAGATCCCTCAACCAATTGGCTTGATTGAGGGATGGGTTAGATGGTTAAGATGGTTTCCTTGGGTGGGATTAAAGAAAAAAAGGAGGTTCACCACCAAGCAAAGGATTGGAAAGAAGGAAATGCAAATGATATACAAAACTAACTATGTAATCTAGAATATGAAACTAAAAATCAGAATAATTAACTGAGGATGAATAGAGGGGCACCTAGAAAACTAGAGATTCTTGAAACAAGGTCTACAATCCCAAAATTATGAAATTTAATGCACACTAGGAATCACATGCCAGTAAGGGTGATTTAATCCCAGTTTAGGGGTTCAAGTTGAATCTAGAATCTAGAACTACTAAACCAAGATCTACAAAATAAGTGTGAAAACTACTATACTGGAACTCATATGCCACAAGTGGCAATTTAGTCCTAGTATCAAGGTTGATCTGAAACTTTGAAATCCTCTAGTGACCTTCTGTAGCTTTTCTCCTTTTCGATCTCTAAGTGTAAAACATCGAATTCTGCTCTATAGGTGACAAGTTGTAATCTTGCAATGTAGATGACAACTTTGAAAATTTTCTCTAATCTTGCTCTTCGATGGATTTTCAACCTAGATATGCAAATAACACATCAAAGAAAGGGAAAAAAAATAATTTGTTAGTAAATAGGGGTTTTCCTTGGTCAAACCTTGTTTTGATAAACAAACCTTGAAATGAAATCAATTAGAATGGAGGAATGATGAATGAACAAATATGCTATGTTGTAACTCACCAAACCCTTAGAACAAAGGCTACAATCTTGTAGGTAATGGCTAGCATGAATGTAGATGTTGACTCTTGATTGTATGTTATGGATTTTGACTTAAATGCTTGCCTGAATCATAAGAACCTACATCACAAATGTTAGCTCAAAAACAAACATGATGCATGATGACTTTGACATGATGCTTCAATCTTGAAAGTAGCTCCAAAACACTTGATAGTCAGCTCTATAATTCTCTTGAATGCTCTTGAATTGATAGAATGCTTGAATTCTTATATCACACTTGCTCATGAACATCTGTAAGAGAAAATATGTGAAATAACCTTTTATTTATACTTGTTTATGCCAAATTTATGAAAATTACAACACTACAAGTCAACATCAGCTCTAGGAGAATAGAATCCCACCAAGAATTTGAATTTAAAATATGTCCTCGCTGAGTGGGACTCATATGCCAGTTTGGGCATATGAGTACTTGTAGGTTAAGCTTGGGACAAAAATTTCAAAAAGTGTTATGTTTTATACCAAATTTAGGAGCACGCCTTGAAACTTAGGTGAGACCCATATGCCCAAGGTGGTGCATGAATCCTAGATAGCTAAATTTGGGCCATACAATCAAAAATCACTAAATTATGATTGGTTATTAGATATGTGTTGGGATTATCCATGGAAAGATGTAATTAATAAGGCTTGTGGATGCAAAATAGGACCAACTAAGGCATAAATAATGTAATTCCCAAAACTAACCAACACAAACTCAACTAAGGACAAAATGTAAATACCAAAATTTTGTTTAACAACTCAAGAGACACTCATAGAAGCATGTTTTTTAGGAAAGTATGGGGGAACCTAAAGGGCCAGACCTAATTCCTCAGGGGCTCATCTTTGATGGCATTTCCTATGTACACGTAGCGTAGAGGAATTGTACTTCAACACAAGACTTCAACAAACACTCACTTGGTTAGATGATAAGAAGCGCAACTCTCACTATTGTTTTGAAAACAATATACTCATGTACTAAATGTTACCGGTTCAACTATGCTAGGGAACACAAGTTCAAGGTCAGGGATAATGACTAGAACCACATATAGAACCTCTTAATTAATCTTAGAAAATAACTAGATGACACACACACAACCATCATGTGCAACCCAACTCTCATTATTTGACCCTTATACTTAACAAAAAAAAAAGAGAACAAAAAGATAGAAGTGCTCACATATTGTTCTTGAAACTATACATTTAATTCTAGTCAATAAATAAGTATCAAATATTGTGACATATTAGATATCCTTTCCTAAATCTCATCTATAAATTAACAACTTTTGTTTTCTCTTATAGTACTCAAGGGATTTAGTTATTTTTGGAAATTAAATGTGGAATATATATAAGCAAAGAAATAGCTTCATTTTAATAAATAATAAAATAGAATAAAAATATTCAATTATCATCTCTAGTAGTTTTGTCTCTCTCTTTCTGAATATGTACATTTCATGAAAAGATAATTTATTCTAATTGAACATATCAATAACAAATTCCTTCTTTAATCTATTTACAAAATAAAAATGAAGTATAAAGAAAATATATTAATAAGAACTGATTCACTTTAAAAATAGATCATCAATTAAAATTTTAATACTCATAAGAAATAAATAATTATATCATATTATAAACTCTCACAAAGAAATTTGACAATAAATCAAACATATAATCATTCTACAAATTTCAATTTGCTGATTGTAATTTAAAAAAAAGAAGCATTGTTAAAATAGTGATAACTTTTATGATATTAAACCAAATTTTAAACTTCAATATGATTTGAAAAGGGGAAAGAATGACAGACAAAACCCATAAATATTTCTTTTATAAAATCAAACCAATAAAGAGCAGTTTTGATTGCAATTAAACTCACTAGATTTCTATAAACTGGCAGCAGTACAAGACGGTACTAAAATAAACATAACTCTCACTCTGTTTCACCAAATTGAAAAGTTTAATATGTTTTGGAATGGGGAAAGAGTGAGGAACAAAACCCATAAAGCATTTATCATGGATCCCAATTGTGTGCGAGCAGTTTAATGTTGATTGAATCACAACTTCAATGAAAACGTGATTTACCACATGATATGGAAAAATGAAACTAATCTATTTATCTGCAAAATCTATAATGATATTTAGATTGACTTATATTGTATATAGTGTTTATGCTCCAAATGTATTGTTTTGGTGTTTGGTTTCATAATTCTAGAAAAATGATTAAATGAATAATAGATCCTCATTGTTCTCCATGCATAATAATTCCTAACCCATCTTCTTTTACATTGAAAAAAAAATAATCTCTATCATCTTCACAAATATGTTTGAAGTTTGGAGCTCATATGTAAATTCATTTTCTATTAGCAAGAACATGTAAATTCATTTTCTATTAGCAAGAACACTAGTTGATACAAAATTATAACCACAACTTTTTAGACCAATTTATAATTACCTTTTTCCTTATGAGGCAGATTTAAAACATCAAAAGTTAACAGTCTGACCTACAAATCTCAAGAAACAGCAGCATACAAGAATATATGAGCAAGTAGAGCTATTACTATGTTTTACCTAATTTATCCATAATTTTTTTTTTATTTCTGATTTTCACATCCTCTTCTATTTTTAACCAAACCCAGATTTAATTATAGATATGGCTATTCAAAAGGAGGCATTAACCAAGACTTGCAGCAGAGTTTATGATTTGAGCTTTTAGATCGAGGCTACAAATTTCTTCACCCTTGACTGACTAAGGCTAAAAAATATGTTTTGAGATCTCAAGACCCGTTTACAGATGCATTAACAATCTTCTCCAATTTTCTCAATTCCAATTTTCTAAGAGTTTGTAAAATAAATTTGCACTTTCAAATACTATTATTTACTACAAATCATAACAAAAATAAATAAATTGCTGATAAATATATACTTATCTGTAATGCTTATATTTTATAGTTCTTTGGCCATTTCACAATCACCGTTTTGATTGGATTCAACATCATGGCTAAAGTTAATGTTTGGCTCACCATCCAGGGCTAAGACATGAACTTTCTAAACACTTGCATGTATCTATTCTCCTTGAAGAATTTGGACATCAGCCTTATTTCTAAATTGATTGGGTTAAATAAATATGATAGCAAATAGAAAATAAATATTCATAGCTCTTATCAATACCACACATAGAAATTGCAACAAACAAAAACTAAATATCATTTAAAAAAAAAAAAAAACTTAGCTCTCCTAAAGAGCATACATATCTCATGTTTAAATAAAATAATAGCAACAAATATTTTGGATTACAAAATTGTGAAAGTCATTAAATACTAATTGAACTATTTATGTGCAGGTCACCATTATTGTTGTTGTTGTACCAAAAGGGATTCCATTGGTTGTCACCTTAAAATATGACTGACTGCAGAACATTAGCTAAACCATATTAAAATTTTGGCAATCATGTTTTTTATGATGCCTACTTTTCTACTAATCAATTTAAATATATTTGTTTCTAATTCTACTTTCAATTTGGCTCATTCAATGCAAAAGTTGATGAGAGACAAAGCTTTGGTGAGTATTCAATTTAAAAAGCTTACCACTATTGGCTATTTTTCTGTTTTATTTTACTTGGTTCAAATAATACATCATCAGTCTCTCCCCCCAAATTTAACTGTCAGCCATTGCAAATGGGAGAAATATAAGTTGATTGTGCAAATGATAAAATAACAGTCTCCTCCCCACGTAGAGAAACACACACTCATATATCCAATGTCTTCCTTTAGAAAAAGATCAGCTATGTTTTCGGACTTGCTAAAACAATAACCAAAATTTTCATAACCTATTCAAGTGCCAGTCGTGCAAGTGGGATAATTATTTGGCAGCAGTTGGAAATAATAAAAATATCAGTTTATCCCCCAAAATTTAACTTGTCATGCAAATGGGGGGAAATACTGCTATAGATATTGTAAATACATTTATTGAAAAATGACCTGGAGATATTAGTCTCCAAGTATTTTTTTTTTTTAGGAACTTTTTTATTTATCACATGTTTCTAGTTATTTTATTTTATTCAAACTATTTTTACACCAAAGGCATTCCCTCTATGAACGAGGTTACTTGTAAAAGTGTTTTGACTATTATGTTGTGTCTACACCAATGCAAGACAATTAAGAAAATCTCAGCCAATCATCACTTTTCGCCATTTTTTGGATGTTTTTCCCCATTTTATGCTACTTTCCCTGCCATAATAGGTTTCCACTCCTCCAAACTCTTCCTTGTTGGTACTGACCTTTCACTTCTCCAATTTGGCAAGCTATAGCCTGAAAATGCGAAAACTTATTGAGTCTCACATTCCTTTCTTTGCAATCAATTATTGTAATATTGAAAATGCATCGACCAAATGGGAAAATCCTCACAAAGTATCATGACAATATCCTAGATGGTACTATTAAAATTACCAAGCTATAAATAGTGGTAATTAAAATGAATAGTTTTATAATAAAATTGGGCATAAAAGTAATTACTATAGTGGTGAAAATATCATGAACTTAATTACCCTTAAGCTATCCATCTATTATATTTTTATGTACTCCAAATACTTAAACAATGACAAGGCGTATCCTTGGATAAAGTGCAAGTCATAATATGGGAAATACATTTTAAATTCTATTTAATTCTAATTTTATTAGTTATACACAAAATTCCTAAGAGACTCTTAAATCTATATTGATTTATTTACTATAAACCTCACTAAGGATTTTTCCTTGATGTTTAAAGATCCTAGGAATCACAATCCCATTATGATTCCTCATTATTAGTTACTAAAGACCTTGTTATGGGATTTCTACTACAATCCAAAGAACGTGGTTTCAACTACCAACCCTAAACAAAAGTATTAAATATTAGGGTAATATATGTGTCCTCAATTTCATTTTCTTTAACTTCTACATATTTCCTTGACTAACTAACAAAATTTTTTAATCATTACACTTACACATAAAAAAAATAGTATTAATTTTAATCACCTTCATAAATAGGGCATCTATAATGTTAACCTCTCGAAATATTTGAACATCACCAGTTGGTAATCATATTGAATTATTTAGTGATAATTCCATAACCATTTGGCATTCCTTAAAAATTTATGTCCTACCATGCCTTCAATGAAACATAAAAGTTAAACAAAATGATCTTGAAGATTATGGAAATTTAATTGTCCTACATATTTCCCTACCTTATATCACTCTAGAAAATGAAGTGATTTGTTCCTTGAGAATGCCTAGTAGTTGCACTAATGTTCTAATGCATTAAGACTATCTATAGTTGCTCAAGTTCAACAACTAAGGATGTTGAGTTGAGCTTGGATAAATAATAGGGTGAAATAATGTCTTGAGGAGATAAATATTGAATACTAGGTGCCAATTCAAGTATTATAAGTGATCAAGAATTAAGATTTTGTCAATAGCTACAAGCAAAATGGTGTATACCTTATATCATTTAGATTAACATCCCAATGTGAACTCTTCATGTATTTGTTTGGAAGATGAAATTAGACATTTTCACCTACCTTGAATGAGTGTGCTATGTGGTACACTTCATGGAATTATTTATAATATTTTAATTGGCATGAGTCAATCTACAATATCCATGATTGAACTCTTTCAATAGGTTGCAAAATAATTTATGCAATTATTTATATCATGTTCTCATGTGATGAAATACACATGAGGTGGTGCATATCAAGCTGGAGCCAAAGAAATATTCTAGAAGAACTATGCCTTATATAAATTTTGTAATAAGAATAGATGTTGAATAGGTTTTCATAATTCTAGATGCACATAACTTACAATAATGTGTTCTTAGCAATTTCCATCTATCAATCTATATTTGAATGAAAGGATGTAGATAAATTAAAATATATATCAAAATTTAATTATATACCAAATCTCTCCTATAACAATTAGTGAAATGCATTAACAAACATTGATTCATGGCTACAAAGAAAAGATATAGGAAGCTAAAGTATACCAAACCTATAAATATAGTTGACATTGATGTTGGCTCTTGGAATGCCATGACAAAATATTGATCCTTAATATATATGGAACTAGATAAATGATAATAAAAAATAGACGAAGAGATTTTGAGAGTCTCTGGCATCTAAGTAGGAACATTAAATTCCTTCGAAACATTTGCACCATGTATGAGAAATTCTAGTTTCAGATAAAATCATGAAGATCCTCTTATATATTGAGTGTCATATATATTTTCGTTGATGACTGATTATATTGTGAAATAGATAAAGCAAAGAAGTAGATCTTTGATGAGAACTAAATTTGACATAAGTTAAGTCTAATATGAACTGAATCTAACTCTAAATAAAATTAATAAGTAACTTTTTGATAATCCTTCTACATTATATATATATAAATGTATCTAATTTACTAAATGATATACCTTTTCTATTATATCTTCTTTAAAACAAAGTGAAATTCTTAGACATTCACAATATTTCCTCGTATTCTCTTTCTTTAAAAATTGAGGAATTTGATATTTCTCCACTGTATGTCAAGTCGGGAGGTTATTCCAAAAGCCGTGGAGTAGTTCTCTACTACATACGAACGTAAATTCTTGAACTCACTAGTTTTAGATTATGGAAACATAAATCCAGCCGCCTTACAAACTATGACCAGGGTAATATGCTTTTGTATCCCTCATGACTTCACTGATAGACACGTCGTGTTTTTCACTGTTAGTTGTTTACGAGAACAAATTCTATTCGTTTATGGTGAAAATGACCGCTTGTTTTTCATAGCAACTGTCAATTTCTAGAAATTGGTGTATCCTTTGAAAATGGCTGCATTGCACTATCGGAAAGAGATATGATAGTTATATTTACCGGGTAGTAGTCGACTCGAATTTCATAAACCTTTGTTATTTAATTTTAGATGTTTTAGTGCATGAGTTAAGACAGTTTTGAATACATTTTATTAATTGACAGCAGATTTTTAACAGTATTATCAGTTAAGTCATTTTGTATTTAAGATTATATTATAAGTATAGTTATAATTATATTTTTTATTTTTCAAATAGGTTTTTCAAAATTATGATTATTATTTGTTAATTTGTATGTCTGATGTTGTGAATCTAATCTTCACAATTATATATTTAAAAAAAGATATAAGATAATAGTTATCATAAAGTAGGATTAGTCAAGAGCATTCAAAGATAATAGTTATCACAATTCAAAAATAGCACATTAAACATTATGCATTATTTTGTTTTTGGCTCTTCTATTATTATGAAATAGACAAATTGACTTGACTCACTATGAAAGGTGTTTAATACTTTCTTCTATTTACAACAAATCGAAAAGCTACTTATTAACACAATATTTATCTTAGTACAAAAAGTTTGAGTAAATACAAGACATTATGAAGTGCAATTCAACAAAGGTCATAGTCAAAGTAGGTAAAGCATCCATAAACTAAACTACATATTATACAATTTTGAATAGTCTAAAATTCCAGATTATTGAACGCCATTACTAAATACAATATACAAACACAATACCATCCTTAATATCTCCAAACCCATAAAAATTTAACTATTTTTTAATTTTAAATTATAATTTTTAATTAGTAATTCTAATTTTAATATAAATTTATTAACTTAAACTAGTTGTAAGATGTATCTTCTTAACCTCACATAATATCTAAATACTGACAATATAAAAAATATTATAATTAATTAAATAAAAAAACTAACTTTTAAAAAGAGTCAATACAACCATTATTCTTTGAATGACAGGTTACAATAATAATAATGTCTGTGCAAACATTATCAGTTTCAAATGTGAAAAGAAAAATTCAAAGAAAGAGGAAAGTCTTCAAAGGGAAAATTGAGTTCAACATGGTATGGTATTTCTATGGGCCCTCTCCCCACATAAGCATCCACAAGATTTCTTAGACAAACGGGGCTGATTAAGGACTATATTTGCTAAGATACGACCTGTTTAAACTTCGAACTCTTTCTTCTTAAACCATAGAATAAAACACAAAAATAATTACATATATCGTCATGCAATCGTCTAAAATCTAGCACACTGTTACTTGATAAACTCTTATTAATTCACATATTTTAGATTAGATGGGCCCTCTCTCCAACGTGTGCGAGTACCATCTGAGAGTAACAAGCAGCCCTCAGACTTTGAATGGAATCCAATTGTAAAGCATTTACAATGTGAAGTTGTAAAGAAATTTCTGCGAAAGTAAAGTTGCTTTGTTTGCTGGAGCTACAAATATGACCCTCTGCCCAGTTGTCTCCCATATTTGAGCTTTCAATCCCCTATTTTTCATCTCTCATTCATTTCCACTTGGAATTATGGAATCAATGAACGCAGATGAACAGGCTTTTTGTTCTGTGTATGACTGTAAGCGTTGGTGGAGCGACAGTAATATTTTGCAGCACTAAGCCAATTGGAAGAGTTTTATCTAATATTACTTATTACCGATGCTCACTGCATCTTTTCTCTTTGATATACCGGCTGTCGTTTACTTTCGAAGGATACAACAGTTTTTTTTTTTTAAGGCAGGTTGAACTTGCCTTCAGGTGTCCTGTCGCTTTAAGTATACTACCCTCACAAAACACATTTGAACTTTTGTGGTGGCTAGTGAATCCAATACAATAAAATCTATTGTAACCACTAATAGAATATTGTCATTAGTGAAAGAAATTTGAGAATGGTGCAAACTTTTCTTTCCATTCTATTTTATTCAATAATTTTATTTTACAATTGTTTGACTCAATATATTGTTTGACAAACATATAGTTAATTTATATTAATGAAATTAATTGATTCATATTGATTATCTATTTTATTCACGAGATAGCACTATATATAAATGAAGAAAACACATAGAATTTTTTTTCAAAAAATAATTATTGTAACATTTGATTATAAATTAATATGATTATAATAATTTTGTCAAAATTAAATTAAATTTATTGAACTATGTTAAAAATTTAGTAAAATCAAACATATATTTACATTATAAATAATATAATATATTTATTATCATAGAATATAATAAAATTTTATTTCTAGTTAGAGATTGAATATTTTTTAATTTGATTAGGTTTAACTTTTTCCATCAACATTTTGGATCAGACTCTCTTATCCATTATCATGATGTAAAGAGCAAGAGAAGAATACTAATATGATAAATTTGTCATGCCCCAAATTTTTTGCTAAGAAAATATTTTTTTTAATTTTTAATTTTTTTTTAAATATTGACTTAAACATTTAAGAATCATCTCATCATTTAAAACAATCATATGATTCTTATCAACACTCTTCTTCAATCAGATTCCATGGTAGATTTACTTTAAACTTATGAATACTTTGATAATTGCATTAAGGTACCAACCCATTCATAGATGATTTTTTTAGGTAACTCCTTATAGAACTTGATCTTATGATTCAAACTTTTCTCAAGGTATTTCTATGAACTCCATTTGTTACATTAATCCACTTATAGGGTAGTTAACCATAACAAAGCTGGTTTACTTCTTAAAACATTAATCTTAATATATTAAGAAATATACCTACATGGCTTTGGTCTTGGAGGTGATCATTCCCATCTCTAGGTGATAATATTTTAAATTAAAAGGGATAAATTTACTAAATTATCATATTTGTGAGTCATAGTGCAATTTTTATAAGGTGATCTTATAACCCACCTATAGTTATCAATATATAATGACGTTTGTAAAATTGAATTAAATAAAAAATAATTATACATAGGTTTTGAGAGTCAAGTATTAAATTCAAGCATAGGTTTTGATTTTCCCTTTCAAGGATCCAAAAGACATACAACCCTAGCACAATTACTTCCATTTTAATGTTTTTTGAAGAATATAGGACTTGTTTGAGTTTAGCGCAAAAGGATTTTAAATTTACAAATATCCAATAGGCTTATTTATGATTTAAATATACTAAGAAGGATAAGAATAATTAAATTACAAAAAAACATGCTAAGGTGTAGCTTTTTATCGTAATGAATAATTTTTTGTGAGTAAAAGTAAAATAGATGCAACATTCAAGGTGAGTACAATGTCATTTTATTATTAGATTGTATGTTGGTAGGTATAAAAGAGTATTAATGTATCATGTGATAACAATGATGACCATGTAGTGTTTTGTTATATTCATTTTGAGGATAACATCTTTGAACCTACTATTTATTGCAATTAGATGGATATAGAGGAAGATATGTGCATGAGTTAGTATTCAAGTGGATCATATATTCAAGTTGATTTTATTGGTGTGCACGTGTTGATGATATATATTTTGAATGAAAGAATAATTTATTGTTTTAAGTATTTCCCTATTTTGTCATTATATGTGATGTTAGAGTGAAACATCAAAAATATTTTTCCACCCTTTAGGAGATACAACTAAGGGGGGATTACAGTTCCTCCTTCTATTTCATTTATGTTTCATTAAAAGAAACCAAGATCCCTCAACCAATTGGCTTGAATGAGGGATGGGTTAGATGGTTAAGATGGTTTCCTTGGGTGTGATTAAAGAAAAAACTAAGGTTCACCACCAAGCAAAGGATTGGAAAAAAGGAAATGTAAATGATATGCAAAACTAACTATGAAATCTAGAATATGAAAATAAAAATTAGAATAATTAAGTGGAAATGAACATAGGGGCACCTAGAAAACTAGAGATGCTTGTAACAAGGTCTACACTCCCAAAATTATGATTTTAATGCACACTAGGAATCAAATGCTAGTAAAGTGATTTAAAACCAGTTTAGGGTTTCAAGCTGAATCTAGAATCTAGAACTACTAAACCAAGATCTACAAAATAAGTGTGAAAAATACTATACTGGGACTCATATGCCACAAGTGGCAATTAAGTCCTAGTATTAGGGTTGATCTAAAACTCTGAAATCCTCTAATGATCTTTTGTAGCTTTTCTCCTTTTTGATCTTGAGTGTATAACACTGAATTCTACTCTATAGGTAACAATTTGTAATCTTGCAATGTAGATGACAACTTTGAAAACTTTCTCTAATCTTACTCTTCAATGGATTTTCAACCTAGATATGCAAATAACACATCAAAGAGAGGGATTTTTTTTGTTTTGTTACTAAATATAGGTTTTCCTTGGTCAAACCTTGTTTTGATAAACAAACCTTGAAATGAAATCAATTAGAATGGAGGAATGATGAATGAACAAATATGCTATGTTGTAACTCACCAAACCCTTACAACAAAGGCTATAATCTTGTAGGTAATGGCTAGCATGAATGTCTATATTGACTCTTGATTGTATGTTATGGATTTTGACTTAAATGTTTGCTTGAATCATAAAAACCTACATCACAAATTTTAGCTCAAAAACAAACATGATGCATGATGACTTTGACATGATGCTTCAATGTTGAAAGTAGCTCCAAAACACTTGATAATCAGCTCTAGAATTATCTTGAATGCTCTTAAATTGATAGCATGCTTGAATTTTTAGATCACACTTGCTCATGAACATCTCTAAGAGAAAATATGTGAAATAACCTTTTATTTATACTTGTTTATGCCAAATTTCCCAAAATTACAACACTACAAGTCAACATCAGCTCTAGGAGAATAAAATCCCACCAAGAATTTGAATTTAAAATAGATCCTAGCTAAGTGGGACTCATATGCCAATTTGGGCATATGAGTCCTTGTAGGTTAAGCTTGGGACAAAAAATTCAAAAAATGTTAAGTTTTATGCCAAATTTAGGACCACATGCTTGAAACTTAGGTGGGACCCATATGCCCAAGGTGGTGCATGAGTCCTAGATAACTAAATTTGGGCCATACAACCCAAAATCACTATATTATGATTGGTTATTAGATATTTGTTGGGATTATCCATGGAAAGATGTAATTAATAAGGCTTGTGGATGCAAATTAGAACCAACTAAGGCATAATTAGGTCCATTTAGTTTAAAAGGGCACTAAACTTAATGTGAATGTGTAAAACACATTACAACACTAAATCAAGGCAATATGAAGCTCAATTTAATATTAATTATTCTTGAATTAATTGGGAAAAAGGGATCATACTTTTTACTACACTATATTTAGCCCCCACTTTAGTGAGAGGAGGAACTTGCTTCAAATTCACACTAAAGTAGACAAACACACATCAAGAGGGGTCCTAGTGTACTAATGTGGATGGTCTAGGATAAAAAATATCAAAGGAGGTAGCCAAGCCCCTAGGATCTAATATCCTACACCAAACCAACATAAGCACAAGGTGTATGATATGCAACAAAACAAGATAAGAAAACATGCAATGTCAAATGACTAAAAGAAAGAAAAAAAGAAGGAAAAAAAAAAATTAAAAAAGAGGTGGATGAAGCTTTGATTGTTTTTCCAATATGATGTGGATCAACCTTAGCTGTTTGTCCAAAAATGCACTCTCACTTTGAGGTAACGAAACTTTAGGCTATCCACTAGGTGAGTATCCAAAAAGGGTGGCTAGTGAGAAAGTCATGCCTCTATATCAGCTTCTCACCATACAATTAGAAAGTCATGCCAACATTTAGGCTTCTCATCATACTAACCAAACCAAAGCTATACCTCTTGATAAATTTGATAAGGCACCACACAACATGAACAACATGATTTATAAGGCAAGAAAAAAATTGTATGCTTGACACTCATGAATGAACAAGATGGCTCCACAGGAAAGCAAAGTTTGTTATGCAAGGTGGCCATATAATAGTTATTGTAAATGAAAAATAGTGTAAGGTATGTTCAAAGGGATTTTGCTTAGTTCATGTAAGTTCTCTTCTTAGGGAACATCATGCCTAATGTCTGCAAGAGAGGACAAGTCAAAGAAATATCGTGCTCTCAAAGAAAATAAAACCCAATGACACCACCAAGAAAAGGATACCTTGCAAGAAGAGAGAAAAATCACATAGTGAAACATGAGTGTTGATGTATGACCCTACATTAAAGCATTTGCTACATTGTTGTTGTGAGAAATTGCTTTAATGTAGAAGAGGACATGAGAGGTTACTTGGAAATCCCTATGCCAAGTCATATGTTCTTGAATGAAAATGCATCATGAAATAAAGGGGTTTCCCTAAAAATGCAACAACTAAATATAAATTAGTATGTCACATGAAAGCCAACTTAAGGCATGCCATCCAAATCTGAAGCTTTCCCTTATATATAAATGGATGGTGGTCAATTATCCTAAGGAGACAATGACAAGTGTCATATGAACATAAGGCTACCCAACCCCCTTGCCCCCACTTAGTGTATGACAAGGATGATCCAAGAAGATTGATGAGAAACTTGAAAATCTATATCATTTAGAGGATTTATGTGCTTCTGTAGTATCAAAAAATGTGTCCATTTGCATTTTCACACTTGATATGGGAATAGTTAATGATAAATTTGTTGGAAAAACAAGGATATAAAAATGAGAGGGGGGGTGAATTAGTTCTCACAAAAAATTAAAATTTTCCAACTTAACCTAACTTTAATCTCAGATCTAATGAATAAGAAATTGACCACATGTAATTAACATATTAGAGAGACAAATAACACCAAAACCTTTTATGTGGAAACCCTATTAGGGGAAAAACTAGGGTGGATGTTAGTCCACAAGATTACATTCTTTTAAAAGTATAAAAATAATAATAAGGGGAATGCACATGCATTCAAGTGCACTACCTAGAGCTCACTACTCAAATACAAAAGGTTATCACTACCCAATAGAATATAATAATAAATATGAAGGGTATGAACTGAGAAAATAGATTCTGCACAACCCTGATTACAGTTCCAATTAAGCCCACTACTTCATGTTTTGCATAATATTCTTCACACTTTGCTCTGCAATCGAATGATATTCACATATACAGACATAGGAGCACATGAAGCACCTTCTCAACACACAACACCAATGAAACAATCGATCTTAAATATCTACAACATGAGATTTCATCAACAACTTAGTCGACCAAGAAAATAGAACATATTTGCAATGTTGTCCCAAATTTATAAATAAACTTTTAATGTGAATCCACCATGGTCGGCCACTACATAGTGGAGACCCAAATTTAAAACTCCAACACAAAAAGACTTCAATTAATTCCTCTTCGAAGATCCACAATACACTACCACTAACATGTCAACTAGGAACATAAAAAACTAAACATGAGCAAGAAAAGATCTTCAATAATGAGCTCACTGATCAATGTGGATTAATCAAAAAGCTAGAGAATGATCTAGAAGCATCTAAGAACACCAAGAAATAATAGAGAACATCCAGAACAACTGAGATCAATAGAATCACACAATCTTCATTCAAGAACACTTACAAAGACCACAAAAACACTCTCAGACCACAACACATTCAAAACTTCACGGGAACATCTGAAACTTCTAGTAGATGATCCAGATATACTCAACAATAAAAAAATTAATCCACACCAACTAATCTTCAATGTAACAAAACCCTTTCATGACCTGCACAGTTCCACGGGGAACCTAGAACACTTTCTTTTACAATTTTCTCAATATCCTCGATATATACAGCCTCTAGTACACCAAATTCTAATAGTGTTGACATCAATGACAACCACATATCTACAACACATCTACAACATCCAACAAAATTGGACTTGAAGTTGCCTTGATATAGTGTTGTGAGGTGTATTATACATCCACATTAGGTCTTGGGCCCCTTTTAATCTAAATTAACTTAAATTTGCCCTAATTTAAAGTTGTAAAATGTATTTATTTACATATTCACATTGAATTTAGGTGGCTTGTAAATCAAGTGGACCTAATTTAGTATTGTAGTGTGTTTTACACATTCACATGGGATTTAGGGCCTTTCTAAGCTAAATAGACCCAAATTTTCCTTAATTTAGTGTTGTTAAGTGTATTTATTTACACTTTCACATTGGATTTGGGACCCTATTGCATTTTTGACTTTAATATCATCAGTAATAGGCCACTATGACCCCATATTGTGCATCCAAAGGTATATTTTGATCAATGACCTGACAATATCAACATAAAAACATAAAATCCTCATTCCTTGACACTTTACCATGGAAAATAGCCCCTGTGGGACCCATTCACCACCTTGGGAAAATGAGTCCCATCCAGGTGGGTCTCATTCACCTAGGATGGAAAATGAGTCCAATTTTTCCTACTTTTAAGGATTTGAGTAGGAAAATTGGGTTTCCAATTCAAAATTTTCCCATGTCAGCCTTGGGGATCAAATTGATGGTCATGTGAGTGTATTTTCTATATAAAAATGCTTCAAAATCACTATATCATCATACATTCATGTTTTCAAGTCAAGCAAGCAAGAGTTAAGCACTTCAAGTCTTCACAAGGTCATGAAGCTAGCATTTAAGATCAATTCTAAGGCATTGAAGGGCAAAATTCTTGATCAATTGTTGTAGTATTTCAAGATCTATCATTATGGAAAGGTTATAATTGTATTACTCCATTTTCATGCTTCATTATCTTATTTCATCATTTCATTTAATAACCTACAAGGGGTTTGACCAAGGCAAGTCCTTGTTCCCTAACAATCAACATTCTATCTCTCTTTCTTTGTGTGATTGCAAATCTAGGTGCTTTGAAGGATTGGAGATGATTAGAGAATAGGTTGCAAGGTTGTTAGAGTCATCTTCCTATTTTCTAGGTGAAAACCCCAAAAACAAAGTTTCAGATCTGAGAACCTAGAGTAATAGAAAGAGCAAACTAAGAGGTACAGATTAGAACTTTGAATTTCTAGAAAATCCAAACTAAACTCATTCACCATAGGTAGAGAATGAGTGTCACTATAGGTTTCTTTCAAATATATTTGTAGATTTGGATACCTATTTGGCTGAAACTTGCTCTGCTACAGTTTTCCAAAACTAGGACCAATTCACCTAGAATGGCGAATGAGCCCCACCAAGCCTAGAAAGTAGCAATTTCATAATTTCATAGATCCATTCCATCCCTCTCTACTTTCTAGGTGCACACTTTCATTATTATAATTTTTTTTTGTTTCCATTACTTTTCTGTCATTTGGAGTTTGCATTTCACACTATGTTTTCTAGCATTTTCTTTTCCAAGTTCAAACTTGGTGGTGAACCCCTCTTGTAATATATCCTAGGATACCTTATTTTCAGATATCTTTCCTCTATTCCACTCTTGGGGTGATATCTCTAGGGTCATCCTTGAATGTGAAGTATAGAATATTGTTGCCCTAGGTCCTAAACCCTAGTGGATACAAAATTCTATGTTATAGCTTCAACACAAGGAAGAGCACCACAATCCTTAAGATGTCAACTTTTGTTACTAAAATAATTACATTCATTAGTAGAATGACCATGAACTCTATGATATGCACAAAATTATCTCTTGTAGTAAAACTTCTTTCATTTTCATGGAGGGAGGGATATCAAACAATCTTGGAGGAGTGTCGACAAGATACTCTCTTGATCAAAAGTAGAATGTGGTACTTTATTTTGCAAAATAGATATCTATTTATAGGAACAAGGTTTCATTCCTACTCAAGGTTCTTTAGATTACAATATTTTGTTCTCTCCTCAAAAGGAGGGTGTAAAATCTAAAATCTAACGAACTCCAATCATTAGTGTTTTGCGTGATGAAATTTACATTAATTAAATATTTCATTGTTTCTTTCATTTCTTTCAAAGGATAATAATCAAAACCACTAGTGTCTATTAGTTCAGGATGCACCAATGTTAAAGTTGACTTAGGAGAATCTTTTGTAAGTGTGTTGATATTGAGTAAAGGCTTGTTTGTTTCTTTTGATTGAGGTGGATGCTTTCGAAGGTTCATCTGATTTTTGTGCTGACATCACCACTTTTTATTTTCCCTTTTTAGAGTCTTTGTTTATGATCTTGTATTCACCCATGAATGTTGTGAAATCTAAGGAACATGAATCATCTTATAATAACTTTGTGGATTCTTGAATATGTTTTTATTTTTCTTTCTATTGCATGGGTTCCACTTGTGTAGTTGGTGTCAATTTTTTCAAAATATTTTACTTACCTTTTTCAATGTTCAAATAACTTTTTGGTTTAGGATCTATTGTAATGCCTCGCCGCGCAAACCACAAAGGAACAAATAAACCCGCAACAATTTTTTTTTTTTAAAGAACATAATAATTGTACTTAAGTATTCCATCATAACAATGTTATAAGTTGCACAATTAAATCCCTTGGGGTACACAAGGTGACATTACTACACTAACCCATAACAAAGTAATAGATGAAATATTATATAACCAATAATGTAAATCCAATCATTCATGACATGTTTGTTTTGAGTTTGAGGTTTGTGTGAAGGTGGGTAAAGGATGAGTTGAGGTTGAATAATATTAAATTCTCTTAGTGAAGGAGAATATAATGTCACTTCATCATCTTCATGTAAGGAAGCCTCATTACTAATGTTTGAAAGATATGTGTGTATGCTCTTATTTTCTTCTACCATGATATCTTCCCTAGTAGGAGAGTTTTTAGGAGAGCTACAAAATAAATGTTCATGGCATTCAATGTTTGGTTCTTTTGAATTAAATTCATCACAAGTAGGGGACTCATCAATGTTAGGATTCTCTTGTTCAATAGTTTTTTTCCTAGGATAAGAGAGAACAATAGGATTCTCATAACTCTCATTGGATTGATCTTCTAACACCAAAACATCTTATCTAAACGTAAGGGAGATACTAGGATAATAACAAGAATGATTATCATGGTTATCTATGATTAATTCCTTTGTCCCATAATGTCTTCAAAAATAGGATAGGTAGGGGAAGAAAAATAAAGAGGGTTGTCATAGATCTTAAAGATTTGATTATCCAACACCAACATATCCTCCTCAAAAATAGTATGATTTTCATGATTTCTTACAACTACATCCTTTTTCACTAAAACATTCTCACAAGAAAGATACGAATGGAAACTAGATAAGGTGATGTTTAGAAATGTTTCTATGATCTCATTCTCTTGTTCTATAATATATTCCAATGTAGGAGATTTTATAGAAGAGAATCTTTCAACATTGTCATGATTCAACCATCTTTTAACATCGGAATACCTTCATCACATATAGGAAAGGTATTATGAGAAGAGAAACTATGATTATCATGATTTTCTATGATTTCATCTTATTGCATCACATCATTCCCACAAATTGGAGAGATAGGAGGGGTGTAGGTTTAAGGAAAGCCTCAAAATTTTCCCTCTCTTGCACTAAGAGACTCTCACAACTAAGAAATGTATTGAATGAATGACTAACATGCTTATTGATGAAATTTCTCTTTGTAAACTTGGAAAATATAGATACTAACATTTGTGAAAAGTAATCTACACAAAGTCAAAATGGAAAGAGAATTAAAATTCAATGTAAAGACCTGAAATGAAATGTATACTTGTGTATTTTCATATTCTAAACAGGTAATTTGATAATTACACTATGAAACAATATGAAAATGAAATGTTGTAAATTTAAAATTAAGTAATGAAATAACTGAACTAAATTAAGCTAGAACTAATAAAATGAATGAAACAAAAACTCAACAAACTGAAACAGATAGCTACCAGTGGCAAAAAGAAACACATAAATGATGCCTTTAATGCTATAAATAGAAATTTTACATATGATATAAGACTAAATCACCTAGAAGGGAAAATGAGTCCTAGTTACATATTTTGAAGGGTTTAAATGTTGAAAAATACACAACATAGAGTTTGCAGAAAGTAGGAAAACAACATGTACTAGGACTAAATCGTCGAGAGGGGCGAATGAATCCTAAATTAGGGTTTTTGCACCAAATTTAGAAAATTCAATGAATGTTAGGTTTTCTAGTTTGAATTTTATCTAGGATTTGTGAAATTATAGATTCAAAATGCAATTCATTGATGCAAGATGTAAAAATGAAACCTATATACACTTTTACAAATGCAATATTTAGAAACCGTAGATACAAATTAACTAATGCAAGATCTAATGCAAAGATAATGTAAGCTAGATCTAGGACTTTGATGCACTTGAAATCAGAAAATAAGGTGTCCAAAGGCTAGGTTCACCAAAATGAAACCTCAGAAATAGTGTTCCACCTTTTCATAGATGAAACTAAAAGGGAGTAGGGTTCCTCCTATTTCACTTATGTTTCATTAAAGGAAACCAAGATCCCTCAATAAATTGGATTGATTGAGTGATAGGTTAGATGGTTAAGATGGTTTCCTTGGGTGTGATTAAAGAAAAAAAGGGAGCTTCACCACCAATAAAATTATTGGAGAGAAGTAAATTCAAATGATATGTAAAACTAACTATGTCATCTAGAATATGAAACTAAAAATCAGAATAATGAACTAAGAATAAACAGAGGGGAACTTGGAAAAATGAATATGCTTGAATCAAGGTATGCACTCTTGAATTATGAATTTTAATGCACATTGGGACTCATACGCCAGTAGGGGATTTAGTCCTAGCTTATGGTTTTAGGTTGAATCTATTTGGAACTGCTAAACTAGGATCTATAAATAGATCTTGAAAACAAGACCAATCTCGGTGGTAAAATCTATGAAGAATTAAATAGTTATGGAGCTCACCAATGCTAGATTTGATAAGATAACACTAACAATTAAGGATATCATTAATCTTAGTGTTTGATATGAATCAATGGGGATTGCATATAATATTAATTTTACAAATAGAGAAGTTTTTGTCATCGCCACTATAATTCACACCACACATCAAATGGTTAAACTAGGTGTGAGCTTTGATCTTTGTGACCTATTAATAGAAAAAATAATGGACAACCTAAGAGGAACAAAGAAACCAATTATAACTCTAGTTTTGGATATTTGATTATATTCCTTACTTTCTTCTTCTTAAATGAGTTACCTAGTTTTAAGGGTAAAATTTTAGACAAATCCATTATACATCGAGCTTGCATTGATCTTGCATTAGGGCTTGCATTAATCAATTTGCATGCTAGGTTTCAAAATTTTCATTCATAAAAAAGTGCATTTAGGTTGCAATTTTGCATCTTTAATCACTAAAAAGTTCTAATTTTTTTCATTTTTCATTTTTCTCTGCATGATAGCACTCAAAATTCATAAAAATCAGTCACAAAGTTTCGAAAATTCTAAAAAAAGTCCATATTGGGACTCATTCGCCACCTTGGGAAAATCAGTCCCTTCTGACCCTTGAAGCAACACTATACAAAACTCATAACTCTATTTTTCAGCTTCTGTTTGGTACGTTAACCTATTTATATTAGTTAGTTGCATTTCTGTAGCATGCATTTCATAAAATCTAGCCTTAATTAGCTCACTTCATGCATGGTTTTGACTTTCAAGTTTGTATTCTCATCTTGTTACATCTCATAATTAGTTAATTGTCATCTTTGAAATCTGAAACATTATTCTTAATTTGTATCTTTTCTTTCACATTGTTAAACTTCAAGATTGTAGATTACTCATTCCATCATGTTTTCATTACAAAATTCTATAGTTCTCATCTTCCATTTTCTATTTGTAGATATTATTGCATGTTGTAAGAAAATTTTGTTAAAAGCATATGAATATGAGGTCCTTTCCCCTCTCTTTTTGTTCATCATTGATCCCTCTGCTAGTTCCCCTTTTTTGGATGAGGTTGGTTTAGTGAAAGAAACCTTCGATATTCATAACACTTACATTTGTTCTTCTCCTATTATCTCTCGCACTTGTGAAGCATATATTTTAGTGCTAGAAGAACCAACTGATGAGAGTTGTAACAATCTAAGTTGTTTCTCTCCTCTTACCTCTCCTATTAGACATAACATTACTACAGAAGAGGAAATCACACTAAGTAATCATGATGATCACACAACACAACATGACGATGAGACCATAGATTCATCTCATAACTCCTCCCCTATTTGTGAGAATTTTTCTGTGAGTAATCATGGCAATCACATTATTTGTGAGGAGGATATGTTGTCATTAGATGATCAAATCTTTAAGGCCTATGAAAATCCTCTTTATTTTTCTTCCCCTATTTTTGAAGACATTATGGCACAAAGGGAGGTAATCAAAGATAATCATGAGAATCTTCTTGCTCACTTGCCTAATATTTTCCCCATTGAAGAATACATACTTAATCAAAAAAAGCCAATCATTGAAAAATAAGAATGTGATGCTTTTTCTTCTCTTGATGCCTCTCCCACTTGTGACGAAACTACCTTGCACATTTCAACCTTAGATAACCATATTACAAGCTCTCCTAGTAGGGTAGGTAATATAGAACAAGAGAATGAGATATTAAAAACACTGAATGATTGCATCATGTCTTGCACTAATCTCCTCATTATCAATAATCAAACACATTCATGATAAATAACTCCCTTAGTTGTGATGAAATTATTTTGGATGAACCAAACCTTAATTGTCACAAACATGTGATTTTTTTTTCTCCTATGAACTCTCCTTCTATGAAGGATATTATGATCCAACACAAAGATAAGATTCCCTTCAAAGACAATGAACAATCTAACTTGTTACGGGTTGTTAACAATATTCAACCTCACTACACCCTTTACCCAACCTTGCATAAACTTCATCCTTCCAATAAACCTCGCTACACACTTTACCCACCTTCGCATTTGCTTCATCATTCCAATAAACCTTACTACACTCTCCCCCCACCTCAAACTAATGTATCACAACAACCAAGTTAAAATATTGTTGGTCATAGATATAATACTTGACATAATCTACAACCACCACAACTAATCCCACCCTCTTTACCTTTACCCAATCCACCTAGTGTTCCTCATTAAATCCCACACACAAAGGAGTATGATCTTGTTGAAAAATTAAAGAATACTCTTACAAATATTTTCCTTTGGGATTTACTTTAGAACTCACCAAATTACAACAACATTCTTCAGACAACCTTAAAAAAGCTCATAATTCCTCTTGGTACAAATCCAAATGATATGGCAACTCTCATGCACAAAAATAATCTTGGCATTACCTTCCATCAACATGAGCTCCCTCCTTTGGAGTTGCGTAAACAACATGATGCCTTTATGATAATTGCTTGATTCAATTACACAATTGTCAAATGCACCCTCATAGATAATGGTTTTTCCCTTAATGTGTGTAGTGTGAGTCTCCTTGATCGATTACATGTTGAAAAGTCATAAATAATACCTAATTCCATATCTATTCAAGGATTTGACAATACAAGAAAGCAATTGCTTGATGTAATCACTTTGCCTATTACGGTTGGAGTGATTGCTTTGCAAACTTCTATTCATGTCATGCCTTATGATTTTTCATACAATCTTCTTTTAGGCAGACCATAGATTTATAAGATGAATGTAGTGCCTTCAACCCTTCATCGTATAATGAAATGTGTCTATAAAAATAACGTTTATCATGTTCAAATAGATCCTGAGCCTAAAAGTTGCTTGCACCTTGAAAAAGGAGCTACAAGTCCTCTGAAAACATTGATTCCAACATCCACTATTGACCCTTTTTAAATTAAAAACAATGGTGAGGAATCACCATCTAAATTATTTAGTGACAATTGGGGATCCTTTGATTTCACACCATCATTTATGGGTGAATACATATTCACAGAAAAGAAAGGTGAGATGCAAGAACAACCAACAATCATTTCAACTCAAAATTTAGGTGTCCCTTTGAAAGCATCTACTTCAAACACTTTAGACAACAAAGAAAAATCCACAATAACCTTGACAAACAAAATAATGAACAACCACCAAATTCCAAAGCCATGAAATAGCTTTATGGAAAAGGGTATGAACTCATTAAACAATAAGGATATTATGGAAAAGGCTCCAGTGCTTGAGAACAAGGTATCTGTAACCCTATAAAGCATAACACACAAAAAATTACTCATGGTCTTGGCTATTGTCATATGATCGAGATCGCCAAAACCTCACTCAACATCCGCAACCCACACAACATACTCCTAAATCATCATTAGTAACTAGTGGTCTTTAAAATCATCCTTTACCAAACATACAATACACACCTACAACTACACCTTCACTTGAAGTCAATGTTGTCTCACAAAATGTTCATGATTTGAATTCATTAGATTTTGTATCCTCCTATAATGGGAAGAATAAAATCTTTTAATCTAGAGACACTTGCATAAGTATGACATTTACTACTAAGAAAGATGTATCTTTGAAACAAAGCGCAAGATTAAGAACACTTTCTCCCATTGATCAAGAAGGCATCTTTTTGAGACTCCTCCATGATCACTTGATCACCCTCCCTCCAAGAACTCAAAAGAAATGTTATGAAAATACTTCATTATGTGCATATCATAGAGTTCATGGACATTCCACTAATGAATGTAAAGCTTTGAGTCATAAAATCCAACATTTTTAGGAGTTTGGTATGCTTCCCTATGTGGGGCATATAATTCCTCTAATTGATATTGATTTTCACTCTAGCATACATATCATCAACAATTTCGGCTAACCTTTGTCCTACACTAAGTGGGGGCAATGTGTTTGATATCCTTGTCTTCGTATGTCACTTGTTGTTTCCTCCTTTGGGATAGTCGTTAACCTTTCAGGAATACATAAGAGCAAGCTTGGGATGTGGATGACATGCCTTAAGTTGGCACACATATGACACACTTCTCTCTTTTATGACATAGCTTATCGGGAACATATGACCTAGCATAGGGATTTTTGACCTGCACTTGAAGGATGATTGATAGGACCAATAAAATCTAAGCCCCACTTAGCAAAGGGCTATTCCACTTGAATCAGATGCAGGGAAAAAGTTGCAAGCCTCTGTTTTCCAAAAAATAAAGCACATTTCTTGCATTTTTTGACCCAAGCAATAGCATCTTTGAACAAATATGGCCAATAATAACCAGCCTGTATAATTTTCAGGGTTGTTTTTCTTGCAACAAAATGACCTCCTAAAGGTCCATCATGAAATTCTGCTAAAAGCTTGTCAACTTGATCAAGTTGAATGCATCTCAATAAAATACCTTAGAAATCTCTCTGATAAAGAATGCCATCAATAATTGCATAAGGAATGGCTTGTAATCTATAATACCTTCTTTTTTCCTTGTCTAAGCCTTCAGGGCACTCACCAGTTTGCAAATAATGCATCATTTGCTCCAACTAGGTAGTAGGAAATACTGGAACAACATCCACATCCTCATTGTTTAGCGCTGTATCCATACCTTCAGCTCCTTTTAAGTTGTTGTCTTCACTTCCAGCAATCTATTCACACAAACCCTTGCCTCTAATGAGCTTGGTTACTTTTATCTCAATGTCAAATTCCATAACTTTGGTAATCTAACCACCACACTTATCATTAATGTCTTTGTTAAGTAAAAAATCCTTAGCAATTGAATGAGCAACTAGCAAATGGATCTTGCTATTGGACAACATATGCCTGAATTTTTTTAGGCTTCTTACAACAACAAAAACATGCTTCTTGACAAAAGAATATTTTACCTCATAATCATGTAATACTTGGCTGAAAAATGCTATAGGCTGCTCCAATCCTTCATCATTCTATTGGCATAACATAGCTGAAACAATATCTACTCCTCCAAAGGCATATAAAATGAAGTCTTTGTCAAAATTTGGATTAATGAGAGTAGGAGTAGCTGCAAGGGCTTCCCTAATCTACTCAAAGCTTCTCTTACCTTCCATGGTCCAACTGAAAGGAATATTATTTTTAAGCATAGAAGTGAGAGGTTGCAACAAAGCTACAATATTCAGTATGAACCTCCTCACAAAGTTTATTCTTCCAAGAAAGCTTTACAAGCCTTTCTTGTGAGCTGGTAATGGAAATTTAAGAATTGTAGAGACTCTTTCAGGTTCTATAGAAATACCTTTCTTTGAAACAATATGCCCAAGCAATTTTCCTTCATGCACTGAAAATATACACTTCTTCAGATTAAGAGACACTCCAAACTCTTTGCGTCTCTGAAAAATCTGGTCCAAATGATCAGGATGTTCAATAGCATTTTTGGAAAAAATTGTAATATCATCTAAATATACCAGAATGAACTTGTTCATAAGGCTGTGAAAGGCCATATCCATCGCTCGCTGAAACATTGCTCTAGCATTGGATAAGCCAAAAGGAATCTTCTTGTAGGCCATTGTGCCCCAATTAGTTGTAAATGTTGTCTTGAATTCATCCTCTTGCTTGAACAAAATCTGGTTGTAACCTGAGTAACCATCTAGCAAAGAAAATATGTCAAAACCAAAAACTACTTGCAAAATTTTCTCCATGGAAGGGAGTGGGTAGTGGCCTTTCAATCAAGCCTTATTTAAATCTCAAAAATCGACACATAATCTAATTTCCCCACTTTTCTTCCTAATTGGCACTAAATTTGACACCTAAGAGGTGTGTTTGATAGGAAAAATAAATACCACTCTCAACTAATTTATTTAGTTGGGCCTTCATAAGGTGTTCTAATTTGGGGTTAAGAGGTCTTTGTTTCTATCTTACTAGTTTTGTGCTAGGCTCTAGTGCAATAGTATGTTGGGATAGTTTTGGGTTCAAACCTCTCAAATCCTTGTACTCCCAAGCAAAAACATCACTAAATTTCTAACATAACATAATAATTGCCTAATGTTCCTCTTTATTACATACCTTTCCCACCTTAAGAAGTTTTCCCTTGAAGATTTCAATGATTGCATAATGTTCTTCCTTAGCGGTCAGGCCACACTTGTCTTTCTGCGCTTGGTCATCTGAATTGAACACAGATTCCAAGGTCATTGATCCTTTTGGCAGCTTGTTAGTCTTCAACTACACAATCTATTCATCATACTCTTGCAGCCATTTTTACTAGTTTCCATCTGCAAACTCAACTTTAGCAATCAAGAAATTCATAATTTTCCCATCTCTATCAAAAACCTGCTAGCTCACATTATTGTTAGGCACAAAAGGTTTGACCACTATTTTTACATATTGATGTGCCTCTACTTTATGAATCTCATTAGGAATATCAAACTGGGCTCCTATGGCAGCAAGCCTAATATGCTTATTTTCATTTCTAGGAATCGAAAAAATATTAAAAGCATTAAAATCTTCCATCAAATCCCATAAACGATGCTTATATATCTTAAGCAAATCATTCTTGGTAGCATTTAAATTTCTGATTTGATTTACAATTAGTTCTAAATCACCATAAACTTGCAAGAATTTAATACCTCTTTTGTGGGCCCATTCAAGACCATGCACCAATGCTTCATACTTAGTTGTATTATTCGAACAGCTGAAAGTGAATTTGAAAGCTAAATAGTATTTAACTCCTTCTGGTGATATCAACATAGCCCCACCCCCAGCACATTTACTACTTCTTGAACTATTGAAGTAAAGCTTCCAAATCTCATTTCCTAGTTTTGCAGATGGTTCGTCCTCTTTACAAAGATTAGGCATATCAAATTTAGGTTCTCGAATCATATAGAATCCTAATCCTATCTCATCTATGTGCTGAAAAGGATCAAGCTCGTGATCTTCGGTTGCCCATTCATCTAGATTGATATTTTCTATATGGGTGTTACAGTCTGAGGTCATGGTTTGCTCCTCCAGTGCAGAGGTGGCATACAGGTTAGCAATTATAGGATTTGGTGAATATGGTTTGATATGGTCTTTGGCAAGAGGCTCAGAATTTATGGTTACTTTCATACCATACCTTGTTCTAAAGAAAAGATGGGACCAATCTAAAGATAGAAACCCACCCAACTTGGTTGTAAAATCCCTCGAGAGACAAATGGAAAAGTGTGGTTGCAATTCAATGAGATGTATATCCTAATGAATAGAAAATTTTGAGAATGCGTGCAAAATAAGAGCCAAATTTTTGATAATACCATTATTTTTAATAGTAGACCCATCTAATTGCACTACACGTTTCTAAGGATTAGGCTCATCAACAAGACCCAGCTTATCAGCTAAGCTTTTAGGCATATCTAAGCTTCTCGCACCATAATCAACCATACAATTATGAACAATCTTATTGCCAAAAATCAAAATTAAGTAGAATGGGGGAGGCTTTACCTCTTTAATTTTCTGCTCACTTTTATCCTCCAGATCATTAGCAAGCATGACTTTAGAAACCCTTTGATCAATATCATAAAAAATAGACAATTCAGTTAAAGTGTTTTGCAGTAAACCTTTCTGCCCTGGGAGGTGCAAGGCATCTAATACCAACATGCTGACAGTGGTTTTCTTGAGATGCTCAACAATATAAAATGATGAAGAATTTACCTTCTACTGGTTTTGAATGACAACCCCATCATTTTGTCTCTGCAAAGGCTATGAATACGTCTTTGACTGCTCCTTGCTAGATATATATCTCTTGGAATCTTTGCAAAATATGCACTTTAGGTTTTGCTACAACATTGACATTTGATGGAATGGGCTGCTTATTGTTTGTGGGTTGCTACTGTGAATTTCTAGCTTGATGTCCCAAATCCATAACTCTCTTTTTTGACCTAGTATTAGTCAAAATAGGATAATTTTGCTAATCTTGACCATTCACGCCACAAAATTTAGAGCTTTGTCAGTTTGGCAAGGCAGCTTCCATATTATCTTGTTGTTCTTGATTCTGATTTGCAACATTTTCTGAACCACCATAGCTATTTTGGACCATTAAAGCCTGATTTCTCCTTCCATTGGCACACACTGATTGGTTATGGGGTTGATTGCATGGATAACACCAATCACAATCCTGGGCAACAAGTTCCTTTGATGAACTGGCTGTGTTTAGATTGTATGGTTGGAATGGCTTAGGGTTAAAATTCCTTCTTTGGGCTTGGTAATCATTCTAAAAAGTAGGCCTATTTGGCTAGTTTTTCTGATAAGGGGCTTGATAAGGCTTATGTTCAAGTCTAACTTGCTTCTTAATGCTCACAAGATCATTCTTGAAGGTCTTTAGTATGCTTTTAATCTCCTGTATTTCCTGATTTGGGGCTAGGGAAGCAATTTCTTAGGCTATGTTATGATAACCTATTGCTGGAACATGCGGGACAAAAACTAAGGGAGGTACAACAATAGGAGTAGGTGGTTGTATTTCTAGAAACAAAGGCATAGGAGGTCTAGGATTTATGTCTCCAACTTGGATGAGGCAGTTCTCAGCTCTAATGGCTATGTGATAGGCATTAGGGAGTGTATACCCACCCATAGATTGGGTCATAACTGCAATCTTGCTATTCAAAGTCTTTAAGTAAAATAGAAAAAGCTTGAACTAGCAGAGGTTTTACCATTACAGTAATCTTGTCCCAGGTTCTCTGAAATGCATCCCATGTCGTGATTGAGTTGGTTGCAAGACCTTTGAACCATTGTAATGCCTTCCCTTTGAGCCATGCAGTTAACAACCTTAACGCAACATTCTCCTACGTGATGTTGTGAACCGAGCATAAGGTGGCTACATCACGAATATACTCAACTAGTGTAGTGAGGTCATCACCAATGAAGTATGGTAGACTTCTAAGGGCTGCAACTAGGATGTCATCATGGTGAACGATGTTTAATGGACTACCTCCATTGAAAGGTGTGAATGGGTGTTGCCTTGGTGCTGCCATTAGCGGTACCCATGACATTGGAACCAGTACTCTTGATGATAAAACCAAGGAACTGAAAATAGGAGGTTTTGAATTCGATCTTGCAGGTGTCTCAAAGAGCCTCCTTACTATTCTACCTCTTCTTCATGGTGGAGACAACTCTCGATATTCGAAAGGTGCAGTACTTGATCTTGTCTATATTTTTCTCATGCACAAGCTGCACTAGCATGCAAAATAAGGATTAGAGTCACTAGGTATATTGTAATGAGCCTCCAAAAGGCTAAAAAAATCTACTGCATACACCAAACAACAAATTAAAAACTCTAAAAATTATCTAAAATGGCTTTCAGAGTCCCACCGGGCATGCCAAAAACTATTATCAATCAGATATGCACCCTTTGTCATATTTGTAGAAATCAGACTATATGTTGAAACATGGAAACTCTTTTCAGATGTGGGTGATCTATGCAAAAAGAGAATCTCCAGAGTGAGTTGGTTCTTCGAATGATGAATATTATTCTAAGTGATCTTCTGAGGGAAAGAGTTAGAAAGATGACTAAAATTAAAGCCTGTGACTAACAGATGATTTTCAAGACTTGATAATGATTTAATGATGATTCTGATTTCTTCCTCACAAATAGCTTTCAGAAAAAACACTATCTCATAACCTCTCATGAACAATTAACACATAAATAATTTTCATGAACTCCCGATTTTAAATACAACATGCAACCTATATTTTGAACTTCCTACATCAAGAAATATAGTCTTAGGACATAACAAGGACTTTGTGAACATAAATCACAATATAACATCAAACTGAAACTACAAGTAGACACAAAATTGAGAAGTAGGAATGTTGTTTTTATTCAACTAAAGGAGTATGCCAAAATCTATCTGAACTGAGTGGAAAATGAGTTTAGAAGCTCCACAATGTGTGAGAGCTAGAAACTAAAAATCTGAACTGAAGAAGCCAAAGAAAAACTAAGTTTCTTCAAGATATAACCCTCTAGAACCCTAATCTAAGCTCACAAGAAAAGCTCAAGAAAAAGGTACCAAACTGTCTCAAAAGTCTGCACAAAAATTAGAAAAAACACACTATTTCCATGTTCATACTGAAAAGCCTCTCAAAATAGACTAAATCTTCTTTTAAAGCAAATAAAGCACCTTATCCATCGAACAGACAACTCAAATCCGACCCAAGGAAAAATGTCAACCCCAATCTACTAAAAATAGAAAAGAGATAAAAACAATCTACTTTATCTTTGCTTTACATAATTGCAAATTTTCATAATCTCACAATTAGACCTATTTTTGCAATTAAATATTTTTAAATCTTTTACAAAATACAACGACCACCTTATTTCTCCAATACAACAATTGATTTTTCTTTAAAAGATCATAAAAATATACAAAGATTATCCCTCATCAATATCCTATTTGATTTCTTCAAAAAAAATTGAAAATAAATACACTAAGTTTCATTTACAATTTAAATAATTTCTCTCAAAATCAATTGAAACTTAGAATATCTATCAATCTCCAATTTTCACTAAGGCATTATCTTAAAGCCTAAATTAGACCTAGACTCAAAGGTCTTAGAAGAACACCATGGACCATGGTCAACTTAGAAATATGTATTAATTAGCAAATATTTTCTTAAATAAATGTGATAAATCCCAATTCGACTTTGGGCAAAACAAAACCCTAATGAACAAAACACAAGGAAAGCCCTATTTCGCATCATTTTGCAAGTGAAGACTTTTGGAATGAAATCTCTACATCCATCACCAAGTATGGACTAGGGTTTCAGCTGGAAACCTCCATTCGAGCCTCCACAACTTAGAATAAGTGCTATTGATTGTTTTCTCTTCGTTCCTTGAGATTTTGATGCAAACTGGCTTTTAAAGTCATGACTGCAACCATATTTCTGATGCAACTTTTACTATCTTTGTATCTCAGTTCTCCCTGGCCACCATGAGGGAGTTCGAGCTAGGTAAGAATCATTGACTATTCATTCTTGTTTGATCTCTTGGCTCTTTTGATGGTAAAATTAAAATCTAATAACCCGCACCATAAGATAACTATCTCATGCCTCTATTTTCATTTATGTGCTTTGTCTATGATACTGTCCTTGGAATGCCATTATGGAAAATTTGAGCCTATTTTGGAAGCTATGTGTTTCAACTTATTGAGAGTTGGTCGCAACCATCTTGGTCCTCTTCAGGCGCGCATGGTAAAATCTTAGTTCTCCATCATGTTTCCTTGTCTTTCTATAAAACAAAAGCTAAAAAACTTCATATACTCTAGCAAAGATGTTTTTATTTAAAAATTTAAAGGCCATCTATAGTCTGCGCCATGTATGAGCATGAATCCAGAATTTTGTAAAGATTTCCATGTGTTTGATTTCCATTTTTCTTCAAGTAACCTCAAATCTGATGGAACTTACATGCATTTCTTCTAACTGTGAAATGATAGACCATTCAAGAGCTAAAAGCTCTTCACCGGGTCATGCCATGAGCATACTTGTTAAGAGCTTTTTGAGTATTTTTGAGCTTGACCCAACATGGTTTTCCTGCTCCTTTACACTTTCTGAAATAAAACTAAACATGGGCATTCATTGTTTTCAAGAAAACTCACTATCTTTTCTATCTCCTCCTCTGAGGCTCAAACCCCATGGTTTCTCTTACTTTCTGTTGTTTCTCATAAAAACCCTGACATGCTTGTCACTAAAAATTGTAGAATCTATATTTTAATTCAAAACCCCACTGTGGTAATTTGTTGTTTTGAATAAATTTGTGTTTAATTTCATTGGAGATTGCCTCATGTCGATTCTCTACCTTCTTTTTCATTTTCTTATAAAACCTTGAGAATGTGTAGGATCATCATGGTAAAAACATGCCCTTAAGTGGAAAAAAAATTAGAAAAATCAGAGTTAGGCAACTTGACGTAAAAATTTGAATAAGTTATCTATATTATTTCAAAAATATGTAAGAATAGAATCAATAGAAAATTGAAATTATTTTCTAAACTACTAGGTTTGTTTAAAAAAAAAGAAATCTATTTGGTGAAAATTTGAAATTTCAATGCAGTAGTATTTAAATTTCAAGGAAAAAATAAGAAGTATGTGTTTGTCTGACCACCCTAACCGCCCAATAAAATGATAATATTTTTTTATAAGATTTTAGATATAAGTAGAGGACTCATGTATTGATGTGATGCATATTTTTTTGTAATTTTTTTCCAATTAAATAATTAATTTTGAATTTTTTATTACAACTTTTAAAAAATATAAAAAACTTGTATGTCTGACCACCTTGGTCAAAACTTCATGAAATTCAATTTTTCTTTTTTTAATCCTACATTATGTCAAGAATAGAATGTGACACATGTTTTGGATTCAACAAATGTGATACCATTTGAAAGCTATAGATGTTTTTCAATCAGTCTATCAATTAGGACTTTAGTCGTAATTTGAATAGAAAATGAATAATAATTACTTATTAAATTCAAAGTAAAGCATAATTTATATTGGTGGAAATCTAAGATCTCCTTTAAAAACCCTTTTGGTTTCATCAATTTTGGGTTAAAAAAAAGTTGTCACCGGAGTGTGGATCATCATGGAAAAAAGGGCATTAAGTGGCAAAAAATTTTAAAAATAAGAGTTAGGCAACTTGATGTAAAAATTGAATAAGTTATCTATATTATATCAAAATATATAAGAATAGAATCTATAGAAATTGAATGTAGTTTCTAAACTACTAGGTTTATTTTATTTTTTTAAATCTATTTGGTGAAAATTTGAAATTTCAATGCAATAGTACTTAAATTTCATGGAAAAATAAGAAGTAGGTGTTGTCGACAACCCTAACCACAATAAAATGATAATATTTTTTTATAATATTTTAGACATAAGTAGAGGACTCATGTCCAGATGTGATGCATATTTTTTTGTAATTTTTTTCCAAGTAAATAATTAATTATGAATTTTTTATTACAACTTTTAAAAAATATAAAAGCTCGTATTTTTGACCACCTTAACTTTGTCAAAACTTTATGAAATTAAATTTTTCTTTTCTTAATCGTATAGTATGAGAAGCATAGAATGTGATGCATATTTTGGATTCAAAAAATGTGATACCGTTTGAAAGTTATAGATGTTTTTCAATCAGCCTATCAATCAACACTTTAGTCATAATTCAAATAGAAAATGAATAATAATTATTTATTAAATTCAAAGTAAAGCATAATTTATATTGGTGGAAAGCTGAGAATATCCTTTAAAAGCCCTTTTCATTTCATCAATTTTGGGTATAAAAAGGTTGTCAACCACATACCTTATAAATACCCATCATATTGCCACTTTTTGGCCCATCATGATCTTGCACATACCCAGCCACATACCCATCATATTGCCACTTTTTGGCCCATCATGATCCTGCACATACCCCCCTGATATGGGTAACTAAAAAAAATGGAAAATCTTATCCTTAAATTCAAAACCCCAATATGGGTATTCTAGAAAATGAGCAAAAATTTGTGTTTTGATATTCATGTAAAACTTGGCCTAACCCATCATAGCATTTCCTTTGACATTTTGAAATTCTAAATTTCCCTCATATGGGTATTTTAAATTCTAAAGAATATATGTAATCAGATGCATTTTTTGTTGTATTCCAACTTCGACCATGGAAACACTCTATAAACCTACTTCTGACAAACCCAACTTGGGTGCATAATATTCTAAGAAAACACATATTTCCTTCTCCTTACTGTTGAAAACCCTCATTCAGCTATATGAGATTCTAAAAATGTATCTTTGTTCATATTTTATTTTTCCATTATATTGTTGTTCCGTCCTTGTACACAAAAATCCTTTTAATTGAATATGTAGATTACTTGCTCCGATGCAGTCATAGTTATGCTTTTCAGGGATGCACTCCAAACCCTCACTCAAAACATGTTCTTTGATATATTCTACTCATTCTGAAAAAGACTTCTATATATTTATATCCTTGAAAACCTGCTCACATTCATCTATGTGATAATTATAATTCCTTGAAGATCAAGCTTGAATGACGTAAAACTCCCAAGCAGTGTATCTTTAATTATTTCCTTTTCAAATAATAGTGATATAAAAACTTAACTTAAAATAATATTGCACTCTTAGCCAAAAATAAAGTTGGTTGTCTTTGTTGTATTGATTCTTGTAATCCTTCATTCTAATGAGAAACTAGGACTTCTCTTCACTTTCCTTCATTATGTAAACTGTTTAATGCACTATTAATTACCTTCTTGTAATGAAAACAACAATACTTTTTGTTCTCCTTTATTGAACAATGGTTCTTGTAATGAGGCATTATGGATGGTTATTCAAATCAAAAACATAACACTGTTGTAATAACACAAAATAAGAAGCATTGTTTAACACCTATGTCATAAAAATATAAACCATACAACAATGTTTGAGATGAATGGACTCAGTCGAATTAATCAAGCTGATTTAAACTAACTTTCTAGCTGTAGCTTTCAAAAACATTTTTTTCCTGCTATGAATGAATAGTTGGGTTAATGGCTTGATGGATGAATTTTGTTTTACTCTTTCAGTTGCATTTCCTTTCTTGATGAATATGATGATTGCAATGTCTATCTCAACCCACTTGTAATGGATAAGGGGCAACATGCCAATCTCTGCCCTTGTGGGAGCCCATTTTCCTCCACATGCTTGGTCTTCAAATGACAACCAACTTTGTGTTTTTCCCTATACCTGCACAAAGAAACAAACGGTGTTAGAATAAAATAACATATCATGATATTGATGTCTCTCTTTTAGCCCATGTTTCTGCACTTCTCTTGATTGTTTCAGTGTATGATCAATAGCATACTACATTATTGTTGATGGTTCATGTAGGTATATTCATAGTTGGAGCAATAACATCCCTCTCTTCCTTCCTATAGGTCAATGGAGCTTGAAGAAGACAAATGGTGCACCACTTCTGCGTCAGCCATCAATCAATAGGAAATGATGATTATTTTTATACTTATGTGATTTTTCCTTTTATGCATCTTCCATAGTGTAGTGTGATGCTTATGATGGACTATAACAGTTACCTCCATGGCTTGTGTGGATATTTGATTTCAATCTTATGATTTTCATTTTGAAAAGAAAAATGCATCTCAATGCAAATTTGTACTATCATTTGAATTCTCGCAATCAAATGAAATGTTGTAAATATGAATTAATTTATGAAATAAATGAAAGCATTTGAAATGATTTGTTTTTTGTATGATCAATCCTGTACTCCATTTGATTGTGAAACAATGAATTTTTTTTTCTTGAAACTTTGTTTCCTCACCTCAATGCATAACTGTCACTTATAAAATGACAAACCAAATATAATCAACACTTAGCATATGCAGAAACAATTGTATTTCACTTAAGATATAACAATATTTAATTAGCTCCACCAATTGAGCTGTAGCAAAAAATTGGTAACATTTTGGTGATTTCCGCTAAATGCTTGCCTGCTAAGCATAGATCAGTTGCCTTAAAACACTCCATTGGGCACGGAGTCAAATTTTCCCCTTTGTGAAACTAAGAAACTTGAACAGTAACACTCCAAACAACAACAAAACAAAATGAAATAGAACTGAAAGCAAACTAGCATGTCCTGATGGCTAATATAACATGTGCAACAATGCTTAGGTAAAGCAAACCTAATAAAAGTAAATGTGTGTAACACACTTATTTGCAATAGTACTCTACTTATTTACAAGATAGACTTATCCTAGAGGAAATGCTTGAGGTGGATACCATTAACTGGGATAGACAACACCTCTCTAGTAAACTTAGAAAGTTGGAACATGTTGTGTTCTTTGCACTCCATGATCACATAAGGCTCGTCCCAAATTTGATTGATAACGCATCCCATGTAGTGATTGAGTTGGCTGTGAGGCCTCTGAACCATTGTAATTCCTTCCAGTTAATGGGATCCACCTCAAACATTGCCTGTGAGATAAGTTCTATCTTGCAAATAAATGTGTTACACACATTTACTTTCAGTAGTTTTTTTTTCACTAAGCATTGTTGCCCATGTTTTGTTGGCCATCAAGGCTTGTTAGTTTTCTTTTAGTTCTATTTCATTTTGTTTTGCTTCTGTTTAGAGTGTTTCTCTTCAAATTTCTGAGTTTAATGAAGGGGGAGGTTTGACTCCACACCCAATGGAGTGTTTTAAGGCAACTGATCTATGCTTAGCAGGCAAGCATTTAGTGAAAATCGCCAAAATGTTACCAATTTTTTGTTATAGCTCAATTGGTGGAGCTGACTAAATATTGTTGTGTTTAAAAGTGGAAGTTACAGTTATTTTTGCATTATGCTTAAGTGTTGTTTTAATCTTTATTTATCTTTTATCAAGTGATAGTTATGCATTGAAATGAGGAAACAAAACTTTAGAAGTTGTTGTTCAATGTTTAAGAATCAAATGGAGTACAAAATTGAGCATACAACGATAAAGCAACAAAATGTTTTAATTTATTTCATAAAGTAATTCATATTTACAAAATTTCATTTGATTGTGAGAATTCAAATTATAGTACAAACTTGCATTGAGATGCGTTTTTCTTTTCAAAATGAAAAATATAAGATTGAAATCAAATATCCACACAAGTTGTGGATGTAACTATTACAGTGCATCATAAGCATCACACAACACTATGGAAGATGCATAAAAGGAATAATCACATAAGTATAAACATAATCATCATTGCCTATTGATTGATGGTCGACGCAGAAGTGGTGCACCACTTGTCTTCTTCAAGCTCCATTGACCTATAGTAAGGGAGAGAGGGATGTTTGAAGCACTGACTATGAAAATTCCTACACGAACCATCAACGATAATGTAGTATGCTACTAATTATGCACTGAAAAAATCAAGAAAAGTGTAGAAACATGAGATGGAAGAGAGACATCAACATCATGATATATTGTTTTATGCTAACATCATTTGTTTCTTATTGCAGTTATAGGGAAAATCATGAAGCTTATTATCATTTGGAGACCAATCATGTGGAGAAAAATAGGCTCCCACAAGGGTAGAGCTCCACATGTTGCCCCTATTCATTAAAAGTGGGCTAAGAAGGAGATTGCAATCATCATGTTTATCAAGAAAAGAAATGATATACAATTGGAAGAGTAAAATAGAATTTATCCATCAATCCATCAAGCCAACTATTCATTCATAGCAATCAAAAATGTTTCTGAAAGCTACAGGTGGACAACTAGTTTAAATTAGCTTGATTAATTCAACTAAGTACATTCATCTCAAACATTGTTGTATGGTTTATATTTTTCTAACATAGGTGTTAAACAATGCATCTTATTTCATGTTATTACAAAAGTGTTATGTTTCTGATTTGACTAATCATCCATAATGCCTCATTACAAGAAGCACTATTCAATAAAGGAGAACAAAAAGTATTTTTGTTTTCATTGGAGAAATGTAATAGTGCATTAAACAGTTTACATGATGAAGGCAAGTGAAGAGAAGTCCCAGTTTCTCATGAGAGTGAAGTATTACAAGAATCAATACATCAAAGACAACAAACTTTATTTTTGGCTAAGAGTGCAATATTATTTTAAGTTAAGTTTTTGTATCACTGTTATTTGAAAATGAAATAATCAAGGATACACTGCTTGGGAGTTTTATGTCATTCAAGCTTGATCTTCAAGGAATTATAATTATGAGATAGACAAATGTGACTAGGTTTTCAAGGATTTATATACGTACAGTCATTTGCAGAACAAACATCATGCATACATTGAACATGATATGAATGAAGGTTTGAAGTGTATCCCTGAAAAGCATAACTGTGAGTGCATAGGAGGCCAAGGTAAATAACTCATCAACATATTCAATCAAATGGATTTATGTGTGCAAGGAGGGAACAACAATATAATGGAAATTGAAAATATAAACAAAGATACATTTTCAAATTCTCATACACCTGAATGAGGGTTTTCAATAGTAAGGTGAAGGAAATATGTGTTTTTTAAGAATATTATGGACCTAGGTTGGGTTTGTCAAAAGTAGGTTTATATAATGTTTCCATGGTCAAAGCTGGAATACAACAGAAAATGCATCCAGTTACATATATTCTTCAGAATTTAAAAACCCATATGAAGGAAATTCATAATTTCAAAATGTCAAAGGAAATGCCATGATGGATTAGGCTGAGTTCTACGTGAATATAAAAACACCTAGATTTATGCTCATTTTCTAGAATACCCACATTGAGGTTTCGAATTTGAGGACAAGATTTTCCATTTTTCTAGGTTACCCATATCAAGGTTTTATAAGAAAATGCAAAAGAAGGTAAATAATTGACATGGGTCAAGCTCGAGTGAGATTAAAAATAGATTTATTCAAAGCATCAAATTACCATAGTGGGGTTTTGAATTAAAATATATCTTCTACAATTTTTAGTAACACCCATGTCAGGGTTTTTATGAGAAACAACAAAAAGTAAGATGAACCATGAGTTTCAAGCTTCAAAGGAGGAGATAACAAAGATAGGTTAGGTTTCTTCAAAACAATGAATTCCCATGTTTAAGTTTGTTTCTGAAAGTGCAAAAGAGTAGGAAAGTCATGTTGGGTCAAGCTAAAAATACTCAAAAAGTTCTTAACAAATATGCTCATGGCGCGGTCTAGAGAAGAGGTTTTAGCTCTTGAATGTTCTATCATTTTGCAGTTACAAGAAACTCATGTAAGTTCCATCAGATTTGATGTTACCTAAAGAAAAATGGAAATCAAATACATGGAAATCTTTACAAAAATCTAGATTTGAGCTCATACATGGTGCAACCTATAGATGGCCTTTAAGTTTTTAAATAAAAACATCTTTGCTAGAGTATATGAAGGTTTTTAGCTTCTGTTTTGCAGAAAGACATGGAAACATGACGGAGAAGTGAAACATTACAATGCACACCTGAAGAGGACCAAGATGGCCGTGACCAGCTCTTAATAAGCTAAAACACATAGCTTTCAAACTAGGCTCAAAGTTCCCATAATGGCATTCCAAAGAATATATAAACGAAGCATAGAAAATGAGATAGAGAGATCGGATAGTTTCTCATGGTGTGGCCTGTGAGATTTTTATTTTACCATCAAAAGAGCCAAGAGGTCAAACAAGAAATTCACAAGAGACTCTTACCATTAGAGGACATGAAGATTCAATGGAAGTAGTGGTAATGGAGCTCAAATTTCCTACAAGAAGCTTGAAACCCTAGCATAGTGGCAGTTCTCTCAGCCAAGCTTTCTTTCCAAATTCACTTTGCAAAATGAGCTGAAATGATAGGTTCCTTGTGTTTTGTTCATTAGGGTTTCTCAAACCCTAGTTTGACTTAGGGATGAGAACTTTATTATTCTATCTTATGTATTCCTTAGGTCAAATTTTGTGGAGACTTTCATTTTTTGTTTTCCTAAGTCTTTAGGTTGGTCAAATAAAATATTTGTATGGCCTTAGACTTTAAGTTTTGGTCATTATGTCTTAAGAAAACCAAGGGATGATCTAATGCCTTAGTTTTTTGATTGATTTTGGAGAAAATCAATTAAAATAAGAATGGTATAATCAATTTTTCCTTGGAGATGAACTTTCATAGTTAGGGTTATTTTATTTTCAATTGATTTTAGAGAAATCAAATAGGATATTGATGAGGAGATGTGCTTTGTATATCTTTACAATTTTTTGAGAAAATCAAGATTTATATTGGACAGATAAGTTGTATTTTTTTTCCAAAAGATTACCAAATCTTTTCTTGCAAAAATAAATCTAATTGTGAGATTATGAAAATATGCATATCATGTTAAGCGGGATTAAAGCAGTGATTTTATAAATCACTTTATTCCTTGCTATTTTTAGTAGATTGTTTTCATTTCTTCTTTGGGCAGGATTTGAGATTCCTCTTGGAGAGATAAGGTGTTTTATTCGCTTTAAAAGTAGATTTAGTCTATTTAGAGAGGCTTTTTAGTAGGAACATAGAAATAGTGAGTTTTTTCTACTTTTATGCAGACTTTTGAGATAGTTTGATACCTTTTCCTTGAGCTTTCTTTGTGACCTTGATTGAGGGTTTCAGAGAGATTACATCTTGAAGAAAACTTAGTTTTCTCCTTTTGCTAGAGTTCGGATTCTAGTTTTTGGCTCTCACACATTGTGGAGCTTGTAAACTCATTTTGTACTCAATTCAGACAGATTTTGGCATACTCCTTAAGTTCAATAAAAACAACATTTCTTCTTCTCAATTCTATGTCTACTTGTAGTTTTAGATTGATGTTATATTGTGATTTTTGTTCACAGAGTCCTTGTTATGTCCTAAGACTATAATTCTTGATGTAGAAAGTTCAAAATACGGGTTGCATGTTGTATTTAAAACAGGTCTTCATGCAAATTGTAAGTGTTAATTGCTTGTGAGAGATTGTGAGATATTGTATTTTTTCTAAAAGTTGTTTGTGAGCAAGAAATCAAAATCATCATTAAATCATTATCAAGTATTGAAAATCAGCTGTTAGTCATAGTTTTTAATTTCAGTCATCTTTCTAACTCTTTCCCTCAGAAGATCATTTAGAATAATATTCATCATTCGGAGAACCAGCTCACTCTAGAGATTCTCTTTTCATATAGATCACCCACATCTACAAAGAGTTTCCATGTTTCAACATATAGTCTAATTTCTACAAATCTGAAAAAGGGTGCATATCTGATTGATAACAGTTTTTAGCATGCCCAATGGGACTCTGAAAGCCATTTCAAAGAAATTTTAGAGTTTTTAATTTGTTGTTTGGTGTATGCAACATATTTTTTTAGTGTTTTTGAGGCTCATTACAATATACCTAATGACTCTAATCCTAATTTTTCATGCTAGTGTAGCTTGCACATGAGAAAAATATAGAGAAGATCAAGTACTACACCTTTTGAATATCGAGAGTTTTCTCCAACATGAAGAAGAGGTAGAACAACAAGGAGGCTCTTTGAGACACCTGTGAGATCAAAGTCAACACTTCCTATTTTCAGCTATTTGGTTTTATCACCAGGAGTACTGGTTCCAATGGTAGCACCAAGGCAACACCCGTTGATGCCTGTTAATGGAGGCAACCCTTTAGACATCACTCAACATGATGACATCCCAGTTGTAGCCCTTAGAAGCCTACCATATTTCATCGGGGAGGACCTCACTACATTGGTTGAGCATATTCATGACGTAGCCACCTTATGCTCAGTTCACAACATCACGCAAGAGAACATCATGTTAAAGTTGTTGGATGTGTCACTCAAAGTGAAGGTGTTACAATGGTTAAGAGGCCTTGCAGCCGACTCAATCATGACATGGGATGTGTTAGGTAACGGTTTATATCAATTTTTTGATTATAAATATGATAATCTATCTCTATTGGAGCAATTTAGCACCATTCAGAGGGTGAGAACTATCTTATCCAAGCTGGAGACATAACCCCTAGACCTCCTATGCTTTTGTTTCCAGAAATACAACCATCTACCCCTACTGTTGTACCCCCCTTAGATTTTTTCCTGCCTATTCTAGCAATAGGCTATCATAACGCATCCAAAGAAGTTGTTGCTCCAGCCCTGAACCAAGAATTTTAAGAGATTAAAAGTATACTCAAGACTTTCAGGAATGATCTTGTGAGCATTAAGAAGCAATTAGGTCATGAACACAAGCCTTACCAATCCCCTTATCAGCAAAACTAGCCAAATAGGCCTGCTTTTTAGAATGATTACCAAGCCCAAGGAAGGAATTTTAACCCTAGGCAATTCTAGGCATACAATCCAAACATAGCTAATTTGTCAAAGGAACTGGTGCCCCAAAATAATGTTGCCTAGGATTGCAATTGGTGTTATCCATGCAATCAGCCCCATAACCAATCAGTGTGCGCCAATGGAATGAGAAATCATTCTTTAATGGTTCAAAAATAACTATGTTGGTTCAAAAAATATTGCAGATCAAAATCGAGAACATCAAGATAATGTGGAAGTCACCTTGCTAAATTGGCAAAGCTTTGAATTCTGCGGTGTGAATGGTCAAGATCAACAAAATTCTCCCATTTTGGCTAATACTAGATTGAAAAAGAGAGTTATGGATTTGGGACATCAAGCTGGAAATTCACGGTAGCAGCCCACAAATAGTAAGTAGCCCATTTCATCAAATGTCAATGCTGCAACACAGCCTATAGTGCAGATTCTACAAAGAGCCCAAGATATATATAGCACGGAGCAGTCAAAGACATATTCACAACCTTTGCAGAGACAAAATGATGTGGTTGTCATTAAAAACTAGTAGAAGGTAAATTCTTAACCATTTAATATTGTTGAGCATCTCAAGAAAACCACTGTCAATATGTCAGTATTAGATGCTTTGAACCTCCTAAGGAAGAAAGGTTTATTGTAGAATGATTTAGCTAAATTGTCTATTTCTGATGATACTGATCAAAGGGTTGCTAAAGTCTTGCTTGCAAATGATCTGGAGGATAAAAGAGAGTAGAAAATTAAAGAGGTAAAGCCTCTTCCATTTTACTTAAGTCTGATTATTGGTGATAAAATTGTTCATAATTGTATGGTTGTTTCTTGTGCCAGTAGTTTAGTCATGCCTAAGAGTTTAGTTGATAAGTTGGGTCTTGTTTATGAGCCTAATACTTAGAAAGGTGTAGTGCAATTAGATGGGTCTACTATTAAAACTATTGGTATTATCAAAAATTTGACTCTTACTTTGCACACATCCCCAAGTTTTGCTATTCATTAGGATATACATGCCATTGACTTGCCACCACACTTTTCCATTTGTCTCTAGAGGGATTTTACAACCAAGTTGGGTGGGTTTCTATCTTTAGATTGGTCTCATCTTTTCTTGAGAACAAGGTATGGTACAAAAGTAACCATAAATTTTGAGCCTCTTGCCAAAGACCATATCAAATCATATTCACCAAATCCTATAATTGCTAACCTATACGCCACCTTTGCACTAAAGGAGCAAACCATGACCTTGGACTGTAACACCCATATAGAAAATATCAATCTAGACGAATGGGAAGTTGAAGATCATGAGCTTGATCCTTTTCAACACATAGATGAGATAGGATTAGGAGTCTATATGATTTGAGAACCTGAATTTGATATGCCTAATCTTTGTAAAGAGGAACCATCTGTAGAAATAGGAAATGAGATTTGGAAGCTTTACTTCGATGGTTCAAGAAGTAGTAAATGTGCTAGGGGTGGGGCTATGTTGATATCACCAGAAGGAGTTAAATACTATTTAGCTTTTAGATTCGCTTTCAGCTGTTCAAATAATACAACCAAGTATGAAGCATTGGTGCATGGTCTTGAATGGGCCCATAAAAGAGGTATTAAATTCTTGCAAGTTTATGGTGATTCAGAACTAATTGTAAATCAAATAAAAAAATTAAATGCTACCAAGAATGATTTTCTTAAGATATATAAGCATCATGTATGGGATTTGATGGAATATTTTGATGCTTTTAATATTTTTTCGATTCCTAGAAACAAAAATAAGCATGTTGATAGGCTCACTTCCATAGGAGCCCAATTTGATATTCCCAATGAGATTCATAAAGTAGAGGCATGCCAATATGTAAAAATAGTGGTCAGACCTTTTGTGCCTAAAAAAATGTGAGCTGGCAGGTTTTTGATAGCGATGAGCAAATTGTAAATTTCTTGATTACTAAAGTTGAGTTTGCAGATGGAAACCAACAAAAATGGCAACAACAATATAATGAACAGATTGTGCAGTTGAAGACTAACAATCTACCAAAAGGATTGGTGACCATGGAATCTGTGTTCAATTCAAATGACCAAGCGTGGAAAGAGAAGTGTGACCTGACTGTTAAGGAAGAACATTATGTAGCCATTGAAATCTTCAAGGGAAAACTTCTTAAGCTAGGAAAGGTATGTAATAAAGAGGAACAATAGGCATTTATTCTGTTATGTCATAAATTTAGTGATGTTTTTGCTTGGGAGTACAATGATTTGAGAGGTTTGAACCCAAAAATAGCCCAGCATACTATTGAATTAGAGCCTGGCACAAAACCACTAAGATAGATACAAAGACCTCTTAACCCCAAATTAGAACACCTTATGAAGGCTAAACTGAATAAATTAGTTGAGAGTGGTATTATTTTTCCTATCAAACACACCTCTTGGGTGTCAAATTTAGTGCCAGTTAGAAAGAAAAGTGGGGAAATCAGATTATGTGTCAATTTTCGAGATTTAAATAAGGCTTCATTGAAAGACCACTACCCACTCCCCTCCATGGAGAAAATTTTGCAAGTAGTTTGTAGTTCTGATAGATTTTCTTTGCTAGATGGTTACTCAAGTTACAACCAGATTTTGGTTAAGCAAGAAGATCAATTCAAGACAACATTTACCACCAAGTGAGGCACAATGGCCTACAAGAAGATGCCTTTCAGCTTATCCAATGCTAGAGGAACTTTTCAGTGAGTGATGGATATGGCCTTTCATGACCTTATGAACAAGTTCGTTCTGGTATATTCAGATGATATTACTATTTTTCCCAAAAAATGTTAATGAACATCTTGATCATTTGGAGCAGATTTTTCAGAGATGCAGAGAGTTCAGAGTGTCTCTCAATCCAAAGAAGTGTATATTTTCAGTGCACGAAGGAAAACTACTTGGACATGATGTTTCAAAGCAAGGTATTTCTATATATCCTGAAGGAGTCTCTGAAATTCTTGCATTGCCATTACCAACTCACAAGAAAGGCTTACAAAGCTTTCTTGGAAGAATAAATTTTGTGAGGATGTTCATACTGAATATTGCAGCTTTGCTACAACCTGTCACTTCTATGCTTAAAAAGAATATTCCATTTAGTTGGACCAAGGAAGATAAGAAGAGCTTTGAGTTGATAAAGGAAGCCCTTGTAGCTGCTTCTACTCTCATTAATCCAAATTTTGACAAAGACTTCATTTTGTATGCTTTTGGAGGAGTATATACAGTTTTAGCTATGTTATGCTAGCAAAATGATGCAGGCTTGGAGCAGCCTATAGCATTTTTCAGCTAGGTATTACATGATTATGAGCTAAAATATTCTTTTGTCGAGAAGCATGTTTTTTTTGTTGTAAGAAGCCTTAAGAAATTTAGGCATATGTTGTCCAATAGCAAGATCCATTTGTTGGTTGCTCATTCAACTGTTAAGGATTTTTACTTAACATAGATATTAATGATAAGCGTGTTAGTTGGATTACCAAAGTTATGGAATTTGACATTGAGATAAAGGTAACCAAGCTAGTTAGAGGCAAGGGTTTGTGTGAACAGATTGCTGGAAATGAAGAAAACTTAAAAGAAGCTAAAAATATAGATATGGTGCTAAATAATGATGTTGTAGGTGTTGTCCCAGCGTTGCGTGCTACTTGATTACAACAAATGATGCATTATTTGCAAACTGGTGAGTGCCCCAAAGGCTTAGATAGAGTAAAAAGAAGGCATTATAGATTACAAGCCATTCCTTATGCAATTATTGATGGCATTATTTTTAGGAGAGATTATCAAGGAATTTTATTAAGATGCATTCAACCTAATCAAGTTGACAAGATTTTAGCAAAATTTCATGATGGGCCTTTAGGAGGCCACTTTTCTGCAAGAACAACAACCCTGAAAATTATGCAGGTTTGTTATTATTGGCCAGATTTGTTCAAAGATGCTATTGCTTGGGTCAAAAAATGTGAGAAATGTGCTTTATTTTCTAGAAAACAGAGGATTGCAGTGCTGCCCCTGCATCTAATTCAGGTGGAGCAACCCTCTCCTATGTGGGGCTTAGATTTTATTGGTCCTATCAATCTGCCTTCAAGTGTAGGTCATAAGTGGATACTTACTACCACAGATTATTTTACAAAGTGGACTGAGGCAATTTCTTTAAAGGAAGCAAATGAGACTTTGGTGCTTAATGTCTATCAAAATCTTGTATCAAGATTTAGTGTTCCAGATTCAATCATTTCTGACAATGGTTTGGATTTTATTGGTTTGAGGATTTCTGATTGGTCAGTTAGAAATAATATTTATTTAAACATGTCTTCTAATTATTATCTATAGGGAAATGGTCAAGAAGAATGTACAAATAATAATTTGATTCAGATGATCAAGAAGACTGTTGAGGATAATCAACGGACATGGCATGAAAAGCTTAAGTTAGCTCTATGGGCTGACAGAATGACTCCTAAAAGGGCTACTGGTTGTTCCCCTTTTGTTTTAACTTATGGTAAAAAAACTAAGTTACCTGTTGTGATTGAGTTATCAAATTTAAGTTATGTTAAAGAACTAGAATTGTTGAATGAACAACCTCTTGAAGTGAGATTTCCATAGCTGGTAGAGCTCGAAGAAACCAGAAAGGGAGTTATAAGATAACTTGAAATAGATCAAGCTCAGATGAAGAATTCTTTTGATAAAAGGTCAAGAACACATGAGTTAATTGTTGGAGATCTGGTTTTTAAATGGAATGAATTTAAAAGAAAACCTGGATGACATTCCAAATCTGATGCAACTTGGGACGGGCCTTATGTGATCACGGAGTGCAAAGAACACAACGTGTTCCAACTTTCTAAGTTGACTGGGGAGGTGTTGTCTATCCAGTTAATGGGATCCACCTCAAGCATTGCCTCTGAGATAAGTCTATCTTGTAAATAAGTAGAGTAGTATTCCAAATAAGTATATTACGCACATTTAATTTTAGTAGTTTTGCTTTCCCTAAGTGTTGTTGTGCATTTCTATTGGCCATTAGGGCCTATTAGTTTGCTTTCAGTTCTATTTCATTTTGTTTTGCTATTGTTTGGAGTGTTGTTGAAATTTTTGAGTTTCATGAAGGGACGATTTTGACATTGCACCCAATGGAGTGTTTTAAGGCAATTGATCTATGCTTAGCAAGAAAGCATTTAACGGAAATCACCAAAATGTTAGCAATTTTTTGCTATAGCTCAACTGGTGGAGCTGACTAAATATTGTTGTGTGTAAAAGTGGAAGTTACAGTTATTTCTGCATTATGCTTAAGTGTTGTTTGTATCTTTATTTATCTTTTATCAAGTGACAATTATTCATTGACATGAGCAAATAAAATTTCAAAAGTTGTTCAATGTTTAAGAATCAAATGGAGTACATAATTGAGCATACAATGATAAACCAATGAAATTCTTTCATTTATTTCATAAAGTAATTCATAATTATAAAATTTCATTTGATTGCGACAATTCAAATGATAGTACAAACTTGCATTGAGATGCATTTTTCTTTTCAAAATAAAAAGCATAAGATTGAAATCAAATATATACACAAGTCATGGATGTAACTATTATAGTGCATCATAATCATCACACTACACTATGGAAGATACATAAAAGGAATAATCACGTAAGTATTAAACAAAATCATTATTTGATGTTGATTGATGGTCAACACAGAAGTGGTGCACCATTTGTCTTCTTCGAGCTCCATTGACTTGTATGAAGGGAGAGAGGGATGCTAGAAGCTTTGACTATGAATATGCCTACATGAACCATCAATGATAATGTAGTATGATACTAATCATGCACTTAAACAATCAAGAAAAGTGCAGAAATGTGAGATGGAAGAGAGACATCAATGTCATGATATGTTGTTTTATGCTAACATTGTTTGTTTCTTTGTCTAGGAATAGGGAAAATCATGAAGCTGATTATCATTTGAAGACCAAGAATGTGGAGAAAAATGGGCCCCCACAAAGGTAGAGCTTGGCATGTTTCCCCTATTTATTACAAGTGGGTTGAGAAGGAGATTGAAATTATCATGTTCATCAAGAAAAGAAATGATATACAACTGGAAGAGTAAAAAAAAATTTATCCGTGAAGCCATCAAGCTGACTATTCATGCATAGCAGTCAAACATTTTTCTAAATGGTATAGGTGGACATTTAGTTTAAATCAACTTGATTAATTGGACTAATTACATTCATCTCAAACATTGTTGTATGGTTTATATTTTTCTAACACAAGTGTTAAACAATGGATCTTATTTCGTGTTATTACAATAGTGTTATGTTTCTAATTTGAATAATCATCCATAATGCCTCATTACAAGAAGCATTGTTCAATAAAGGAGAACAAAAAGTATTGTTGTTTTCATTGGAGAACGGTAATAGTGCATTAAAAAGTTTACATAATGAAGGCAAGTGAAGAGAAGTCCCAATTTCTCATGAGAATGAAGGATTACAAGAATCAATATAGCAAAGACAGCCAACTTTATTTTTGGCTGAGAGTGCAATAGTATTTTAAGTTAAGTTTTTGTATCACTATTATTTGAAAAGGAAATAATCAAAGATACACTACTTGGGATTTTTCTATCATTCAAGCTTGATCTTCAAGGAATTATAATTATCAGATAGACGAATGTGAGTAGGTTTTCAAGGATTTATATACGTAAATTCATTTGCTGAAAAAAAGCATGTATAGATTGAACATGATATGAATGAAGGTTTCAAGTGCATCCTTGAAGAGCATAATTGTGAGTGCATAGGAGACCAAGGTAAACAACTCATCTATAGATTCAATCAAAAGGATTTATGTGTGCAAGGAGGGAACATCAATATAATGGCAATTAAAAATATAAACAAAGATACATTTTCAGAATCTCATATACCCGAATGAGGGTTTTCAACAGTAAGGTGAAGGAAATGTGTTTTTTTAGAATTTTATGCACCCAGTTTGGGTTTTTCAGAAGTAGGTTTATGTAGTGTTTCTATGGTCAAAGCTGGAATACAACAAAAAATGCATCCAATTACATATATTCTTTAGAATTTAAAATACCCATATGAAGGAAATTTAGAATTTTAGAATGTCAAACGAAATGCCATGATGGGTCAGGCCAAGTTTTACATGAATATCAAAACACACAAATTTTTGCTCATTTTCTAGAATACCCACATTGGGGTTTCAAATTTAAGGACAAGATTTTCCATTTTTCTGAGTTACCCATATCAGGGTTTTATAAGAAAATGCAAAACAAGGTAGAGAATCAACATGGGTCAAGCTCGAGTGAGATTAAACAAAAATTTATTCAAAACATCAAATTACCACAGTGGAGTTTTGAATTAAAATATAGATTCTACAATTTTCAGTGACACCCATGTCATGGTTTTTATGAGAAACAATCGAAAGTAGGAGGAACCACAGGGTTTGAGCTTCAGAGGAGATAACAAAGATAGGTGAGTTTTCTTCAAAACAATGAATTCCCATGTTTAGTTTTGTTTCTGAAAGTGCAAAAGAGTAGGAAAATCATGTTGGATCAAGCTCAAAAATAGTCAAAAAGATCTTAACAAGTATGCTCATGGTGCGGTTTGGAGAAGAGTTTTTAGCTCTTGAATGATCTATCATTTTGTAGTAAGAAGAAACTCATGTAGGTTCCATCAGATTTGAGGTTACCTAAAGAAAAATGGAAATCAAATACATGGAAATTTTTATAGAAATCTGGATTTGAGGTCATACATGCTGCAGCCTATAGATGGCCTTTAACTTTTTAAATAAAAACAACATCTTTGATGGAGTATAAGAAGCTTTTTAGCTTCTATTTTGTAGAAAGACATGGAAACAAGATGGAGAACTGAGACTTTACCATGCACTCCTGAAGAGGACCAAGATGGCTGCAACTAGCTCTTAATAAGCTAAAACACATAGCTTCAAAAACAAGCTCAAAATTCCCATAATGGCATTCCAAAGAAGATATAAACGAAGCACAAAAAATGAGAGAGATATCAGATAGTTATCTCATGGCACGACCTGTGAGATTTTTATTTTACCATCAAAAGAGCTAGGAGGTCAAACAAGAAATTCACAAGAGACTCTTACCATCAGAGGACATGAAGATTTGATGGAAGCAGTGGCAATGGAGCTCAAATTTCCTACAAGAAGCTTGAAACCCTAGCATAGTGGCGGTGCTCTCAGCCAAGCTTTCTTTCCAAATTCACTTTGCAAAATAAGGTGAAACGATAGGTTCCTTGTGTTTTGTTCGTTATGGTTTCTCAAACCCTAATTCAACTTAGGGATGAGAAATTCATTATTCTATCTTATGTATTCCTTAGGTCAAATTTTGTGGAGACTTTCATTTTTTGTTTTCCTAAGTCTTTAGGTTGGTCAAATAAAATATTCGTATGGCCTTAGACTTTAGGTTTTGATCATCATGTCTTAAGAAAATCAAGGGATGATCTAATTCCTTAGTTTTTTTATTGATTTTGGAGAAAATAAATTAAAATAAGAACAATATAATCAATTTTTCCTTGGAGATGAACTTTCATATTTAGGGTTATTTTATTTTCGATTGATTTTAGAGAAATCAATTAGGATATTGATGAGGAGATGTGCTTTGTATATCTTTATCATTTTTTGAGAAAATCAAGATTTGTATTGGAGGGATAAGTTGTATTTTTTTTTGCAAAAGATTACTAAATCTTTTATTCCAAAAATAAATCTAATTGTGACATTATGAAAATCTACATATCATGTAAAGTGGGATTAAAGTGGTGCTTTTATAAATCACTTTATTCCTTGCTATTTTTAGCAAATTGTTTTTATTTCTTCCTTGGGTTGGATATGAGATTCGTCTTGGAGAGATAAGGTGTTTTGTTCGCTTTAAAAGAACATTTAGTCTATTTTGAGAGGTTTTTCAGTATGAACATGGAAACAGTGAGTTTTTCTGCTTTTATGTAGACTTTTGAGATAGTTTGATACCTTTTCCTTGAGCTTTCTTTGTGAGCTCGGATGAGGGTTTCAGATAGATTATATCTTGAAGAAAACTTAGTTTTTTGCTTCTACTAGAGTTTATATTCTAGTTTTTGGCTCTCACACATTGTGGAGCTTGTAAACTCATTTTGTACTCAGTTTAGACAGATTTTGGCATACTCCTTCAGTTGAATAAAAACAACATTCCTACTTCTTAATTTCATGTCTACTTGCAGTTTTATTTAGATGTTATTTTGTGATTTTTGTTCATAGAGTCCTTGCTATGTCCTAAGACTATAATTCTTGATGTAGAAAGTTCAAAATATAGGTTGCATGTTATATTTAAAATCAGGTCTTCATGAAAATTATTTGTGTTAATTGCTTAGTGAGAGGTTGTGAGATGTTGTGTTTTTTCTTAAAGTTGTTTGTGAGGAAGAGATCAGAATCATCATTAATTCATTATCGATTCTTGAAAATCATCTATTAGTCATAGGTTTTAATTTCAGTCATCTTTCTAACTCTTTCCCTCAGAAGACCACTTAGAATAATATTCATCATTCAGAGAACCAACTCACTCTGGAGATTCTCTTTTTGCATAGATCACTCACGTCTAAAAAGAGTTTCCATGTTTCAACAAATAGTCTGATTTCTGCAAATTTGACAAAGGGTGCATATCTAATTGATAATAGGATAGTCGATAACCTTTCATGAATACATAAGAACAAGCTTGGGATGTGGATGACATGCCTTAAGTTGGCACGCATATGACACACTTCTCTCTTTTATGACAGCTTATCAGAAACATATCACTTGGCATTAGGATTTTTTTTATAAGATCTCATGTATTCTTCTCTCTTCTTCTACTTTAAAGAAATTTCTCACAGTATGGTTGCTCACAACCATTTTAAAGTGGGGACATACATCACCACTCACATTTCATTGTGTAATTTTCTTTTCTTGTGATTCCCTCTCTTGGAAGCATTAGATACAATGTTTCCAAGGATGAGATCATTTTCACTTAACCTCTCTTGGATACATTGAACATGATGCTCCCTAAGATGAGGCATTGCACAAACTAAGAAAAATACTTTTGAACAGTCCTTAAAATTATTTTTCATTAACAGTATCTATAAGTATCAAAATCAATTTTTTTTTCCTTTGTGGCACCTTATCAAATTTTTCATGAGGTATAAATTTGATATGGTTGAGTGGGAAGACCATCTAGCAGCATGAATTTTCCCCATAGTCAGCTTTGTGTTTGTGAGTGCATATCAACTAGTGTATGTATCTTATGTTTTTGGTCTTTCTCACCATGTAGACAACCTAAAGTTCTATGGCCCTAGAGTGAGTAAATATTTCTTTTCATCTTTCCTTTGCATGATTTTGTATCTTGGGAGCTTGAATTAGGATTTTCGATTCTGGGGGCTTGGCCACCTCCTTTGATCTTTGTCATTCTTTGTCATTGTCATCTTTACACTTGGTTCTCTCTGTAATGTCTACTTTAGTGTGAGTTTGAAGCAAGTTCATCCCGTCACTAAAGTGGGGGCCAAATGTGTCATAGAAAAAAGGACCCTTTGCTTGACATGGTATTAATTCATGATAAATTAGACTTAATCAAGCCTTGATCTAGTGTTGTGAGGAATTTTATGTATCTACATTAGGTCTTGGACCCTTGCAAATCGAATAGCATATTTTAATGACATCTTCTAAAGGTTTTGTAAAGTCTTGTAAAGGACTTTCACACTTTTCTAGACTTAACTAACCTATTTCCCCCTAATTCAACATTATAAAATGTGTTTAATAAAATTATTACATCAATCTAGAAGGTTCTTGAATTAAATTTAATGTTAAACTAGTGTTGTAATGTGTCTTACACATTCAAATTGGTTCTTGTAACTTCGTAGGGTGAGTGGACCTCATTTTAGTGTTGTAAAGTGTACTTAATCACACATTTACATTGATTTTTGTGTCCCAAGCCCTATTTTACATTTACATCATCGCTAATAGGCCCCTATTAATCCATATTGTGCATCCTAAGGATTAAATTGATCAAACACATGACAAGGTTGCATTTTAGACCTTATTTCCTTATCTCTTCACATTTGAGCTATTAAATTGGCCCCTATGGGACCCATTCACCATGCATGGTGAATCAGTCCCATCCAGTAGGGACCCATTTTCCATGTGCGGTGAATGAAGTCCCATTTGGCCCAATTTTGACCTTTGAGTTGGAAAAAAGTGAAATTTGAGTTTAATTTTGCTTCATGTCAGCCTTTGATGAGGTATTAATGGGTTACTAAGGAAAATTTGTGTATAAATATGTATTTTTCTCCTCATTTCATATCTCTTATCCATCTCTTATGTCTCATCATTCATTCATCCACAAACCTTTCATCTCAAGTCAAGAACCTTAGGGTTTTATCATTACAAGATATCAAGAAAGCTTCCAAAGACATTCAAGGGTTGAATCTTCATGTTGTGCTACATACTTTCAAGATCAACCATCATGGAAAGGTAATATATTCCATCATTGCATTTTTCATTACTTTCTTTCATCATTTTGGTTTAATTACCTAAATGGGGTTTGACTAAGGCAAACCCCCATGCCCTAAGAATCAAAATTTCTTATTTTCTCCTTGTGTGTTTGTAGATTTAGGTCTCTTGGAATCTTGGAAATCATTGGAGATGAAGTTGAAAAGTCATTGAATTCATCTCTTCATTATTCAAGTCAAAATAGCAACAAAATGGTACTTTTAGACCCAAATCCGACAATTTCAAAAGCAGACACCTATAGGAAGCAAAAGTGCATATCTAGCTCCATAGAATCAACTCCTAAATTTGTTGATTATTGTAGGTGGAATAATTCACTACCCATGGTGAATGAGTCTCATCTATAGGCCAGAAAAGTTATTTTGTCATAATTTAGCTCCCGACAGTGAGAAACCTTTTTCCTAGACTTTTCATCAGAAGTAAGATTTATTCACCATGCATGGTGAATCAGTCCTAGTGGCCATTAATACTGACTTCTAGAACATTCAAGAACTTTCCAACAATATTTATCTACTTCCAAGTGCACTATGTTCAATTTCATGATTTTTTTTTCATTTTTTTAGGTTTCTAATTCACATTTGCAATCAACACTGTGTTTTTTTGAACCTTGCATTAATTTTGTTTACATTCATTTATTTTGATTGGTAAGCATTCAAACACATATACACACACTTCACATCGATATCTCATCCATCCTTGTATTAATCTTCATTGAAATATTGTTCATTTTGGTCCATCTTTCCCCTTTTAGGTGAAAAACCCTAAAAGAGAAATAAAGGATTTGGGTGCCAAAATCCTTCATTTCACAAGCACACGCTACATTTTATTTAGTATTTTTCAATAAATCACAAATTTAGATACAAATTAGATATAAGATACCACCTACTAATAGGGACAGGGTTGGATTGAGACAATCACTGCCTCAATGCTCCGGGTCTCACCTTGATGAATCCCCTTGGTGTCACTCTCCACCACTCAACCTATAGGTCCTTTACTATCTAGGCTCCCTTGGTTTTTCTTGCCAACCCTGCTATCATTCCTAGCTTGCAACTACCAAGCCAATTCTTGGTGCTATGACTCCATTCTTTTTTATCCTTTTATGCATCCAAAAGACTAATCTTCCCTCAATACCTAAATGGATCTTGCAGGGGTGAGGGAATGCTTTCCAAAGCTTCAAAATAGTCTCCTAGGGTTCCTGAAACCTCACTTAGACTCCATCTTACCAATGCTGGCATGAAGCCTATTCCATAGGTTTAGAAGGCTAGTAGCCCTCGAGCAAATTAGGCCTCCAATTTTAAGAAAACTGAGGATTAATCACAAATTTCTAAAATAACCACCCAAAATCTCTTCATGACTATTGATTCACTTGATCACCACCTTAATATTTTAATAGTCTCAAGCCCTAATTGTCCGTACAGTGCTTAGTCTTGAAAATGGACAACAAACTAGGGTTTCAAAGCTTTTAAAAGCTATTTTAAGACTATCAGAAAAATCTCCTAGCAAATGGATTGAAAAATCCTCTCCCTAATCACCTTGCATAGTCATGACCCTTTCCTAAATCCTCAAGAAAGGATATTTCAAAAAACTTCTTTCCCCTGCAAATAATCCCTACTGTCCTGTAGCCTTTCCTAGCCGGGCTTTCACTATCTCGCCTAGGGTAAGGCCTTTCTCTTAACTCCTACAACCAAAAAAAAACTAACTCCTACCATATTTACAAACATGGAGGTAGGGCACATTTCCCAAAATTTTGTACAAATTGTACAAGGGGAAGGTGCTCTAAGCCTCCATCTTTTCAACACCGCTTGATTCAGGCTAGAAAACACAAAATATCAAAGTATTTACAAATAAAAGTTAAAAACACACTAAAAAATAAAAAATAAAGGCTTCCCAAGATTGTATAAGCCTCACACTACATAATAAACATAGTAAAATAATAGAATCACGCCATTAAAGATCAGTTTCAACTCAAAAATACAGGAAAACTATCTTTTCAATGTTGTTTTCTTGAATTTATGAAAACACAGTCTGTACAAAAAATCTATAACCTTGCACAAAGGTCGAGGCCACCTTTAAATATGCCTCCCAAATATTTAAGCTTCTTGGGTCGAGGCTTAGATGACCTAAAAATGCATTTTTGTAAAACCCAATGTGTTCTCAAGCACTTAGCAATTTTTACAATTTAGCCAAAATGAAGAGTTAAAACTACTTAACTCTTGTTAACCTCCTTCCAACTAATCAAAACCATCCCTAGGTCACCACTAATGGTCTACATGACCTTATGAGGAAACACAAATAACATCATCCAAGATCAACCAAATGCCAAAAAGGCACAACAAAACAAAAACTCACTTCCAAAAGCTCTTGATTACCTAGGTGCTCTTGCACCATTCTCCCCCTCATAGCCCAAAAAACTAAGGAGAGGAAGGAGTGACCAATGTCAGGTCAATTCCAAGTTTACTAAAGTAATCTTCCTGTACCCAAGTGGCTTCTAATTCAGGCTTGTTCTTCCACTGGATAAGGTGCTCCATGTACACCTTATGTCTTGTAGCTTTCTGCACTCTTGACTGCAAAATCTTCTCTGCTTGAAGCTTTTCTTGTTGAGGAAGGTTCATATTACTGATGTCCTTGAACATTTCCTTTCTATTCTGATCCTCTTCATTGACTGATCCCTTGTACTTGATTAAATCAGCAGCATTGAAAATTGGAGAGATGCCCAAATCTGATGGTAATTTCACCTTATATGCATTCTTGCCATATTTGGCCAACACCTTGCATGGACCCACTATTTTCATCTGTAACTTGGTTTCCATGCCCTTCTACAATCTATATTTGTTGAGATGGACCATAACATAGTCCCCAACTGTAAATTTTACATCTTTCCTTGACAAATCAACATTCTCCTTCAACTTTTGAGTTGCTAATGTAACTATTTTCTTAACCTGCTCATGAATCTTCTTCATGGTCTGAGTGAAGTCTTCTGCATGTCCACTCCTATTCTCCATTGATCCAAGGTTTCTGAGTTCACAAATGCCTCTTGGGTGCATCCCATATACCACTTCAAATGGACTTTTCCCTATAGTTCTATTTACATTGTCATTATAGGCATATTCAACTTGGGAAATCACCATATCCCATGTCTATTCATATTCTTTTGTCAAGCACCTTAAAAGATTACCTAGCACTTTGTTAACCACCTCTGTTTGACCATTGGTCTGAGGATGGTAAGCTAATCAAAATGATAGATTTGTACCCAATCTGCTCCATAGAGTCTTCCAAAAGTGACTCATGAACTTTACATCTCTGTCAGAAACAATGCTTAGAGGCAAGCCATGGATCCTAACAACCTCCTTGAAGAAAAGATGAGCTATGTAGCTTGCATCATGAGTAGTTTTACAAGGAATGAAGTGACTCATCTTGCTAAATCTGTCCACTACTACATACACACTATCAAAACCAGTCTTGGTCTTAGGAAGACCTACCACAAAATCCATGCTCACACACTCCCATGGTCTGTTAGGAATAGGCAAGGGTTGATACAAACTAGCATTGCTAGCTTCTCCCTTAGCTTTCATGCATACAACACACCGTTCCACATATTTTTTAACATCTCTTGCTAAATTAGGCCAGTAATAGAACCTTTGAACTAGCTCTAAAGTCTCATTAATACCAAAATTCCCACTAAGATTTCCATTATGCTTTTCTTGAATCAGATTTTCCCTCATTGACCCTCTTGGAACACATAACTAATTACCCTTAAATAATAGTCCATTTTGCAGTGTATACTCAGCATATTGACTATGAAAATGATTCTAAAAATCAGAGCATACCATGTAGGCTTCTGAGAAGTCTTCATCCTCACCATAGAGTTCTTTGAAATTCTCTAATCCAATGCTCTTCAGCTGTATTTCCTATACTGTCAACAACCTTCTGCTTAATGCATTTGTAACCTTATTCATTTGTCCCTTTTTGTGCTTGATAGTGAATGTGAAAGATTGGATGTATTCCATCCATTTCAAATGTCTATTAATCAGCTTCTCTTGGGTGTTGATGTAACTAAGTGCCTAGTTATTAGTGAAGACCACAAACTCTTTGGGTAACAAATAATGCCTCCACTTCCTAAGGGATTGCACTAAAGTATATAATTATAGATCATAGGTAGAGAATTTTTTCTTGGCTTCATTGAGCTTTTCACTAAAGAAGGCTACAAGCCTACCTTCTTGACTAAGTACTCCTCCTACTACTACTCCACTTGCATCACACTCAACTATGAACAACTTGTCAAAACTAGGCAATAACAAAATTGGTTGAGTTGCCACTTCTTGTTTTAGTTTTTCAAACCCTTTATCAGCCTCTTGAGTTCATTTAAACCTTTTTTTTAGACCACCTTTTATTGTATCTAGGACTGATGCACATATACCACTAAAATTCCTTATGAACTTTCAATAAAATTGAGCTAAACCATGAAAACTCCTTACCTCTATTGCTGTGGTTGGTGTAGGCCAGTTTAGGATGCCTTCCACCTTGCTTGGTTCCATTTTCAACATTCCTTGGGATACTACAAAGCCTAAATACAGAAGTTCTTGCTTGAAGAACTCACACTTCTCAAGGTTAATTGCCAATTTCTCTTCTTGCAACCTTCTTGCAACCTTTTAAGAACCATCTCCACATGCTTCAAATGTTCTTCTACTGTCTTACTGAAAATCAGTATGTCGTCAAGATAGACTACTACAAAGATCCCTGTGAAATACTTAGGCACCTCATTCATTAGTCTCATGAACATTCTAGGGGTATTTGAGAGGCCAAATGGCATCACTTTCCACTCATATAATCCATCATTTGTCTTAAAAGTTGTCTTCCATTCATCCCCTTCCTTAATTCTTATTTGATGGTAGCCACTCGTGAGGTCCAACTTAGTGAAATACTGTGCTCCTCCAAGACAATCCATTAAATCTTCAATTCTAGGTATTGGGAACCTATACCTAATGGTGATCCTATTAATTGCTCTAAAATCAGTACAAAGTCTCCACTTACCTCCTTTCTTCATTGCTAAGATCACCGGGATTGCACATGGGCTGATGCTCTTTTGAATCAGACCTTGACTCAACAATTCTTCCACTTGCCTAGCCACCTCTAGGTTCTACTCAGGTGTAAGCTTGTATGCTAATTTGTTAGGCAATGAGGCTCCAGGTATGAAGTCAATTTGATGACTTATTGCTCTCTTTGGTGGTAGAGTTGCAGGTGTTCCATCACTCACTATACCCTTGTATCTATCAAGCAATTTTTTGACTGCTTTTGGTAAGACTATCCTTTCAGCCTTTTCTTCCTCTTTGGACTGCATCATGATCACATATCCTTCATTCCCTTGGTGTAGGTCCTGAAGGAACTCCTTGCCACTGCTCAACATGATGTTAGGTACCTTTGACTATCCATCATCCTCCTCTGTCAATGACTATAGCTTGAAGATTCTTCCATCCTTCTTAAATGAGATGGTGTTCTCTTTCCCATCATAAATGGCACTTTTTTCATATTTCCATAGTCTACCTAGTAATAGATGGCATGCATCCATGGGTAATACATCACAAACCAGCTTGTCTTTATAGCCTCCAATTGAAAATTGTACTGTTACTTGTTCATTCACCAAAACACTCTGCCCTTTATTCAGCCATGTGACCTTGTAGGGGTTATTGTGTGGTACCTTCTCCAATTGTAGCTTTGTTACTGCCTCCTTTGAGATTATATTATCTGTTGAACCAGAATCTACAATGACTTTGCACACTTTTCCAAGTATCTTACACCTTACTCTGAAAAGAGATCTTCTTTGCTTAGGTTCCTCCTTCATTGGTTGTCTGATCAACACTCTGTTAAACATCAGAATCTCTCCAATTTCAAATTCTATATGACTGATCTTAGTTTCCTTAGGACTAATGGTGTCCTCTTGTGCATAAGCCACTCGTTTCTCATTCCTAGAAGAGGATGCTTTCTTTGGGCACCTATAAGTAGGGTGACCTAGTTTGTTACAATGATAACACTTCATGTTTGGAAAGTAAGAATTACTCCTACCTGCTCCTCTTCCTCTATTTGAACCCCCTTAAGGTCCTCTTCCTCTGTTAAATCCTCCTCTTAGAGATGTTTCACCTCCATGCTCAGTGAGCTTAGATTCTCCTTGGTTCCTTTCATCATTACCTGTACCTTGGTAACCACCACGCTATCCTCTTTGATCTCTGCCTTTTCCTCTACCCTTAGAAGACTGATCAAGCTTTGTTTTATTCCTTTCCTCAATCTTTATAGCCAGCTAATAACATTGGTGGACTGTCTTGGGACTTAGTAAATCCATCTCTTCTTCAATGTTCCACTTCAAGCCATTAAGGTACCTAGCCACTTTTAGGCTCTCATCCTCTGCCACATTTTATCTCAAACAAAGCTTCTGAAACTCTTCAGTATAGGTGTTGACATCTTGTTCTTCTGCCTTAGACTTTGCCTCTTCTTGTGCAACTGAATCTCATAGTCATCTAGCATGTAGGCTTCCTTTACCTTAGCAACTATTCCTTTCCAAGTTGATATGGGTTGTTTTCCTTCTTTTTCCCTCTTAGTCTGAATAAACTTCCACCATGTCAAAGTTGATCCTCTCAACCTTGATTTACCAACCTTCGCCTTCTATGCTTCAGTGAATCTATCACATTCAAAGTGATTCTCCATGTCATCTATCCAATCCATGACCAAATCAGGCTCCATCTCTCCATTGAATAGTGGTATACCCTCAATTCCTTTTCCACTCAGGGCTTTCAGTGCCTTCAAGAAAGGCTCCTCCTCCAAAATAGGGTTAGGTTCAGGGACTTTGTCTTCCTTTGCAACCTCTTCTTCCTTTGGTACCATTCCTTCCAACCTTGCATTGTTCAATGCTTTCTCAAGTTGCTCTATTCTTTCTTTTAAGGACTTGTTGTCCTCTTCCTGTTCTTCAACCCTCTTGGCTAATTGTGCATTTGTCACCATGGCAGGAGTTTCATTTGACTCAACTTCTAACATATAAACTGCTTTCCCTAATCTTTTGTTGCTCTGATAGGGATAGGGTTGGATTGAGACAATCATTGCCTCAATGCTCCAGGTCTCACCTTGATGAATCCCCTTGGTGTCACTCTCCACCACTCAACCTATAGGTCCTTTACTATCTAGGATCCCCTAGTTTTTATTGCCAACCCTGCTATCATTCCTAGTTTGCAACTACCAAGCCAATTCTTGGTGCTATGACTCCATTCTTCTTTAGCCTTTTATGTATCCAAAAGACTAATCCTCCATCAATACCTAAATTGATCTTGTAGGGGTGAGAGAATTCTTTCCAAAGCTCAAAAAATAGTCTACTAGGGTTCCTGAAACCTCACTTAGACTCCATCTTACCAACGCTTGGATGAAGCCTATTCCATAGGTTTAGAAGGCTAGTAGCCCTTGAGCAAATTAGGCCTCCAATTTTAAGAAAATTGAGGATTACTCACAAATTTCTAAAATAACCACTTAAACTCTCTTCAAGACTATTGATTCAATTGATCACCACCTTAATATTTTAACATTCTAAATCCCTAACTGTCCGTACAGTGCTTAGTCTTGAAAATGGACAACAAACTAGGGTTTCAAAGCTTTTAAAAGTTGTTTTAAGTCTGTCAAAAAAATATCCTAGAAAATGGATTGGAAAAGCCTCTCCTTGATCACCTTGCATAGTTAGGACCCTTTCCTAAATCCTCAAAAAATAATATTTCAAAAAACTTCTTTCCCCTACAAATAATCCCTACTATCTTGTAGCCTTTCCTAGCCAGGCTTTCACTATCTCGCCTAGGGTGAGGCTTTTCTCTTAACTCCTACAACAAAAAACAAACTAAATCCTACCATATTTAGAAGCATGGAGTTAGGTCACATTTCCCAAAATTCTATACAAATTGTACAGTGGGAAGGTGCTCTAAGCCTCCATCTTTTCAACACCGCTTGATTCACGCCAGAAAACATAGAATATCAAAGTATTTACAAATGCAAGTTAAAAACACACTACAAAATAAAAAAGAAAGGCTTCCCAAGATTTTATAAGCCTCACATTACATACTACACAGTAAAATAACATAATCATGCCATTAAAGATCGGTTTCAACACAAAAATACAGGAAAACTATCTTTTCAATGTTGTTTTCTTCAATTTCTGAAAACACAGTCTGTACAAAAACTTTCTATCCTTGCACAAATGTCGAGACCACCTTTAAATATTCCTCCCAAATAGTTAAGCTTCTTGGTTTGAGGCTTATATGACCTAAAAATGCATTTTTGTAAAACCCAATGTGTTTTCAAGCGCTTAGGCAATTTTTACAATTTAGCCAAAATGAAGAGTTAAAACTACTTAACTCTTGTTAACCTCCTTCCAACTAATCAAAACCATCCCTAGGTCACCACTAATGGTCTACATGACCTTATGAGGAAACACAAATAACATCATGTAGATCAACCAAATGCCAAAAAGGCATAACAAAACAAAAACTCACTTCCAAAAGCTCCTTATTACCTAGGTGCTCTTGCACCAGTTTGGTCCCGAAGTATGAGTATGAGATAATTTTTCTAGTAAATAAGGATCATTGTTTCATAAAATTATTAGAAATTAGAACATCATGGATTCCTGATTTGTCTAATGAGATTGAACATGAATTTGTGTAAATTTATATAAACATCGTGAACCCAATTTTAAACTTGCACGGAAGAAACAAACAATCACACTAATAGATCAAAATGCAAGATTAAAACAAGAGTTCCCTATAAAATCCATCTGCATTGTTAGAAAATAAGGAAAAGGATGATATAATTGAGCAAATACAAACACAAACAACTATCCCTATTCTAAAACAAGACAAACACTTGATCTTATGGGGGGATTGGTGCTATTTTGATATGGAAAATAGGTCTTTCCCAACCCTTTTAGATAAGCTAATGATAATGATGGACAAGATCATTTCTCAAATGAAGAGAGTGACCTTGCATGAGTGATTGTGGAGATGATTTGTGGAGTTGTGAACAAGATCAGTTCTCAAACCAAGAGAGTAACCTTGCATAAAAGTTGTGGCTAGATGAATGAGGATTAAGGCCTTCTTTTATAGATTTTCTTGATGAGAGATTGTCCAAATGGGTGAATGTGGGACTAAAGATCCACCAATGAGAAGAGGACACTTGTCAAGTGGTGATAGGTCAATGGATGTGCAAGATTTGGGAAGTGTGCCCATGAGAGGGAATTTCAAATTCAAATCTATGCAATAAATTTTGAGAGGGGGACAAGAAAATGAGCAATAAATGCAATGTTGGAGGGACAAATCAACTTGTCATGTTTTTCAAATTTGAGGGCCATGTTGAGTGAAAATGATGGTTTTAATAAATCAATAAATTGATCTATTTGTGCAAGTGGCTAAATCTAGAGAATGCAAGTGGGTGGGTTAGGCTAGGCTAATTAGGATTAGGTTAGCTTAATGATGATTAGGTGAGTTTGAATTTTAGGACTTGGATATTTGATTTATTTAAATCAGAAAATGATGTAATATGATTTGGGATTTGATTAAATGGCCATTTGATTTATTAAAAGGTTGATGATAATGTTTATTTGATTTTAAATAAATGACCTTAGGAGATGAGATTACCTAATGAATGCATGGAAGGTGAACTTGATTAATTGATGAATGGACCTAATGTGAAATCTAGTTTAGTTAATGAATGAACTTGATTGAATGCACAATGTTAATTTTGCATGTCTACAAACATTATATTGTCAAAACATAAAGATCCCAAATAAAAAATATTTGGCACATATAGAGAAATCATGGATGATTTACCAAAAGGAGATAGAGGAAGCTAGCAAAAATAAATTTCAAAAGGTGCTTAAGGAGATGGATCATCTATGGTATTCAAAGATAAAAGATAAATACATGAAATTCACAAGATATTTGATGCTTCTTCAAAGGATATATCATATCTATTTCTCTACAAATGTTTCCATTTCCAAATCACCTATTGTGAAATCCAATCAAGGTCTAAGAAGATCCAATAAATTCTCTCCTACTATTGCATCTACTCCACAACTATCTGAGTCTACACAAACAACTAGTAGTAAAAGAACAAAATCATCTATAACCTTTCCAAAAAAAAGGCCACTAAGGTTGGGCATGCTAGGCCCAAATGAAAGGAAAAGAGTAAAAAGACAAATGAGAAATAATCATATGATGTTGAAAAAATTGAAGATAGTCCTTTGCAAAATAAGGGAAGAATATCATAGGGGAGAATACTGAGCAAAACATTCCAGTTACTTGTGGACCTCTTGATTTTGGTGCCATATTCAATGGAATAGTTGAATACTATTTTTTGGATAGCACAATGGAGTTGCAAATGCAATTCCCATATTAGAGGAAAAAAAGGCAATTTAAAATATTGTTATTGAATATATGCTCAAGCAAAGTGTTCCCTTTAGTAACATTGTTGAAAAAAGCTCCTCATAGCATTATTGAGGCTCTAAGATAATGAAGAGAAGAATATATTCAAGGATGAAGAGGAACTGAATCAAAAGGTAGTTGAAAACTATAGGATCTTAGTCCCTTAGGAAGAAAAATATAGGATTTTCTAGAGACAAGTCAAGGAGCTCTACACAAAAAGGAGAATATATCTATTGATGACCCTAGATGAAAATATCACAAATAAGATCTAGAATGAAACTAAGGAGATAACAAAGAAAATCATCAATCATCTACAAAGTGAATTTGATCCACAAGTGCCTAATTCAAAAATAACAAATGATAAAAAAACATATAGTAAACAAGAAGTTTAAGTACCCTCTAGATTGCAAGAAGGAAAAGGTGTCTCCAATATGCAGAAAGTGAAAAAACTCTCCAATATGGAGATACAGAAATAAGAATAGAAATAGTATAAAGAAAAGAAAACCAAGCTCCTTGAAGAAATCAGAATGGTTGAGATAAATTTTGAGGATCAAGTTCCTTTAGATGGCATTATTCTATAGGATATACTTGATAAGTTTACCCAAGACATTTTTATCTATTAGCTTTTTAGAGAAATGTGACTAATGGTGATGTAAAAGAAAATGAGGAGAGTGCTCCACTAATGAATATTGGTTCACAAGGTATGAAAAGTAAAAGTGAAGCTAGTGTCCCTCCTCAAAAATATAATGTTGCTCCTTCAGAAAATTAAGGAATAATGAATAGAGAAGAGAAAATAATCTTGATATTATTCATGATACAAAAGAGAAGGTAGCTAAGAAGCAATATTATTATGTGGGTAAAGGTCAAATTTTTTTATCTTCAGATTTGTTTAAGGACCCATTATCTTTGCAAATGTAGTTCCAACCTATGGTAACACCTCATTTTCTACAAATCCCCACACATGAAGGTCAAGCAGATCTTTCAAATATTTCTCCCCTTCAAAAATTATAGCTTGGTGCTATCTTGCATACTTTAGCATGAAAATAAATTATGCACGAATAGTTACAGAAGACTTAAATATTATATGATGCGATAAATATAATTCAAGAAGGTTTACTAAAGGTAAACATAGACTCTTCTTTTCCTCTAGAACATAAATTGAAGCTTTTAATGGATTATTTTAAGGATCAATCTTTACACATTGATTAGAATGCAGAGCAAGAGGATTTGAAAAAGGTAACTGATAAAATATTGAATAAGGCATCTAACCAATATTCTAATGTATATAATAAATTGTAGGAGAATATATAAATGTTTAAGAAGTGTGTTGATGAAGTCACTACACTTTATATTTTGTTTGAATTGGTCAATTTAAACCAAGAGCATCAAGGATAAGAATGAATCCATAGAGTCAAAGATCACTCAAATTTCCAAGTTGTATGATGTATCTAAAGATAAGGATGGATACATTAGAGCTCAATTAGAATTTTTTCATGTGTAGATGTCTCTGCTTCAAGGATCAATTACATCAACTAAAGAAAAAGTTTTGTCAATTGAGGGAAGTAGTCATCTTAAGACTGGCTTCACTATTTAAGATGCTTTTACGAGAAAAAGAGACTATTTTGTATTAGTAAAATAAAATTGGGTTCCAACTTTGACATACCTTAAGGTAATATATAAGAACACTCTACCTTCTAAGTCAGTGGAAAAAGTATAGATAAATTTTTTTTGGCTGTATATAGTTTTTTGGATGTTTTCAATTTCTTTTAGTTATTATTGAAAATAAATAGCATAATTTTTGGGGAATCTCTATCTCGTGGGGAGATATATATAGTTAGGGCAGCTCATATAGTTATGTGGGTATTATAAATATAAGTTATAATGCCCTTTACCCTTGATGTCAAAGAGGGAGAGATGCATATGTTTGAGATTAATGGAAATAGGTGTTATCATTGATGTCGACTCAATATAAGTTGTCATTGATGTCAAATCTGTATGTTGAAGTGTGTGCATACTTGAAAGATTGTTAGTATGAAGAGTAAATTGCAACAGTGTAGTATGAGGTTGGAATAGTATTCAATTTATGTCTAATTATGTTGTGGATGTTGGTACACAAGTCTAGATATGATTACAATATGCCTACTTTTATATCTCTCCTATTTGGTGTATTGCACATTAAGCTAAGTTGAAGAATTCTATGAAAGAATTTATAGTGTTTATTCTAAGGAAGAATTATAGTATTTTGGTGTGCATACCCCCATAGTCTAATATGTTATCTTATGGTTCAAGAGATAATATGGTTGATATGTGAAGGTTTTATATCTAAGGTCTTAATTAATCATGCCTTCTATAGTGAAGAAATTTATAGGTAACAGTGTTTTAATTTATGCTTTGGTAGTATAAAGTGTTGACGAAGGACTATTTAGATGCTCCACATTCCTCTAGTGAGATATATGTGACCATGCAAACTTGGGGACATGTTAAAAAAGGTATATTATTTCTTCCTTGCATGTCTCATGGGTTTTGGTGGTCCACAAGATTAGTTTTCAAATGACAATCTACTACAATTTGTTTAGAATGTTTTGTTCTTATGTATTCAATAGGTTTCCTTAGATGCACAAAATTATGATGATTAGAAACTTTGGGAAATGGATGAAGAGATATTGTGCGTGGACTATGATCCTTTCATCTTGCTCAAAATGATAGCTTCGATTCTCTGCCAAGAATGGTTTAAGGTTGATCAGATGATAGTTTTGATGGTGTTGTCATTATTTGGGTGGATAGACTTGGTTTATCAATGGTTGATCTTGATTGATTAATTTTTTTTTTGAGGATGTATTATGATGTGTTTGAGTCTTGTAATTCCATGTGATAATCTATAATTATTTTTCATGCAGTATTATACTTGTTTATATTTGACCTATGTGATGCCATACATTTCTTCTAAAATGTTATCTTGAAGATGACCTAATTAATATTTTAATTTTTTTTAGAGGATATACATAGAAGATCAAACTCCTTTGTAATTTTTTTAATGTTAGAGATTGTGATTGAGCAATATGTTGAAAATGAAGTGTGCTAAGTTAGTGTGAAGGGTTAATTATGTAAAAAGGGGACTGCAACATCATCATAAGTTGTATGCCTAATTCATATTCATATTTTTATTATATATTTTATGTATTTTTTCTCTGAGATAGTGAGTTTCATCAGGTCCTTTGTATCTTTCCCTAAGGCTATACAACTTAGTTTGCAATTTCATAGGTAGTAATCATTAAACAACATTGTAATTCTTGTTAGTAGTGAGCTACATATATTGTGAATTAATCTTCATTGTAGTACCCCTCCATTTTGCTTATGTTTTCTGACAATATGTTTCACTTTCATAGACCCTGATACTTTGTTTTGATGTATTTAGTTGCTGACAGTAGAGTGATGGTGGATTTATTTTATGATGTGATGATACACTAGTTAGTGGTGATTATTTCTGACATGCTTTATGTTAGCATAGATGTTTACGTGAGATGTTATTGCTATATATGTTTGTGGTAGATTAATTGATATTTATTTTGCCAGTTCGATGTGATATTGTATTTGTGAGGAGAACGAAGTTGCATCACTTGCTTGCGAGTGCCCTATGATTTCTATGATTATCTCTTCATGGTGTGTTTGAATCATTGATTATATACATGTATGTTATATGTCTAATTGTAGGATTGCAAGTACTTGACACCGACTCCACCTGGTTTCATAGGTCTGAGTGTGTCTAGACTCAACGGTAATGTTTATTGGGAGATAGTAATGAGGTTTTTCCTAGCCTAGCCTCAAACCTAGTCACAGTATGTCATCACTTTAGGTCTAGTATGTTTGGTTGTCACATCTTTGTTTGTCTTGTTATTTGTTATGTAGGGTTTATTTTGTGAGTTTAATGTTAGATTAATGTTCTTTATAATTTAGTGCTTATTTAAATTAATTTTAAATATTGTAGATTAAAGCTTCATATTTTATTTAATTAATTAAATTAGTTTATTGGTAAAATAATTTAATCATTGTGATTAAAGTTATTTTGTTAAATAAATAAATTAATTGATTAAATTACTTTTATTGAGAGAATAGATAAAATATTGTTTAAATGCTTTTGTGTGAATTGAAATTTTAAATATGTATAAAAAAAAGAAATTAGTTTTTGAAATTTTAAATTCAATAAAATAGAATAATTCTTGATAATTGTTAAAAGAAAATATCCATGAGTTTGTTAGAAGATATTTTATTGATTTTTCATGTGTGTTAGTAAAATTGAATGCAAATTCTTGTTGGGGATTTTTTTTGAGAGAATATTGCTAGAATTGGTAAAGGCAAGAAGGCACTTCACAGAAAAGAGAAAGAAACAGAGAATTGCTGGAAAAAATTGTTAGTTTATTTTTGGGGTTTTCATTTTAAAAGTTCAGGAAGAAGATCTTGGGATTATTTCTAGTTTGGTAATTTGAATTTTTCTGGAAGTGGAGGTTTGGAAAGGGTCTTGGAAGTTGCACTCAACAAGCAAAGCTTTTCTTAAACTTTCAATTCTTCAAGCTACAAGAATACAAGTTCTTTTCTATTTACTTAGTTTTATTGTTGATTTGAAAGATTGCCTATATAAAGAATTAATTTTGTAGAAGTTTTGTTAGATTTGTAGAATAAAAGATTTCCTGAAACTTCTGTTCTTCTCGATAAATTTTTATTGAAAATATTTCTGTAGAAAATTTGTTACCTCTCTATGTAAATTTTGAAACAAAACTTTACAGTAAAATCATAGAGCAACACAGAGGGTTATTGTTAAACAATAGAAAATTCTCAAAATGACATAGAAGAAAATCATAGTAGATTTGTAAGGGAAACTCACTTTATAATTTGAGGAAATAGAAACCTTTGTGGTAATTTTTTTTAAGTATTTCTTGTAGAAAATATTTTGAGGATTTGGAATGAAAATGGAACCCTCTATTATAGAAATTACTAATTTATGATAAAATTGTTAAAATGGTAGATTTCTCAATTTCCTATAGAAACCCCCTCTAAAAATGATTATCTGATTATAATATTTTATTTATTGATTAAATTGTATATATATTTACATATATATATGTATATTAATAATATATATACAGATACATATACAAATATACACATGTATTTTTATTGAGAAACTGTTTTGTGGAATTTAATATTCTATAATTTGTAAATTCGTACACGAATTTCAAGAAAAATTTGAAGGAATTTTTACACAAGAAATTTAGGGTATTAAGTTATTTTTTGTTAGTTATATTATTGGGAAGGGAAGGGCTATGGCTGAGCCCACAATCGCCGCCCCTAAGGGAGGTGACAATGGGAGTAGCCCAATGCTAGCCCACCCACACAGGCCGACGCCCATGAAAGGAGCTGGTGACTGTGTATAAACCACAGTCTGCCCCAATTTATTTTCACCATTTTATTTATTAATTCAATTTGCTTTATTGAATATAGATTTCAAAATATTAAATTTAAATTATAAATACATTATATAAATATAGAAATATATATATGTAAATATATATATATATTAATTTGTATATATTTATATATATATATGTATGTATGTATATATATATGTATGTATATATATACATATATAGTTTCAGGAAAATGATTAGATATTTAAATAAGTTTTTTTTAATAGATGCTTGTAAATGCATAAAATTAACTATTTTCCAACAATGCAATCGAAAAGAGAAAATTGATATATATTTTTATATGAAATTGAGAAAATCATAATTAGACTAATTGTTTGAATTTCTTATTATAATATTATTTGAGAAAATAATTTTTAACAAGTTGAATTAAATTGCATGTTTAATATAACTAGTTTGTTTGGATTTAAGAAATTTGAATGTAGAATATTTATTTGTCTAAAATGTGTTTAAGTTATATTTCTCATTTGCACGTTGTATTGGAAAAATTGGTTATATGGGATTATAAGACTTCCAGATACTGTTTCTTTGAAAGGAATTGTTTTCCTTTTATGACGGTTCTATATTTTGAACATGGTAGGGTAGTGCACATAATTTGATTTAGTTTAGACACCTAGTTTTTCTGAACAAGTTGTGATGTCTGTTGTTATATGTTTGGTACTTGATGTTGGTTTATGTGCACCTTGTCTACCTTTAGTTAGTGGAATTATTTTACTTGTGTTATTATTAGGGGAGTTGCTCTTTATGAGGGTCAGCACACAAAGTGGTTCCTAGGTAACTCATGTAGAGTTAGTTAATCAGTGAAAACTAAATCAACACATTAGGTAGTCAAAAACCTTTAAGTAGATTAAATAAGCCTCACTCATGGACTCAAGGGCTAGTTCAGACTTGAAGATGAGTTGAGAAGGCTTCGAATGGAAAATTTATATCTAGCCATTATGAAAGATAATTTATTCTGTAATAAATTGCATGTGGGGCCGAGTTTCATAAGAGGTTACCAGGGTAACCCAAGATGGGGGCTAGAACATAGGAAGATTCACCTGGGTAACCTATGCAACATTGTGATGACACTCCACCTATGATAACAATATCCTTGCGAACCTAGTGTTTTAGATCCTTCAATTCTGGAAGCAATGTAACCATTAAGTTAAGTTTGTACTTATATAGTTTTATCTATGGTTTTTCTTGTGTCTAAGGTTTGTAGGTTATGTCTTGGGAAACTTTTTAGTATCTCCTAGCACGGGGGGTGGGCCTACGGGTACCACTTGGTTGGGTGGAACATGCACCTTACTCCATTGGGTCCCTAGTTCTTGTTCATGGCAACGAGTAGTTCTTGGATGGAGAGCTCAAATGTGAAAATGTACTTTCTCATATTTATCATTTGTATTAGTGGAAACCTTACTTATGTATCACTCCTCAATTGTAATCAGGGAGAACTTATGTAACATGTAATTATACACTTTTCTATTACCTACCTCATTTGGAAATGAGTATTGTAAATTTTATTATAATTGCAATGTAAGAAAGAATCATTTTGTACATTATACCTTCATTGATGTAATAATTTATTTGTTAATGAATGTATGCTCTTAAGTTTATGAGAATTAAATACATGCTATGTTTGTTACTTATGTTAATTATGGGACTTACATGTAGTGTGTCGTCGCATATCTTAGGGAATGTTTGTATTAGTGAAGTTCATGTTTACACTTTAAAAAAAAAAAAAATATTACACTTTCATAGTCATTGCAACATTCTTTAGGTTACGAGATGGGGTATTACACTCATGATGTATTTTACCTCATTGCATTTTTGACATAAAAATCTTGGTGTCCTCATGTGGTGCATGATTTCATTTCTACTCTTCCTTTAGTTTATGTCATGATATGTTTAATATATAAATAGGAATGATTAATTTTTAATATATGTGGATTCACCCCCTCTTAGCACTACATTTTGTTCAACATAGAGGTGTCTCATCAAATGATAACAATTGTCTCAACCGAATGAGGCGAGAAAAAGCTCTACAAGTCCTCTAAGTTATCTTAACTGTATTATACAAAGTAGGCTAAAATATAACTAGTTTAGTAATACCTCTTTTCACACTAACACCCCCCTTAAGTGATACTTAGGGAGTAAGCTTAAAACTAAAAAAAAATCCCAAAAATAATGCCTTGTAAGCTACTCATTTACAATGGAATCTCTCACAAATTGAGAAAAAGGAGAAAATATAGTGGAAAAAATTCCTTTCGAAAAAAGAGAAAGAGAAGCAATTCAGACCTTCTAAAATATTTCATGTGATGATACAAACATGATGATGAATAACTCTTGAAGCATGTAGAAGTTGTAAACTCTATTGAAGATGGACTAGTGTTTTCTTGAATCAACAAATCTTCAAGAAATGTAGATCAAGATAAGAGATACAAAATGTGACATTAGTGAACATTGGAACACTACTCAATGATGTACAAAAATTCAATCAACTCTTTGAAGTTGAAAATATAGATAGTACTATGACTAGGAGTACTAGAATCTCAAAAAATAATCCACTAAAATAATCCCCATATGAGAGACAAAGATAGAAGGTTCATGAGGCCTCCCAAAAAGAATATTCATTCAATTCTTCATTGAAATAAGTATTAGCATAACATATCATATTCCCCCCTTAATGCTAAGAGAATATAAGAAGAACCATCAAAATCAAGATTCTACAAGGAATGTAGAGATGTACAAGAAACTAAGAAAGGGTGTGTTCCAAGGAACACTCACATGATGTGAAAATAGAAACAATCCATGTTGTGATAGCATAACCTCATTACACTTTATAATTTACTGTAAGTATAAAATTTCTCAAATTCCCTTCCTAAGGAACACACATTTAGTATTTGTGACACTTTATGTGAGTGCATTTACATACTTATTTGTTGTTACAAGTTCTACAAAATTTATGACATGAGGCATATTAAGAAGACATGTGCCTTACAAGCCTAAAAAAATTACAAAAGGTTAAAAATGAAACCCCCATTAAAATGACCCCCCACCTTTGCCATATTTATTACAAAAAAAATATTGATTCCTCTTTTACAAATTTTTAATTAACAAAAAAAATTGTCCCCCCCTATCACTTTTGCTTTTTCAAATTCATTGAGAAAGAAAAAATAGACTTCTCTTTTGTAAATTTTAAAAGGAAAAAAGCCACCTGTATACAACACATGTTTATTATGGAAAAATTCTCCTCCCCATTTCAAATATTAGCAACTAGTAACAAAAGTAAATGTAATGATTTATTTAAACCACTATTATAAGAAGTTTTTGGCTATCAACATGAGAGAGAAATTAAAAAATAAATCAAAAAAGCCACATGCCATATGAAAGAAAATACAATCCTATTTTTCTTCACCTAATGGCATGGTGATTTGGAATTCCTTTGAAGGATTTTGGAAAATATTTTGAGAGTAGGACATTGCATATGACATAACCTCATACATTAGAGACTGAGTCAAATGAAATTATGGAGACATGAGACTATTGCATGGATTAGAGGCTTGTGTTAGAGTTTTGAAAGGTAGGCTTCTATTACAAACTAGCCAAATGAGATTATAATGTGATGGCTAGAAAAAATTTGGAAATTTTTATTTTCCACTATCAAATAAACTTGAATAAGACACCAAAAGAGAATTCCTTTAATATAACTATGGGATGGATTCTTTAAGAGTAGGTAATAATGAAAAATTCAAATATCCTCTCATCCATATTTTTTTCTACAAAATGTTATACTCTTGATGAGTTGCCACATGTGATATTGGAGAAATATTGCATGAAGAAGCTCCTTATGGGTGATTTTTAGGTTGTGATATTGGATTGGAATTCTATCTAAAAATCATATAGATGAAGTCAGATGGTGGTAGAACTTGTTGAAAATGGTCACTAATTACAGCAGTTCAATGTTAGATGCTAGGGATATGAGAATGCATCTCTTTATAGCTTCAAGTGGGCTTGATGTTTCCATGAACCAGTTTGAATAAATAACCTAAGGATATTTTGCGTTTATTTTTACAAATATAAAAATTACTATGTTACACAACTATTGTGGCACTTCTTTGTGTCATTCCCAAAATGCTCATGTTGATTAATCGACGAGTCCTCTATTAATTAAGGATTTTATTATTGTGCATGGAGCTAGTGGAGGGCACTAAGGATTGAAGAGAGGTGATACAATGGTGAGCCCTATATTTGTAGGTATGGATAGATGTGTGAATAATATGTTTTAGTCTTTGAAGGCATGTGGATCTTTCCAAAAATAGAAATAGCTTTGAATTCCAAAAAATGCCATGAAACCTCAGATTCTTGTAATAACCAATGAAATATGCCAAAAAAATTGTTGAATGAACAAGAAAAATGAGAGGGGGGGTGAATCAGTTGTATCAAATTAAAACATTAAAATCCTCAATAGTACACAAATCCATATGCATTCATTTATCCCTTAATATGTTATAATGTTTAAACATGAAAAGAAGTTAACCAAAACAAAAACAGCCTAAACCATACACAAGAGAACACCAGATTTACATAGAAAAATATAGAAGGGAAAAATCATGGTGAGGATTAGCTAAAAATATAAATAATTGAAAAACTAGTAGAAAGGGGATCACTACCGAAATAGGATGCACTATCCAAAAAGGCTAACAACCCAATCTAATTTCTAGCATAGAAAAAAGGAAAGAATATAGAATGTTACATAAAGAACACAATCTCAATGCAACAAAATTTCCATGACAACGGCTCCAAAATCACTAGTAGTCTTCAAGAGATCAAGATACCCCAACTCATTGCATTAAACAATATTTCATTATAGCTTGCATTCGATTTCACAATTCTACACTTAATTTCACATCACAATACTCAACTCTATTCCAAAATTCATCTTAAATCAATTCACCTTAAATTTATACCATCCACAACTTGAAGAACATCTTTAAGTCATATACACTCACCTTACACTTTACAAAATCAAAATAGGTTAGCACTAAGCATTCCTGTAGTGGATAGGAACAAAAGTGTACAAATACAAAACTTAACTAGGATCCAAATCAACTCTTACATGCCACACTATGGCTTCATTAATGCTTGAACTTTTTTGAATGTAGTGTAAACTCCAAGTTGATCATTACCTATGTAAAACCATTAATATTTATATTAAAAGCTTCTTCAAATACAAATATGGCTTACAAACCACATACCATGTTTCAACATGATCTATAATATTCCTCTAACAACCTGAAATCCATCAAACTCATTCGCAACAATTTGCACCTTCAGAATGTACACATCTTGTACACTCAAACTAAACAACCACACACTGCAACTCTAAAATCCATCTTCTGGATGAAAAAATAGTGTATCCTCTTGATGCATTCAAGAGATAAAAACCATCAACATACCTTCAAAATTGCAATACCTAGAGAGAAACTAAAGAGAAACATTGAGCAAAAACATTTCTCCCAAACACTTCTATAAGAAACACTGCTAAACTAGTTCACACAATGGTGATCATAACTCCTTTGACCATCACTTCAAAAGCTAAAATCATGGATATAGACTTTGAACACCACTAACCAACATATCCAAAAAACACAAGCAGATCTTCAACCCAAAAGAAATCCAAAGCAAAAGCAAAAAATCTATACAAATGAGAACACCTTTGCAACACCTTGTTTCCTTATTTTATCAAATATATCAATATCCTTGACATCTAAACCATAAAAAAAATCTTATCACAGCAACACCAAAGGTTAAAATCAACATCTTAACTGATAACAACATAATGCAACTAATCAAGAAAAAATAATCTCTCAACCACTACACACCTATAACCAACAACAACAAAAGCTTTTTGATATTAATGAAAATGCCTGCATACTTGCAACAATCTCCCCCTTTGTCATTGATGACAATACAAGATGTGAAAAAACATAAAAGACAACATACGTATCTAAACATACCTATTTCATTTTTCTTTTCTCTCTCCCTTGCATAACTAACTTATTACACTCTCTCCACCTTTCATACTTTTATTTTTCACATGTCTCGTTCTCCCCCTTTAACATCAATTGAAAAGGATAAGATAATTTGCATTGTTCTCTCCCTTTGAGATACAACCAAGATACTTGAAACTACTCTAAATTCTCCCCCTTAGGATTACACACCAATCAAATCAGTGAACTTTGCATAATGATAACATATATTTCATATTGCCACAATGTCACTACCTACTCCCCCTAAGAGGTAGCCACCAACATTCTTAAAGAAAAGAATGAATCCATAGATCCACTGGATTGATGCATATCCATATGCATCTAGTTCAAAAGAGGGGAAATAATCCTTGGCTTCTATCAAAGATACTCAAAAGTATCCTTAGGAAGATCTTTAGTAAATATGTTAGCAATCCGATCCTTTATAGGTACATCTATAGTCAAAATTCACTTCATTCTCAACAACCTTCTCTCTCGAAAAGTGATACCTAATTGATATATTCTTTGTTCTTAAATGAGTCACTAGATCCTTTGAAATGTTGATTGCACTTGCATTATCAAAAATGTTAGAAATAGGCTCATCATACACCACTTTGATATCCTTCAATGTTTGTATCATCAACAATACCTATGTACATCAAGATGTTGCATAATACTCAACCTATGCAATAGATAAAGAAATAAAATATTATTTCTTACTAAGCCATGATACCAATCTACATCCAAGAAAGAATACACCACCACTTGTACATTTCCTATCATCCATACAAAAAACCCAATCTACATCTATGTAAGCATTCAATGTGAAATAGATATCCTTAGGATACCACAAGCAATAATCCAAAGCACCCTTCAAATACTTGAATATCCTCTTCACTACTAAAACATGTGTCTCTTTAGGATCTTCTTGAAATCTAGCCATAAGACAACTATATGCATGATATCTTGTCTAATAGAAGTTAGGTATAATAGTCCACCTATCATAGATCTATAGTCTCTTTGATCAGCCTTGGGGGATTCATCATCCTTAAGGTTCACAACTAGTAACTGTGGGAGTACATGTTGGTTTGGATTCTTCCATTCCAAACTTCTTCAACATCTCTTTAACATTTTTTTTTTTTTGAAATCAATATGCATTTATCTATTTTATTGATTTATAGTCCAAGGAAGAAATTCATCTCCGCAAACATAGACATCTCAAAATCTTTTTGCATCTCTTCTGCAAATTTCCTACACATAGCTTCATTGCCTCAAAAGATTATGTTATCAACATAGACAACCACTATAAAGATTCAATCATATTCAATCTTAAAGTAGAGATTACTATTTGTGGTACCCTTATTGTGTCCCTTTTGTATCAAATATCTATCCAACCTTGCATACCAAGCTCTAGAAGCTTACTTCAATCCATATAATTCCTTCTTCAATCTATAGATCATATTAGGTTTATATGATAACTGAAACTCTTCTCGTCCTTCCATGTAAAATTCTTATAATTCTTCATTCAAGAAAGTAGACTTCTCATCCATATGATAAACTTTAAAATCCTTATATGCTACAAAATCCAAAAACATCTTGATTGCTTCCATTCTAGCCATTGAAGTAAATGTCTCCTCAAAGTCTATTCTTTCAACTTGTGCATAGACCATACATAGAATCCTATCCTTTTTTCTTACCACTTCTCTATTTTCATTCAATTTGTTTCTCAATATGCACTTAGATCCAATAATTCTTTTGTTTTCAAGTCTAGGAACAAGTTTCCAAGTCTAATTCTTCTCAATTTCAATAAGTTCTTCCTTTTCTTTCATCCAATGTTCATCTTTGCATACCTCACTCACTATCTTAAGTTCAACTTTAGAAAGTAAACATAGATTAACCTATACTTCAACAAATCTTCTTCTTATCAACATACCTTTGATTTTATCTTCAATTATTTGTTCTTTAGAGTGCTTTCTCTATACATACTTAGGGGTATTAGGGGTCTTTTTTGGAGCTTCTATCTCCTCATTTTGCACTTCTTTTTCCCTATCTTTTTCTTCTTCTCCTCCACAAGTAGGTTCAACTGAATCATATCCATCTATTTCCATTGAATTCCTCAAATCTTGATTATCCTTGACACTTTCACTTTCAATAATCCTTCTCAATATTTTATCGTAACATCTGTAAGCTTTGCTTTTAGTAGAATATGCAAGGAAGATACCTTCATTAGACCTTGCATCAAACTTCTCTAATTTTTCATCATCTCTTCTAATATAAAATTTTCTTCCAAACACTCTAAAGTAATTAATAGTGGGAATAATTACATACCACAGCTCATAGGGAGTCTTTGTGCTATTATCTATTGCTTAAAATTTGTAAGTATGTATACAATAGTATGAATTGCTTCTCTCTAGTAGACTTATGGTAGGTTATTTTCTTTCATCATAGTCCTTGTAACTTTTTGAATAGTCCTATTTTTCTTTTGAATCACTCTATTTTTCAAAGGAGTCCTAGGGGACAACAAGTTCCTTTTTATGCCATGATTCTTCCAAAACATGTTAAATTCAATGGAGGTGAACTCTCCACCTTTTTCAAACCTCAAACATTTTATCTTCAAATATATCTCATTTTAAATCATAACCTTAAATGCTTTAAATTTATCTGGGGCTTCATATTTTTCTCTAAGAAAAGTAACCCATGTCATTCTAGAGTAATCATCAATAAAAATCATGAAATACCTATCACCTGGAAGGATTCTTAATCTTGTCAAACCACAAAGGTTTGTGTGTACCAATTCCAACATTCTAGTAGATGACTGTTCTTTTCCGTTGAAATTGCTTCTAGATTGTTTTCCAAACTGACAATCTTTGCAAACAACATTGATAGGTTTTTTAATCCTTGACTAATATCTCACTACTTGAACTAAACTAATTCTAACCAGCTTATCAAAATTAATGTGAAACATTCTCTTGTGGCATAGACATCTATCATCAAGCCGAGTCATAAAACAATGGCCATCAATACCCTTTACTTGATAGATGTTTCCATATGTCCTCTTTCTAGTACCAATGACAATTCTAGAACCTTATTTGATCTCATATCTATCATCGTAAATCATAAGATTGTATCCTTTTCTACACATTTTTCCAACACTCAAGAGATTATGCCTTAAGCCTTTAACATAGTAAACATCTTCAGTATTATTATTGCCATCAAAATTGATTGAACCTATTCAACAAAACTTAGCAGCTAAATTATCTCCAAATTTAACAACTCCATCAAATTTTTCAAGTTTAAAAAACTTACTCTTGTCTCCAGTTATATGATTTGAGCAGCCATTGTCAATAACCCAATAGTTCTTGTCATGTCTAACATGACAAGTAGATACCAAGGTACCTCCAACTTGATCCTTTTTCTTCAAAATACTTTCCTTCACACAAATTTCAGAGTTAGAAAAACCAATTCATCTTTTAAGGGGGTATGTGAAGTATCATCATGGAAAAAATAGGCCCTTAAATGGCAAAAAAATTAGAAAAATCAAAGTTAGGAAGCTTGACATAAAATTTTGAATAAGTTATCTATATTATTTCAAAAATGTGTAAGAATACAATCTATAGAAAATTGAATGTAGTTTCTAAACTATTAGGTTTGTTTTAAAAAAGAAAAAATCCATTTGGTGAAAATTTGAAATTTCAATGCAGTGGTACTTAAATTTCAGGGAAAAAATAAGTAGTAGGTGTCTGTCTGACCACCCTAACCACAATAAAATGATAATATATTTTTATAATATTTTATCTATAAGTAGAGGACTCATGCCCCAATGTGATACATATTTTTTTGTAATTTTTTTCCAAATAAATAATTAATTATGAATTTCTTATTACAACTTTTTAAAAAATATAAAAAACTCGTATGTCTGACCACCTTAACTTGGTCAAAAATTCATGAAATTAAATTTTTATTTTTGTAATCCTATATGATGTGAAGCATAGAATGTGTCACATGTTTTGGATACAAAAAATGTGACACTATTTGAAATCTATAGATGTTTTTCAATCAGTCTATCAATCAAGACTTTAGTCGTAATTTGAATAGAAAATGAATAATAATTATTTATTAAATTCAAAATAAATCATAATTTATAATGGTGGAAAGCTAAGAATCTCCCTTAAAAACCCTTTTTGTTTCATCAATTTTGGGTAAAAAAATAGTCATCAGCCACATACCCATCATATTTCAACTTTTTGGCCCATCATGATCCTGCACATATCGAAAGTTAAGAACAAACATTCATTATGATTAACATCTCCATAATCAGATTCATCATCACGAATATCAACATCTTCTCTAACATAATGACTTTTCTTAATCATTTTTATTTTTTTTCCTTGTTCTTATTGTTCACAGTTCTGTTTGGACATCTTGAAGCATAGTGACCTATATTGCTGCAACTGAAACATTTGAAAGATAATTTACATTTGTACTTACCAGTGCCCTTTTTCATTCTTCTTACAAAGTTAGCTTCCACGTCATCAATATCATCTCTATCTGAATCTTCAAAGTTTTTTTATTTTCCCCTATTGTTCCATTCTTCATACCAATTTTCATCATCTCAAATGAAGTTAGTGTGCCAAAGAACTGATCTCTAGTCTATTTATTAAAATTTGTGACTTCCTCAATAGTAGAATTTTTTTCACTATAAGAATTGAGAATAGTTATAAGAATTTTCTTTACCAATTTAGGTTGTTTGACTTGTGCACCAAGACCTTTCATAACACTCACCAGTTCATCAACCCTACACATGTAACTTATTGATTTTGACACTTATCTTGTTTAAAATTGTCATCTCCTTCATAAATACTTTCCAGCTTAACTGAAACTTCTTGAGAATTTTTTAAGTCCACAACTTTTACTAATTCAATATATGAAAGGCTACTCAAAAGAACAAACATTGCCTTATAATCTATTTCATAGGACTTCATATCATCACTTATTCATAGTACATTTTGAGGCATGATTTATACAGTCTTTATTGCCTTAGCGACATCAAATTCAAGGTAAATCAAATAGAATTCCATCCTCACTTTCTAAATTTCATAATTTGTGCCATCAAATATAGGGATATCCTTCTTGCTCACCATCCCTAATCTACCTCAAGTGGTTAACATTTTCTCCATAGAACCCTTCTTTGATACCAACTGTTGAATGAACAAGACATCTAAGAGGGGTTCTAAATTAGTTTTATCAAATTAAAAAATTAAAACCCTCAACAGTGATCAGATCCACATGAATTCACTAAACCATTAATATATTATAATGTTTAAACATGATTATCAAATAACATAAACTAAATCAACCAACACCATACAAAAGAGAACAAAAAAGTTATGTGGAAAACCATAGAAGGGAAAAACCACTATGAGGATTAGCTCATAATATAAATAATTGCAAAGCTTGTACAAGGAGGGTCACTTCCAAAATAGGACTCACTTTCCAAAAATAATAGAATAGAAAAAAAGAAAGAATATAGAATGTTACAAAGAGAACACAATCTCAATGCAACAAAGTTTCCACCAAAATAGCTCCAACAACACTCACAACCTTTAAGAGATCAAGATACCTCAACTCACTACATTCAACAATCTTGCATTATTCCTCACATTGCATTTCACACTTCTACACTTAATTTCACATTACAATGCTCAACTCTATTCCACACTTCACCTTGCATTAATTCACCTTGAATTTATACAATTTGTGGTTTGAAGAAAATATTCAAGTCAGCTACACTCACCTTACACTTTACAAATTCAAAATAGCTCAGTCCTAAGCATTTCCACTATGGATAGGAAAAAAAGTGGACCAATTAAAAACTTAATTGGGACCCAAATTAACTCTCACACACCATGCTTTTCCTTCATTAATACTTAAAACATCTTTGAATATATTGTAAACACTAGTGCACTATAGAAAAAAGTACCCTTTGCTTGACATGGGATTAATTCATGAAAAAATTGATTTAATAAGGCCTTGATTCAAGTGTTGTGAGAAATTTTATGCATCCACACTAGGTCTTGAACATTTGCAAACTAAATAAAATTCATTTATTAATGTCTTGTGAAGGTGTTGTGAAGTGTTGTAAAACATTTCCACACTCTTCTAGACTCTTTTTATTATAATTCATCGAAATATTTCTTTTTATTCATCATCAAGTCCTATTTTTAAGTTTTCTAATGACTTGTAACAATATTTCACACTTTTCTAGGATTGTCTTTAGTATTTACACCTTTCTTATGCTCTATTTGACCCCTTTATACCCTTATAAAGCTTAATTAAGTGTGTTATTGAATGTAAACCTGGAAAAAAACATTAAATGCAAGATAATACCCAATACCCACTTTCAAGTCCAAGGTGGTACCCATTTTCCATGGGTGGTGAATGAGTCCCTCTTGGCACAAAATTCAAAATATTTTAATTTTTCTTTTGTGTTTATATTTAAACTCACCTTATCTTGGCCTGTGATGAGGTATAATATGGTTATTGAGGAACAATTGTCTACAAATAAGTTATTTTATTCTCATTTCAACCCCCATTCAATCTCTTAAATCATTCTTCATCATTCATCCACCAATCTTCCATCTCAAGTGAAGCAACTTAGGGTTTTATCATTCCAAGTCATTAACAGATCAATTTTCAGACATTCAAGGGTAGATTCTTCACATTCTATTGCATAATTTCAAGATAAATCTTCATGGAAAGGTAATCAACTACATTATTGCATGTTTCATTCCATTCTTTCATCATTTTTTTTAATTACCTAAAAGGGGTTTGACCAAGGCAAAACCCCATGCCCTAACATTCAACATCTCTCTCTTTCTTTTCTTGTTTGTTTGTAGATTTAGGACTCTTAGAATTTTAGAAATCATTGAAGATCAAGTTGGAATTTTTTTGAAGTCTTCTCTTCATTTAACAAGTCAAAGTATCAACAAAACCCATTTTTAGACCCGTAAATCAGAGTTTTAGAAGTGGACACCTGTAGGAAATCAAAGTGTAGATTGGAAGCTCTAGAATCCACCTTTGAAAATTCAAAATTGGACTCATTAACCATGAGTGGAAAATGAGTCCCACTCCTGGGTCAATTTTGGGTTTTCTACATTTTTAGATACTCGTTTGTTAGAAATGGGTTCTGACTCAATTTTGTAGAACTGGGACTAATTCACCCAAAATGGTGAATGAGTCCCACTAGGCCTAAAAATTAGGATTATCAACATTTAAAAATCTATTTCCAGTCTTCATCCACATTCCATGTTCACACTTTTAGTTTGGTTCAATTCTGTTAAGCTTTTCATTCATTTCTAGTTCATTGTTGCATTACACAATGTGTTTTCAAACAATTCATAATTCATAGATTTTCTATTGATAATCAATAAATTATTTAGCTTACATGTAATCATATCATCTCATTTAGCATTAGTAACATCATACACGTCCTATTGTGAGTGAACTATCTTGCATTTTTGGCCTACCACTCTCCTTTTAGGTGCAAAACCCTAGAAGAGTTAGAGAGTATTGTGGTTCCAAAGATGTATAGTTCATTTTGGTGAACCTACATTTTAAACACTTACTTATCAAATTTGGAGTGCTTCATCATCATAGATCTAGTTTTCATTCACCTTGCATGAGGGTTTGCATGATTCATTTGCATACTAGTTTTTAAATTTTGCATTGATAAAAAAAGGGCATTTTGGTTGCATTTTTATCGTCTAAATTCATTTAAATTTTCTGAAATTCAATATTTTTCCGTTAGTTCTACATCATAACACTCAGAAACCAAAACAAATTCATCAAAAATTTCTAATTTTTTTGAAAAAAGTCCATACTGGGACTCATTTGCCACCCTAGGCGAATTGGTCCCTTTTGACACGTAAAATTGCATTTTACAGAACTCGAAACTTTTTTTTTAAGGTTTTTTTTTGTGCCATTACCTACCTATATCAGTTAGTTGTGTTTCTAGAACATACATTTTGTCAAATATAGCTTCAATTATCTCATTTCATGCATTACTTAATTGCACTTTTGCATTTACAACCTTTCATTTTTAGATTGTTACATTGTGTAAACATAAAATTAGTTTACTTAAAAAATAAAAATTTCATTTCTTTTTAAGTCCTTGCACTGTAATTTTTCATCATAACATGTTTGCTTTCAAAATATGTGGGTATGATTTCATTAATATTTGATTGTATAAGTACAACATTCCCTCTTATAAGTTCACTTTTGATTATCACAGTGAAGAATTTGAGAAACATGATCAAATCATTAGTACAATTCTTAAACTCACATTTCCCATTGGTGTGAATGGTAATGTAGACAATCATAACACACATACTTGTGCTTCTCCCAATACCTCTCCTATTAGTGATGAAGGTTTCTTGTTGAAGGAAGTTACAAGCGTTGAGGTTCTTGATTGCCCATTTCCTTATTTCCCTTGGAACTATGTTAGACAACAAGAACATGAGATCATAGAAACATTCCTACAAGTAAACTTAACAAGTCTCCATAGTCATCACAATCAATCTTTTCCATCTCCTAATATCCCTCCTTGATGTCAAGAGGATAGGTTGGTATTAGAAGAAATCCCTATTAAGACTCATGAAACCCTTGATCCTCCCTTCCATAATGCTCCTCCAATTTGGTAAAACCTATTTGAAAATCATAATGGTCCTTCTCTTTATGCCCCTCCTACTTGTGATGAAACTCCTTTACAAACCTCAAACTTGGATGAACATATTACAAGCTCTCCTAGTAGGGTAGATAATATGGTACAAGAGAATGAGACCTTGGAAACAACCAATAATCAAATAGAATATTCCTATAATATCCCCATTATCCAGCATCACACACATTCAACCATTAATAATTCCCTTAGTTGTGATGAATTTATTTTGGATGAACCAAGCCTTAATTATCAAAAACATGAGGTTTGTTGTTCTCATAAACACTTTCCTTCTAGGGATAATCTCATCATACATGATGAAGATAACATTGGCACTAATGCTAGTATGCCCTTCAAAGACAATGTAGACTATCACTTGTTAAGGGATGTTAACATTATTCAACCTCAACTCATCCTTTACACACTATCACATAAACCTTTGCCTAAACCCAATTTTACTCTTTATCCACCTTCACACAAACAACCTCAATATCAACCTGAATTCACCCTCTACCCACCTCAAAATAATGTATCACAACAACCAAGCTATAATACCTTTGCTCATACATATAACACTCAAAATAATCCACAACCACCACAACCAAACCCAGCCTCCTTACCTTTACCCAATCCACCTAGTGCTCCTTGATACCTCCAACACACAAAGGAGTATGATCTTGTTGAATAACTAAAGAATATTCCTACAAATATTTCCATTTTGGATTTACTTCAGAACTCACCAAATTACCACACTATTCTTCAAACAGCCTTAAAACAAATCATAGTTCCTCCTAGTACAACTCCAAATGATGTAGACACTTTAACCCATCAAATGAATCAAACTAACCTAGAAATTACTTTCCATCAACATGAGCTCCCTCCTTTTGAATTGTAAAAACAAAATGAAGCTTTCATGATCATTGCTCGATAGAATAGGATAGGGATAAAATGAACCCTTATTGATAATGGTTATGTCCTTAATGTGTGTAGTGTGAATATCCTTGATTGACTAGATGTTGAAAATTTATAAATAAAACCTAATTCCATATCTATTCAAGGATTTGATTATTCAACAAAGTAACCACTTGGTGTAATTAGTTTTCCTATTATGGTTGGGGCGGTTACTTTGCAAACTCCTATTCATGTCATTCCTTATGATCTCTCATAAAATATTTGTTTAGGCAGACCATGGATTCATGAGATGAATGCAGTGCCTTCAACCCTTCATCATATAATGAAATATGTCTATAACTATAGCATTTATCAAGTTGAAGTAGATCTCGAGCTAAAAGTTTCTTGCACCTTGAAAAAGGAGCTACAAGTCCTCTTAAAACATTGATTCCAACATCCAACATAGATCCTATTAAAATTGAACACAATGATGAGAAATGGCCATCTAAATTATTTGGTGATGATTAGGAATCCTTAGAGTTCACACCTTCCTCTATGGGCTAATACATACTTAGAAAAAAGAAAGATGAGAAACAAGGACAACCAACCATCACGACAACACAAAATTTGGAAGACCTTTTGAAAGCATCCACCTCCACTACTTCAGAAAAAGAAGAAAAATACATAGTCACCTTTAATGGCGCTTATGACCAACCACCACCTGATCCACAAGCAATGAAATAGCTTTATGGAAAAGGGTATGACCTCATGAATAAACTTTTATATAGTGGAAAAGGATGTCATGCTAAAAAAAATGCATCCACAACCCTATAGAGACTAATACACAACAAACAACTCATGGCCTGGGTTGTTGTCTTTTTTCTAAGATCAACACACCATCACTCAAAATCCACAATCTCACACAACACACTCCTAAATCATCTTTCACAACTAGTGGTCTTGAACATCATCCTTTACCAAACATGCAACACACAACTACACCTTCGCTTAATGTCAATGTCATCTCACAAAATGTTCATGATTGGAATTCAATAAATTGTATACCTACCTACAATGCAAAGAATAAAATCTCACAATCTAGAGATACTTGTGTAAGTATGACATCTACTACTAAGTAAGATGTATCTTTGAAACAAACCACAAGACCACCTTCTACCATTGATCAAGAGGACATCTTGTCGAGACTCATCCAAGGTCACTTGATCATCCTCCCTCCCAGAACTCAAAATAAATTCTCTTCCAAGACTTCTTTTTGTTCGTACCATAGATTTCATGGTCACACCACTAATTAATGTAAGGCTTTGAGTGGTAAAATTCAATAGTTTTAGGATTTTTGTATGCTTCCCTATGTGAGGGCCCCTCATTTCTCTAATTGCTATTGATTTTCACTCTAGCATACATTTAATTAATCATTTTGGCTCACCTTTGTCCTGCACTAAGTGGGGTTAAGGGGTTTGCTAGCCTTGTCCTCTTATGTCACTCGTGGTTGCCTCCTTTGGCTAGTTGTTAACCTTTCATGAATACATAAGAGGAATCTTGGGATGTGGATGACATGCCTTAAGTTGGCTTGCATATGACATAATTACCTTTTTTCTCATGACATAGCTTATCAGAAAGATATGACTTGGCATAGGGATTTCTAAGTAAGGTCTCATGTCCTCTTCTTCTACTTTAAAGAAATTTCTCATAGTATAGGTGCTCATAACTACTTTAAAGTGGGGGAATACATCACCACTCACATTTCATTATGTGAATTTTCTTGTGATTTACTCTCTTGGAAGCATTAGGTACAATGTTGTCCAAGATGAGACCTTGCACTTGTCCTCTCTTGGAAACAAGATGAGATTGTTTGCACTTATCCTCTCTTGGCGACATTGAGCATGATGTTCCCTAAGATGAGACATTGCATGAACTAAGAAAAATCCCTTTGAACAATCCTTACACTATTCTCCATTATCAATCTCTATGAGTGTCAAGCATACAAAGTTTTACTTTATAGAGCTCAAAAATTTTTGTGGCACCCTATTAAAGTTATCACAAGGTATAACTTTGATATGGTTGAGTGAGAAGCACATTCAGTGGCATGAATTTTTGCATAGCCACCTATGTGTTTGTGAGTGCATACCAACTAGAATATTTTCCTCACCTTTTGGGATTTCTCACCCCACAGACGATCAAAATTTTTGTGGCCCCAAGGTGAGTATGTTGTGGACTTCTCACCCTGTAGACAACTCAAACTTCTATGGCCCCATAGTGAGTACAAATTTTTCACCCTGTCTTTCTTTACTTAAGCTCTTTCCATTGTATGATTTTGTATCTTGATGGTTTGACTTAGGATCTTAGATACTAGGGGCATGCACAACCTCCTTTGATAGTTTTCATTCTTTTTCATCTGCATCTATACATGAGGATCTCTCTTGAATGTCTACTTTAGTGTGAATTTGAAGCAAGTTCATCCTCTCACTAAAGTGGGGGCTAAATGCGTAGTAGAAAAAAGTAACCTTTGGTTGACATGGGATTAATTCATGATAAAATGGACTTAATGAGGTCTTGATACAAGTTTTGTGAGGCATTTTATGCATCCACACTAGGTCTTGGACCCTTGTAAACTAAATAAAATGCATTTATTGATGTCTTGTAAAGGTGTTGTGAAGTGTTGTAAAACATTCCACACTCTTTTAGACTCTTTTTATTATAAATAATTTAAATATTTCTTTTTATTCATCATCATGTGCTATTTTAAAGTGTTGTAATGACTTGTAACAAGATTTCACACTTTTCTAGGCTTATCTTCATTATTTACACCTTTCTTATGCATTATCCGACCCTTTGTGCCCTTATAAGGCTTAATCAATTGTGTTTTTGAATGTAAAATCAAAAAACAACATTAAATGCAATATAATCCTAGACAACCACTTTCAAGTCCAAGGTGGGACCTATTCACCATGGGTGGCGAATGAGTCCCTCTTGGCACAAGATTCAAAATATTTTAAATTTTCTTTCGGTTTTTTATCTAAAATCACCTTATGTCAGCTTGTGATGAGGTATAATCAGGTTACTAAAGCACAAATGTGTATAAATAAGTGATTTTATTCTCATATCAACCCCGTCTCAATCTCTTAATACATTCTTCATTATTCATCCACCAATCTTCCATCTCATGTCAAGCAATGTAACACCCCTCCATTTTTTGCTCTGTTGATCACACAATGTTTTTCTATGTTATGCCGTGTTTCTGTTAACACTTGAATTAAGGTGCTTGGTTGCTATTTAATCGCCAACTGCTAAGCGATGTGAATTTTCTATTTTGATGTGATGGTATTTTACTCTGACGTTATCATTAAGGCATGCTTTGGATTAGCTTAGCAGATATTTGAAATTAACGATGTTTTATGCTTTTGATTATGTTATTGATGTTAGATTCATTGGTTAGTAATATTTTATTGGTGAAGGGGATGGGATTACATCACTCACATGCGAGCACCATGATTTCACGATTTCCCCTTCATAGTGTGTCTACTATGTTATATGTATGTTTGACACTCGTTTTGTTTGCAGGATTGCAGGTATAAGACATTGACTCCACCTGGTTTCATAGGTCTGAGTGTGTCTATTGACCAATGGTAATTGATTGGGAGATAGTAGCTAGGTTTTTTGTGCCAAGTCATTCCCCTTGTCATGGTGTGTCGTCAGGTTGTAGTCGAGTGTAGTTTGTTTATGTTGTCCCTTTCACCTTGGTTTTATTTAAATTCAAGATATAAAAGTAAATAAATGGCTTTTGTAGTTAAGTTGTCATTTAAATAAATTTGGCTATATTGTTAAAAATGTTATTTAATTTATTAACTAATTTAATGTAATTAATAAAATAATTTAATCTCTGATTAGATTTATTTTATTGATTAATTAAATTAATTATGTTGAATTGATTAAGTTATTCTTTTGAATTAAAAGTGTTAGTTCTTTCTTGGAAAGAAAGTTTTAAAAGTTTAAATTCTTTTGTTTGAAAAGAAAATTTTAAATGTAGTAAATTCTATTTGGAAATTAGAATTTTGTTCTAAGTTATTTAAAATTCAAATATCTTAAAAATAAATGCAATAACTTTGGGTGGAAAAGATATTTTAGAGGAGTTGACTCAATTTGCGGAAGATTTGGAGAAGCCATGGAATTTCATTTTGAATTTGAATTTGAGTTTGGGGGAGATAAGATATTTCATTTGGGTTTTATTTTAACTTCTTGTGTTGTTTTTGGATGGAGAGATTTGGTTGTAAAAAGAAAAGAGGGTTTTGGGTTTTTGGATTCAACCTTGGTTTGAAGGTGGAGATCTTGGGATGAAATGGTGGAGCAGTGGAATCTGCAGAGGAACTCAACATTAATTTATTCTTCAAGTTCATGATCATAGGTTCTATTCTAGTTTTATTGTTTTGAAGTTTTGAGATTTTGGTTTAAATTTTGAATGCAAGTTTGGAAAGCAAATTTGAAAACTTTTGTTGAAAACATGGAAGAAGAAAACAATAGAAAAAATTCATACAATAGAGATTGAAGGAAAACAAAAGAAAACTTTGAAACCCCTTCATCTAATTTGAAATTTCCAAAAATTTTGAGTTCATAAAATTGTGGTTAAAAGAATCTATTTTATTGTAAGTTCTGTTAAAAATTTGTCCAATTTGTTTGAAATTTGAGAATAGATATATAATGTATGTATATATATATTGTAAAATTCAAACATATATACATGTAGTTATATCTATTTTATATTTATGTTTGTTTGTTTTAAAAAAAAAATTAAACAAAAAAATCTGCAGTCGGATTTGTGTTGCAAAATAAATAAAATATAATTTATTTATTTTTTCAATTATTGGGAGGGGCTTTCTGGGGGCTCACCCCACAGCGGTGCCCATGGGAGGCACTATGGGGGAGTCACGCCTAGTGCGTACCCCACCCTGCCACCCCCTCAAAGGGTCAGCTGTGTGTAAACACAGGCGCCACCCTTAGGGTTTTGACTATGTTTACACATAGTCACCCCATTCTATGGGGTTCGGCTGTGTGCAAACATAGCCGACCCAGGGTAGTGGCACACGATCCAAGGCGCGTGGGGATTGATTGTTTCTTTTTTATATTATTTCTTTTTTTATTTTTTATTTTTTCATATAATAAAAATAAAATAAAATAAATAAATATGTATATATATATAATATTTTATATATTATATTTTATAATATTAAAATGTTTATAAATAATATTTTGTATTATATTTTATAATATTAAAATGTTTATAAATAATATTTTGTATTATATTTTATAATATTAAAATATTAATATATATTGTTAATAAAATATATAGTTATGAGTGAAATTTAAATTGTTGTTATAAAAATATATTTAAATAATATTTATATATATTCAAACATATATACATATAATTGTATATACATTGAGTATATAATTGTATATATGTTTAATATATATTTATACTTAAATATATTGATTTTGTAAGAAAGTGATGTATTTTTTTGAAAATGGATTTTAATCTTTGTTTAATTAGGGAAGTGGAAAATGTGCATATTAATAAATAGATAATATTTAAATGTGAGAAATGAATTTTAAATTTGTATAGATACAGTGTTCTTATTTTAATGAATATTTAATCAATAGAGATGTATATGTCCAACTACTAATGGAATAATGATTTTACTATAACACAATCAATTTTAATCATTGTGGCTAGTGAAGAGATAAAATCTATGTAATCATGTTATGCAACATCTTTTAATACCTGATTGTTGTCATCCATCTAGAGTTGAATTATGTATCGACCTTGCTAGGAGAAATTTTATGATTATTGTGTTTTTTATTTAAAAGCAATTAGGGAATTTAGTGTTTGGTTAAATTTCATCCTTTGTTTGAAAGAGACAAAATGTAATTAGTTTTATTGTGGCAATAATCTAATGAAGGAAGTGGATTTAGGAAATCCAAATATAGATTTAAATTCCTGTTGGTTGCCCTTCTTGTATGTGCACTTCTTCTGTTTTCACTTTGGGGGAATTTATTAGAAAGGTTGTAAGTCTTCCAGATGGGGTTGCATTTATTTGTTAGGGTTGTCGTTATGTAGTCAACTATTGTATTATCTTGGGTAGGACATTTGGTTGTATCTTGTGGTTTTACCCAATTTTCACAAACATGGATAGTTTGTGCCTCCCTTGTATTAGGAGTGGATTATGTGGTTTGTGCCTCTTTCAGAAGGAGTGTAGATGTCCTTTGTTTCCTCGAGTGTTTGGAGAGAGTTTTGACTTTTGTTGCCTCCTGTGTTGGAGTGGATTTTCATTTCATGTTCCTCCTAGAGTTGGAGTGGTTTTATCTTGTTGTTTTGCACTTGGGATTCCCTTGGTGATTGGTTTCATGTTGGTTTGTTGTCAAGTAGAAGAGTGGCTTCTGTTAGGGGCCAGAGCCCAAAGAGGTAAATTGGGAAACCTTCAAAAGTCATTTAATCAAGTGATAACTAAATTAATGTACTTCGAAATTAGATAGTATTTCTCACTAATTAAGATAATTGAGCCTCGCTCATGGATGCAAGGGCTTGTATAGACTTGGGATGAGTCGGGAAGGCCTGGAATGGCAAGTTCATCTATCTTGTCCTTACAAGAGGTATTTGATTCCGCATGAGGGAGTATGGGTGCCAGGATTTGGTAGAGGCCACCAGGGAAACCCATAGTGGGGGTGGGAGCCTAGGAAGATTCCCAAAGGATATCCCATGATGAACTATGTGATGACACTCTTTCTACGACAATAGTTGGTATTTGGTTTTATGTATATGGTCTTCTTATCATACTTGATCTGTTATATTTCTAGAAGCAATGTGACCTATGTTCGTGATGTTGGAGTTCTACTTGCATTATCCTTATGGATGTTTGGTTCACGTATTTGGTTATGTTAAGTTGTGTCAGTGTGAGTTAGCCTATGTCTAGGAGTGGATGGTCTTGTATAGGAATTATTTTTTACTATCTTCTAGCATGGGGGGTGATCCTTTGGGTATCACATGGTTGGGTGGAACATGCACCTAAATCTGTTGGGTCATCTTCTTGTTCACGTGGATGAGATTTTCAGTTGGAGAGCTCGTGGGATCCTATTCCTTCATGCCTTATTTTTTTCAATTATTATTGTAATTTTATTACCCCTCATTGTATCGAGGTGGAAGATGTAATTTTGTAACCTTCTATATTGGAATTACCTCATTCAGGATGAGTGTTGTAATCCTATTGTAAAGTATATTTTGGAATCATGTGGAATTTCTTATGCCTTGTTGTAATTTTTATCATGTATGGAATGTATGAGTGTTTAATTTGTTAGGAAATTATATGTATTGGTTTTAATTCATGTTTCTTGTTTGGGTTTTAAGTAATCTCAGTCTCATAGCCTTAGAAGTTGTTGGTAATGGATAGTGATCTTGCATGTTATTTGTACTTTAAAAAAAAGAAATAGTACGTTTGACTAGTAAATTGCAACTTCCTCTAGGGTTGCGTGGTGGGGCATTACAAGCAACTTAGTGTTTTATCAATCCAAGTCATTAAGAGATCAATTTTTAGAGATTCAAGGGTAGATTCTTCATTTTTTCCTATATAATTTCAAGACTAATCTTCATGGAAAGGTAATCAACTCCATTATTTCATGTTTCATTCCATTCTTTCATCATTTTTGGTTTAATTATTTAAAAGGGGTTTGACCAAGGCAAACCCCCATGCCCTAACATTCAACATCTCTCTCTCTTGTCTTATTTGTTTACAGATGTAGGACTCTTGGAAGTTTGGAAATCATTGAAGATCAATTTTCAATGTTTCTAGATTCTTCTCTTCACTCAACAAGTCAAAATATCAACAAAAACTCATTTTCAGACCTATAAATCAGAGTTTCAAAAGCAGACACCTATAGGAAGTCAAAGTGTAGATTGGAAGCTCTAGAATCCACCTTTGAATAATCAAAAATTCAAAAGTGGACTCATTAACCATTAGTGGTGAATGATTCCCACTCCAGGGTTAATTTTGGGTTTCCTGCATTTTTAGATACCCTTTTGTCAAAAACGGGTTCCAACTTAGTTTTGTAGAACTAGGACTAATTCGCTCAGAATGGTGAATGAGTCCCACCAAGCCTAAAAATAAAGATTATTCCAAAATCTATTTCCAATCTTCATCCACATTCTAGCTGCACATTTTTAGTTTGGTTCGGTTTTGTTAAGCTTTGCATCCATTTCTAGTTCATTGTTGCATTACACAATGTGTTTTCAAACAAGTCAAATTCTTAGATTTTGTATTCATAACCAATAAATTTATTAGCTTAGATGCAATAATATCATCTCATTTAGCATTAGTAACATCATACACATCCTAATTTGAATGAACTAGCTAGCATTTTTGGCCTACCTCTCTCCTTTTAGGTGCAAAACCTTAGAAGTGTTAGAGAATATTGTGGTGCCAAAAATATATGGTTCATCTAGGTTGACTGTTACCCATAAAAATGCCATCAAGCTTTGAATTACACACTTTCTTAAGTCCAAAAATGACTTTCAAACCACATACCTTACTTGAACATGATTCAGAATATTCCTCTAACATCATGAAATCCATAAAACTCCTTTGCAATAATTTGCACTTTGAAAATGTAGACAAATTTTACACTCAAACTACACTACCAAACAATACAACTTTAAAATCCATCTTCTAGATCACCAAATAATGAATCCTCTTGATGTAGGAAAAATATCAACACCATAAACATACCTTAAGAATCAAGATACTTAAAGAGCAATTGTGGAGAAATGTGGAGAAAAATCATTTCTCCCAAACACCTCTATAAACAACACTACAAAACTAGTTCACATTGGTTAACATAACTTCCTCTAACCATTGATCTAGAGTAAAAAAATTTGTATATATAAAATTTGAACACCTCTAACCAACATATCCAAGCCACACAAGTATATCTTCAACCTAGAAGAAATGTGAAGTAAAACCAAAACTCCTCTAGAAACTAGAACACCTCTACAACACACTGTTTACTTATTTTATCAAATTTCTCAATATCCTCAACATCTAAACCATAATCAAAAGCTTATCAAAGAAAAATTAGAGGTTAATATAATCAAATTAACTGATGACAGCATAATGCAACTAGTTGAAGCAACAATATCTCTCAACCACTGCACAACAGTCAACAATGACAACACAAGCTTGTTCACATGAATGATGACACCTTCATACTTGCAACAAAAACTACAACAAAAACCTTTGAAATATGTTTTCAAATTATAAAGAGACCAAAAATCTAACAAATAGAAAAATAGCTACTCTAAACTATAAATTGCATACACCTAAATCAAGATTTTGAGCTCAAAATGTAGATTAATATTTACATGCAAGATCAAATGCATGGAAATAAAAAATTGGGGTTGAAGAAATATTTTGGGAAGGATTTTGGTTGCATGGACATAATACCATTTTAGGAATTTCATTCAATATCATAATAAAAAAAACCTTGTGCTTGCACAAAAATAACACTTGCACACAACGATCAACGTAATTCACATTAGAGTTAAAGGTTGCTTACAATTCGAGCTTTCCTAAATAGTTTAGGGAGATGAAGGTAGTGATGTGAAACACAATGGCTAACTAAACCTTCAAAGATTGAACACTTGTCAAATCACATGACATGTGTTCTAGTGGGTGGCAAGTGATCATACAAGTGCTGTAGAGGTGTCTCACAAAGTGAGAACACTTGTCGAGCTACCACATGAGTTGAGACAAAGTGAGCTTAAGTGTAGTGTAAATAGGAATCTACTAAGTACGCTAAAAGCTAACTAGTTTAGCAATTCCTCTTTTCACACTAACAAAAAATATTTTGAGAATATGGATGTTTTTAAATGTTAATTGAAAGATAATATTTCGACCATATAGTCATAAAATTTTCATATGGTAGGAAAGTGTTACCATCAAATTTCAAGCCTTTTTGTGATCAAAGTTAAAATATTCTAATTGATATTTTGAAAAAGAATGTAATTGTACCAATTAAAAGCATCTATAGACTAGTATGCATACAATATGTAGTCATGATTAGTAGTTGATTTTTTTTTAAATGACCTCATAAACACAAACAATAAAACATTAAGATAAACACAAATAATTAAATACTAAATAGTTAAATATAGTTGTGGACTACAAATCCAAACTAATAAAACTAAATTACATCCTAATTTTATATTTATTATTATTACCTCATATAATTTTAAGTAATTTTAATTTTTGAATACAAGTTATTTAACCTAATTCAATTATAATGTAGGCTTTCGTAATCTAGATATAATATATAAATATTGATATATAAAAATAATAATTATTATAAATATATTAAATATATATATCTTAAAAACACTAGAAAATAATTAATTTTAGATTTTTTTAATTTATAAATTGATTTGGTTTATTATACTTATGTAAAAATTATTTTACCTTAAATACATTTTTTATTTTATGAGGCGGGGAACTAAAGTTATCGCCTCAATCTTGCATATTAAAATTTTTCTTTCAGAATGACACTAGAAAATAAATCTAAAGTATGGCTTATGTTCGAGGAAATATTTAGAAAAAGTGATTTTCTCCCCTATTTTTGCAATTTTATGATTGGTGGGTGTAATTTTCCTTGTGGTTTTGGAATTTTGAAAATATTTGTAATAAGAATAATTATTGTAGGGAGCTTGACTATTGGAAATATTTTCATCCTTATGCTCTCTTATCCTGATGATGAATCATAGAGTGTGATTCAAAATGTTGATGCAAAAATTTTAGACACAATCTAATCTAGAAATTTTATGCAATAAGATTTCATGAGTTTGTTTGTATAGTCCTATCTTTCCATGGACTCTTTGTGGGGATGTGTGGTTTCTTGAGTAGTACATTTGCATTTACTATTTGTTTTTTTTCATTTATTGTGAGTACATTTCAGTGGATTCATCATAAGTGTGTTATGGTATGAAGGTTTAACGTTGTCAAGGGAATTGTTATTTGTTTTTTTTGTTCATTGGGTCAGGTTGTTTGATGAGGCTGAAGCTTGGGTCTGTTCAAAGGTTTTTTATCTACTTTGTTACAAGCAAGAAAGGTGGCCTTTGTAATTTTTTATGTTTTTCTTCTAGTTTTCTTAGATTGGAAGCAAGAAAGGTGACATTTTGAAGTTCCTATATCTTGTACAATGTCATTTTATTATTTTTTCTATCTTTGCATTTTATGGTTAATTTCTACTATCTGAACCCATGCATTGCAAGTGCATTTGAATTTATTACTTGTTGCTTATTCTTAATGGGTTAGTTTCTGTTGTGGAATGAAATATTTCTTGGTTCTGAAGTTTCAATTGTGTTGGGAAAAGTATTTTTTATGTTGTTTTCTCATTTTCTCAAGTTCTTTCTATAAGTGTAAATTTGGGCTAGTCTTTCTTGTTTACATAGTTGTGTCTTTCCATGGACTCTTCATGGGGATGCATGGCATCTTGAGCAATACATTTTCATTTAATATTTATTCCTTCTCATTTATTGTGAGTATTCTAGAGTTCAATTGTAATTAGTTTGTTATGGTGTGAAGGTTTAACATTGTTGAGCGAATTATTATCCACATTGTTTTTTCATTGGGTAAGGTTGTTTGATGAGGCTAAAGCTTGCATCTATTGAGAGGGTTATCATTTACTGTGTTAGAAGTGAGATAGGTGGCATCTGTATTTTTTTCCATTTGCCTACTAGTTTGGTTAGATTGGAAGCGAGAAAGTTAGCCTTTGTAAGTTTCTATGTCTTCTATAGTGTCATTTTATTATTTTTTGTATCTTTGTATTTTATGGTTAATTTCCACTATGTGAACTAATGCATTGCAAGTGCATTTTAATTTTTTACTTGTTGCTTATTCTTTTTGGGTTGGTGTCTACTATGAGTTGAAATGCTTAGTTGTGCTTCATCAAATATTTCTTGGTTTTGAAGCTTTAATTATGTTGGGAAAATTATTCTTTGTGTTGTTTTCCCATTTATTAAGGTTTTTTTTGTTAGTGTAAATATGGGTTAGTCTTTCTTCTTTAGTGCTTTGCAATCATGGGTTGCTTTTATGGGTTGTTGTCTATTTTCAAGTTAGATAATTAACACCATAATTCATTGATGTGGATTTCTCCACTATTCATGATTAAGAGTTAACTCATGCATTGCAAGTGTATTTGAATTTATTGATTGTTGGGTATACTTTATTGGTTAGTCTCTATTGTCAAGTGAAATACTTAGTTGCACTTCATTAAATATTTCTTTTTCTCAACAAAGTATTTTTTGCCTTGTTTGCCCATTTGCTCAGGTTGTTTCTATGAGTGTAAATATGGTTTAGTGTTTACTGTGTCCTTTTAATGTTTTTTTGCATTTTTGTGCCTTATGAGCTAATCACTACTATTTGCATGCATGCATAGAAATTGCACTTGAATTTGTTAAATGGAAATGAATATTATGTCTAAGTTGTCAATCCTTGAATATCAATTTATTTGTGGCACTATTGAATTGTATAAGTTGGCGATTCTTTTAGTCCATTTCCTTTCATTGGTCTATCGCCATCCTTCGGTATTCCTATATATAGTTGTGTTTAATGCATATCCCTTTGAACTATGAATTCATCTATTTGAGGTTGCAAGAATTTGAATCATTTTCATATTGTCTCTTGTGAAGGCCTTTGATAGCAACCTATGTAGCACTTCACAATTGAAATGGAATTGTGGACCAGTGTGCAACATAGTTTTCCCTTAGAAGAGCATTCATAAAATCAAGTCTACATAATTCATTTCTAAATGCAACAAAAGTGATGACTCTATAGGGGGGACAAGCCGAGACGTGCACATCCAATTTTTGACACTCCACATTAAAAAATACAATATTTGTATGCATTATTTTTTTTTTGATGAAGAATATTTATGTCTTCACCCCAAGTTTTCCCAATGGCATCGAAGTAACCAACAATATTATGTTTTGTTGAAATTAAAGAATGAAGCATTTCTTACACACACACACACACACATATATATTACTTCCATTATTAAACATGACAAGCATATTATCATAGTAAGTTGTTCATAGTTTCTGGAATTTTAAAACAAGTCATTGGTAATTTCCTATCTCTTTTAAAGTGTCATTTTATAGTTTTTTGCATCTCTTCATTTTACGGATAATTTTTACTATGTACTCATGCATTGTAATTGCACTTGAATTTATTATGCTATAATGAAAATTGCATCCAAGTAATTGGATAATATGTAGGTATAAAATGATTGTATCCATGTGGTGTTGTTTGCAATTTATGTGTAAATGTCTATTTTTGCTATTATTTATAGGTTAGTGTCTATTATCAAGTTAAATACTTAGTTACACTTCAATTTATTTGATTAAGATCATAGGGTAAGTGCACCAAGATGGTTCCCAAAAAGGGGGCTTAAGTGGCCACTTTTTTTCTGAAATCAAGAAATGCTGACCTTGGACATGAAATTGAGGATAGTTACACTCAAAATTTTGAGATGGAACAAAAACAAGGATCGAAGTGCTCCGAGTCTACTATCTAAAATACAAATTTATTTTGAAAATGGTTGAGATTAAGGGGTTCAAAAGAGGGATGTACAAAAATTGGTCTTGTTTTTGTTAGAAAAACATAACATAGCTACTCTTGTACGACCTGAGCATGATGAACTTTTTTGTAGTATTTTTAAAATTGCTATAGTTAGAAGTTAGCTAATAGAATCTAGTTGGTGCACAATTTTTCTGATAATTTTTTAATGAATATTTGATTTTTCACTAATTTTCTAAGTGGGCACTTCCTGAAAAGCATAATTTTGGCCGTGCTTCCACTACAAATTTTTGAAAATAAATGATTTTTTTTTTCTTTTTTTAAATTTGTAGAATGGAGTCTAGTTTCTAAAAATGTAATTTATTTGAAATTTTGATGAATGGTTAATTTAAAACAAAAAAAAACACTAAACACTACTTTTTGGAAAAAAAAGACATACAAACAAAATAAATTATGGATGGAAGGCTTAACATTGTCAAATAGTGAAAAAAAATTACATCATTGGATAGATAAGAGAGAATCTAACATTACCAATGTTTTCTATTTTTTCAATATTGAACTAGATGCAATTTTGATGGTGAGCACGGACCCAATTATGTGAAAAAATGTAGAATTTGCAAAAACACATCTCTAGCCTTGTTGGGAATGCCCTCCAAGCCTTTGGGTTGGTATTCTGAGGCAAATAATTTCACTTTTTTCTTTGTTTTTAACGTGAAATAATGCATGCGTGTTATAACACACTCATGTTTTTGAAAAAAAATTCATAAGTGGCCAAAAAATTTGTACCCAACTTCATGCACCCGCTCCATAATAGTTCATAATTAACTGATAGGCTATTTGTGTGAACTTTGATCATAATTTTCATCAACCTTGCAGGAGTTAATGGTGACTCTTCAACACCCCCAAGATCAGTTGCAACCAAAACCACTTCCACAAGAGAGAGAATGGAAAGAAAGCTTACTTCACAATGCAAGATTGATTAATGGTTTAATTCCTATTGCTTGATTATAAATGTACATGAGATGTCATTCTTATGTAGGCAAGGTTGAGAGATAGGAATGAACATGATGTTGACAAATGTCATGATCCTATGACATGATACAACCAACAATCTAATCACCTAGGAAATGATGCATTCTAGCTAGATAAGATAAGTTCTAGATAAGCCAACTAAGCCTTCTAGAAAGAATCTTTTACCTAAGTAAACTTAACCATGTGAATATGTCTCCTAATTTACCTAGTGAATGAATAAGCTAGGTACAAGACAATTATTCACACCAACACCCCCCCTTAAGTGCAACTTAAGGAGAAGATTACTATGCAAACTGTGCAAAGACTATGACTATGGGTCTCGGCTACCAGGCCATGTTAGGTACCCATTTACAATGCGAATGAAAACAATCTCTCACAAGTGGAGAAAAGGAGAAAACCTTGTGGGACAAAACTCCTCTACAAAAGAGAGAAAACAAAACAAAACAAACATAATGTATGGACGACTCAATGATACCCCCCAAGGACAACATGCATCATGTATATAAAATCAAATACCCCCCCATAAGAGGGAAGTAGAGAGATAAGATATCCCCCCTATGATGAAGAGCTCTAGTGCTGATGAAGAATGCCTATAAACAAAAGATGACCCAATGTCTGCAAGGAACACATCATCCCTTAGGAAGAAACAAATCCATAAGCTGATGTAGAAGCCACTCCATCTCCAACTGAAAGGAGGAAGCATGAATGCTCATGTATTCCTCTGAAAACTGATGAAGATCCTCCAAGCTTGAATGAGCCACAACAGAATCATGGCCAAACTGAACCAAGAAACATGACAAATCAAGTGATGGAGGAGACTCATGAATGTCAATCTCCAAAGACAAAGTAGATGGGATAATAGTTGTACTGAAATTGTCATCAAAGAGGAGAGAAATCTCCTCAAGAGTGTCCTCCAAATCTGCAGTATCAGACTCCATGAACAAGTTAGAAATCCCTGTCAAATGCTCATCCCACAAAGCAAGATCTGAAAAACTATGATCATCCTGCTGAATAGAAGCGTCAATGGCCAAAGAAGCAAGAGGCGGAGGAGTATGAAGCTCAATACTGGTTTCTAGAATACCAAGGTGTAGATGACCAAACTTCTCCTCACCATCATGGTTCACACTCAATGAAGTGTGTGATGCAGTCAAAGGAACATTATCATCTTCTGAAGCAAAATGAGAAAAGGAATATACATGAGATGAATGATCAGCCATCCCGATAGCAACAATATCCCTAGTCTCCAAGTCCCTTATGTACACCCTATCTGGAGTGAACTCAATTGTTTTACCTTGAACCCCATGAATAATTTGATAAATAGAAAGGAGATTAGTGGACAAGGAAGGAACACAAAGTACATCATTGAAAGTCCCTTCCCCCATATCAATAGAACCCTTCCCACTTACCTTCATATATGTATTGTTACCCATCAATATATGAGGTGAATTACAAGGCTCAAAAGAATAGAACATATCCATAGAAGATGCCATATGATGAGATGCCCCTGAATCAAGAAGCCATCTATGAGATTCAAGACTTGTAGAGGCCAAGAGTGCTTGTCCTTTCATCTTGTGTAGCCCAAAATTAGATCCTGTTTCCTATGACTGAGATGATGATGAGGGAGCTGCTGATTGAGATGTTGAAGAAGAAGTAGTAGACACTGATGAGGGCAGCTTAATGTTATTCTTTTGAAGAAGGTGTGTCAATTCATCAATCTTCTTATTATAACATCTATGCTCATCATGTCCTAATCTTTTACAATATGCACATTTTGACTTCTTTTTAGATGATTCCTCTTTAGAAGAGGATGTGGACTCAGGAGTGCTATGTGAAGGAGAATCTTTACCTTGCTCATTAGACTTGGGTGCCTTGTTCTGCTTCTTACCTTTGCACTTGAATCCTTTGTCTCCTTTGCAACAAGAGCATGATATCTAGAAGACTTCAATGTGCCCATGTGTACAAACTTTGCTTGTTCCCTTATGAGTTGAGCTGCAAATTCATCAAGAGAAGGCATTTTGTATGCAGTGCCAAGAGCATCCATTGTAGCATAGAAAATAGAAACAAACACTGAATAATCAGGACCAAGCTTAGTAAGAATAGAAAGTATCAATTGTTCATCCTCTTTAGTGACCCCACAATTAGATAACTGCAATCTAAGAGAATTGAGCTTAGAGAAAAAGTATTGGACATTGTCAAAATCTGAAGGATTAAGATCCATGAGTTCATTCTCCAACTTAAATTTCCTCATCTTATCTGGCTTACCAAAGAGACTCTCTAAATTATTCCAAGCTTCATTAGGATGAGTGAAAGATGCAACATGATATCTAAGATCTAGAGAAATGGACAACTTCAAAGTACCAAGAGCTTCATCCCTTCTATCAAGCCATTTTCTTTTCTCTTTTGCTCCTGCAGGTTCTGGATCTTGACCAAATGTGATTCGTTGCAACTTTGATTTTAACAATAATAACTCCATTTGAGATTTCCACTAATGATAGTTATATGGAGTTAAAAGTACTACTTTTTTCAAATCCATGATACAATGAGATATTACAAGAAAAGAACTACAATTTTCCCTCACAATACAAGATATCAACCCCTTTGTCCCAACAAGATTTGCACTTTTTTTTTTGCAAATTTACAACAAAGTATCCCAAATTATCAAATCAGCTACAAACTAAAAATATGAAAATTTGGAAACAAATCTGCAAAAAATGCATGAGTAGATCTGAAGTACTCTCAAATACCTTGCAAATGCCGCAAATTTGGAGAAAATTGGAGATCGGAGCACAAAGATATGAGCTCAGAAGCAGAAAATGATGATCGGGCTTCAACCTGGAAAAAGAGGCACAAAACTACAAAATCTCTACAAAATATCTATACCACTGAAAAATTCAGATCTCCACCTTTTCGATGATATTTCATTTCTAAAATTTCGCCTCCGTATACAAAAGTTATGCAAAAATGAAAAAAAGGCCTATAAATAGGCAATTGGGGACAAAATCAGACTAGCGAAGCCTAAATAGGTGCAAATTTCGGGCACCAAGGGCTTAACAAAGGTCGGCCATATGACCATAGTGGCAATAAATGCAAAAAATAAAAACCACCAATATAAACCGTTGGCTTTAATCGACTGTTGGAATAAACATTTCAAAATAGTTGGCTTGAATAAGGCATTTCTTATAAAACTCTACAATTTAAGAAAAGCCATTGGTACTATTTCTGACAATGTGGATGCCAAAAATAGTGATTAGACAGCACCCAAGAAGAGGGCTTGACGACAGTTGAGCCAAGGAAGTCGATGAATGGTCAGTAGAGTAAAGCCGATGAACTCACCGTAAGGACAACGATGAATATGCACCCCGCATATGCATAGACCCGACAATGCAGATGTGGCATTTAATCGGACAACGAGGATGATTTCACCCGCCGATGAAAGGGAGCCTGATGCAGACTCAAAAATGACTATACCCACGACAAAATGAAGGGTGAGTATGCCATTGATGAATATCTGAGAGCTTGGCCGATGGCAATGAATGCCAGAAATCAGAGGACCCCACTGATGTGATCCCTAAAACCACCGATGGAGGAGATGACGCTAATTTTGACCTGTCTGATTGGTACACTGAGGGAAGAATGGGCCGTCCAATGACTGAACTCGTACCAGGTGATGGTGGGATGCCTAGTACATGCCGATGGAAAAAAAATGAACCACTGATTTATGAGTGACAGGCCGAGTCAAAGACCACGTTCTGACAATGATGAGTAACCCATTGATATATACAATCTGACGGTTGAAGATCCCACAATTACAGTGAACGCCGATATCAATAGAGCCACCGATATGATGTCATTGGCCTAAGCCCATGCACCCTATACCCGATGATGAAATTTTCACAAGCGAATGATGGAAAGGGGGGTTCGGTGGAGCCGACAAACCTAGCTACACTGAGATTAGGGCTTACACCACATGTACTACATACAGGTACAATAAAGGTCGTGCAAAGATTTGAAAATATACATCCCACAATAATCAATAGCCCGATACAGATTTGAAAGGCTGAAATAATAATAAATTTTGCCCCAAAATTATAATGAAATATGCACAGAGATATTTTACGAAAATATTTTTTGCAAAAATAGGAAAGAACATACTACAGAGAAGGTTACTACAGCAAAAAAAAAATTTGCCTCCAAAACAACTTTACCCAATATAAGAAAATTTATAGTCAAAATTCATCTACAGAAGCTTCTGAACTCAACCGTGAGGTTCTTGAAACCCCAATCTGCACCCAGTGAAAATCTTCAAGCCAAAATATCACCCTCAGATCTGGGAAGGAATCTGCAACACCTGGAGAGCTCTGATACCATGCAGGAGTTAATGGTGACTCTTCAACACCCCCAAGATCAGGTGTGACCAAAACCACTTCCACAAGAGAGAGAATGGCAAGAAAGCTTGATTCACAATGCAAGATTGATTAATGGTTTAATTGCTATTGCTTGATTACAAATGTACATGAGATTCCTTGCTTATGAAGGAAAGGTTGAGAGATAGGAATGAACACGATGTTGACAAATGTTATGATCCTATGACATGAGACAACCAACAATCTAATTACCTAGGAAATGATGCATCCTAGCTAGATAAGTTCTAGATAAGCCAACTAAGCCTTCTAGAAAGAATCTTTTACCTAAGTAAACTTAACCATGTGAATATGTCTCCTAATTTACCTAGTGAATGAATAAGCTAGGTACAAGACAATTATTCACACCAACAAACCTTCCCAATTTTTAAGTCTTCTGGTAGTCATGAAAAAAGGTGGTGGATTTTTTTAACTTTGGTCAAAAAATTTCTTAGCCTTCCTAGTTTTTAAGCCTTTCGATGGTCGTGAAAAATGTGGCAGAGGTTCTTGGTGCACATTTGGAATATGTTGGTTGATTTTTTGCCATGTTGATAGAGAAGGTAGAAAAAATTAAATGTTGGTTCACATCAACATTAACTATTGTATGGTTTTCATGTATTGGCGATGGTTGTAATGACACCTGCCATTTAAAACCTAAGGAAACATAGTGAATGTTTGCACATTTTTTGATAAGGCATTGATGGGTCTCATTTTATTGTTCTACCTTCTATCAAAGTCATAAGCGAGGAGGGTACGCTTCTGTGAGGGTGAAAATTCAATTAAGTGTTGTCTAGCTTTTGTGAATGTGGTTGAAGGTTTTTTATGATTTTTGCATGGGATGATGGTTGCAAAAGCAAAAGAAAAGTGTCATTTGTGATAATCTTTTACCCATTTTTTGTAGGCATTCGAAAAACAAGTTAGTGTAGACAAAGCTAGTGAGAAGAGGTGTGTTTGAAGGAAGCAAGAAGAGGCGCATAGCAAAAAAAACCTTTGCGATATTGTTTCATTTGTGGTTTGAAATTTGTGGCAGGCTATATTGTTTGATTTCTGATAAGGTAATGTTGGTTGTTTCAAATTTTGATAAGGTGTTGTCGGGAAAAGACTATATTGTTTGTAAAAATGAATATTGTTTTATTTTTGGTTCACATTTTGTGGCTATGGTTTTATGTGGGTTTTTTATTGTGATTTTTTTTGTTTTGTGGGTTTCTCCATATGAGTCACTCTTAAAACTAATATTGTTTGATTTATGGCTTCCATTTTGTGGCTATTGTTGCAACGGAATAAAGTAGTTAATTTATACATTTTATGTTTATCTCCATTAGAAATTATTGATTAATGTTCTATACCTTAGGCTATACTATTTCATTTTCGATAAGGTACTATTGAAAAGGCTATATTGTTTCAATTTTTTATAAGGTGTTGTTGAGAAAAGAGTATATTTTTTCATGGGTTTGTTACTGTGAATTTTTGTGGGTTTCTCTATATGGGTCATTGTTGGGAGCAATATTGTTCAATTTATGGCTTTTGTTTAGTGGCTATGGTTGCAACGAAATAAAATTGTTATAGTTAGTTTTTGTGGATTGTTGTAGTCTACCTTGGGCTATATTGTCTCATTTTTTATAAGGTGCTATTGAAAAGGATATATTGTTCAAATTTTTGATAATGAGATGTTGAGAAAAGACTATATTTTTTGTTAAAAGAAATATTGTTTCGTTTATGGTTCTCTTTTTGTGGCTATGGTTTTGCATGGGTTTGGTGTATTGTTGATTGTTGTTCTATAGCTTGTGCTATATTGTTTCATTTCTGATAAGGTTCTATAGTAAAGGCTATATTGTTCCATTTTCGATAAGGTGATGTTGATTAAAGACTATATTTTTGCATGGATTTGTTACTGTGCATTTTTGTGTTTTGTGGGTTCCTCCATCTGGGTCACTATTGAAACAAATATTGTTTGATTTATGCCTTGCATTTTGTCCCTATGGTTGCAACACAATAAAATAGTTAACATTATACAGTTTATGCTTATTTCCATAAGGCATTGTTGATTGTTGTTGTCTATCTTAGGCTATATTGTTTCATTTTTGATAAGGTGTTATTGAAAATGCTATATTGTTTCAAGTTCCAATAAGGTACTATTGAGAGAATACTATATTTGTGCATGGGTTTGTAATTGTGATTTTTTTTGTTTTGTGGGTTTTTCCATCTAGGACGATGTTCAAACCAATTTCATGATTTTGGATATGGTTGCAACAGAATAAAATGGTTAACATTATACAATTTATATTGATTCCCATAAGGCATTTCTGATTATTGTTTTCTAGCTTTAAAATAGTTAACGTTATACAGTTTATGTTGTTGTCTAGCTTAGCCTATATTGTCTCATTTTCAATAGGGTACTATTGAAAAGGATATATTGTCTCATTTTCAATAGTGTGTTGTTGAGAAAAGACTATATTGTCACTATGATTTTTTTTGTTTTGTGGGTTTCTCCATCTACGTCATTGTTGAGACAAATATTGTTTGAATTATGCCTTGCGTTTTGTGGGTATGGTTGCAACTCAATAAAATAGTTAATGTTCTACAGTTTATGTTGATTTAGATAGGGTGTTGTTCATTGTTGTTCTCTAGCTTAGGCTATCTTGTTTCATTATTCATAAGGATTTGTTGAAAAGGATAGATTGTTGTGTTTTCAATAAGGTGTTTTTGATAAAAGACTATATTTTTGCATGGGTTTGTTATTGTGCATTTTCTAGTTTTGTTGGTTTCACCATCTAGGTCACTATTGAACCTAATATCATTTGATGTATAGTTTCTATTTTCCCATTATGGTTGCAACACAATAAAATAGTTAATGTTATAGAGTTTATGTTGATTGTTCTCTAGCTTAGGGTATATTGTTTCATCCTTGATAAGGTGTTGTTGAAAAGGCATATTGTTTGACCTTCTGATAAGGTGGTTTTGAGTAAAGACTATGGTTTAGCATGGGTTTTTTCCTATAATTCTTTTATGTTTTGTGGGTTTTCCCATCTATTTCAATGTTGAAATCAATTCTATTTTGTGGTTATGGTTGCAACACAATAAAATAGTTAACATTATATAATTTATGTTGATTTGCATAAGGCGTTGCTAATTGTTGTTGTCTAGCTTAGGCTATATTGTCTCATTTTTTATAAGGTGATTTTGAAAAGGGTATGTTGTCTCAATTTTTGATAAGGTGTTGTTGAGAAGAGACTATATTATTTGTTAAAACTAGAACTATTTCATTTATGGTACACTTTTTGTGGCTTTGGTTTTGCATGGGTTTTCCCATCTGGGTCACCATTGAAACCAATATTATTTGATAGTCTTTTATTTTTTATAGGGTTCTATTGAAAAGTTTATATTGTTTCAAGCTCCAATAAGGTGTTGTTGAGAAAAGACTATATTTTTGTATGGGTTTGTAAGCTAGCATTATATAGTTTATGTTGATTCCCATAAGGTATTGTTCATTGTTGTTCTCTAGCTTAGGAAATATTGTCTCATTTTTGATAAGGTGTTTTTGAAAAGGCTATATTGTTTCAATTTTCTAATTCATAGTAGGAAACAAAGATTCATACTTTTTGCATGAGTTTGTCACTATGAATTTTTGTGTTATGTGGGTTTCTACATCTGGGTCACTATTGAAACTAATATTGTTTGGCTTATGAATTTTGTTTTGTAGTGGCCATTGTTGGTTTTTGTGTGTTGTTGATGGTTGTAAGGCAATAACTTAGGCTAAATTATTTCATTTTTGATAAGGTGTTGTTGAAAAAATACTGTTTTGTGGGCTTTCCCATCTAGGTTGTTGTTGAGACCTATATTGTACCACTTATGGTTTCTATGAGGTGTTGATGATTGCATGGGAATTAAACAATTTGTGTTATTTTCACTATGGGATTTTTTACAAAGCTTTGGCTATATTGTTTCATTTTCAGCAAGGAATAAAATAGTTGATGTTATCATTTCATTTTTTATGGGATGCTATTGAAATTAGACTATTCTATGGGTTTTCCCATCTGTGTCATTCTTGAGTCCAATATTGTTTCATTTGTGGCCTCTCTTTTGTGGTCATGGTTGTAACATAACCAAGTAGTTAATTAGCTGATAGGCTATATATGTGAACTTTGGTTGGATTTTTGGTCAGCCTTCCTACGATCAAGGAAAAGGTGGCAGATGGTTTTAAATTAAAAAAAGATGAACTTGGCCTAATATTGGGCCATGGAATATCATAGATTGTTACACAGATATATCCATAGGTGGTCTTCAAGCATATGAATGTTGTCTACATCTAATGTCAGAAACACACAAATCTACACATAGGAAATATAAAATCAAACACAAAAGAATGAGGCCTGTGCTCAACCCTACCATATTTCTTTGTTGAGCCTCATGGGCTCTCACCAGAACCCCGAGCAAGAACATACATTGTACACTACTCTAATCAATGGTGAAAGCAATCTTCATTATTACACTTAGTATATAGTCTATCATTCAAACAATCCTCTTTTGAGGCTGAAAGAAATAATAACTAAAAAGGTGTATTTAACACATGCAATACATATATATGCACCTGCAAAAAAAAAGCTACACCGATATATGTGCCCATGTTTCACAAACATATTTTTGCATACACATCTTAGGCATGGAATGTAAATAAAGTCATTTTGCATGGGTATTTTACATAGATGATTAATTTATTTTTCATGTCTTCTTGTTATATGTTTCTATCTTCGACGTTACACCCATTTTGAAGACTTTAAAGATATTATCATTATGTTTTGGATGGAAAAATTGTAGTTAATGAGAGATTATTGTATTTTTGAACCCTTGTTTTATTGTTTTAGTTATCTTTGTGCATCTTTATGCACATTTTTTGTCATTATACAGTTTTTATAGTATGCAGAATGAATCTTTGTTAATGGCTCTCTAGCTAAAACATATGAGAGAAAAAGAATATCACGTAACACAATGATTCAAGATTCGAGCTATGTTCTTTGGTAATAAATATTGAAGAAAAGTAGAGAAATTGTATAAGAGGTGTTAGAGTGACTAATTTATTGTTCATGTATTTCATTATCTGCATAGTATTCCCTGTTATGTGTTTATATATTTGACATTATACCAATTTTCATGACTTCAAAGAGATTATGCCTCTGTATGGATGGAGAAATTATAGCTAAATCTTCTTTCTTTTGTTAGAAAATATGGTTAGGGTTAGTAATTTTTTCACCCTTTGTTTATTGTTTGTAGTTATCTCTATGCAGCTTGGCATTATACCCATTAACATAGGAGCAATTGAAGATTAACATACGATTAATTGCATATATATATATATATATATATATATATATATATATATATATATATATATATATATATATATATATATATATATATATGTAGAGGGATAGTATGAAAGCATAAATATTTTGGAGATAAAAATAGTTTAGTGGCTTTTACGTGTTATTCTAATAGCTCTTTTATAATTTCACTATTCTCCTATAATATTTAGTTGCAAATGATGCACCTCAAATTTTAAATTAAGTATGTGGTGTTAATACCCATTTTGTGTAGGGTATTGGAGCCCATTGGCTTTACCACTTCTATTTAATGTGAGTATATTGTCAAAGAACATAGCTCAAATTTTCAATTGACAAATCAACTGTTACATAGACTAGTTATGTTGTATTAATATGTTGAATGTGGGTTTTCAATCATGTTCCATCTACATGTTATTCTTAAATTTTTTTCTAATAGTTCTTGTATAATTCCTCTATTTTGTCTATAATATTCAGTTCCAAATAATGTAGCTTGAATTTTGAATTGAGAAGCCAACTGTTACATAGATTGCTTGTGTTGTATCAATATCAACTTGCTCATAAAAAAATGTTCATTATTGTGGCTCACCTATTCCATTATCCATGGTGTTAAGGTCTATTTAATGTGGTTTTTTGAACATCTATGGTTTTTCTGTGATTATTAAGTGTCTGTCCACTTATATAATAGGTATTAGAATGATAGTTATCTAGTGCCAAATATTATAGAGAAAAACCACATTAAATGGAATTTTAAAATATGCAGCATAGAATAGGCAAACTATGACAATGAACATATTGTTATGGGGATCTAGAAAGAAAAGCACCATGAAGAATTATTTTCATATGGAACTTCAAACATATGAGGGGAAATAAATATCATGGAACATATTGATATAACACATATAGCATGTTCCATCCAAACAAAATAACCACAACAATTAATAGTTTGTTATAAGGAGCTTGAAACAGATGAGGGAAAAGGAGTATCATCAAACATAGTAGTACAAGACAAGTAACCTAGGTAACAACTACAAGATGTATTAGAGTAACACTCTAGAATCACACATAAATGGGATATCAATAGGAACCATTCACCTTTTTAAATTTGTTTTTGCCTGTGTATGTTTTTCTACCTCTTAAACTTCTAGTTGATGTTGGTCTTTTTACCATCTGCCATTTGCCTATGATTCTCAAGTGTTTTTCTAATAGTTGTTTTAGAATTTCTAAAATGGTAGATCATCTAAAACATATTTTACATGGAAGTTTAACATATGGAGAATAAAAGTTGCAAACCATAGATATAGAGAGTTTCTTATACAGAGCTTATGATGTACAAAATTCATATAGCACTAAGGATGAACATAGGTAACAATGAACAATAGGAAGAGGGAATAGAGCATACATGGGCCGAAAAAACAAATCAATCAAAAGTTAGAGGTCAATCTTATGTTTGATGAACAATAGAACAAGTAAACTACAACAATAAAGACCTTGTTAGAGGCAACTTCAAAGAGATGAGAGAAAGAGAATATCATGAAACATATTAATACAAAACAAGCAATCTATGTAACAGTTCAAATTTACCTATTAGATATTTGTTTCAAATTTCCATTGGGGTTTCCATTAGAGCAGTCGTGGCTAGAATTTCTCAATGCATTTGGATTCTTTTTTTGATTCTTTGGCAAGGAGACTATACAAACATGGACAAATTTAATGTGTACAATATACTATATTTATTGTAGTCAAGTGCATGTAAGAATCCATGCATGAATGTATATATATAGCAACAAATATATAGAGGATATCTACCCATGGAGGAAAAAAAGGGTTAAATGTATAGCTAAGGAAAATATAATTCTATAAAACAAACCTTGTTTATGCTTACAACTATGCTTTTCTTTCAGGTACCAATTGTCTTAAACATGGGATTCATATCTTGTTCTCCATCTATGTTTGCATTGAGCCCAAAATGATATTACTATAAAGCAACATTTATTTGAACATATTAAAATATATGTGTCTAATTAGATGTGTATGGAATGGAAAAAAGGAATTATAAAATGACTTACACCAATAGAAGAAGCCGAAACACTATAGACTGCAGACTGGAATAGTTGGGAAGCTCTCTAATTTGGTATATAATGGAGGTGGATGGCCGCTTTGTTCAGTAGCCTGCTATGAAACAAAAACCATGGTACACCATTTCATAGTGGAAGAAAAATAATACATATCCTCATATTAGAACAAGTAATATTACATGTACTCCCTTGTGTGGCACCGTGCAACAATGTCAGGATGTATCAACCTTGATAGGAGTGAAAACCTACCATTTTGTTTCTATTGAATAGGGGAATCACTACCATGACTGTCAAACCACGTGGTCAACAAACTCCATCATCATTATAAATAGGCCTGAGCAACCCATTACAAATAGCATGGAGTTTTATCATATATGAGAAAAACAAAAAGCAATCTAGACAAGATTATATATTTCTAGATGTAATATACAGGAAGAGTGAAACAATGAATTTTGTAGACAAACATTTCTAGCTATTTCAATGAAATAAAGCTAATAGAAAAGCTAACAAGAAGACATAAGAATCTGTGGAAGCAAAGCATGAAGCACAAATTTTAAAACTCAGGGTATATAGGTAGAGAAAATAGAAAACACATTATGGTTGTAAACTTATTAGTCAAATGGAACGCAATTTATTTTCAAAATGTTTCTAGAGTATGTGCATATATAGTTTAATATAGTGGAATGTTCAAAAAACATTATTGACTTATAGAACATTCAGGATTTACTTATTGTTGGTTGCAATCTATATGCATCTTTGACAGTTGAAGTTGTTTTTATTTGCATATGTATCAATTTGTAATAGTTGCAATTGTATGTTTAGAGTACTGCCTATTAAAATAATTTGAAAGAGAATTGTAGGTATGCTAATAAAGAATTGACATCATGGAATTTAAAAACACTTGGAAAAACATGGATAGGTAGAATATATAGAAGAGTGTATTATTCTAAATTCCAGATACAAAAACTATGACATAACAAAATGTTGAAATGAGAAGTCAGCAGATTAATATTTATGGGGGCATATTTTCATACTAAATTTAACAAAAACTGTATTGTTGAAAGTACAGAAGATAGTAAATAGGAAGAAAATTATCTTTAATGTGTGAAGCTCAAGAGGATGCAAAGCATTGAATAAATGAGGGAAAATTAATGTGGTAGTCAAACATAGAGTATATAGGCACAAAAAATGGGAAACAAAGCATAGGTGCATAATTTCAAACCAATCAATGAAATACAACAGGATATTGTTGAATTTTTTTATGGAATAGTTGAATGTATACTTTAATAGAATGGAATGATCAGAAAATGCCACTAGCTTGTACAAGTTTTTTCCTCTGCTTATTGTTTCCTAATATCTCTGTCCATCTTTGGCATTATAACCATTTTGCATAGATTAAATTACATGGTATAATTTTGTAAACTTTAACTTAGAAATCCTTGAAAAGAGGATGGTATACAGTCTAGACCAAATGCAAGAATAATCGTTCTAGGTCATTGTCTATAATTCAAAGCATGAGCTCAGGGTGGAAGCATTTGGCAAGGGTTGGAGTTGTTCCAAATGCACCTCTTCATTGTGACATCAAGCAGTGTATTTGTTGTTGCTAAGTTTAAAGTATCTCTCAAATGAGAATGTTGGATCAAAGTAGAGTCTTTCAATTAATTTAACATGAGAGATAGTTTTAAAATTCAACCCTTGCCTCTCTTTACTACCCATGTTCATCAAATGTTCTCTATTTAATGTTTATCCTTTTGCTTTATGTATTATGATTCCTCACGCCATGGTGACTGGAATTTATGTTTGATTACCCCATGTTATAGCTAGGATGGGCATGTCTCTTCGGTTTTCTAGGTCCCATGGTGGACCAATGTAATTTTGGAAGTGAACATCAACATAGTTAGGTGGATCTGGCAATTTATAATGTGCATTGTACACAATAGTTGTAACAAGACCAAGGGATCTAGTGACTAGGCTAGCTTGAATCCATAAATTTGTTGTTAGCATCACCCATTCACCAACACAAAGTAGCAATTCTGGGAGAAGTTGGTCATCAACTCCATGATCAGATGTCTATTCATGTTCTACTCAATCAATTCTAATGGCTATGGGTAGGTTTAATTGTTTGATCATTTTTTTGTTGTGGAATATGACTATCATTTGTGGCAAAAAAATGTGTAGCGACATCAAATTGTTCTCTTTTTGTGGCTGAGAGAATTTTATTTTTTTGTTTCATAAGCTCTTCCCAATCATCATGGATAGCCTCACCATTTCTTATATGCAAAAGGATTGCCTAAAACTTTTGTTAGGAAGGGTTATCTCCTTTATGGAAAAAAATAGTGTCTAATGTGACCAAGACTGTGAAAGTATGCCATAAGGTTATAGTCAATGACCATGAAGCATAAATAGGGGTATCCATGATAGGTGGCAACTAGGAAATATCACCAAAAAGGATGATATAAACATTTCCAAATGGCTCTCTCTAGTTATCAGAGAATGCTTGGTGTAATCGACTATCTATTTTTAGCAGCAACTTTAGTCCTACAAAACTCATTTCATCTATCAAAATGTATTGAATATATTTAAATTGTTATTGGAATATATTCAATGGCTAACCATGAAAAGGATTCATATCCTTTATGGGAATCCAGAGGGTTGTATGGATTGTGGAGGTGCATATGTTGTATGTAGCAACACCTGTTGAGGCCAATGTGAGCAACGGGCTATTGGATCCAGTAGTAGACATGTTTATTTGTTTTCTAATACAATTTATCAAAAAGGATTTTCCAGTGCCAACTATCCCTTAAATGATCATCTAGAGAGGGCCTTTGAGGGAAGGTTTTATGCAATGGGACTAGATGATTTGAAGAGCCAATTTTTGTTTTGGTGAAAGTTGATGGGATGATGTATTTAAAGGAAAAAATTGTATCATAGCTTGCTCACAATGTGCCCTAGCTGATGGGATGAACTACAAAGAAATATTATGAAGTTTTTGAAGTACATGGTTTGTATTCCATGAATGGTTAATACAAAATTATTGCCTACCCAATAGCTAGAATTGATTTATACTAAAGTTAGTAGTAGCACCAAGCTGAGAGAAAACTTCCCATTCATATTCATTCATACAACATTGATGGCTCAAATCATTAGTATCTTTACTTTAGAAAAAATGAACTCTTGCTTGGAATAGGAATAATTCATGATAAATTTAACTTAATGAGGCCTTGATTTGGTGTTGCGTGGTGTCTTTCACATCCACACTAGATCTTGGATCCTTTCAAATGCATTTAACAATGTCTTGTGAGGGTGCTGTGAAGTGTTGTAACACATTTCTATAATTTTCTAGACTCTTTTAATTAAAATTCACCTAAAAATCACCTTTTCATCACTTATCAAGTCCTATTTTAAAGTTTTGTGAAGTCTTGTAACAATATTTCACACTTTTCTAGGCTTATTTTCACTATTTACACCTTTCTTATGCTTTATATGACCCCTTTATGCACCCATAAGACTTAATTAAGTGTATTTTTCAATTTAAACCAAGAAATAAAATAAAATGTGACTTAATTCCTGACACCCACTTACAATCCTAAGGTGGGACCCATTCACCATGGGTGGTGAATGAGTCCCTCTTGGCTCCAACTTCAAAATAATTCAAATTTTCTTTCCAGTTAAATTTATTTAAAAGAATAGCTTATGTCGGCCTGTGATGAGGTATTCTTAGGTTACTAGGGAATAAGTATGTATAAATAAGTTTTTTTCCTCGCATTTTAATCCCCATTCAATCTCTTAACTGATTCACAACTCATTTATCATCTATATTCTTTCTCAAGTTAAGCAAGCTAGGGTTCCATCATTACAAGTCATCAAGATAGCTTTCTAAGACATTCAAGGGCATATTATTCATGTTTTTCTATAGAAATTCAAGATCAAACATCATGGCAAGGTATTGAATTCATTTTTTCATGCTTCATTACATTCTTTCATCATTTTGGTTTAATTACCTACAAGGGGTTTGACCAAGACAAACCCCCATGCCCTAACATCCAACATTTCTCTTTCTTGTCTTATGTGTTTATAGATTTAGACACCTTGGAGGTTTAGAAATAATTGAATATTGCATTACAAATTTGTTCAATTTATCTCTTCATTAGATAAGTGAAAATACCCACAAAAAGTCACCTTTAGGACCAAATTTGACTGTTTCAAAACTGAACACCTGGAAAAGTAGAAAGTGCAAACTAAGAGCTTATGTTTCCTCTTTTGGATCTTCAAAAATTCAAAAGTGGAATCATTCACCATGGGTGGTGAATGAATCCCACTTCTAGGCCTATTTTTGGTTTTCTGCATTTTTAGGTACTCTTTTCTTTGAAATGGGTTATGGAATAGTTTCACAAAACATGAATTGATTCACCCAGAATGGTGAATGAGTCCCACCACACCTAAAAATAAGCATCAATAGAATTTCAAAATCCATTTTCAGTCTCCATCCATATCTCGGGTGCACACTTTCAGTTTCATCCATTTTTGTTCAGTTTTTCATTCATTTCTAGGTGTTTTTGCATTACACAATGTATTTTCAATCAATCGACATTTGATTGGTTTTCCATTAATAATCAATCAATTTTATCAATTAGATACATTTAGATCATTAAATTTAGACATAATTTCATCATACATATCTTAGATTGAGTGAACCACCTAGATTTAGTGGTGTGGGATCTATCTCTTTTCTTTAGGTGAAAGACCCTAATTGAGCAAAAGAGAAAACATTCCTTACCATTAAAATCTATGGTTCAATATCACTGCCATGTTTTTCTTCAATCATTGATGCAACTGGAAGTCTGTTAACGTGCCAAGGATGATAACCAACTTTTTAAAAAACTTTCCAATTTTGTATGATCTTTTGTTTGGCAAGACCTATATCTATCTATATGTTTTTAGAATGGTTTGTATAACATAAGTTCAATCCAACAAAATATCTCAAACATTTTTGTATCTTAAATGGGAATGGTCTTGAACAATAGGTGCACAAGGAAAATTGTAGGCTGCTGTCTTGGTTTCCATTTGGTCTTTTTGTGTTGCTTTGAATGTGTATATAAGTGGACCGAGTCAATTAGGCATACACCACCTAGCTTTGGAGGCCTTTGCATATAGCAATGAATATTATTTTTTGGTAGGTCATCATCAACATCATCTTTATTTATATCGAACCATGATTTTTTTCCAACATTCAAATGAACATATTGTTGTCTTGAAGTGAATAGAGGGAATTTTTGTAACTTATGGCTTGTCTCCTATGTAGAGATTTCACACTCCACAAGAATATTCATCATGAATTTTTGATATTTATGTAGTGCTCTATCCTCAACTATATTTGTATTTGCAAGTCTTTTCAACATATCAAGATAATTTTATGATTTCTTCTCAAATTTAGCTACATATTTAGGAATATAATTTAAAATGATTTTCCTAGAAACAACTAGCTAGCAATCAACATTGGCATGCTAGATTGCAAGCATGGGTCGGCTATGAATATTTAGGCTATCATCATTTCTTGCTATCTTGTAGGATTTGTTAGACTTAGAATCAAATTTCAATGTAGAGGTAAGTTGTTGCTACCAAAGTGCTTTATTGCGTGTAGTGCCCCTCCGTTCTAGTCATTCTTGAAATATTAGGAAGTTGGTTGTTTGGTGGCCATGTCATTTTTGTTGGTTATGTGTGGTTGGTGATTTGCTAAGTCATGAGGATTTTGGGATTGCATTATTTAATTTGATTTTTTTTATGCTAGACAATATCACTAATATTATGACTAGATGTAATTTATCAAATTAATCTAATTTTTTAAGGTCACTTGATTTGGTTTGGGATCAAATAAAGAGCTAGATTTAATAATAAATGATAATTGTATTATCATTGAAAATTTCTTATTTTAAGATGAAAGAAATATAATTGTAAGTAAATGAATTTAATAAAAATAATTATTTTCTAATGAGTAAATTTAATTAAAAATTTTAAAATTACGAATTAACGTAGATAGAATATTTAAAAATTCAAACTCAAGTTTGAATAAGGATTAAAGCAAGGAAATCAATTGAAAAATAGGAAAAGAATCATTTATTGCTAAATAAATAAATAATAATAAAGCATCGTGATAAGATTTTGGGAAGAGTAAAAGGAAAGAGAAGCTGGAAAAAGATGTTATATGCTTTATCTTCCTTTTTCTCATCACCTTCTAGGTAGAGATTTCAATCATTGAAACTCATAAATTATAATTCAAGAGACAACTCTAGGGGGATTACATTTTTTATGGAGGAGAGCATACGTTGGAGGGGGTCAGATGGACGAGAGAGAAGGGAATTACAGTAGAATGAAGGTCTTCCCCGATTTGTGTTTCTTTTTCTAATGACTCCAAGAATGTTCATGTAGCCCTCATCATCTAAATCTGCATAACTGTGTCCGCATGGGACACAAGCAAAGCTTACAATGTTGGGATGTGTTATAGAGTGTTTCTTTAATTCAAAAATTTTGAGAGCTTCCTTGTAAAATCAATTTTTGTGTTTAACCTCCACCCTTGTGCATTCCTTGAGCTCGCATTTGTTTGCGGAACTCTATTAAACATTTCGCATGCTTTGACTCTGCTCAACATTTTGCTTACATAACTGTCATCGTAGTGGTAGAATGTAGCCTTTCCGGGGGCGTATAAATTCAAATGATCTCCCTGATACAGAGGGAAAACCCGTTACATCTGCAGCACTTGAAAATAAATATTATTAATATACTAACATAATAGAAGACTTACCTTTGGTCGTGGTGAAGTTTATCTTCCAAATTTCAAATCTGAGCACGTCTCTGAAACTCGCCACTAAACAGAAATGTGCCAAATTCAAATAAAATAAAAGGAAAAGTTGTACATTAATTCTCTTTCTCTTAAGTCACGTATTTTCACCTCACCTGTCTTCTTCCCTTCAAGTTTGTGGATAACAGTTGGGATATGATAATAATGCAAGTAGATGGTGATATTTCCAAATTCCAATATTCACTTTCTGTTATACTTGGCAACCTGCCTTAGTTACAGCATTTGGAGTTGAGGCATTGTACAAAATTAAATAGTCTCCCTGAAACCATTGGTAACCCGTCACAGCCACAGTTTTTAGACTTGTAAAGGTGTAGTAAATTAAATATCCTATCTGATTTCATTGTCAACCTATCTCAGCCGCAGCACCTGAACTTAATAGGAAATTTAAAGGTTTAAATAGATACTGCTTGTACCTCATGAAACATCTACAATCTTACACTAACAATGAAGGTTTTTGACATTTATGCTTAGATTAAGGAGTGGGAAATGCATACGTTGATTTCTCTGGAATACCGTAGCTGTGCAATGTGGAGGATTATAGCATACACCATCTTCTTGACATTAAGCCTTCCTGGGTCATTCAATCATAAAGGAGATGTTTATTAATTTGTACTTGTGATTCCATATGTTGTTTGTCGGTAGTGATTTCTAATTTTGAACGATAGGAATTGTTATATCCTATGTTCGATTTATCCTTCCTGTGTTGATATAAGCTAAGAAATTCAGCCTTACTCCCATCCAGTGCTAATTGTTTGATGGGTTCTAAAGCCCTTACATTAGAAACCTTGCAGGGACTCCCCTGTCATCACTCTTCTCCCTGAAGTGATATCTTTCCCTTCATAGGATGTTTTATTTCAATTATCCTTAGTGTGCACCCCTCCTCGTTTGATCACTGCATACACTCTGTTCTAGACTTGCGCATATAATGTTATTGATTCATTTTCTTGTTTGAAACTACCATTGTGAATTGCCTCAAATGCAGTTGGCTTATATGCCTTACTTGGAAATTTGATAAAGTGTATCACAATCAACATCCTAATATACATTAAATATGGAAAAGAAAAAAAAAAGAGACTATCTTTTTAACGTAAAAGGTAGTAGTTTGCATAACATTTAGTTACATACAGATTTACTATTCTTAGAGGTGGAAATTTAATATGTAACTCACCCGCCTGCTACTGTGGAATACATGAAATCTTGTCAGCTATAAGATTAGGGTATAGTTAAGAGAAGTTGTAGAAAAATTGTTATTTATTCATTTATATTTTAACATCTATTTTTTCTTGTTCATGAGAAAGAGGGTAGCTCCAAATCTATAGTGAGAGTTTTGGGAAAATAAAAGAATCAGCTTTAGGAAGTAGATAAGTTTAGGAATTATTATAAGTATGAAGCTATATTATTCAATAATGTTTTAAACAAAAGAATTAAGGTGTATTGAGTCCACCTCCTAGTTATATCGTTGAGAAGGTTCTTAAGTTTGTTATTTTAGTAGGTGAGAATAAGGTAGAAGAGTAAATTAGAGAATAATTAATATGGAAAATTAATTTATTTATAAGAGACCCAAGGGAATATTGTTACTTTAGATATCTATTGTTGAGTAATTAGTCTTGAGGGAAGGGATAATGCTTTGACAAGGTCATAATTATTGTTAATTGCTTAATCAAAAGGTTTCGTTAAATGCTTGTATTTCATAATTTATTTAAAGGTGAATTTGTTGGATTCTCAATTAGTGGAATTAGAAACATTAAATTTCTAGAGGATTTCTCCAGTAGTAATGTAGATGGTTATATGTGAGTAATCAAAGTAATAGCTCTATTTACTTATTTGGAATATTTCTAAAGAAGTTAATTGATGAAATGTCTTTATATGTATATATGGATACCTATAGTGGTAGGTTATTGTCTCTACGATTCCTTCAGTTTGATTTAAATGATGCCTCAATAATGGAAGAGACAAGATATAAAGGAAGCCTTAAATGTTAGTATAATGTTATCACTCTTTGTGGATTAGCAAAAAGGTAGTCTGTTAAATATAGTCTTTTAGGTGAGTAAGAAATTGATAGATTATTTAACTTAGAACACTTTGAGTTATTTGTGAGGACTTAGTATTTTATTTGTGGAAGGAATGTATTACTGTTTAGTTGATAATGGGATTTTGTTTGGAAAAGTGAAGTTCATGGAAATAGTAATTGCTTGTTTGTGTGGTTAATATCTGATTTGATGTTCCATCTTGAGGTGATTTTTCCTTGAGTTAATTTTGGTTGGGATTCCTTTGAAAATCTTGAAGTCCTTGATGTTCTGATGAATATGACCTTCCTAGTTTATTTTGTTTTGAGGATCTTTTATTCATTGGGTTGCTATTGAAATTGGCTTGAAGCCCGTATCATTGACTTACTCTTGTTGCTTCATTTTACCCTCATTTGTGGGTTTTCATTCTTATTGGCTTCCAAAGGCTTGAGATGATTGTCAGTTCATGTTCTCTCTTTATATTCCCTTCATGTGGCAAGTGTTTTGGTTTCAGGATTTTGAAAGGGTTGTACGGGAATTGTTGAGGCTCTGATTTTGTACTTGTTAGCGAGATGGGTAATGCCTCGCATGCTTTTATGTTGTGATTCTTTGTTCAAATTATGACGGTACAACCCTTGGTTTTTATGTTGTTGGGCCTCTAGGGAGAGTGGCTCCTCGTGGGGGCTGATGCCCCGTTTAAGGGGAAGGGCACAGGATAACCCACGAGCGAGTTGGTAATTAAGTGAAAACCTAATGAAAGAGTAACAGGAGGGTTGGGTGTAATATCATTATAAGATTTAAAATGGATGCCTACGTCTTCATTGGTGCTTCTCTGAATATGGAGATGCGTGGTTGGCAAGGTCGCTACCGTCTTCACAAAGAGGTCCTATAGCTGCATGAGTCACCACATGAATGAGCGCCTCTCAGGTTGGAGGAGGAAGAACGCAGAGAGAGAAATATAGATGGGACCTGACATTTTGGGAGGGAAGAGCAAGAGACGGCAGAGTGTGGGACCATGTGATGACACTCTCCCCTAGTTGCCCAGGTGTTTTACTTTATTGTGTTCCTCTGGAAGTATGTTATGGGAGTTGGTTTAGATTGTAGTTGAATGGACTTATATTGATTTATGGATTATTGCTTTGATACATCTTTGGTGTACTTTGTGGTCTTGTATGATCTCATTGATATTTGACTTATGACCTTGTACTCTTATGGGACTGTGCTATGATGTTATTGTGTTGTTTAATTGCAATTTGGAATTGTATTATGTTATTAATTTAGTTTGTTTTGGAAGTGTTTCATGACCTTCCTTTGGTTACTTGTTTACTGGTTCTCGTTTTGTTTAATGTGATGAGATTTATGACTTTAAGTTATTATGTCGACTCTTGGATGTTGTTGATCATGTCATTGTAATCCTTGAGTTTTATGATACTTTTGTATGATGTTGAGTCTTGTGGTTCTGTGTTTGGATGTTCTTGGTTGAGGACTCTTATTGTCAGCTCCTTAGCACGAGGGTTGGGTCTTCAGATCCATGTGGTCGAGTGGAACGTGCTAAGCACCCCATTGGGTCCCCAGTCGAGGATCGAGAGGGGCGGATTGGTGCTAGTTGCAGCGACTCCAGAGTTGTATCCGTCTTGGAACCAGTTGTGATACTGTGTATTCATCTGTTTATTTGTATCATGTTATCTTGTGTATGGTTTCCATTTATGTTTGGAAACATTGTACCTCTAGAACATTGTATTGTAATGTAACATTAAACCTTGTAAGGATATTGGCCATGGCAGTTGTTATTCATTGTGTTGAGTTAGTTATGTATATGTTGTACTTACTCAAATGGTTTCTTATCAATGATATATCATGTATGTGTTACATTTGTTAATGTTTACTTTGTTATGGATTATATCTTTCACTTTTATTCTTTATTTTCATTGTGTGGATCTAAGTCCTGTAATGAATCCTCGTGTACCCCAAGGGATGTATGTGTTAGTGAATCTACTTAAATGAAATTTATGTCATGACTTAATGTGAATTACATGTATTTTATGTTAACCTTTTAAAAAAAAATTGTGCAGTACTTATGGTTTAATTGTACTTTGGGGTTCACACGGTGGGGTGTTACAACATTGGTATCAGAGCGTAGGTTCATACACTGGGCACTATGTGTGCTCACGATGTAACCTTGCACTTAGACCCATGAGTCTTGAGTTTCACTTTTCTTTGTCATTGTTGTGAACCTGAGTTTCTTCTATTAACTGGTGTTAGGTCGATGGTGCAGGAAACTGATGGGAAAGTATAGGACCCTCGATGTAGTGCGCAATGCACCAATATCCTTCATATCGGGGATGCTCTATGGACCCTTGAGTTTTAGTGTGATGTGTTTCATGGTGATGTGTTTTATGTGTGTTAATATGTCAAGTGTGTGTGGGTTCTGTGATTTTGTTGTCCTTGACTGATGAATTATGTTTCTTAAATTTGTGAAGGTGTAAAAATTGTACCCTTTTTATTGAAATTGATGTGAGATTTGGTGTTGAATAATGGTTAAAGTGGAGTTCTTTGTGTGAAAATTATGAGTTTTAATGAAAATGTGAGGTTTTGTGGAGAATTATTGTATGATTTTTAACAGAATATAGTATCTTGAGGTTTAGATGCAACTCAAATTATTGGTATTAATGTGCAATGTTCTATGGTAGCTTTTGATTTATAGGATGTTGGCTTCAGAAATGTAGTGATGAAGGTAATGCAATGGTAATATGTAGGTATAGATACTTATAATTTCAAGTAGTAATTCATTTTGATACATGAACTGAATTAGGTTTATGGTTAGCATCCTTATGTGAATATTGCCTAACTAATAAGAAGCAAACTGTTTATGAGTTACTAGAATTGTTTTGACTATTCTGTGCAGTTTGGTGGGAGGGACAGTGTGGTATCACTCGCATGCGAGTGCCCTACTATGCTGGGAATTCCTCTCACAATGTATTTGTGATATATATGTATTGTGCACAACATTTGTTTGCATGCAGGATTGCAAGAATTAAGTCTCGATTCCACCTGCATTGTCAAGACAGGGCGAGCATTATATACACCCAATGGGCTTGACATTGAACATAGGAGCTGACAACAAAGTTTTCCCAACCTAGTTTGTCATCTGTTCTAGTGTTTGACAAATTGGTCTGGTTGCAACCCCGTCACTACTTTTGTTTTGGTATCATTTCTTTATTTTTGGTTTTGTTTAATTTTCATGGCTTACTTGATAACGTTTAATTAATGTTTTAATTTATGGTGTTGACGTGCTTATGATCGTTGATTTTGTTGTGTTACCATGGTTATGCTTGAGCTCGACTTCTAGGAGTAAGTGGATGCCTAAGGGGGGGAGGATGTAGTGGCCCTCCATTCTAGTCATTCTTGAAATATTAGGAAGTTGGTTGTTTGGTGGCCATGTCATTTTCACTAGTTATGTGTAGTTGGAGATTTGCAAAGTCATGAGGATTTTGGCATTGCATTATTTAATTTGATTTTTTTTATGTTAGACAATATCACTAATATTATGACTAGATGTAATTTATCAAATTAATCTAAACTTTTTAAGGTCACTTGATTTGGTTTAGGATCAAATAAAGATCTAGATTTAATAATAAATAATAATTGTATCATCATTGAAAATTTCTTTTTTTAAGATGAAAGAAATATAATTGTCAGTAAATGAATTTACTAAAAATAATTATTTTCTAATGAGTAAATTTAATTAAGAAATTTAAAATTAAGAATTAACGTAGATAAAATATTTAAAAATTTGAACTCAAGTTTGAATAAGGATTAAAGCATGGAAATCAATTGAAAAATAGGAAAAGAATCATTTATTGCTAAATAAATAAATAATAATAAAGCATCATGATAAGATTTTGGGAAGAGTAAAAGGCAAGAGAAGCTGGAAAAAGATGGTATATGCTTTATCTTCCTTTGTCTCATCACCTTCCAGGTAGATATTTCAATCATTGAAACTCACAAATTAGAATTCAAGAGACAACTCTAGGGGGATTACATTTTTTATGGAGGAGAGCATACGTTGGAGGGGGTCAGATGGATGAGAGAGAAGGGAATTATAGTAGAATGAAGGTCTTTCCCCATTTGTGTTTCTTTTTCTGATGACTCTAGGTGTGTTCGTGTAGCCATCATCATCTAAATCTGCATAACTGTGTGCGCATGGGACACAAGCAAAGCTTACAATGTTGGGATGTGTTATAGAGTGTTTCTTCAATTCAAAAATTTTGAGAGCTTCCTTGTAAAATCCATTTTTGTGTTTAACCTACAAACTTGTGCATTCCTTGAGATCGCATTTCTTTGAGGAACTCTATTAAACGTTTCACATGCTTTGACTCTGCTCAACATTTTTCTTACATAACTGTCATCATAGCGGTAGAATGTAGACTTTCAGGGGGCGTATAAATTCAAATGATCTCCCTGATACGGAGGGAAAAACCCGTTACATCTGCAGCACTTGAAAATAAATATTATCAATATACTAACATAATAGAAGACTTACCTTTGGTTGTAGTGAAGTTTATCTTCCAAATTTCAAATCTAAGCGCGTCTCTGAAACTTGCCACTAAACAAAAATGTGCCAAGTTCAAATAAAAGAAAAGGAAAAGTTGTACATTAATTCTCTTTCTCTTAAGTCATGTATTTGTACCTCACCTATCTTCTCCCCTTCAAGTTTGTGGATAACAGTTGGGATACAATAATAATGCAAGTAGATGGCGATATTTCCAAATTCCAATATTCACTCTTTGTTATACTTGGCAACCTGCCTTAGTTACAGCATTTGGAGTTGAGGCGTTGTACAAAATTAAATAGTCTCCCTGAAACCATTGGTAACCTGTCACAGCCGCAGTTTTTAGACTTGTAAAGGTGTAGTAAATTAAATAACCTCTCTAATTTCATTGTCAACCTATCTCAGCCGCGGCACCTAAACTTAATAGGAAGTTTAAAGGTTTAAATAGATACTGCTTGTACCTCATGAAACATCTGCAAGCTTACACTAAAAATGAATGTCTGTGACATATATGCTCAAATTAAGGAGTGGGAAATGCATACGTTGATTCCTCTGGAATATCGTAGCTGTGCAATGTGGAGGATTATAGCATACACCATCTTCTTAGGATTAAGCATTCCTGAGTCATTCGATCATAAAGGAGATGTTTATTAATTTATACTTGTGATACCATATGTTGTTTGTCAGTGGTGATTTCTAATTTTTAACAATAGGTATTATTATATCCTATGTTTGATTTATCCTTGCTGTGTTGATATAAGCTAAGAAATTCAGCCTTACTCCCATCTGGTGCTAATTGTTTGATGGGTTCTAATGCCCTTTACATTAGAAACCTTGGAGGGACTCCCCTATCATCACCCTTCTCCTTGAAGTGATATCTTTCCCTTCATAGGATGTTTTATTTCAATGATCCTTAGTGTGCGCCCCTCCTCTTTTGATGACTACATACAGTCTGTTCTAGACTTGCGCATATCATGTTATTGATTCATTTTCTTGTTTGAAACTACCACTGTGAATTGCCTCAAATGCAGTTGGATTATATGCCTTAGTTGGAAATTTGATAAAGTGTATCACAATCAACATCCTAATATACATTAAATATGGAAAAGAAAAAAAAAAAAAGTTATCTTTTTAACGTAAAAGTCAGTAGTTTGCATCACATTTAGTTACATACAAATTTACTATTCTTAGAGGTGGAAATTTAATATGGAACTCACCTTCCTGCCACTGCAGAATACATGAAATATCGTTAGCTATAAGATTAGGGTATAGTTAAGAGCAATTGGAGAAAATTTGTTATTTATTCATTTATATTTTAACATCTATTTTTTCTTGTTCATGAGAAAGAGGGTAGCTCCAAATTTATAGTGAGAGTTTTGGGAAAATAAAAGAATTAGCTTTAGGAAGTAGATAGGTTTAGGAATTATTATAAGTGTGAAGCTATATTATTCAATAATGTTTTAAACAAAAGAATTAAGGTGTATTGAGTCCACCTCCTAGTTATATCGTTGAGAAGGTTCTTCAGTTTGTTATTTTAGTAAGTGAGAATAAGGTAGAAGAGTAAATTAGAGAATAATTAATATGCAAAATTAATTTATTTCTAAGAGCCCCAAGGGAATATTGTTACTTTAGATATCTATTGTTGAGTAATTAGTCTTGAGGGAAGGGATAATGCTTTGACAAGGTCATAATTATTGTTAAATGCTTAATCAAAAGGTTTTGTTAAATGCTTGTATTTGATAATTTATTTAAAGGTGAATTTTTTAGATTCTCAATTAGTGGAATTAGAAACATTAAATTTCTAGAGGATTGCTCCAGTAGTAATGTAGATGGTTATACGTGAGTAATAAAAGTAATAGCTCTATTTACTTATTTGGAATATTTCTAAAGAAGTTAATTGATGAAATTTCTTTATGTGTATATATGGATACCTATAGTGGTAGGTTATTGTCTCTACGATTCCTTCAGTTTGATTTAAATGATGCCTCAATAATGGAAAATATAAGATATAAAGGAAGCCTTAAATGTTAGTATAATGTTATCACTCTTTGTGGATTAGCAAAAAGGTGGTATGTTAAATATAGTCTTTTAGGTGAGTAAGAAATTGATAGATTATTTAACTTAGAACACCTTGAGTTATTGGTGATTACTTAGTATTTTATATGTGGAAGGAATGTCTTACTGTTTAGTTGATAATGGGAGGTTGTTTGGAAAAGTGAAGTTCATGGAAATAGTAATTGCTTGTTTGTGTGGTTAATATATGATTTGATGTTCCATCTTGAGCTGATTTTTCCTTGAGTTCATTTTGGTTTGGATTCCTTTGAATATCTTGAAGTCCTTGATGTTCTGATGAATATGACCTTCCTAGTTTATTTTGTTTTGAGGATCTTTTATTCATTGGGTTGCTATTGAAATTGGCTTGAAGCCCGTATCATTGACTTACTCTTGTTGCTTCATTTTACCCTCATTTGTGGGTTTTCATTCTTATTGGCTTCCAGAGGCTTGAGATGATTGTCAGTTGATGTTCTCTATTTATATTCCCTTCATGTGGCAAGTGTTTTGGTTTCAGGATTTTGAAAGGGTTGTACGAGAATTGTTGAGGCTCTGATTTTGTACTTGTTGGCGAGACGGGTAATGCCTCACATGCTTTTATGTTGTGATTCTTTGTTCAAATTATGATGGTACAACCCTTGGTTTTTATGTTGTTTGGCCTCTAGGGAGAGTGGCTCCTCATGGGGGCTGGTGCCCTGTTTAAGGGGAAGGGCACAGGATAACCCATGAGTGAGTTGGTAATTAAGTGAAAACCTAATAATTAACTTAGGAGGGTTGGGTAGTAATATCATTATAAGATTTCAAAATGGATGCCTCGTCTTCATTAGTGCTTCTGCATACTAATGGAAGGCTGAGAAGGCCATGGTTGGCAAGGTCGCGATGTCATCTTCACGAGAGGTCTATGGCTCCGCATGAGTCACCCTATGGACTGGTGCCTCCAGTTCGGAGGAAGGGTATAGGACAACCATAGATGGGATCGACGCCGCCAGTTGGGAGGAAGAGCACAGGACAGCCCATGTAGGACCATGCGATGACACTCTCCCCTAGTTTCCCAGGTGTTTTACTTTATTGTGTTCGTCTAGAAGTATGTTATAGGAGTTGGTTTAGATTGTATTTGAATGGACATATATTGATTTATGGGTTATTGCTTTGATACATCTTTGGTGTACTTTGTGGTCTTGTATGATCTCATTGATATTTGACTTATGACCTTGTACTCTTATGGGACTATGTTATGATGTTATTGTGTTGTTTAATTGCAATTTGGAATTGTATTATGTTATTAATTTAGTTTGTTTTGGAAGTGTTTCATGACCTTCCTTTGGTTACTTGTTTACTAGTTCTTGTTTTGTTTAATGTGATGAGATTTATGACTTTAAGTTATTATGTCGACTCTTGGATGTTGTTGATCATGTCATTGTAATCCTTGAGTTTTATGATACTTTTGTATGATATTGAGTCTTGTGGTTCCGTGTTTGGATGTTCTTGGTTGAGGACTCTTATTGTCAGCTCCTTAGCATGGGGGGTGGGTCTTTGAATCCACGTGGTCGGGTGGAACGTGCTAAGCACCATTGGGTCCCCAGTCGAGGATCGAGAGGTGCGGATTGGTGCTAGTTGCAGCAAGTCCATAGTTGTATCCATCTTGGAGCCAGTTGTGATAGTGTGTATTCATCTGTTTATTTGTATCATGTTATCTTGTGTATGGTTTCCAACATTGTATTGTAATGTAATGTTAAACCTTGTGTAGATATTGGCCATGGAAGTTGTTATTCATTGTGTTGAGTTAATGATGTATATTTTGTATTTACTCAAATGGTTTCTTATCAATGATATATCATGTATGTGTTACATTTGTTAATGTTTACTTTGTTATGGATTATATCTTCGGCTTTTACTCTTTATTGTCATTGTGTGGATCTAAGTCACGTAATGACTCCTCATGTACCCCAAGGGATGTATGTGTTAGTGAATCTACTTAAATGAAATTTATGTCATGACTTAATGTGAATTACATGTATGCTATGTTAACCTTTTAAAAAAAAATTTGTGCAGTAATTATGGTTTAATTGTCCTTTGGGGTTCACACGGCGGGGCGTTACAACATTGGTATTAGAGCTTAGGTTCATACACTGGGCACTATGTGTGCTCTCTATGTAACCTTGCGCTTAGACCCATGAGTCTTGAGTTTCACTTTTCTTTGTCATTGTTGTGAACCTGAGTTTCTTCTATTAACTGGTGTCAGGTCGATGGTGCAGGAAACTGATGGGAAAGGATAGGACCCTCGGTGTAGTGCACAATGCACTGATATCCTTCTTGTCGGGGATGCTCTATGGACCCTTGAGTTTTAGTGTGATGTGTTTCTTGGTGATGTGTTTTATGTGTGTGAATATGTCAAGTGTGCGTGGATTCTACGATTTTGTTGTCCTTGAGTGATGAATTATGAATCTTGAATCTGCGAAGGTGTAAAAATTTTACCCTTTTTATTGAAATTGATGTGAGATTTGGTGTTGAATAATGGTTAAAGTGGAGTTCTTTGTGTGAAAATTATGAAATTTAACAAAAATGTGAGGTTTTGTGGAGAATTATTCTATGATTTTTAGCATAATATAGTATCTTGAGGTTAAGATGCAACTCAAATTATTGGTACTAATGTGCAATGTTCTATGGTAGCTTTTGATTTACAAGAAGTTGGCTTTAGAAACGTAGTGATGAAGGTAATGCAATGGTAATATGTAGGTATAGATACTTATAATTTCAAGTAGTAATTCATTTTGATACAGTAAATGGATTAGGTTTATGGTTAGCATCCTTATGTGAATATTGTCTAACTAATAAGAATTAAATTGTTTATGAGTTACTAGAATTGTTTTGACTATTATGTGTGGTTTGGTGGGAGGGACAGTGTTGTATCACTCACTTGCGAGTTCCCTACTATGTTGGGAATTCCTCTCATGATGTATTTGTGATATATATGTATTGTGCACAACAATTGTTTGCATGCAGGATTGCAAGAATTAAGTCTCGATTCCACCTGCATTGTTAGGACAGGGCGAGCATTATATACACTCAATGGGCTTGACGTTGAACATAGGAGCTGACAAGAAAGTTTTCCCAACCTAGTTCATCATCTATTCTAGTGTTTGACAAATTGGTCTAGTTGCAACCCCATCACCACTTTTTTTTTTGTATCATTTCTTTATTTTTGGTTTGTTTAATTTTCATGGCTTACTTGATAACGTTTAATTGATGTTTTAATTTATGGTGTTGACGTGCTTATGATCATTGATTTTGTTGTGTTACCATGGTTATGCTTGAGCTCGACTTCCAGGAGTAAGTCAATGCCTAAGGGGGGGAGGATGTAGTGCCCCTCCATTCTAGTCATTCTTGAAATATTAGGAAGTTGGTTGTTTGGTGGCCATGTCATTTTCGCTGGTTATGTGTGGTTGGTGATTTGTTAAGTCATGAGGATTTTGGGATTGCATTATTTAATTTAATTTTTTTTATTTTAGACAATATCACTATTATTATGACTAGATGTAATTTATCAAATTAATTTAATATTTTTAAGGTCACTTGTTTTGGTTTGGGATCAAATAAAGAGCTAGATTTAATAATAAATGATAATTGTATTATCATTGAAAATTTCTTATTTTAAGATGAAAGAAATATAATTGTAAGTAAATGATATTAATAAAAATAATTATTTTCTAATGAGTAAATTTAATTAAGAAATTTAAAATTAAGAATTAACGTAGATAAAATGTTTAAAAATTCAAACTCAAGTTTGAATAAGGATTAAAGCAAGTAAATCAATTGAAAAATAGGAAAAGAATCATTTATTGCTAAATAAATAAATAATAATAAAGCATCGTGATAAGATTTTGGGAAGAGTAACAGGCAAGAGAAGCTGGAAAAAGATGGTATATGCTTTATCTTCCTTTGTCTCATCACCTTCCAGGTAGAGATTTCAATCATTGAAACTCATAAACTAGAATTCAAGAGACAACTCTAGGGGGATTAAATTTTTTATGGAGGAGAGCATACGTTGGAGGGGGTTGGATGGACGAGAGAGAAGGGAATTACAGCAGAACAAAGGTCTTCCCCCATTTGTGTTTCTTTTTCTGATGACGCCAGGTATGTTTGTGTATCCCTCATCATCTAATTCTGCATAACTATGTGCGCATGGGACACAAGAAAAGCTTACAATGTTGGGATGTGTTATAGAGTGTTTCTGTAATTCAAAAATTTTGAGAGCTTCCTTGTAAAATCCATTTTTGTGTTTAACCTACACCCTTGTGCATTCCTTGAGCTCGCATTTCTTTGAGGAACTCTATTAAATGTTTCGCATGCTTTGACTCTGCTCAACATTTTGCTTACATAACTATCATCGTAGCGGTAGAATCTAGACTTTTGGGGGGCGTATAAATTCAAATGATCTCCCTAATACGGAGGGAAAACCCGTTACATCTGCAGCACTTGAAAATAAATATTATCAATATACTAACATAATAGAAGACTTACCTTTGGTTGTGGTGAAGTTTATCTTCCAAATTTCAAATCTAAGCGCGTCTCTAAAACTCGCCACTAAACAGAAATGTGCCAAGTTCAAATAAAAGAAAAGGAAAAGTTGTACATTAATTCTCTTTCTCTTAAGTCACGTATTTGCACCTCACCTATCTTCTTCCCTTCAAGTTTGTGGATAATAGTTGGGATATCATAATAATGCAAGTAGATAGCGATATTTCCAAATTCCAATATTCACTTTTTGTTATACTTGGCAACCTCCCTTAGTTACAACATTTGGAGTTGAGGCGTTGTACAAAATTAAATAGTCTCCCTGAAACCATTGGCAACCTGTCACAGCCACAGTTTTTAGACTTGTAAAGCTGTAGTAAATTAAACAACCTCTCTAATTTCATTGTCAACCTATCTCAGCCAAGGCACCTGAACTTAATAGGAAGTTTAAAGGTTTAAATAGATACTGCTTGTACCTCATGAAACATCTACAAGCTTACACTAACAATGAATGTCTGTGACATATATGCTCAGATTAAGGAGTGGGAAATGCATGCGTTGATTCCTCTGGAATACCGTAGCTATGCAATGTGGAGGATTATAGCATACACCATCTTTTAGGCATTAAGCATTCCTAAGTCATTCAATCATAAAGGAGATGTTTATTAATTTGTACTTGTGATACCATATGTTGTTTGTCAGCGGTGATTTCTAATTTTGAACAATAGGTATTATTATATCCTACGTTTAATTTATCCTTGCTGTGTTGATATAAGCTAAGAAATTCAGCCTTACTCCCATCCAATGCTAATTGTTTGATGGGTTCTAAAGCGCTTACATTAGAAACCTTGGAGGGACTCCCTTGTCATCACCCTTCTCCTTAAAGTGATATCTTTCCCTTCATAGGATGTTTTATTTCAATTATCCTTAGTCTGCACCCCTCCTCTTTTGATGACTGCAAACACTCTGTTCTAGACTTGCGCATATCATGTTATTGATTCATTTTCTTGTTTGAAACTACCACTGTGAATTGCCTCAAATGCAATTGGCTTATATGCCTTAGTTGGAAATTTGATAAAGTGTATCACAATCAACATCCTAATATACATTAAATATGGAAAAGAAAAAAAAAAAGACTATCTTTTTAAGGTAAAAGGTAGTAGTTTGCATAACATTTAGTTACATACAGATTTACTATTCTTAGAGGTGGAAATTTAATATGGAACTAACCCGCCTGCCACTGTGGAATACATGAAATCTCATCAGCTATAAGATTAGGGTATAGTTAAGAGCAGTTGTAGAAAAATTGTTATTTATTCATTTATATTTTAACACCTGTTTTTTCTTGTTCATGAGAAAGAGGGTAGCTCCAAATCTATAGTGAGAGTTTTGGGAAAATAAAAGAATCAGCTTTAGGAAGTAGATAATTTTAGGAATTATTATAAGTGTGAATCTATATTATTCAATCATGTTTTAAACAAAAGAATTAAGGTGTATTGAATCCAACTCCTAGTTATATCGTTGAGAAGGTTCTTAAGTTTGTTATTTTAGTAAGTGAGAATAAGGTAGAAGAGTAAATTAGAGTATAATTAATATGGAAAATTAATTTATTTATAAGAGTCCCAAGGGAATATTGTTACTTTAGATATCTATTGTTGAGTAATTAGTCTTGAGGGAAAGGATAATGCTTTGACAAGGTCATAATTATTGTTCATTGCTTAATGAAAAGGTTTCGTTAAATGCTTGTATTTCATAATTTATTTAAAGGTGAATTTGTTGGATTTTCAATTAGTGGAATTAGAAACATTAAATTTCTAGAGGATTGCTCCAATAGTAATGTAGATGGTTATATGTGAGTAATAAAAGTAATAGCTCTATTTACTTATTTGGAATATTTCTAAAGAAGTTAATTGATGAAAAGTCTTTTATATGTATATATGGATACCTATAGTGGTAGGTTATTGTCTCTACGATTCCTTCAGTTTGATTTAAATGATGCCTCAATAATGGAAGAGACAAGATATAAAGGAAGCCTTAAATATTAGTATAATGTTATCACTCTTTATGGATTAGCAAAAAGGTAGTCTGTTAAATATAGTCTTTTAGGTGAGTAAGAAATTGATAGATTATTTAACTTAGAATACTTTGAGTTATTTGTGATTACTTAGTATTTTATATGCGAAAGGAATGTCTTACTGTTTAGTTGATAATGGGAGGTTGTTTGGAAAAGTGAAGTTCATATAAATAGTAATTGCTTTTTTGTGTGGTTAATATATGATTTGATGTTTCATCTTGAGGTGATTTTGTGTGATTTATGGATTATTGCTTTGATACATCTTTGGTGTACTTTGTGGTCTTGTATGATCTCATTGATATTTGACTTATGACCTTGTACTCTTATGGGACTATGTTATGATGTTATTGTGTTGTTTAATTGCAATTTGGAATTGTATTATGTTATTAATTTAGTTTGTTTTGGAAGTGTTTCATGACCTTCCTTTGGTTACTTGTTTACTAGTTCTTGTTTTGTTTAATGTGATGAGATTTATGACTTTAAGTTATTATGTCGACTCTTGGATGTTGTTGATCATGTCATTGTAATCCTTGAGTTTTATGATACTTTTGTATGATATTGAGTCTTGTGGTTCCGTGTTTGGATGTTCTTGGTTGAGGACTCTTATTGTCAGCTCCTTAGCATGGGGGGTGGGTCTTTGAATCCACGTGGTCGGGTGGAACGTGCTAAGCACCCCATTGGGTCCCCAGTCGAGGATCGAGAGGTGCAGATTGGTGCTAGTTGCGGCGACTCCAGAGTTGTATCCATCTTGGAGCCAGTTGTGATACTGTGTATTCATCTGTTTATTTGTATCATGTTATCTTGTGTATGGTTTCCATTTATGTTTGGAAACATTGTACCTCTAGAACATTGTATTTTAATGTAACGTTAAACCTTGCGTGGATATTGGCCATGGCAGTTGTTATTCATTGTGTTGAGTTAATTATGTATATGTTGTACTTACTCAAATGGTTTCTTATCAATGATATATCATGTATGTGTTACATTTGTTAATGTTTACTTTGTTATGGATTATATCTTTGGCTTTTATTCTTTATTGTCATTGTGTGGATCTATTTGCGTAATGACTCCTCATGTACCCCAAGGGATGTATGTGTTAGTGAATCTACTTAAATGAAATTTATGTCATGACTTAATGTGAATTACATGTATGTTATGTTGACCTTTTCAAAAAAAATTATGCAGTAATTATGGTTTAATTGTCCTTTGGGGTTCACACGGTGGGGCGTTACATGTCGACATTATAATTGTTCTCCTTTTTTCCTTAAACAAGTATATTTAGATCATTTTGTGTGTGTTTGAACTATATTTAGTAACTCTTCATAATCTATGATTGGATCACCAGAAAGAATCTAGCTTGTGGAAAGAAAGCATGAATTTTCTTTAGAACAATGATACATTCTGAGAAATCTCTATGCAAGGAAACCTGGATTCCAAGATGAAACATATCTATCAAAAAAGTTCCTTGTCATGGTAACATCATGGTGATTAGACCAATCAAGAGTGTCCATATTGGGGGCTTCTAGAAACTATAAAAAACTATGCACATGTGTAGAGCTATGATGATGCTATTCATATATATACCAATAATATTTTGCATGCAAAAGCTTTTCAATCACCTCTTCACAAAAAAATGAGAATCTATGATGTAGATATAAAGACATTATCTATGGATTCTAAACAACACTATCTATCAGTGTCTTTGTTGAAGGATCCATCACTAAATGAGCCACAAAAGAGAAAAAATTGTGTAGATCAGCCCACTTTGTTTCTACACAAATTAAAATAAAAAAAGGGTAGGTAGGAAAAGTTATTCAATCATTGCAAATAGTTGGGCCCAACAAGAGTTCCAAAAAGAATAGGTCTCATGCAACGAAGCACCAAAATGCTTCAATTGCTCAGTTATCTAGCCATCAGGAGTAGCTTGAAGATGTTTAAACAATGTATACAACAACTTGGTGATTTTTTCTTCCATATCTACTCTAAAAAAGACAAAAATAGTTTGTTTGTTGTGATGTTTCATTATCAAGTTGTAGAAGAAATACCTAAACTTGACATGTTTTCCAAATTTTTGGTCAAAATATCTCATTAAGTGGAGAGAATATTCATGCAAGTGAATTTGAACATCCCTCAGTTGGAGGGGAAGTGTTGCTCTAGTTGGAAATAATGTTGGGGAGGCCATTATAAATAAACCTTCAGTGCTATATTCATTAACAGGAGAAGAGCTAAGTTTAGGTCAACATAAAATATTTTTCTCTTTTTTTCAATTTGTAATACCTGTTTGATTGCTTGGAGCTCTTGTCTAGCATTTGGCAAGGAAGGGATACATGATGAAATTTTTCAAGAGCCATTTTCATCTTGAACAAAATTTGTTGAGTTGGTTAATGGAATTAGGCCTTCATTAGAAACTTGCTCTATTGTATGCAATAAATTGGAGACATCAACGACAACATCAGGTAACATATTAGGAGCCTCAACATTAATCTCGACATCATTGTAGTATTTTTCATATTGAATTTTGTATTTCAATGCATCCATGACATGATTTTTATTAATATAGCAATCATAATTACCACCTTCAATAGTAGTTTTTCATATGATCACAACCTCAAGGTCTTGTAATCGGCATAGAAAAAGTTTTACTATGCTTGAGATATCTTGAGGAAAGCTTATTGTGTGACCACTATATTTAAATTGACCTCATCTAGTGTGGGACACTTATAAAATCAGATCCACCATAACAATAATCATTTATTTAACCTATGTTATCTTTTTTAGCAACAATGGTTGTAGTCTTGGGTCCATGCCATTTGCAGAGCTAAAGTGGTGGGTGTCTTTTCGACAATAGCATCTTACACATGTCATTTCTAACCCCAACATGCAAGTGTGAATCCCTATGTAGCTTTCTCTACATATCTGACAAACACAAAGGTTCAAAAGTACATATATGTGGTGCCAAAACTTCTTTAGTATAGAAAGGTAGCAATCATTGAATATTTCATTCAAGTGTTGTTGTGTTGGTGCAACAGGGGGATTTCTCTGAGATTACATATAAGGGGTGGCATCTACCATTTCCAATGGGCACTACGAGGTAAGATTGACAACAGGTAGACCTGCAGCTGTGTATGGTGTAGTTATCCTTTATTCCATGTATGTTGTATGGTGCTTCACACAAATTTCTTCTCTATGTTGGTTATAGTACAAATGGTTTTGTTGCTGTTTTTAGCCTTTTTAAATTCATCAATTCATTGGGCTATGGAACTTTAATGTACTTGCACAGCCTAGGAGTATACATACAATCTTAACCATATTAGCATATATGAATATACATGTATAACCATAGATATATTTAAAGTAGTAATTACACATAAACATGTAACAAAATATATATGTGTATCAATGTCTATATAAATGTATATCTATGGATGATCACAAAATGAATAACATAGTTTGAACATTGGAATATATAAAAATATATACAAAAGGATTTTACAATTTTTGGTATTAACCATTTAAACTATTTCACTATTGTTATATCCCTCGTTTAGAAGAATAAAATATTGGATGTGCACAACCAGCTATAAAATATGCTTGTGGAAGCCAAGTGTATATAAGGATTTGTGTAGGCATGCATCTATGTGAGAAAAAATATATGGCATTAAAACCAAAACCACACAACTCATATTCAGTATTCTCCCCACCATTTTTTTTATCATGGAGGCTCAATGACTCCAGCAAAACCCCTAATCAAAAACATTATGAAACACTTACATAGAATTTCATGGAATTCTATCACACATCACACAATAAAAAAGCAAGGAAAAATCTAATATCTTCATATCCGATCTATCATATTCTACCCTTTTGACAATACAACTTAATCAAAGTATACTTTCCCAAACTGCAACATTGAATATTGCATTTACTTCAACTACCACCATTACAAAGGAACGATAGGATGCATTAATCCTCATGCAAGAAAACACTCACCATTTAGCTTCTGCATATACATGTTGGTGCAGGAGCACCATTAAACAACTTTAGTCAGTTTAAGTTCATACCAAGTAGGCTCTAGGTTTTGATGTGGTTTTGTCTAAATAAGGTCACAATGACCATTTTGAATGTCAAATAAATCAATTTGATGTATCTTAGGAGGTTTTGTGTCTTGGGGGCTACTTTAGAAAAAGTTGCATAAAACATGTAATGTTGTTAAGTTCAAAATTTTCAAATGCAATAAATAGGGAATATGAAGGGTCGGGGATTTCAAAAGGTGGCTATAGCCATTTGGTAGGTTAAAAATGATTGGAAAATGTATAAAAGGCCTCCAAAGGCTCAAAAAAAGGTTTTTGATGAAGTTTTGAAATCAAATTCAATAAACTACAACATTTTCTCTGTTATTTCTCTGGTTTTCTAAACTTTATTCTTTTTGTACGGCCTATACTACTTGTAAATGCTTTGAATTCTTTCGTGTTTTGAAGAAACATTTGTTACCTTCCATTTGATACCATTTTGAGAAGTTAAGCTTGAATTTGGTGGGAGATCTCCTTAGTTTTCTTGTAACTGCTCTGTTACATAGAGTAAGGGTTTCGACTGAATTTTAAACTCATGAGTTAATTAATCCACATACTATCAACCTATAACTTGGTGAATTGAAATATTTAATGTAGGGTTACATTTTTAAAAGCTTATGAAGGTTGAGGGAACAAGTTCTAATAAATTGAGTGATGACCTAGGGCAGAGTAATGGTGTTTTCTATGTGAAATGAAGGTGTTTATGTTGGGTTTTGATAATGAAATAGTGTAATGGTCTATGTAATGAATTTGAAAGCATGTGCAGGGTATTTGGAGACTGTTGAATTCTTTGTCTTCAATTGGAATGCCTAGGTATATGGATTTTCAACACTTGACTATAGTGTTTGGCATGGTAAATGAGGGTTTTTGGTGCAGGGTATTAGGAGGTCTAAATCTGCAAATAAGTGATACATTCTAAATTTTTGTGTTGCAATTCATGACTTTCAAGTTGTTTTGGGTGTTTTTCAAGTGTTTGAAGGGTAGTCCCTTTGTAAATTAGGGCTAATTGACAAGCCTTGGAGTAGGGCAGGTTATTGGTTCTTGGTGTTGAGTCAAGGAAACCTTATGGAATCTTTGGATATGTTGTTTGAGAATCTTTAGTGAACCTTTGTGGAGTTTGGTAGGCCAATATATGACCATCTCTAAAAGATATCAACATTGATTGGGTTTTGAGGGCTATAAGCCATAAAGTGGGTGATTGAATCAAGTTGAGGGATGTGTCTTGTAAGGAGTTACTTTCTCTTTGATTTTGGTCATTTTAAGTTGGGGAAAGAGTTATTTTCCACCTTCCTTGTGTTAGGTGGTATTAGATCCCAATTAATAGATCTTTTGGTGGTGATTTTTTTGATTTTATAGGTTGGAAAGTGAAAAGACAAGATGGGAAAGATGCCTCTAAAGGCCAGTGCAATGGCAAAGGAAATAAAAGAAATGAAAGAGATTTTTTCATAGAAGAATAGTCTCTATAGAGAGTCTCAAGAAGCCACCATATCTAGGATAGCAGCCCTGGAGAAGAATAAGAGAAGAGGAATGGTGAATGAAGACCAAAGTGATAAAGAAGATGAAGGGGAAAAAGGAAACCATCTATTTCAAGATGATGAAGAAGACTTAGATCCTGAAGAAAGTAGAATGATCAAGATGTTGAAGGTAGTGAAAGGTGATAACAGTCCAAAAGTGAAAGTTGATGTACTAATGTATGGAGGTAAGATGGATAGTGAAGAGTTTTTGGCATGGATTGATGCCTTAGATAATTTTTTTGAGTTTGAAGACATAGAGGATAGTAAAGAGGTGAAATATGCAAAGAAAAAGTTGAAGGGGCCAACCCTCACACAGTGTAATTTTGTTCAAGAGGATATATTCAAGAAAGGTGAGTCTAAAATATGTTCTTGGGATAGGATGGTAGCAAAATTCAAGGCTCAATTTTTTACTAGCAGATTATGTGATACAAAAATTCATGAAATTGCAAGAATTGAAGAGGGAGATGGATGTGATTTCTTACATTTTAAAGAGTTCCATAGATTATGCATAAGGGTAGGTCACAATGAAGATGAGGTTGAAAGAGTGTTGAGTTATTTGAGTGGTTTAAGGTTTGAACATAAGAGATGAAATTAGCTTGAACCCACCTAAGACAATGGAAGAATGCTTCCAAATTGTAGTGAGGGAAGAAGATAGAATCAAGAGAAGAAAATAAATACAAGGAAGGGACATAGGTAATGTGAATAGAGATAGAGACCCAAGACATTCCAAGGAAGATCATGAAGATGTTGATAAAAGTAAGGAACAAGCACCTGAATCAAGAGGTTGATGGAGAGGTGGAAGAACAAACTTTAGGAAAAAGATATGTTTCAATGAGTTGTGAGGAAGATGTCACAAATTTGGTGAGTTTGGTCATCCTTTCTTCAAGTGTCCAAAAAAGTGTGGAACCACATCAAGTGGAGGAGAAAGGAAATATGAAAGGAGAGCCAAAATTGCTTAAGAGGATGAAGCTAAAAGCACAATTTTCAATACTCTTTGTGTCACTCTTGAAGTTGGAGAGATGTTAATGATGAGAAGCCAAACCTTGAAGACATCTATGGAGAGATATCAAATTTAGATAAAAACATTGTTTAGGACTACTTTTAGATGAAAAAGTAATGTATGTAAAGTAATTTTGGATTCTAGATGTACTGAAAATATGGTATTTAATGATATGGTTGAAAAATTGCATTTGGAAAGGGTACCTAAACAAACACCATATTTAGTGTCTTGGGTTAGTGAAAACAAAACTATTTTTGTGAGTGAACAAGCTACTATTGAGTTTCAAATTGGTCCATGCAGAGATAGAGTTGTGTGTGACATCCTACCTATGATTTGTTGCCATATTTTTCTTGGGAGGCCCTGGCAATTTGACAGGTTTGTAGTTTACCATGGAAGACAAAACACTTATAGTATTGAAAAAGATGGGAAGACCTTTATTCTAACTCCATTGGTTGAAGAGGTAAGAGGGCAAGGCAATATCATAATGATGGGAAAAAAAGAATATTTGACCAAAGAGGAAGGTGAGAGCATGGAGTTTGTAGCCATGTCTAAGTTTGATAGAGTCGAGACAAAGAATAGGAAAGATAAAGGTAATGGAAAAATAGAGGGGAAGAATAATGTCTTTGTATGGTAGAAGAAAATGAATGGCAATGTGTCTCAGACTAACTAGTATGAAGCAACATGAGAGGGGAAATCCTTTGGAAAGGCAATAGATCATTGAGGGTGTTCTTTTTGGGTTAGTCATCTGCCTGGTAGTGATGGAACATGTGGGAAGGAAGACTAATGATGTTTGTGAGAATGGTAAGATAGTGAGCAACAGGATAGAGGCTTCTGATGTTGATAGGATAATATATTCAGGTCTAACATAGACCACAAAATGCATTGGTGTAAACTTTTATAGGACTGACAAAGTGAATGATGGAGATAAACAGAGTATTGATCAGGAATTAAAGCATGAAGTGAAGAGGGAATTATGGACAATAAGGAAAGTTTGTGTACAGGTGTAGAAGAATATATAACATTAGTATTTGATGAAGAGAAATATGGAGAACACCCCACAGAGAAGAATGAATAGATGGAGCAGAGTCTAAGTGATGATAAGGGAAAGAATACAAAAGGAAATAAAGAACCAAAGAAAGTTGAACCTGTTAAGGTCAAGTGTGGAGAATAGAACAATGAAGGATATAAATGAAGAAAAACTACTTTAATCTTTCCAAGGGACTTGGAAAAGTTCCATGTTGGAGTGTATCATGTAGGAGCACCATTAAACAACTTTTGTCAATTTAAGTTCATACCAAGTAGGCTCTAGGTTTTGATGTGGTTTTGTCTAAATAAGGTCACAATGACCATTTTGAATGTCGAATAAAATAATTTGATGGATCTTAGGATGTTTTGTGTCTTTGGGGATACACTAGTAAAAGTTTTGCACAAAAGATGTAATGTTGTTAAGTTCAAAATTGTCAAATGCAATAAATAGGGAATATGAAGGGTCAAGGATTTCAAAAGGTGGTTATAGTCATTTTGCAGGTAGAAACTGATTGGAAAATGTATTAAAAGCATCTAAAGGCTTGAACAAAGGATGTTGATGAATTTTTGAAATCAAATTCAATAAAATAAAACCTTTTTTTTATTATTTCATTGGTTTTTGAACTTTATTCTTTCTATACAGCCCATACAAACTTGTAAATACTTTGAATTCTTTACTTTTTGAAGAAACATGTGTTACCCTCAATTTGATACCATTTTGAGAAGTTAATCTTGAGGTTGGTGAGAGATCTTGATCTCTAAACTCCTTACTATGAATCACTTAACAACTATTAGATTCACTAGGATACAGATTTAATTTAAGGTCGAAACTAACATTGCTTGTGAATTGAGCAAATAAACACATAAAATGTAGGAAAGTAAAGAAGCTGACAATATCATGCACCAAGAAAAGAGAGACAAAAATATTTGATAATGGAGTTCACTAGATTCTAGCTATGTCTTCGGATCTACAAATACGCATGATCATTACCATTATTATGATGCAACTGATTTTACATCACCATTGTCTTTCACTGAGTTACAATCTACTACCAAGGAAAATTGTCGCACTTTAGGCTCTTCTCACTTCCACACTGCAATGACAGGATCTATCTGGCAACATGTTTGTGCCTAACTCCATCACTTTTACAATACTATCAAGCAAAAAAACTACAACTCACTCTCACAAAAGAGTACAAAACATGAGGCATCAAGCCTTTACAAACAACTTTTAAAAGTCATGGAAATCCTCTCAAAGAAAACAATGAGTTTTTATCTCTTCCTATTCTTCTAAGAGACTACTCATAATTCTTTCAATAGACCCACTAAGTTTTTATCTCTCCATACAAGAGACCACTTAGCTCACAAAACTCTTAGAACCTCTAAATTTCTAAATGAATAACTCACACTTGTACCCCCTTTTATACAAATTTTTGGCTAAAAATGCCAGAAACCACCATATTAAATAAAATACAAAATTACCAACAAATACCCTTCATTTACAAAAAAAAATAATAACAACCCTTTTAAAACCCATTTTTAATTTGTTTATAATGCCCTTGTCATTTCTCCATTTATGGGCTATATTGTTTTGGGCACTTTTTTTTATTTGTTTATTTAATAACCATTAAAGGTTATAAATTTGGGCTTATTCATTTATTAAAGGGGTTAATCTTTATTTTTTTTAAATTTTATGAGATTTTGTTTTAATCCCACCAAATCCACTAATCCTACAAAATCCAATACCACCAAATCCTCTTGGGATCCCACAAAATCCAATCCCACCAAATGGATTGTTGTGAGATAAAAAAAGCCTCCACACTTTATTTTCAAAAATAAAGCATCGTACATGAATTTTTTGTGAACTTTTTGCCACATCACCTACAATTCCACATCACCATCTAGTCAATTACTATGTCACATGCTGACATCATCATTTGATTAAAACTTTGATTGGCTTTATTTTGCTCATTTGGACTCTGTTTTACATGAAAAAGGTTGTGTCAGGTTCATCTTCATGAGCTCTATACATTCATACTAGTTCTGGGAGATTTTGAGCTTGTTGAATTTTTAGGTCTTCGAGATCCACCAGAATCATTCCTCCCCACTAAGGAAATTTTGGACCTCCAAAAGGTTCTTAATCAGACATGGCATGAGAAAAACACCTTCCCACTTGTCTAGTTTTTGTCCACCTTGATTGTGCACCTGATTCATCAAAAAGTTGTACAACAATTATGAAAACTACAATCACATTGCTACCCATTTGCATTTTCTCATATCCTACTGCATTCATTACCCCAGCTACTATCTATGTACAAAATAGTAGTAGCATTATCAAATACAAGGATATTAATGACAATGAGCTAACAATACTCTTAATCCTCTTGATAGGTTTCCATGGAAAATGTTCATGTTGCGGCACTGATGATCCCTGAAACACATAATAGTTAGGTTTACAAGAAACTACTTCATTTTCATGCTTCAAATCACCTATTTTTCCCACCTTTGCAGACATGATTGGAGAATTTTTTCTCATGTACATGAGCCTCTTCATTTTCCCTATGTTCACAAACAAAGAATCAACTACAATCTTCTATTCCTTCTTTGGATGAAGCTTTGGATGAAGCTTCCACCAGTTAGGTTCATGATGTCCACCTTTGTTGCAATAAGCACAAGGCATTTTCAACATCCATCCTTTCTTTCCCTTCTCTTTCTTCTAATTAGGACATGGGTCTTTACGTAGGGCCCCTTTCCTGGTTGAATCTACTTTCCTATACAAAGCCATTCTTTTCCAACACTTGACAACACTATGGTATTCAACCCACAAAATGTGCATGGTCTTCCATACCATAAACTTTCTACATTTACAGTCTTCTTATAATCAAAAGGAACATTGGAATAATTAGTATTTTTATACTTTTGATGGTCACCCTTGGTGCATGCATGCCAAGAAGAATCTGTCTTCATTCTTCTCTTAGACATCTTGTAGGTGTCACCATTTCTTAAAGGTGATGTGTCATTGCCTCTCTTCAATTGTTCTTGAGACGGTTCTTCTTTTGGAGAATTCCTTGTGTCCACTTCCTTGGAGTATTCTCCTTCACCATACCCTGATCCTGCATAGCGAGGTCTAGCTTCCACCTTCACAGGTGCAACCATGCCTTGTCCATGACTTCCAAGGCCCTTTCCTTTATAGCCCATCTTGGTTAACAACCTCAATCCAACACCTTGAGATTGTTTCTCAGAATCACCAAGAGAACAAGAAAGAGAATGAGAAGAATGAGGAGCTTTCACTGGGTCTGCATCTGTGGCTTTCTTCGACAAGCCTTCTTTTATAGACTTCCATTCCTCATACATTACATCAACCTTGGCTTTCATCACCATGAAGGTCTTATAGAATTTTTCATCAAAAACAAAATAAGGAAGTTGGTTCTCCTTATATGATGACATCTCACCTCATTGCTTGAATTTTCTCCAAGTATTCCACAACCTAGAACTTGTCCAACTAGCTTTGATACCAAACTTGATCTGTAAACTCCTTACTATGAATCACTTAACAACTGTTAGATTCACTAGGATATAGATTTAATTTAAGGTTGAAACTGACATTGCTTGTGAATTGAGAAAATAAACACATAAAATGCAGGAAAGTAAAGAAGCTAACAATATCATGCACTAAGAAAAGAGAGAAAAAGAGATTTGATAATGGAGTTCACTAGATTCTGGCTATGTCTTCAGATCTGCAAATATGCGTGATCATTTCCATTATTATGATGCAACTATTTTTACATCACCATGGTCTTTCACTAAGTTAAAATCTACTACCAAGGAATATTTTCACACTTTAGGCTCTTCCCACTTCCAAACTGCAATGATAGGATCTATCTAGGAACATGTTCGTGCCTAACTCCTTAATCACCTTTACAATGCTATCAAGCAATAAAACTACAACTCACTCTCATAAAAGAGTACAAAACATGAGCCATCAAGCCTTTACAAACAACTTTTAAAAGTCATGAAAATCCTCTCAAAGAAAACAATGAGTTTTTATCTCTTGGTATTCTTCTAAGAGACTACTCATAATTCTCTCAACAGACTCACTAAGTTTTTATCTCTCCATACGAGAGACCACTTAGCTTACAAAACTCTCAGAACCTAAATTTCTAAATGAATAACACACACTTCTACCCCACTTTTATACATAATTTTGGCTAAAAAGGCCAAAAACCACCATATTAAATAAAATATCAAATTAAAAATGAATACCCTTCATTTACAAAAAAATAATAACAACCCTTTTAAAACCCTTTTTTAATTTGTTTATAATGCCCTTGTCATTTCTCCATTTATGGGCTATATTGTTTTGGGTATTTTTTTTATTCTTTTATTTAATAACCATTAAAGGTTATAAATTTGGGCTTATTCATTTATTAAAGGGGATAATCTTTTTTTTTTTTTTTTTAATTATGAGATTTTGTTTTAATCCCACTAAATCCACTAATCCTACAAAATCCAATCCCACAAAATACAATCGCACCAAATGGATTTTTGTGAGATAAAATAAGCCTCCACACTTTATTTTCAAAAATAAAGCATGGTACGTGAATTTTTTGTGAGATTTTTTCCACATCACATGCAATTCCATGTCACCATCTGGTCAATTGACATGTCACATGCTAACATCATCATTTGACTAACACTTTGATTGGCTCTATTTTGCTCATATAGACTCCATTTTACACGAAACAAGTTGTGTCAGGTTCGTCTTCACAAGCCCTATTCATTGATGCTAGTTCTGGGAGATTTTGAGCCAGTTGAATTTTGAGGTCTTCGAGATCCATGTGGATTAGATCTCCTTGGTTTTCTTATAACTACTCTATGACATAGAGTAAGGGTTTTGACTAAAGTTTAAACTCATGAATTAATCAATCCACCTACTACCAACCTATAACTTTGTGGATTGATCTATTTAATGTAAGTTTAGATGTTTTAAAGCTTATGAAGTCTGAGGGAACAAGTTGTAATTAGTTGAGTGATGCTCTAGGGCAGAGTAATAGTGTTTTCTATGTGAAATGAAGGTGTTTATGTTGGTTCTTTATAAAATAGTGGTTTAATGGCCCATGTAGTGAATTTTTAAGCATGTGTAGGGTATTTGGAAGGTAAATGAGGGTTTCTAAGGTATTAGGAAGTCTGAATCTACAAATAAGTGAGAGATTCTGAAGTTTTTTTTTCATAATTCATGTCTTTCAAGTGGTTTTGGGTGTTTTTCAAGTGTTTGAAGGGTAGTCCCTTTGTAACTTAGGGTTAATTGACAAGCCTTGGAGTAGGGAAGGTTATTGGTTCTTGGTGTTGAGTCAAAGAAACCCTATAGAATCTTTGGATATGTTGTTTGGGATTCTATAGTGAAGCTTTGTGGAGTTTGGTGGGCCATTGTATGTCCATCTCTAAAAGATATCAACATTGGTTGGGTTTTGAGGGCTACAAACCATAAAGTTGGTGATTGAGTAAAGTTGAGGGATTTCTCTTGTAAGGAGTTCTTTTCTATTTGAGTTCAGTCATTTTGAGTTGGGGAAATATTTCTTTTCTACCTTCCTTGTATCACATATGCATATACATATACATATACATATACATATACAAATGCATATATGAACACATACATATACATATACATACACATACATATACATATACATATACATATACACATACATCAACAAAAAGATACATTAACCCTCGTGTGAGAAAACACTCACCATTATGCTTCCACATATCAAGGCCACCAACTCCACAACCACAAACCCATGTAATTACAAAGCTTCATGTCACCATAAAAAATCTAGTCAAGTCACCATCAGGGTGGACATCTGCATATACATATAAATATGCATATACATATACATATGCATATGCATATTCATATGGATACACATACACATACATATACATATACATATACATATACATACATATACATATACATATGTATACATATACACATACATATACATACACATATACATATACAGATATACATATGCACATATACATATACATATACATATACATGAAAGGGATGTTTTTATATATTAGAAAATATCAATGCATATCGCCTTGCACATCTAGATGTTTTTATATTAACCCTCACATGATCAAAGACTCACCATTATCCTTCCTAGTACCAAGGCCACCAACTTCACCACCGCTATCCCACGTAATTACAAAGCTTTGTGTCACCATTAAAAAATTTGGTCAACTTGCCGTCGGTTGGGACATCTACATATACACATACATATACATATACATGCACATATACATATACATATACAAACACATACATATACATATACATATACATATACATATACATATGCATATGCATATCCATATGGATACACATAAATATACATATACATATATACATGCATACATATGCATACATATGCATATGCATATCAATATGGATACACATAAATATACATATACATATACATATACATATACATACATATGCATACATATACATATACATATACACATACATATGCATACACATATATATACACATTTACATGTACATATATATACATACATAAACATTTACATGAAAGGGATGTTTTAATATGCTAGAAAATATCAATGCGTATCTCCTTCCACATCTATATTCTTTATCAGGTTCAACCATGTGTGTATACACCTTAAAGCAAAGAAAAATGAAAATAGTAACACCAAATTTGTAATAGGTATAAAAAAAAAAAAAAAATTCTACTTACAGAATCAAGGTCTAAAAGATGGTGGTCCACACCCTCAGAGTCAGAATCTGCAATGAGAACAATGGGAGATTTCAACAAATAAATAGTAGGTGGCTCTAGAGACCCATCCACAAAACTTGATTCCATAGACATAGTTCTAGGAACTTTTTCCAGGGACAAAATGTTATAATTTGAGTTGACTAATTGACAGCTCTATTTCACAATAAAAAATAAAAAATTAATGCATTGCAACATCACAGTGGTGATTGGTAGATAACTTAGAATTATAAATCTATAACCATTCCACTTCTAAAACTGATCAAGAACATAGCATTAGAGAACAAGAATAGAAATGGACTTTTAATAGTGTCGAAACACTAGGGGATACATCAACAAGAATAAAAATGATAAACACATATGGCTATACCCCTATATGTATCTATTTATATTTGAGGTTACTTATATATGTATTCATGTAGTTTTTTATTATTTTACTATATTTCTACATATAACTATATGCAGATATTTGTATATGTTGCTAGTTGGTCCTTTCACCCTTTCTTATCGAAACAACAAGCAATACAACAATAAGAATTGAAATTATTAAGTAGATATATGCATTGAATCTCCCGTTTATTCGCATATTTAAAAGTACACACATATAAATAGATATATATATCCATATGTACACATGTATATATCTATTTATATGCACACTGCTATATCTAAATAGATGTGTACACCATACTTTTTTCTCACTATGTAACTCCTCCCCTTTGAAATTTATGAAGAGAGAAAACATCGAGATTGAATTTTCCATCAATTTTCTAGTTAAGGGTATGAATTCAAACCTTTTGTTTCCTATAGGATATTGTCCACTCTGAAGTAAGAAATTACAATAGGGAACAAAAGGTTTGAATTCGTAGCCTTCTCAACTAGTCAATCAAGGGAAAATACAGTTTGGATGTTTGGTGTCTTCATAAATTTCAAGGAGAGGAGTTATCAATTTGAAATATCTCCTATGTTAATTGGTATAATTCCAAAGATGCATTGTATCAAAATTATGTGAGAGTTGCAGAACGTGCAAAACAAAGAGAAAGCAAAGGGAAAAAGTTATGCAGACCAACATGTTTTAAAATTTAGAAATTATTAAAATATATGTGCAATAGGCGGACTCTTGGCCACCTTCGAACACACAAGTGGAATGGGAAATGGTTGCTCATGGTTCTAGACAATGTCAATCAAGATGGCAAGACCAAGAAAATGCAATCTACACTATTTTTAGTGTTTTTCAATGTATTCAGTTTCAATAGGGACATTCACTACCAAGGCGCAATAAATTTTAAAAATTTATTATGAACATGTTACACATACTACACCATTAAATTGTATGTTATTAACAACATCTCAATTCTATATCATTTAAGGGTATGCGCAGGATCATGGTGTGCCAAAAAGTGGCAATATTTGTAGGGTATGTGGCTTACGACTTTTTTTTACCCAAAATTAATGAAACGAAAAGGGTTTTTAGAGGAGATTCTCAGCTTTCCAAAAATATAAATTATTATTTAATTTGAATTTAATAAATAATTATTATTAATTTTCTATTAGAATTACAACTAAAGTCCCGATCGATAGGCTGATTGAAAAACATCTATAACTTTCAAACGATATCATAATTTTGAATCCAAAACATGTACATTCTATGCTTCACATACTATAGAATTAAAAATGAAAAATTAAATTTCATGAAGTTTTGACCAAGTTAAGGTGACAGACGAGTTTTATATTTTCTAAAAGTTGTAACAAAAATTCATAATTAATTATTTACTTGGAAACAAATTACAAAAAAATATGCATCACATCCAGACATGAGTCCTCTACTTATATATAAAATATTACAAAAAAATATTATCGTTTTATTATGGTTAGGGTGGTCGAGACACCTACTTCTTTTTTTTCCCTAAATTTAAGTACTTGCATTGAAATTTCAAATTTTCACCAAATAGATTTTAGTTATTTTTAAATAAACCTAGTATTTTAGAAACTTCATTCAATTTTCTACAAATTATATTCTTACATATTTTTGAAATAATATAGATAACTTATTCAAATATTTACGTCAAGTTGCCTAACACTAATTTTTCTAAATTTTTTGCCATTTAAGGGCCTATTTTTTGCACGATGATCCTGCACATATCCTTAATGCTATGGATGTATTGTAGGAATTTTCTCAAAAGCTAAATAATACCTACATATGCTATTTTTAACTCTTTTTAAATCAAATTCTATGTAAATAGAAATAAGGATAGCATAGACATGATTTTTCAGATATACATGTAAATATATAAATCGTTGTTGCATTACTAAATGAGCCACAGTGGTCATGGTCTGTATATATCGATATATATTTCTGCCTATATGTATTTTTTAAAATATGAAACGGGGAATTCAATACATATACATAGACATAAATTCGAGCTACATTGTCTGGCACTAAATATTATAAAAAAATAGAGAAATTGTAAAAGAGCTATTAGATGACAAATCCTATTCATGGCCGAGCTGATGAAAATCCCAATGGAAACTTCAAACAAATAGCCTATCAACTAAAAATATAAAGTCGATTGGATAAAAGAGCTATTAGAATAACACTTAAAAGCCATGAAACTATTTTTTCTCCATGCTTATACAAATATCTTTTCAAATTTCCAAATCAATTATTTAAACCCAGTTCTTTATGAAAGCATCTATTTTCTTTAGTCCATGACAACAATTATATGATGCAAAAATCTTTGCAAAATGTGTATAATTCCATAGTCTTAATTCTAAATTTGAGCTACATTGTTTTCCATTAAATATTATAGAGAAATCATTTATGCAAAATACCCATGTAAAACGACTTGTAGAAAATAATTGTCATTCTAACACCTCTTATACAATTTCTCATTTTATCTTCAATATTTATTAACAAAGAACATAGCTCGAATTTTGTATCAATATGTTTCATTATATTCTTTTTTCCTCATCTCTTTCAACTTCCCCACAACGAACTATTCTTCATGATATTCTTTTTTTTAGTTCCCCATAACAAACAATTCATTATCATAGTTTTCCTATTCTATTCTCCATATTTTAAACTTCTCTTTAATGTGGGTTCTAGAACATCTATCATTTTTTTATGATTCTTAAGTGTTTTCATAATAGCTCTTTTCAAATTTCACTTGTTGTCTTGTACCAATATGTTTCATGATATTATTTTTTTCTCAAATTAAAAATATAAAGTTGAATAAATAAAAGAGCTATTAGAATAATAAGTAAAATCCACCAAACTATTTTTTTCTCCATACTTATACAAATATCTTTTCAACTTTCCAAATCAATTATTTAAACCTAGATCATTATCACAATGCCTTTTTTCTTTAGGCTATGACAATAATTATATGATGCAATAGTCTCTAGAAAATGCATATAGCACAACAAGATTAATTGTAAATTTGAGCTACGTTGCTTGTCAATAAATACTATAGACAAATCATTTATGCAAAATACCCATGTAAAACAACTTGTAGCAAATAATTGTTATTCTAACACCTCTTATACAATTTCTTTATTTGTCTTCAATATTTATTAACAAAGAACATAGCTCGAATCTTGTATCAATATGTTCCATGATATTCTTTTTTTCTTGATCTACTTGAAGCTCCTTAGAACAAAAATGGTTGGGTCTATTTATGTAAGGGGTCAGGCTTGCTAATTACATGGGATGGAAGTATCTCAAATCAATATGTTTCATTATATTCTTTCTTCCTTATCTATTTCAACTTCCCCGCAACAAATGGTTCTTCATGATATTCTTTTTTTTTCAGTTCCCCATAACAAACTATTTATTATTGTAGTTTGTCTCTTCTATTCTCCATATTTTAAAGTTCTATTTAATGTGGGTTTTAGAACATTTTTCATTTTCCTGTGATTCTTAAGTGTTTTCCTAATAGGTCTTTTCCAATTTTTCTTTTTGTCTCCTACTAATATGTTTCATGATATTCTTTTTTTCTCAATTGTTTGAACTTCCCCATAAGAAACAATTCTTCATGATATTATTTTTTCTAGTTCCCCATACCAAACTATTCATTATCATAGTTTTCTTGTTTTATTTTCCATATTTTAAAGTTCCATTTAATGTGGGTTTTCTAACACCTATCATTTTCTTGTGATTGTTAAGTGTTTTCCTAATAGGTCTTTCCAATTTCCCATCACCAAAAAATTTTAGATATATAAATCTATGTATGTGAAATTAGTTACAAAGAATATTCAAAGTAGAGAACCTAGTTCAAGTCAAATACATGTATAGATTTGAGTTTGTAACATGTTCCTACTTACCTGAGATTCTCTCAATATCTAGACAAGGTGTAACAACAAATTCTATGTAAGATTTGGCTTCTCAATTCAAAATTCAAGCTACATAATTTTCCACTAAATATTATAGAAAAAATAGGGAAATTGTAAAAAAACTATTAGAAAAATAGTTAAGAATCATACGTAGATCACAAACACTAAACATATTCATACAAGACAACTAGTATATGTAAGAGTTGGATTATCAATTAAAAAATTGAGCTCCATTCTTTGGCACCAAATCCACTTTAAATACAACTCCTAAATCTAATGAGTAGCAATAACCTATACAAAATGCCTATAATTCCATAGACTTAATCAAAAATTTGAGCTACATTATCTGGCACTAAATATTCTAGAAAAATAGAGAAACTGTAAAAGAGATATTATAGGACAAATCTTATTCTCATTTGGGCTAAAATAAAATATCATCAGAAACTTCAAAAAAATAAATTGAATAGATTTAAAAGAGATATTAGAAAGAATAACACTTAACACCCACCAAACTAATTTTATCTCCAACATATTTCTACTTTCTTAATAAACCTCTACATATATATACATATGCAATCAATCCTATGTTAATATGCATTTGGTCCTATGTTAATGGGTGTAGTGGAAAAGATGCACAGAGATATCTAATACAATAAACGAAGGGCGATAAAATTACTAACCCTAGCAATATTTTTTGACCAAAGAAACAATATTTAACTACAATTTCTCCTATGGTAATGGGTATAAAGCCATATATATATGCAATCACTCCTATGCTAATCTACAATTGGTCATATGTTAATGGTTGTAACAACAAAGATGCATAGAGATAACTAAAACAATAAATGGAGGGTGATACAATTACTAAACCTAACCATTTTTTTTGACCAAGGAAACAAGATTTAACTACAATTGCTCCTATGGCAATGGGTACAAGGGAAAAGATGCACAGAGATAACAACAAAAAATAAATGAGGGACAAAAAAATTACTAACCCGAACAATATTTTTTTATGAAAGAGAGAAGATTTAAGTGCAATTTCTCCATCCATACAAAACCATAACGCCAAACACCCATGTAAAATGGCTTACAGATTTCAGAGAACAACAATTTTAACATAAACAATAAATAAATCATTTATGGAAAACACCTATGTAAAATGACTTATAGATTGTGCAGAACAACAGTTTTAAAACCCTCCAATGTCTTATAAAATGGAGCTGAAGCCGTCAATTTTTACAATAGTCTCCTATCAAATGAACCATGGAATCGAAGCTGACAATTTTCAAAATAGTCTTCTATCAAACCAACACCACAATGGCTCTTTTGACAATGCAACTTAATCAATATATTTTCTCGCACATTTCAGACTTTACTTTCCCACACTACAACACCCATGTAAAATGATGTACAGATTCTACAAAACAACAATTTTAACATAAACAATAAATAAATCATTTATGCAAAATACCCATGTAAAACGACTCACAAGTTATAGAGAACAACAATTTTAAAACCCTCCAATCTGCTATGAAATTGACCACAAAGTTGAAGGCGATGATTTTTACAATAGTTTGTTATGAAAACAAGACCACAATGGTTGTTTTGACAATACAACTTAAACAAAGTATACTTTCCCACATTGCAACACTCAATATTGCATTTACTTTTTCTGCCCACATCGTACAACAATGATAGAATGAATTAACACTTCCACAAGTAAACACTTATAATTCAACTTCTACATATCAAGGACACTAACTCCACTACTACCAACCCACATAGTTACCAAGCTCCACATCACTACAAAAAATCTATTCAAGTTTCCATCGGCTAGAACATCTCTGACACTAGAAAATCCAATTCACGGCTGGGCTAATGAAAATCCTGAGGGAAAATTTAAACAAAATAGTCTATCGACTAATAAATTATCAAGGAGATGTTGAATCCTAAGCACATGGAAGGTCAATATATGGTGATCTACTAAAATTATGATTAGATAGTGGAAATAATATAATAATATATATGAGTGGTGAATAATGTTTTTTTTTTGTTTTTTTGCTTATTCTAAGACAACGGATATTCTTAGATGTCGTTAAAAATAAATTCAAAGAGAAATATTTTGACAAAAAAGTGATCCTTAGTATTCATAATTAATTTATTATAGAGCAATAAAATATGCCATTAAGTTGTGTAATGACGAAAAAAGGGTACACCTTTTCCTTGCTTAATTTGAGAATAATTAATGATAGTTTGCACTTGATATAGCCTTGATCTAGTACTATGATGAGTTTTACGCATCCCCATTAGGTCTTGAGCACTTTTTAAGATAAATAAACCTAACTCTACCCTAATTTAATGTTGTAAATTGTATTTATTTACACCTTCACCTTAAATTTAAGAGGTTTGAAAACTAATTGGACCTAATCCAATGTCATAATGTGTTTTACACATTCACATGGGATTTTAAACAGACCTAATTTTGTTGTAATTTAGTGTTGTAAAGTGTATTTATTTATACTTTCACATTTTATTTTGGGACCTTTGGCATTTATGACCTTAATACCATCATTAATAGGCCCCTATAACCCTATATTGTACATCCCAAACAATATTTTAATCAAAAACCTAACAATATCAATTGACATATAAACTTAATTTACACACTCCCTAAAACTTTAGCAATAAAAATAGGCTTTGTGGGAGCCATTCACCACTTTGGGTGAATGAGTCCCACCAAGGGGAACCCATACATCCAACTTGGCAAATGAGTCCCAATTGACCTATTTTCAAGGTTTTGAGAGGGGAAAATTCGGTTTTAAGTTCAAATTTTATGTATGTCAACCTTTGGGATCTAATACATAGGATATTAGATGGATTTCAAATATAAATGAGCTTTAAAATCATTATTCCATCAAGCATTCATGATATCAAGTCAAGTACTCAAGACTTAAGCATTTTGATACTTTACAAGATCATCTAGAGAGCATCCAAGATCATTTCTAAGGCATTCAAGGGCATAATTATTCACCAATTGTTGCAAAAATTCAAGATCCATCATCATGTCAAGGATTTCAAGAATAAAGCATGTTATTGAGCTAGTGTTGTGATGTAGCATTAGAGATCCAAGATCAAGCATTGTTCTACACCTATTGTCAAGATCAAGTCTACATCCTTCTTGTCCATTTCATTGAGTTCTAGATTTATAAGACATCATTTACAACGAATAATTCAAGGTATCATTGTTAATGTTTCATTTCCTATGTTTCATGTTTCATATCCTTGTTTCATTGTTTCATCATTTGGTTTAATTACCTAAACGGGGATTGACCAAGGCAAACTCCTATTCCCTAACAATCAACACTTTTTCTCTCTCCATTTGTGTGATTATAGATCTAGGTGATTTGAAGACTTGAAGATCACTGAAGATTAAGTGACAAGCTTAGAGAAAGTTGTTAGATTTGTCTCCTCATTTGCAAAGCTTGTAATCTTCACTAAAAAGTCACCTACAACCCTGAAATCAAGGTTTAAAATCCAAAAATAAAGAGGAATAGAAAGAGAAAACATTAAAGACTAGATTCAGATTTTAAAGCTCGAAAAACACCTAACTAGACTCATTCGCCACTTCTCATGAATGAGTCCTAGTTTAGGTCAATTTTGAGATTTTTGTAGTGTCAGATACCCTTTTTCAAGAAACCTGTTCCTAAACAAAAACCTAGATCTAGGACTAATTTTCCCAAACTAGCAAATGAGTCCCAGCTAGCTTAAGTTTTAGGATTTGCAACATTTTTAGTCTTCATTCAAGCCTCTACAAGTTTCTAGAGGAAAACTTCTAATTTTACTATTTTCTGTTCTGATTTATATACATTGTTAGGTCATTTAGTGAAGCTTTGCATCATATTAGGGTTTTGCATTTTGTCTTGAATTATACCTTGCATTGCATTTGTCTTTCCAAGTCTCAACTTGGTGGTGATCCCCCTTTTAGTAATTAATAATTCCCTAGGACAACCCTATTACAAGATTTCTTTCTCATTTGCATTGAGATCTCTAGGGTTACCCTTGAATAAAATTGTAGAAGTGGGTATGGGTATGTGTAGGATCATGATGGGAAAAAAGGTGGCGATATGATGGGTATGTGTAGGGATATGTGGCTAATGGATTTTTTTTACCCAAAATTGATGAAACGAAAAGGGTTTTTAAAGGAGATTCTCAACTTTCCACCAATATAAATTATGCTTTACTTTGAATTTAATAAATAATTATTATTCATTTTCTATTTAAATTATGACTAAAGTCTTAATTGATAGGTTGATTGAAAAACATCTATAGCTTTAAACGGTATCAAATTTTTGAATCTGAAATATTGTCAAATTCTATGCTTCACCTACTATAGGATTAAAAAAAAAGTGAATTTCATGAAGTTCAAGTTAAGGTGGTCAAACATACAAATTTTTATATTTTTTAAAAGTTGTAATAAAAATTCATAATTAATTATTTACTTGGAAACAAATTACAAAAAAATATGCATCACATCGGGACACAAGTCCTCTACTGATATCTAAAATCTTATAAAAAATATTATCATTCTATTGTGGTTAGGGTGGTCGACATACACCTACTTATTTTTTCCCTGAAATTTAAGTACTCTGCATTGAAATTTCAAATTTTTACTAAATAGATTTTTATTTTTTTAAAATAAACCTAGTAGTTTAGAAACTGCATTCAATTTTCTATAGATTCTATTCTTACATATTTTTAAAATAATAAATATAACTTATTCAAATTTTTAAGTCAAGTTTCCTAACTCTGATTTTTTTCAATTTTTTGCCACTTAAGGGCCTATTTTTTCCATGATAGTCCTACACATACCTATATGTTATATGTCCTAAAACCATACGATAGCATCCATACCACATTTTCATCATTTAACATTGTAATCAAATTGAAAATAATTACATTAATTTCTAATAATTACATTATTACGCGTACCAAAATATTATATCAATTTTTCTTTCTACATATGAATTATCAGATACTTTTTATAATCAAATAAGTTGTAGGCACATTGGCATGATTCTACCAATATATGATCAACTCAAGTGCTTGCTAGAGATAACATAATGGTTATACTATTGAATAATGAGAACATGTGAAACTGAAACTACTCTTATAGTAAGAAATAATGAGTAAGATGTATTTCAATTTTGATTGCTTTGAAAACTAGTGGTATCTCACTACAATAGCTAATCCTTAATCAATAGGTGAAAATGAAATGTGTGAAATAAGACTAGGCTATATTTATGTATAAAAAACACATGATTAGAAGCTATGAATGTAGTAAATGTGAGATCACTATTAGCTAAACATATATTATTTATATCAAGAATGGAATTGCTACAAACACCCCATAGTATTTTACAATATAGAGTGTCATTAAATATCATCTGATGTACTTCAATTTTCAAATGCAACTATAAAAAAGTAATCACAAAGTCAAGAAATTTCTTGAAATGGTGGTACTAATCATAAATGCATCATGGACCCCTCTTGTTATACTAAACACTCCTAATAATCATACATGATAGTTTAAACCCATTATATCATGAAAGATTACATCATTCGATATCATGTAATACCCTTTTACAATCTTGATACATAGATGGTTTAGAAGCCTGTCAAATAAATAACTACATTTTTATAACATTAATAATTATAACACTGCCACTCATTCTAAAAGCATGGCTTTGGAACATAACTAATTTATAATTTTTAAGTGAACTATGTGATGTGTGTTTCATGTCCAATACCAAGGTTCAAATATTTTTACTTGCATGAATGGGGAAATTTACATTAAATCAATTTTCACATTGTGTCATTGAAAAATGGCCCATTGTCATTTTCATGGTCTTTTAGGTATTGTTTCATGGTGTTTGTCTATTTTTCTCTAATTTCATGATGTAACATGGCTTGGACATGCATATTTAGGTATTAAAATTCAAATAATGATGTCTTGTGAAGGTGTTATGAAGTGTTGTAAGACATTTCTACATTCTTCTAGACTTTGTTTGTTATAATTAACCTAAAAATCACATTTATATTCATTAACAAGTCCTATTTTGAAGTGTTGTAAACTCTTGTAACAAGATTTCATGCTCTTCTAGGCATATCTTCACTATTTATCACTTTCTCATGCTTTACTTGGCCCCTTTATTCCCTCATATGTCTTAATTAAGTATATTTTTTAATGGAAGCCTAGCAAATAACATTAAATACAACTTAATTCCCAACACATATTTTTAGGTCCTAGGTGGGACCCATTTTCCATAGGTGGTGAATGAGTCCCCATTAGCTCCAAATTCAAATTTTTAAATTTTCCTTTCACGCTTTTCTTCAAAAACACTTGATGTCGACCTATGATGAGAAATGAATGGTTAACTAAGGCACAAGTGTGTATAAATATGTGATTTTCATGTCAGTTTACATTTCCCATAATCTTCTCACTCATTCAAGCATTCCATCTCACATTTCAAGCATTCAAGAATCTTACAACATCAATTCAAGAAATATTTAGGCACTTTATAGCATCCATTGAAATTACTTTATATTTGCATTATTAAGGGTTTGGTAAGTTGATAGCAATTTCATGTTATTATTTTATCATTCTCATTGATTTCATTATTTCATTAATGGTTTGATTACCAAAAGTGAGGTTTGACCAAGGCAACCACCTATTTGATAACCCTCAACCATTTTTCCCCTATTACATGTGTGTTTGTAGGCCTAGGTATGTAGATTTAAGAAGCATTTTGGTGTTGAATATTGGTAAACAAGTCAACTAGGTGCTTCAAGTCAACTCATTAATATTTCAAGATTGTAAAAGGTTTTTTGTCCATTTCCTTTAGATTTGGCTTTGGCAACCCAACAATTAGAGATTTCCTATTCTGGTGTTGTAGAGTTGTCTCCTGATTTTTTTGAATTTTGGGAGAGGACTGATTCACCACCAATGGTGAATGATTCCAACCTTAGGACTGAAAATATGAATTTTGTTAGATTTTGAATCCCGATAGTCAGAAACTAGTTTTTGACACATTTTCACCAGTAGGTGGACTAATTCGCCACCCTAGGTGAATGAGTCCCACTATGAAAATTTAGTGATTTCAATCAGCATCCACAACATTCAAGAATCATCTAACATTGACCAGGTGCACTCTATTTCATCCTATTTCTTTTTCATATGCATCATTTGTTCATTTAGTTCATTGTTTGCATATCAAAGTGTGTTTTGAAATGTAGTTTAAATCTTAGTTTTCCATTCAAATTCATTCATTTAAATTGCATTTAGTTTATACATCATTCCACATGACATAATTTGAATGAACTAGTTAGCACTTTTGGCCCTACCTCTCTCCTTTTAGGTGAAAAACCCTAGAAGAGCTAGACAAGTCCTAGAGAGCCAAAAATAAACGGTTCATTTTGGTAAACCTACATTTTGAACACTTTACATTTATGATTTCATTTGCATTGTAGATTACTTTTCCATCAACATTCAATTCGGACATTTTTTTTTTACATTCTAGGATTTTTCATATTGTATTAGTGTAAATTTAATTTAGAGTTCATTTAGATTTCATTGTTGCATTGCATCTTATTGAAAAAATTGAAATTCTGCATTATGTATCCTTGATTGCATTTTGTAGAGCACTAAAATCATCTTAAATTTTTTTAACACAAAAAAGGATCATACTGGGACTCATTCGTCACCCTGGGCGAATCAATCCCTCTACACTTTTTAAATAGCATTTCTGACATTTTTCTAACATTTTCATGCATTACAGTTTGATGTTCTTGCATTTTGTTTTCATTTATAGATTCTTTTTTTTAATCATTTATTGTACCTTAGTTTATTTACATCATGGCATTTTCTTTCAATAGGTTTTATAATTCATTAAAATCATCGGTAGACATGTCTAATTGTGCCTTTGGTTGTGACCCTAATGACCTTGAACTCACACATGCTCCTTCAACTCCTCATGATTGTCCTCCACGAGATGCAAAAATCATTGGAGAAGATGATGTTAGAATGAACAAATTCTACAATGAATGCCTTGAAAACCTAGAAGCCAATGCATCCTTTTATCCATCCATGAAGTCACTGGATCTTCCTACTATTGCACCTTCTAATCACTTTGCATATTTACATCCTGAAATCAATGTAGGACTTACAATTATTCCCTCAAGTGGACCTAGTTCCTCTAAACAAACTCGCTCACAACCTCTTGATGATCACAAAGTCACAAACACTCCTATAAATCTTGAAGAAACATATGGTAAAGTTTTCACTATTTTAAGTAAACAAAGTTGTGACACAAAAAATGAACATGGCATTCAACAAATTCTTGAACAAAAATCAACTGATGCACATACAATAGGATTAGGATACCAAGATCCTTCTCATATTGATAGACATCATTTTCAATCTAGGAGACTTCAAGATGCTAGTTCAGTGATCTTGGGTTCTCCTCCTAACTTAAACATTCTTCCTCCATGTGAACAACCATTCCCTCCTAGTGACAAGGATGTTAGGACCCCCATGTGCCCCCTTCCTCCTTCTATTCATGAACAAGGAGAATCTAGCAAATGAAAGTGACCTTACAAATTGAAGAAGCTCAAGTTTCCTACACATGCTGCATGCCTGAATGTGAAAGGAGGCTTCAACTAATTTTAAACAAAGGTATTATACTTTTACCACAAATGAATAGGTTGGTTATTCATCTGAAAGACTCTAACATACCATTTTTGAAAATATCATTGTATTCTTGGACATCGAACAAAAGCATGTCAAACATTGAAGGACATATTGGATAAGTATCACTTCACTGATATTGATTATTTCCCTATCATACTGTAAATCAATCTAATGCACTTCATCATGCCATTGTTGTAGAGTTTCCTATTCTCACTATTGCATGATCCTTTCCCATCACCCACCTCGGCTCATTCTTTCCTTTACACTTTGTAAGGGAAAAAAGTTGTTAGCCTTGTCCTTGTAATGAATTTGACTTTGTCTCTTAACTATGTTATTCCTTTTCCACTTATCTATTTAAGATTGAGAAACCTATAACTTAGTTAATGTGTGACTTGCATTTTCATTACTTGTTCCTTTTTTTTTTCCTTTCATATGTGTATCATGTTCCCCTATATCATGTATTTGATGTTCCCTCTCTTCATACACTTCTTCTATTCATCTCTCTATTCTTCTATTTGTCATGCCTTACGTTTTTCATTTATGTTTTGTCTTCTCCTTTTGGGGATGATGCAAAGCATAGAGACACCATATGTCTCTTCCATGTTGACCCAAAAGGTCTTTGTCTTTTTTCATTTTTATTTTGTGTTTTCCTTTTGGGGATGATGCAAAGCGTAGAGACACCCTCTGTCTCTTCCATGTTGACCCAAACAATCCTTTTTTTATGTTCTCCTTTTGGGGATGATGCAAAGCATTGAGGCCAAAATGTCTCCTTCATGTTGAGCCAAAAGATTTTTCATTTTCTTTCATCTTTTTTTGTTTTCTTTCATTTTGCTTATTTTTTTCCTTTTGGGGATGATGCAAGGTATTGAGACCACATTGTCTCTTCCATGTTCACCCAAAACAGACATTATTTTTCCTTTTTTTTGCTCTCTTTGTGTCATTCTTCTCATTCTATGTGCTTTTGGGGAATGATGATAGTTCTTAGCTCTTTCATAAAAATATTGCAGCAACAAACATACTGACCCCAAATCCATAGATCCCTTATGTGTTTGGTGTGCTTTCTTTTCTAGGGGGAAACTCCCTTTATTTTTCTTTTCATTTTCCTTGACATGACGCAACCTAACATTGAAACATATGACTTGGCATAGGGATTTCCAAGCTGGCTCTCATTTCTTGTTTTCCTTTTGCATTTTCTTTTCTTCCCTACTTTAAAGTAATTGCTCATAGAACGATCTATAGAAATTCCTTTAAAGTGGGGGGCATACATTACCATTATTTCTTTTTCATTCATGGTTACTAGTGTAGCCTTGTCATTTATGTGATGTGTTTGCCACTTTCTGGATGGCATTGGGTGTGATCTCTTTCATAATTGTGATATATCTCATCATATTACATTCCTCTTGGTGTCCTAATGTGATGTACTGCATCCCCTAATTTGTGAATACACTATTCTTTGATTGGTCCTCTTTTGGAGACATTAGACACAATGTTCCCTAAGTGACTGAGCTGGCATGAACTAAACAAGAATCCTTTGAACATCTTTTACAGTTTACATTTTACATTTTTTTTCATTTTTACCACCTTGCATAACACAACTTGCATGACTGTGGTACCTTTCTTTTTGTTCATGGAATTTTTCTTTGTGGCACCTTGTTAAATTTATTAGCAGGTGTAACTTTAATATGGTTGAGCAGGAAGCCCACCTAGTGGCATGAATTTTCCCCATAGCCACCTTTGTGTTTGTGAGTGTATACCAACTAGTGTATGTATCTTACCTTTTTGGGATTTCTCACCTCACAGATGATCAAAAGTTTCATGCCCCGAGAGTGAGTACATTTGGGCCTTCTCACTTGGTGGACCATCTTGTGTTTTGTCTCCTTAGAGTGAGTACACATTCTCTTTTTCAAACAATTAGCCTAGATCTAATCCACAACTAGTTGGATTCATGATCGAAGCTTCATTCAATTCTTTCATTTCAACACTTATGTGCTCCTTAGTTCTTATGTTTAGTTTTCCATGGGATCTTCATCCTGTGGGCTTGATCATTCCTCTCGATTATTATCATTCCATCTTGCTAACGTGAGTGCATTTGAAACCTTCTCTTGATGTTCATGTCTACTTTAGTGTGATTTTGAAGCAAGTTTATCCTCTCACTAAAGTGGGGGCTAAATGTGCCCTCAAGAAATTGCCCCTTGTCATTTTCATGGCCTTTTAGGTCTTGTTTCATGGTGTTTGTCAAATTTCTCTAATTTCATGATGTAACATGGCTTGAACATGCATATTTAGGTACTAAAATTCAAATAATGATGTCTTGTGAAGGTGTTGTGAAGTGTTGTAAGACATTTCTACATTCTTATAGACTCTGTTTATTACAATTCACCTAAAAATCACCCTTTATTCATTAACAAGTCCTATTTTGAAGTGTTGTAAAGCCTTGTAACAATATTTCATGCTTTTCTAGGAACATCTTCACTATTTATCCCTTTCTCATGCTTTACTTGGCCCCTTTATGCCCTCATATGTCTTAATTAAGTGTATGTTTTAATGTAAGCCTAAAAAATAACATTAAATACAACTTAATGCCCAACACATATTTTTAGGTCCTAGGTGGGACTCATTCACCATAGGTGGCGAATGAGTCCCCCTTGGCTCCAAATTCAAAAAAATTAAATTTTCCTTTTAGGATTTTATTCAAAAACACTTGATGTCAGCCTGTGATGAGGTATGAATGGTTAACTAAGTCACAAGTGTGCATAAATATGTGATTTTCACCTCATTTTACATCCCCCATAATCTTCACTCATTGAAGCATTCCATCTCACATTTCAAGCATTCAAGTATCTTACAACATCAATTAAAGCAATATTCAAGCACTTTGTTGCATCCATTGACATTACTTTAGATTTGCATTATCAAGGGTTTGGTAAGTTGATAGCAATTGCATGTTATTACTTTATCATTCTCTTTCATTTCTTTATTTCATTAAGGGTTTGATTACCAAAAGTGGGGTTTGACAAAGGCAAACCCCTATTTGCTAACTCTCAACCATTTTTCCCCTATTCTATGTGTGTTTGCAGACCTATGTATGCATATTTAACAAACTTTTTTGTGTTGAATATTGGTAAACAAGTCAACTCATACATACTTCAAGCTTGGAGAAGGTTTTCTGCCCATTTCCTGGAAAATTGAATGTGGCAACATGACAATCAAAGATTTCCAGATTTGTTGTTGCAAAGTTGTCTCTTGAATTTGTAGAATTTTGGGAGAGGATTGATTCACCACTAGTGGCAAATGATTCCCACCTTAGGACTAAAAATCTGAAGTTTGTCACATTTTGGATACCAACAATCAGAAACCAGTTTTTGACACATTTTTCAGTACAAGGTGAACTAATTTGCCACCCTGGGAAAATGAGTCCCACTGTGAAAACTTAGTGATTTCATTCAGCATCCATAACATTCCATAATCATTTAACATTTCCCAAGTGCACTCTATTTCATCCTATTTCCTTTTGTTTTGCATTATTTCTTCATTCGGTTCATGGTGTTGCATATATCAAAGTGTGTTTTAAAACATAGTTTAAATATTAGTTTTGCATTCAAATTCATTCATTTAAATCATTCAATTTCATTTAGCTTAGAGAACATTCCACATAACACAATTTGAATGCACTAGTTAGCATTTTTGGCCCTACCTCTCTCCTTTTAGGTGAAAAACCCTAGAAGAGCTAGAGAAGTCCTAGAGAGCCAAAAATCAACGGTTCACACATACATAGGTGAAATATAAAGCCTTTTGAAAATTCATAAAAAATAATTCATAGCATCAAATTGTAGGACTACAAAATAGGGATATGTTTCCTATTTCAAATTATGCTTGTTACAACCTCATATTTTGAGATTGCACATAAATAAATGCTTCCCTAGGATCACCTTATACTCTAATGTGATTTTAGCATCTCTCTAGCCTACTTAGATCTATGTAAGAGCATTAAATATGATCCTCTACAAGCATAAGGTGATGATATTAAAATTCATTAAAATAATGGGATTATCGAGTTTGAGATTATGTTTAGATTTTATAATTTATGGAATCAATGAATAAGTCTATAAAATTATTATCTAATGGGATAAGAATTGTAGTGTAGGAAAACACATACCCTTGCAATTTAACACTTGTTTGGGTCCACCTTGCTTTATTTATCCCTATTTGTGTCTTAATTAGTCCTATTTTGCATCCACAAGCCTAATAAATTATATTTTTTTCTAGCTAATCCTAACAAACATCAATGGATAAATGATAATTTAATTATTATGTTTAAGTGTCCCTATTTTTTGGGTTGAGACTAAGACACCACCTAGGTTGTCTTTGTCCCCAAAGGTTTCGGGACCCTGATTTTACGACACCTTAAATGGGCCCCTTTTTAGAGTCTATACCTCTAGTTTCATGCCTCAGAACTAATATGTCGCCTAGGGAGTCTTAGTCCTTCTTAAGGTATTTTCAAGATTAAATTTCAAATTCTAGTGAGATTTAGCCTCATTTATTTAATGAATTCCTATGTCGGCTTGTTGTGGTGTAATTTTGAGATATTAAGAATAGATAAGTATAAATACAAGGTTCCTTCTCTCATTATTTCCTAACAAAAAATATAGGCATATCCAAGCATTCAAGTATTCAAGCATTCAAGAGAAAATCATCTAGCATTTGGAGCCACTATCAAGATTCAAGCATCATATCAAAGATCTTCTTGCATCATGTTTATTTTTATGCTAACCTTTGTGATGTAGGGTTTTAATTCAAGCAAGAAATTTAATTCCATATCTAGCAACCATTCATTTGATTCAAGATCTATATCCAAGCTAGCCATCTCATTCAAGTTTATAGAATTCATAGTGAGGGTTTGGTGAGTTGTAACATTGCATGTTGTTCATTCACCATTTCCCTCCATTTCATTTTGTTTCAAGGTTTAATTACCAACAAGGGGTTTTACCAAGAAAAAACCCCATTTACTAACAATCAAGTTTTTCCTCACTTGTGTGTTTGTGATTTCATATCTAGGTTGAAGACTCAAAGATCATTTGAAGTGAAAAGTTTCAAAGTTGCATTGCAAAGTTGTAATATTCATAGAAACTCACCTACAAGTTAGATTTGTAAGTTTCAAAACTTGAGATTAGAGAAGAAGGAAGTGCAAACATCAAACCTCGGGATCATTTTCAAAGATTTCAAAAATTAAGATCAAGACTAATATGGTAGTAAGTGAATCTTAGTCCTCCAAGTGGAATTTTGTAGAGATTATTTTAGATACTATTCTAGCATTCGAAGATTTTGCATCTACCCCAAAAAATAGCAGTGGGACTAATAACATAGTAAGGGTATCTTAGTCCATCATAGCACATTCTAACAACTTCTTTGCATCTCTGAAATCCTCATCACATTTTTAGACTTCCTAGGTACATACATCTTAACTCTCTATTGTGTAATTTCATCATTTACATCCTTCATTTATCTTGCATTACTAGGTTTTGTGATTTGAATGTTTACTTTGCTTTTCCAAGCTTTTTCTTGTTGGAAAACCCTTCAAAACTAAAAGAACCACCTTCCTAGGTCTTCCTCATTAAGTATTAACTCACCCTTTGGGGTTGATAGTCAATCCAATTTGGGTTCCTAGGACATTATTGAATGATAATAGGAGAATAGTGGTCTAACAAACCCTATTTTTTTCCATTTTTTCATTTTGGTGAACTTAGTAGCTTTGAGCATTCATTTTTTGATTTGGAGTCCATTAAAGTCCTAGATCTAGGTTGCATTCATTCTTGCATTACATCTTACATTAGTGAAATTGCTTCTAGGGTTTCTCATTTTTAGTAAACATGCATCTAGGGTTTCTCATATTTGCATCGGTGAAAATGCATATAGGTTGCATTTTTGCTTTATTACATGATTTATCTCATTGAAAAACTAAAAAGTGCATTGTTCATCATCCTAATTACATTTAGGAACATTGTTATTGCATTCAAAATTGAAAAAAATTGCATTCAACTTTATATTCAATTGCTTGTCACTAGTTACTTTTTCTTGCATTCATTTGCATACTTTTCTATTTCTAAATATCAGCTACCTAGATAGGCAACCTATGAACACTATTGATAATCCATAATTTGCTACTTTTCTGACAAAAACCTCTACTAGGACTAAAAACCCTTCCTACCGCTTAGTTCCTTTGTGGGTTTTTGGCTCAAAACCCTCTCTCTATTGTTTGTTTCCTATTCTAGTCCTTGGAACCTCAAAATCACACCAGTATGATCAATATTACCTTACTAGCTTCTTAGTCCCTATTGAATTTGACTTTCTAGATTTTAGGGTTTGAAATTACTTTTTTATGCTTTTGTTGGCTACCTTCAATTTTTTGTTTCAGTTTCCTGAATTGTTGTTATTCTAATTTCTTTCATTTCAAGTTTATTTGTTCAATCTTGCATCATGGATATGTGCTTTGGAAATCTTTAAATGTCTTTGAAATCTTTGGTAGATGTGTCAAGCTGTGCTTTTTAAAATGGCCCTAATGAAATTGAACTTACTCATGCTCAGTCAACTCCTAATGCATGTCCTTGTGATGTCGACATCATTGGAGAAGATGATGATAGCATGAATAAGTTCCTAAATGATTGTCTTAACAACTTCTTTGCATCTTTGGAATCCTCATCACAATTCTAGACTTCCCAAGTACATATATCCTAACTCCTTGTTGCATAATTTCATCATTTGCATCCTTCATTTAGCTTGCATTACTAGGTTTTGTGAGTTGAATGCTTAGTTGTAATTTCCAAGCTTTTCCTTGGTGGTGAACCCTTCAAAGCTAAATAACCCCACTTCCTAGGTCTTCCTCATTGAGCATTGACTCACCCTTTGGGGTTGATAGTCAATCCAATTTGGGTTCCTATGACATTACTGAATGACAATAGGACAATAGTGATCTAACAAACCCTATTTTTTGCCATTGTTGAAGAATATTAGGAAAGACACACACAAATTTAAATGATGGTGTCAATTTAATAGGATAAAACAATGCATTGTTGTGAGGTTTAGAGGAAGCTAGGTATTTTACAAATATTACAATGAATATAATTTGTAAATTAGTCTTGTAGCCAACTATATCTTGAGCGTAGAGTTGTAGGGTATGAATACAAGTGAAAAAAAATGCTATTGTGAATTTTTTTTTGATCGTTTGGCATGGACCTATTAAAAATTAATCATTTACATACCTAATAGATACCTAAAACACTTAGAAAAATTAATAGTTTATAATATTATTTCTATTTTTTCTCAGCCTCTTTTTTTTTTCCCCGTAATATTATTAATATCATTCCTTTATTTCTCTTCACTCAATTAGTTGTTAAATATTTCCATTTTTTGGGTTTTGGACTACTGTTGTAATGTAGGAGTGTCATCCAATGAGAAAACACATAATTTCACAAAGTATAACAATCTTCTCTAACAATCTAGAAAGTAAAATGTGCTCAATTAATTATTAGTAATTAGACGAGGTTTTCATGCATATGTGATAAGCTGAAATCAATCTAAATCCTAATAAATCCTAATAATTTATTTTTTATAGAGTCTAATACATAAGACTTCTTTCAATAAGCACTTATTATGCAATTTAGTATTTTACAAAGGAGTAACAAACACATAATTTTTGTAATGGTAAACATTGTGTAATTTTCTTATTCATGGATCATGGGTGAATGGTATTAACTTTTATAAATGATGATAAATACATAGATTTGGGATAAAAAAATTATAATGACATGATATATGTTATTATTTTTTAGAATGTGTGGGTTGATAAAAAGTTATAATTATGTGATTTTTTTATTATAATAGTATATTTATTCTAAGTAACACTATACCATCTCATTCATTTCATTTAAATTAATGTGAAGAAAATAATGCAAGACTAGATATATATTTTTTCTTTCAATGGTTTAAGGTTTAGTGTTTAATGTACATATCTGTGATTTATTTCTACTTTTTTGGGTTGAAACATTCCCATAATTAAAAATTATTGAGTTTAACATTCCTTTCTTTGCAATCAATTATTGTAATATTGAAAATGCATCCACCAAATGGAAAAATCCTCACAAAGTATCATGACTTTTATCCTAGATGGTACTATTAAGATTACCAAGGTATAAATAGTGGTAATTAAAATGAATAGTTTTATAATAAAATTAGGCATAAAAATAATTACTATAGTGGTGAAAATATCATGAACTTAAGTACCCTTAAGCTATCCATCTATTATATTTTTATGTATTCTAAATACTTAAACAATGACAAGGTGTTTCCTTGAATAAAGTGCAAGTCATAATATGGGAAATGTAGTTTAAATTATATTTAATTCTAAATTTATTAGTTATACAACAAAATCCTAAGAGACTCTTAAATCTATATTTATTTATTTATTATAAACCTCACTATGGATTTTTCCTTGATGTTTAAAGATCCTAGGAATCACAATCCCATTATGAGTCCTCATTATAAGTTACATAAGAACTTGTTATGGGATTTCTACCCCAATCCAAAGAATATGGTTTCAACTACCAACCCTAAACAAAAGTCTTAAATATTAGGGTAATATATGTATCCTCAATTTCATTTTCTTTAACCTCTACATACTTCCTTGACTAACTAACAAAATTTTGTAATCATTCCACTTACACATAAAACATAGTATTAATTTTAATCATATTCATAAATAGGGCATCTATAATGTTAACCTCTCCAAATATTTGAAGAATAAAAGTTGGTAATCATATTGAATTACTTCGTGATAATTCCCTAAGCATTTCACATTCCTTAAAAATTTATGTCCTACCATGTCTTCAATGAAACATAAAAGTTAGACACAATGATCTTGAAGATTATGGAAATTTAATTGTCCTACATATTTCCCTACCTTAGATCACTATAGAAAGTAAAGTGGCTTGTTACTTGAAAATGCCTATTAGTTGCACTAATGTTCTAATGTATTAAAACAATGTATAGGTGCTCAAGCTCAACACCTAAGGATGTTGAGTTGAGCTTGGATAAATAATACGATGAAATAATGTCTTGAGGAGATAAATATTGAATATTACGTCCAAATTCAAGTATTGTAGGTGATCAAGAATTAAGGTTTTGTCAATAGATACATGAAAAATGGTGTATGCCTTATAGAATTCAGATTAACATCCCAATGTGAACTCTTGATGTATTAGTTTGGAAGAAGCAATTAGAATTTTTCACCTACCTTGAATGAGTGTGGTATGTTTTGAGTTTCATGGAGTTATTTATAGTATTCTAATTGGCACGAGTCAATCTACAATATCCATGACTAAACTCTTTGAATATGTTGCAAAATAATTTATGCAAATTTTCACATCATGTTCTCATGTGATAAAATACACATGAGGTGGTGCATATGAAGCTAGAACCGAAGAAATCTTCTAGAAGAACTATGCCTTCTATAAATTTTGTAATAAGAATAGATGTTGAATAGGTTTTCACAATTCTAGATGCACATAACTTACAATAATGTGTTCTTAATAATGTCCATCTATCAATCTATATTTGAATGAAAGGATGTAGATAAATTTAAATATATATCAAAATTTAATTATATATCAAGTCTCTCCTATAGCGATTAATGAAATGCATTAACAAACATTGATTCATGGCTACAGAAAAAAGATATAGGTAGCTAAAGTATAACCAAACCTATGAATACAGTTGATGTTGATGTTGACTCTTGGAATGCCATGACAAAATATTGATCCTTCATATATATGGAACTAGATAAATGACAATAAAAAATGGACAAATGGATTTTGAGAATCTATTACATCTAACTAGGAACATTAAATTCTTTCGAAACCTTTGCACCATGTACGACAAAGTCTAGATCCAAAGAAAATCATTAAGATCCTCTTATGTATTGAGTGCCATATATATTTTCCTTGATAGCTGATTATATTGTGAAATAGATCAAAACAAAAAAATAGATCTTTGATGAGAACTAAATTTGATGTAAATTGAGTCTAATATGAACTAAATCTAACTCTAAATAAAATTGGTAAGTAACTTTTTGATAATCCTTCTACATTATAATTTGATATATATATAATTTCGTAAATGATTACTTTTCTATTATATTTCTTTAAAACAAAGTGAAATTATGAGACATTCACACTATTTCCTCGTATTCTCTTTCTTTAAAAAATGAGGAATTTGATATTTTTCAACAGTATCTCACGTCGCAAGGTCATTCCAAAAGCCGTGGCGTAGTTCTCTACTACATACGACGAAAGTAAATTCCCGTTCAATCCAGCCGCCTTACAAACTATGACCCGGCTCACAATTCACGTTCTTCGACGACCACGGTAATATGCTTTCGTATCCCTCATCACTTCACTGATAGACACGTCGTGTTTTTCACTGTTAGTTGCTTACGAGAACAAATTTTCTTCGTTTATGGTGAAAATAAAGCTTAAATCACGTATTCCTAGTTGGATTTCCACCGTTTGTTTTTCATAGTAACTGTCAATTTCTAGAAATTGGTGCATCCTTTGAAAATCGCTGCATTGCACTGTCGGAAAGAGATATGATAGTTATATTTACCGGATAGTGGTGGACTCGAATTTCATAAAATCCTTTGCTATTTAATTTTAGATGTTTTAGTGCATAAGTTAAAGACAGTTTTGAATACATTTTATTAATTGACGGCAGAATTTTAACAGTATTATCAGTGAAGTCATTTTGTATTTTAGATTATATTATAAGTATAGTTATAATTATATTTTTCATTTTTAAAATAGGTTTTTCATAATTATGATTATTAGTTGTTAATTTATATGTCTTTTGAATCTAATCTTCACAATTATATATTTAGAAAAAAATAATAAGATAATAGTTATCATAAAGTAGGATTAGTCAAGAGCATTCAAAGATTAGGATAATAATCTTAAGAGTATATGAAAAAAATATTAGATACATCCCAAGATCACCATTCAAAAATAGAACATTAAACATTATGCATTATTTTGTTTTTGGCTCTTCTATTATTATGAAATAAACAAATTGACTTGACTCACTATGAGAGGTGTTTAATACTTCCTTCTATTTACAGCAAATTGAAAAGCTACTTATTAACACACTATTTAACTTAGTGAGTAAGTTTGACTAATAACAAGACATTATTAAGTGCAATTCAACAAAGGTCATAATCAAAGTAGGTAAAAGCATCCATAAACTAAACTACATATTATACAATTTTGAATAGTCTAAAATTCCAGATTATTGAACGCCATTACTAAATACAATATACAAACACAATACCATCCTTAATATCTCCAAACCCATCAAAATTTAACTATTTTTTAATTTTAAATTATAATTTTTAATTAGTAATTATAATTTTAATATAAATTTATTAACTTAAATTAATTGTAAGATGTATCTTCTTAACCTCACATAATATCTAAATACTGACAATATAAAAAAAATATATTTAAATAAATAAAAAAGCTAACTTTTAAAAAGAGTTAATACAACCATTATTCTTTGAATGACAGGTTACAATAATAATAATGTCTGTGCAAACATTATCAGTTTCAAATGTGAAAAGAAAAATTAGAGAAAGAGGAAAGTCTACAAAGGGGCAATTGAGTTCAACATGGTATGGTAATTCTATGGGCCCTCTCCCCACATAAGCATCCACAAGATTTCTTAGACAAACGGGGCTGATTAAGGACCATATTTGCTAAAATACGACCTGTTTAAACTTCGAACTCTTTCTTCTTAAACCGTAGGATAAAACACAAAAATAATTTACATATATCATCATGCAATCGTCTGAAATCTACCACACTGTTAGTAAACACTTATTAATTCACATATTTTAGATTAGATGGGCCCTCTCTCCAACGTGTGCGAGTACCATCTGAGAGTAACAAGCCGCCTTAAGACTTTGAATGGAATCCAATTGTAAAGAATTTACAATGTGAAGTTGTATAGAAATTTCTGCGAAAGTAAAGTTTCTTTCCTCGCTGCACGTATAGAAGTTTCTGTTAAAGTAAAGCTGCTTTGTTTGCTGGAGCTACAAATATGACCCTCTGCCCAGTTGTCTCCCATATTTGAGCTTTCAATCCCCTATTTTTCATCCCGTGTGTCCAGTTACTTTCTGTAATCTCTTATTAATTTCCACTTGGTATCATGGAATCAATGAACGCAGATGAAGTAAAGTTCGATCAAGATCTCTGGTTTATTCAAATCAAGGAAGGCCTGCAATTACTTGAAGAGGAGGAAGAAGATAAGGACATTTGTGTGTCCATTTTTGGTGTGCCCAACGAGTTGTTGGCAGTGATGCCAGAAGCATATATTCCGCAGTGCGTCTCCATTGGACCATATCACCATTGGAGATCCCAGCTGTACGAAATGGAAAGATATAAAGTGGCTGCTGCACAAAGATTTCAGAAGACAATGACCGTTGACTTCAAATTCGACTCTGCAGTGGAAGAGGTGAAGAAGTACGACTGGCTGGTCAGGAACTGCTATCACAAATACCTCGAGTACAAGAAGGAAACCCTGGCATGGCTTATGGCACTGGACGCCTCCTTCGTGCTGGAGTACTTACAGTTCCAAGTCAAACAGAAGGACCAGGCTTCTTCACAAGTGTCTTCCCAGGTGAAGCGACAGGGTAGAGTTTTAGATCCATATGGGAGAAGCGCAATCCACAATGCCATTATGAGAGATCTGTTTATGCTCGAGAATCAGTTACCTTTAGTCCTCTTGCAGAAGCTTTTGGAAATGCAGTTGGGTTCTCAAGATAAGGCGGAAGAAGGGCTCTGCAGTTTGGTCACTCTCGCCTGTAAAGAAGGGTCGCCGTTTATGTTGAGGATGCCGTATAGTTCAAGGCTGCGTATAAAAGAGAGGAGTCACATATTGGAGGTGCTCTACTACTCCATTGTCCCTGCAGCAGCCATGGACGATACCATTTCTAAGAAGAATGAGGACGGAAATGTCCCATTGCCGAAAGCAACATACTTAACCCGTGCTCTGAAAGCTTTACGGGAATCTCTTTCCTCGTTAAAAATCGGCCTTGTTCAGCTTATCTCGGCACTCCCTGAGCGTGTCTTGGAAGGAAGGCCTTTCCAGTTGGTGACACAGTTGTCCACGCATCTTGTTTCCGCTTTTAAAACTCTTTCAATTAAGCGCAAAGATGAGAAGGATGAGGAAAAAGATGAGGAGGGAGGGTATTCCTCTACTGAAACTCCTCCTACACGCGACGAACTAGCTATTCCCTCCGTCTCCGATTTATACTCGGCAGGAGTAAAATTCCTTCCAACCGAAGGAGATCTCAGCACAATTCGCCTCGACCAGACCACTGCAATTCTTTACCTTCCCAAAATGAGGTTGGATTCCAACACCGAAGTAGTTCTCAGAAATCTGGTGGCGTTCGAAGCTTCGGCGGCTGCTGGTGCTTTGATCATTACTCGCTACACTGATTTCATGAACGGCATCATCGACACAGACGAAGATGTTCGGCTGCTGAGATAGAGTGGGATTATCTACAATCACCTGGAAGACGACGGGAAAGTGGCAAGCCTGTGGAACGGCTTGGGTAAATGCGTCAAATTGACGCGAGTTAAATATTTGGACCAAGTGATAGCGGACGTCAACAAGCATTATAAAAACAGATGGAGCGTTGCTACGAAGGAGTACGGAAACAAATACATATTTGGTTCATGGCAGCTCCTCACTGTTCTGGTCAGGGGGATACTTCTGCCTCTCACTTGCTTACAGGCTTTTTGTTCTGTGTATGACTGTAAGCGTTGGTGGAGCGACAGTAATATTTTCCAGAACTAAGCCAATTGGAAGAGTTTTATCTCATAGAACTTTTACCGATGCTCGCTGCTCTCTTCTCTTTGATATACCGACACATTTACTTTCGAAGGATACAACAGTTTTGTCTTTTGAGGCAGGATAAACCTGCCTTTAGGTATCCTTTCGCTATACTACCATCACAAAACACATTTGAATTTTTTGTGGTGGCTAGTGAATCCAATACAATAAAATCTATTGTAACCACTAATAGAATATTGTCTTATGTTAAGAAAAAAAAAATCATTAACTTTTTGTTCTTTCTTAAGTAAACTGCTTTCAGATTTAAGAATCATCTCATCATTTAAAACAACCATATGATTCTTATCAACACTCTTCTTCAATCGGATTCCATGGTCGATTGACTTTAAACATATCAATACTCTGATAATTACATTAAGGTAACAACCCATTCGTAGATGATTCTGTTAAGTAACTCCTTATAGAACTTGATCTCATGATTCAGACTTTTCTCAAGGAATTTCTACTAACTCCATTTGTTACATTAATCCACTTGTAGGGTAGTCAACCCTAACAAAGTTGATTTACTTCTTAGAACGTTAATCGTAAATATTGACAAATATACCTACTTGGCTTTGCTCTTGGAGGTGATCATTCCCATCTCTAGGTGATAATGTTTTAAATTAAAAGGGATAGATTTATTAATTTATCATATTTTGTTAGTCATAGTGCAATTTTTGTAAGGTGATCTTATAATCCACCTACAATTATCAATTTATAATCATGTTTGTAAAATTGAATTAAATAAAAATATATATACATAGGTTTTGAGAGTCGAGTATTAAATTCATGCATAGGTTTTAATTTTCACTTTCAAGGATCGAAAAGACATACAACCCTAACACACTTACTTCCATTTAAATGTTATTTGAAGAATATATGACTTGTTTGGGTTTAGTGCAAAAGGATTTTAAATTTACAAATATTCAATAGGCTTATTTATTATTTAAATATATTAGGAAGGATAAGAATAATTAAATTGCAAAAAAACATGCTAAGGTGTATCTTTTTCTTGTAATGAATAATTTTCTATGAGTAAAAGTAAAATAGATGTAATATTCAAGGTGAGTACAATGTCAATTTATTATTACACTATATGTAGGTAGGTAGAAAAGAGTGTCAATGTATCATGTGATAACAATGATGACCATGTAGTGTTTTGTTATATTCATTTTGAGGATAACATCTTTGAACCTACTATTTATTGCAATTAGATGGATATAGAGGAAGATATGTGCATGCATTACTATTCAAGTAGATCATATATTCAAGTTGATTTTATTGGTGTGCACATGATGATATAAACTTTGAATAAAAGAATAGTTTATTGTTTTATGTATTTCCCTCTTTTGTCATTATATGTGATGTTGAAGTGAAACCTCAAAAATAGTGTTGCACCTTTTGGGAGATAGAACTAAAGGGGGATTAGGGTCCCTCCTCCTATTTCACTTATGTTTCATTAAAAGAAACCAAGATCCCTCAACCAATTGGATTGATTGAGGGATGGGTTAGATGGTTAATATGGTTTCCTAGGGTGTGGTTAAAGACAAAAAGGAGGTTCACCATCAAGCAAAGGCTTGGGAAGAAGGAAATGCAAACTATATGCAAAACTAACTATGTAATCCAGAATATGAAACTCAAAATCAAAATAATTAAGAATGAACATAGGGGCACCTAGAAAATTGAAGATGCTTGAAACATGGTCTACACTCCCAAAATGATGATTTTTAATGCACAATAGGACTCATATGCCAATAGGGGTGATTTACTCACAGTTTAGGGTTTGAAGATGAATCCATAATCTAGAACTACTAAACCAAGATCTACAAAAAGAGCTTGAAAACTGGTATACTACAACTCATATGCCACAAGTGGCAATTTAGTCCTAGTATCAAGGTTGATCTAAAACTCTAGAATCCTCCAGTGTTCTTCTATAGCTTTTCTCCCTTTCGATCTCTGAGTCTAAAACATTGAATTTTGCTCTGTAGGTGACTTTCTGTAATCTTGCAATGTAGATGACAACTTTGACAACTTTACAACTTTGAAAACTTTCTCTAATCTTGCTCTTCAATGAATTTTCAACCTAGATATGCAAATAGCACATCAAAAGAGATAGAAAAATATTGTTTTGTTAGTAAATATGGGTTTTCCTTGGTCAAACCTTGTTCTGGTAATCAAACCTTGAAGTGAAATCAAATAGAACATGGAGGAATGGTGAATGAATAAATATGTTATGTTGCAACTCACCAAACCCTAAGAACAAAGGATGCAATCTTGTAGGTAATGGCTAGCATGAATGTAGATCTTAAATCTTGATTGTATGTTATAGATTTTGACTTGAATGCTTGCTTGAATCATAAGAACCTACATCACAAATGTTAGCTCAAAAAAAATCATTATTGTTGAATCCTGAAATTAGCTCCAAAACACTTAATAATCAGCTCTAGAATTCTCTTGAATTCTCTTGAATTTCTAGAATGCTTGAATGCTTAGATCACACTTGCTCATGAAAATTTCTAAGAGAAAATGTGTGAAATAACCTTGTATTATACTTGTTTATGCCAAATTTCTAGAAATTACAACACTACAAGTCGACATAAAATCTAGGAGAATAAAATCACACCAAGAATTTGAATTTAAAATTGGTCCTAGCTAAGTGGGACTCATAGGCTAGTTGGGGCATATGACCCCTTTTCGGTTATGCTTGTGACAAAAAATTCAAGAAATGTTAAGTTTTATGCCAAATTTAGGATCATGCCCTGAAACTTGGGTGGGACCCATACACTCAAGGTGGCATATGATTCTTAGATAATTAAATTTGGGCCATACAATCCAAAATCACTAAATTATGATTGGTTTTTAGATATGTGTTGGGATTATACATGAAAATATGTAAAATTAATAAGTCTTGTTGATATAAAATAGGATCAACTAATGGATAAATAATCCCAATTAATTCATAAATCACTAGGCTAGTGTGAAAGTGTAGAGATACACTTTACAACATCCTAAATAAGGCACAATTAGGTCCATTTAGTTTAAAAGGGAACTAAACTTAATGTGAATGTGTACAACACATTACAATACTAAATCAAGGAAATATTAGGCTCAATTTAATATTAATTATTCCCAAATTCAGTTTGAGAAAGGGATACTTTTCCCTACACTACATTTAGCCCACACTTTAGTGAGAGGAGAAACTTGCTTCAAATTCACACTAAAGTAGACAAACACATATCAAGAGGGGTTCTAGTGTACTAATGTGTATGGTATAGGATAAAAAAGATCAAAGGAGGAGGCCAAGCCCCCAAGATATAAGATCCTACATGAAACCAACATAATCACAAGGTGTATGATATGTAACAAAACAAGATAAGAAAACATGCAATGTCAAGGACTTAAAGAAAGAAAAACAAAAACAAGCAAAAAACAAAAATAAAAAGAGGTGGATCAAGCTTCAACTATTTATTCAACATGATGTGGATAAAGCCTTAGCTATTTGTCCAAAAATGCACTCTTACTCTAAGGCAATGAAACTTTAGGCTATCTCCTAGGTGAGTATCCAAAAAGGGTGGCTTATTGAGAAAGTCATTCCTCTATATCATCTTCTCATGATAAAATGAGAAAGTCATGCCAACATTTAGGCTTCTCATCATACTAACTAGACCAAAGCTATACCTCCTAATAACTTTGATAAGGAACCACAAAACATGAACAACATGATCCATGAGGAAAGAAAAACTTTGTATACTTGACACTCATGAACATAAAATATGGCTCCATAGGAAAGAAAAGTGTGTTATGCAAGGTGGCCATATAATAGTTATTGTAAATTAAAAATAGTGTAAGGTATGTTCAAACAGATTTTTCTTAGTTCATGTAACATCTATTCTTAGGGAACATCATGCCTAATGTCTCCAATAGAGGAAAAGTCAAAGAAATATCACACTCTCAGAGGAAATCAAACCCATTGACACCACCAAGAAAAGGATGCATCACAAGAAGAGAGTATGTAAATCACATAGTCCCTACTTTAAATTAGTTGCTAACATTATTGCTATGAGAAATTTCTTTAAAGTAGAAGAAGACATGAGAGGTTACATGAAAATCCCTATGACAAGTCATATGTTCCTTAATGAAATTGTAGACACGCAAAATTAGCATCATGCATTCAATTAGGCCCATTAAAAAAAGTTCACATTCATTTACTCATAAAATTAATTAGGTTCATTTAATCTCTAAAGATTATCCACTTAAATTGAATAAATTAACTTTATTTAATTTAAGCCTATCATTCCCTCTTTGATTAAATAAATCAGGAATTTATTTAATTGAAATCCAATTCATATTTCTCCTTTTCTAATTTAAATAAATCAAATATCTAAGTCAAAGAGGTCAAACTCACCTAATCATCATTAAGCTAGTCTAACCATGATTAAATGCTAATCCTAATCACTTGGATTCTCTAGATAGTCCCAGTTGCACAAATAAATCAATTTATTGATTTATTAAAATCAGCATTTTCACTCAACATGGCATCTTACCTCAAATTTTAATTCAAAAGAAAGTTGAAAGGTACATCCAACAAGGAATTTAATAGGTCTTACATGTCTCTTACATGTCCCTTGCACAAGTCAAACTCAACATTAACTGTCATTTCAAATTTGAAATTTACCCCTCTTGGGCACATTTCCCAAATCTTGCACATCCCTCAACCTATGGCATGATGACAAGTGGACTCTTTTCATTGGCTTGCTTTTAATACCACATTCATCCATTTGGCCAATCCCTCATCAAGAAAATCTATAAATAAAAAGCTTCATTCATCATCAAATCCTCCAAAATCTCCACAACTCCACAATCTTAGCATTACAACTCCACAACTCCACAATCTTTATGCAAGGTCATTCTCTTAAACTGAGAACTGATTTTGTCCATTTATCATCTTAGCATTCCATATCATTCTTCATAGAATTTTCATCATGGAGCTTAAACAAGGATAGGGAAAGGGCTATTTTCTACAATAGCACCAATCCACTATGAGATAAAGTTGATTCATGTTGTTTGTATGCTCATTTAGTTGTTCTTGTTGTTTTAATATCTTATTTAGCATATCTAACATGTTTCATTATTTCATAGGGATGACGATTATTAGTTTGGTTTTAAAATGCTAACCATTTGCAGATTTTGACATCCAAAAAATGGCACTAGAAGGAAGGCCTAGAATAATTTGTCGTGTTGTGCCTTTTGATAGACTCTTCTACTGCTAAATCTGCTTCTTGGTGTAGTGAAGTTTCTATTCTTTCAATGAATTTATGTGCATTGTGAATCATTTGTGACACTATCTCTTCTTATTTTTAACTGCTTTAAAAGACGTTGCATTGTTTCACATGCTACATTAGTTCTATTAACGGTTTCTAATGGTATTGTTGAGCTAGATTCTTTTTATTCATAAGAACAAAGAATATCCTCTTAAAAAGTTGGGTCTCCTATAAGGGAACTTAGCATATAGATAAAGGAATGGCTACTAATCCTCCATTTCTTTCATCCACGGTGTTGAAGAAATTGTGTAATTGAAATAAATGTCACTTTCAAAGGCTTTGCAGTCATCATAGAATGCAGCTTTACACCTACCCATTACATTTATGCTTACTAACTCGGATAAAATTTGGCGGTAATTTTATGCACCATAAATTTTACTTTGCACAAATTTGTTTGAAATTTATACAACAATTGTCAATTTCATTTACTATAAACTTACCTACAATCTGCTACTATTATCTGTATTGACATTGATATTTGCAGCTGGATTAAGTTCACAGAAATCAATAGTCTAAACTTACATCATTGTAGTTGGAATGTTCTTTTTATATTGATCTCTTGTGTAAATGATTTTGATGGATGACATGCTTTGTCTAGGCCGCATTCCACATTTGCTTGAAATTTTCATTTTAACAATCCACATTTGCTTGAAAATTTATGTCTAATAGCTACACCAAATTTTTCTTGAAGGAATGTTGTCTAACAGTTCACAAGATTTCCCTATGCTTTCACATTCTGCATATAGACATTCTGTCAAGTAGTTCATCGTGCCCTTTGCCCAGTAGTTCACCTGCTACCTTTGCCTACGTTTTAGCTTTCTTGAGCTTGCGAGGGGAGGATGTGGGTCAAGGAGTCATGTTTCATCGAGACAACTAATGTAGATATGCCCATGAACTTCAAGCCAAGTATTTTCAATCTTTACCAAAATCACCTACATTTTTTCTTGAAAATCTTAACTGCAAAGACCATGGCAACATATGTGTTGTGCGAATAGCATCAGCTATCTCGGACATATGTCTTGCTCACCAAGTCACCGACACTACCCTTCTTAATGGAATGCGAAGATGTATGCTTTTCTCTCATCTTCTACCCATATTGCTTGCTAGGGCTTGTCTAATCTCATGATAATAAAGTGAAGAGGCTTCATCATTTTCCCGCCTGCTTTCATCTCCGCTAGCTTGCAAGTGAGAGTTATAATTTTCATTTTTTTGATATCTACCTCAATGCCTTGTTGGATCACTCTACTCAGTTGTGTCCTTATTTTTCCTAACATTTCTTCTATGCTTCACATGGTTCAAGCCTATGATATGGTCCTAGGAAAGTCCTCATAGATAGTCCTTCACTACATGGGCTTCATAGATCTATGGTACTTTGTAGTAGTAGCATCCTTTTAGCTTCCTGTTCTGACAGGAAACATTCAATGAAATCACGACAGGAGATGGTCTTTCTTTCAATAAATCATCTATTTTGCTAGAATTTTGTAGGGAAGCCACCTTAGGCAACAACTACTTCTTTAGGGTAGTCATTACTCTCACCGTTTGGTGCACAATGAATAGATAGCTTCTAAAAAGTAGCAGTTGAATGACTCGAGACAAATTGAAGTAATAAAATGTAAAAGGTGTGTCTTTATGTCTACTAGGATTCACAGGCAGACATTCACCAATATCTTTCTGTCTTTCCAAGACCAATTGCTACCGCTTCTCCACCTCTCTAGTTTTGATTGTTGATCAAACATGCACTTAGCTGGGGGAAGACAAACCCAAATCTTTATGCCACGTATTATTTTGTAGGCTGCAGTCTTGCTATAGAAAGAACAACCATTTTTTCCCTTTTAAGGAAGCGACATTTAAATGCACGCAGCCATTTGATAGGCTGTTACACTTGTCCTTATCATTGAATATGTGCCTTAGATAATCTTATTAAAGGAATCTTCTACCATCTCTTTTTTAATGGCCGAACAATTAATAGGTAGCAACATGAGTCAGAGATATTATAACCCTCTATGATTCAGCTCCATACAGTTTGTATGCCTGAACATAGCCTATTGTTCCTGCTCTCTGTTACTAATGCACATTTTGTTTGTCAACACACACAATATGTTCATTTATGAGTATTTAAGTCAGTTCAATGCATTGAGTTGATTTGGTCTTTGTTAATTTCTTTAACTACTGAATTCAGTTATTTTTTATGCCTGCTAATCACATTTGCTTGAAAGTTTTTAAAGCCCTTTCAATGAATCCCATATGTGCATACCCAACAATTTATGCCTTATTCTTGAGGCTTTCAGTCAAAATAGATCACGTACACATTTTGCAAACATTGCATAGTAATTAATAATTGCAGCAATGTCACCTCATTAAATGGAAATAAACATAGAGTATACAGAACTCATGCGTGGGCAATATAATTAATGGACTTTGACTTCTCAATTTTTGAGTAAGGTTGGCACTTGTTTAAAGTAGAAAAGGTGCTACATTATCTTCACTCTTTAAGTTTTATTTGATGTAGGGAAAATATTTGCATATATCTAGGTTGTCTATCAAACTTTATTAATGTTGACTACTTCCTTTTAAATACATCGCAGCTATCTACTTTTTTCTTTTCTTTTTTTTTATTTTTTATAAATATTATTCATAGCTATCTATCATAGGAGGACTTTAAGAGCATCCTATAGGTCCTTCTTTTCTTTTTGCACTACTCAATTGAAATATCATGCTAACTTTGTACTTTTTATAGGTTGACATCTGAATCAAGTGTTGGAGTTGGGGTGAAAGCAAGTAAGAGTGGAGTTGAAGGCAATCGGGCATTGGAACTTGAAACTCACAAAGCATTTTTTAATGCTTAGAGCCTCTATTTTATGCCTTATTTTTCTTTCTTAGACTAACTCATTTCTTTTAGGCTCTAAAACAAACATATCAAAAGTTTTTCAATTTTCATGGCAAGGGGCTTAAAATGAATCTTAGAACAAATCCACGAGATTTTGTTTAAGGATAAACAAATTGAAGAAGCAACTTCACACTCAAGTTTGGTGCTTTAAAATAAATTTATCATTATTTTGAGGCTTAAAATGAACGTGTTTTTTTCATGTTTCGTAATCTCTTATTCAAAGTAATCTCATCTAAAAAGGCAAATGCACTTCTCTCGTGCTCCACGGCAATCTTGAGAACCAAAAGTCTTTTTGATGACATTAAGTTGCATAAAAGGTTTCCTCCACACTTCGATTTGGGTTTAAAATTGAACAAGATCTTGTGCGAGAGTGAGTGGGGGAATTATCGTTTATATTATCTCTCTTTGTTGCCATCAAAGATTGATCGAGTTATGGATTTTTTCTTTACTCGCTTTTGTCTATCCTAGAGGGCCTGCCTTGGGGAAAGAGTACTCACCCAAGTGAAAGACTCAACTGGTAACACTCTAAAGCCAAGAGTATTTCTAGCTAGGATATAAATGTGGGTATTGGAAGAAATGCCAATATCACGCAGTTAATTCCGACAAGATGGATCTGAAAGGGGACTCTTGCGATATGGGTCAATCTCCACGAATAGAAAGTCCTTACTAGAACCCATGTGCTAGAATTTTCCAAAATCCTTAATCTATTTGTTGGTGCAACAATGGTCATTCTGAAGCCGCCTCGTACTTTTACAGTCTTTAGTAGAAATGGAAATCATGCCATGGGAGTTTCATGGGTGTTGATGCTTGGCTGCCTCGTATAAGTTAGTGTCGTGGAGGGGAGCCAATGGGGTCAAGCATCTAACCATTCACTAAAGATAAGCATAGCTAGACTTATCCAAGTGGGGATCCAACAAATACTGTCTTTCACATCCATAGGGTTGTACTTGTTCTTGTTTGAAAACACAGTGTTTTTATTGAAAACATTGGAAAACCAACATTCAATGAATCATCAAAATTGCAAACCCTTTAGGAAAGGAAAATATCCTCAAAAAAATTTACATGTTATTGCTTTCCCTTGGGTTTTATATCCTTAGAAGCATCTAAACATTTGGATTTCATCTCAATTTACTTCTACTAAAGTCAACTTTAGGTAACTCTTTCCTTAAATTTCCTTGGTTTCTGCTTAATACACATTGTGGGACAAGGGGAAAGTTGAGACATTAGACATCTAGATTCAAAATCTAACCAAGAGTGTGTTTGTGGTAAAAAGAATCCATTAAGCAAAGATTAAATCAATTGGACTCCACACATGTGCTTGGCGTCTTTTGGTCGTATGGTTTTCATGCAAACATTGGTCTTTTGATTTTGAATTACTCTTAGAGAAAGGTATGTTCTTCATGGTCTTGGCCTAGTAAACAAGTCCTTCTTAGGTTCATTTAGGAGCAACTCAAACATTTCATCCATCCAAACATTTATCATCCCATCCCACCAAACAACTTTAAAGCTTTTGAAAACATCATTCTAGACTTGGGTAAATCATCACAATCAAAATCACCTTGTTTAGTTAGGTGTATGGAAATGGATCCTTTCTCATACATTTAATTGAATTAGAAATCCTTTGAACAAGTTCATCCTAAAATCACATCCAACATCTTAGGGTTTACAAGTTCATTAGTGAATCAAACAAATCAAAATCAAACCCTAAGTCTAGCATTGATCCAAAATCCCTAAACGATCAAAAATCATATCATTTACACCTTTTATCCTTCATCTTGTCATTGATCTTAAGAACCTTAGAGGTAACTTTTGCAACAAGGTCAAAACACAAGGAGAACATGGAATAAAAACTTGATCCATACATCATGAGTAATCCAAATCAATTGAAATTTCAAAGTCTTACAATACCAATTGATTATCAAAACTCACACTTATACAATCCATACATGGGATCATTACCTTCTACAAATTTCAATGGCACAAAAAGTGTGAGTATGCCCAAATCAAATATTGAAACACATTTCTTGATGATAGATCTAAGTCCAAACCTAAAAATCCCCCAACCAAATGATCAATGCATGAGCCTTCAAACAAACAACATCATCCCACGAAATCCCTACATGCCAAATGAGAATGTACCAAGTACAAGTTTTTGAAACATGAATCCGAAAAACTTTGGGATAAATGTGGTTGCAAATCATATGAATATTGCTCAAAATCCAAACAAGATGTTAATGACTCCAAGTCAAGACAATGTGATTCCCAATCACAACAATGTTCAATTTCAACCTATCATGCCAAATTTGAGTGTCATCCCAAATCAAAACATTGTCCAAAATCAACCACAAGTACACACTCCAAATATGCTTGAACACGGACCAAGTCAACTATATCAAGGGAGTCAAGATCAAATTTGGTGAGATCAAATTGTTTCACTTAGCAAAATAGTTGAGTCATTGCATCAAGAGACATCTCCACCACCATTACCCATATCAACATCATTCCTTGGTTTAGGGCTTCCCCTTCTACCTAGCACCAATCACTCCATCCAAATGAATCCACCTAACACCAATCAAGCCATCACATCAAATCCTTTGAGTATACCACCGACATCGTGCCAACAGATGGTATTCAATCAAGCAACAATGTTGATCCCAACAAATCAAAACATGGTCTCCCAAGGGCCTATCACCTTGGTCATTCCAACCATCCCTATCACTTTGATAATTCCAACCACCACTATCACGCCCATCACATCTCAAACGCTCATGATCACTCCAAGCGTATCACTCATCAGTACATCCAACACAATTCCAAATCCACCACCACTACCACCAAAACCAAATGCAGCAAGACAATATGACATTGTGCTAATATCTCACCATGACTACCAAAAGGCCATCCAATGATATCTAGCCATGCAACGAGCAAGAAAAGCTCAACAAGTGCAACAAGCCTCTCAAGCTACTCAACAAACATAAGCACAAATGAAAGAAATGACAACTGTTGAGAACAAGGATCAAGATCAATCCATCACTAAGCACCTTGAAGCTATGTCTACTTCATCCAATGATCAAATCAAAATAGGTCAAGAGTCACTTTTCAATCATGACAAAAATCCACCAACAATACTCAAAATGTCAACATCATTTGACCCTTTGGTTGAAGACATTGGAAATCCCTCCACCACAATTGTTGAAAATATTGATCAAGATCTCTCCATTGATGAGCACCTTGAAGATGTTTCGACTCCACTTGATGATCAACTCACCATAGATCAAGAGCCACTTTTTAGTGATCTATTTCAAGGAGTGTTAGGATTATTTGATCCTATTGATATAATGTGCAATCTATTCACCTATAGTCATGTTGAAAATGTCTCTACATCATCTTATGAATTAGAGGGCATATCTCAAGAATTTATTTAGAAGCATGATAAAAATATTTCACCAAGGTCTAGAAATGGTCCTTTCCAAGACATGTTGACCCCCTTTGACCTCATGGTTACAGATACTAAAGGAACCTTGAATTTGACACTTGAGGATATTGAACCACTTACCATTTCTAAATACGACATCCAAGAATCCTTTGTAAGCAATCCATTCTTTGAAACTAACCCATGTCAAGAACTTGATCCAAAGCATGTCGAAAGTAACTCCGAAATCATTCAAGATAAAGAATTTGTATCGTCAAGATACTACAATAATCTAAGGGACACTCTCCTATCTATGCAATATGATCATATCCATGTAGCACATACTCCTCCATCTACCCATGAGATGCTTTGTGTGAATGGACACATAGATGATCTTCATTCAGAACATGATTCCTTTACTCCTGACACTATTACACAAAAAAGCAAGTTATCAATTCCTATAGTCAAACTTAGTTGTCAACATTAGGATCAGATATATCCCAAATCCAGACTGAAGACATCATGTATAAAGATATCCAATATTATCCACTCAAGGAAACAAGTTAGATAGAACAGTATAATCCAGAGTTAGCAGAGTAGAAAATTGAAACAATGTCATGTACAGTGGTCATTTGGCAGAGCATGTTTACTGAACAAGACATCTCAGAATAGGTAGAATCAAAGCATGAAGGTACTACTTCCACAATACTGGGGGCAACTTCATCTCAAGCAAACTTCAACATAGGGGGCACGAAGAATCCTTATGGTCAAAAGGATGCCAATACTACAACTAGTCACATCATGAATCTTCATCCACCCATCACCCCATCCATGAATTGGGACCAACGTCAAAAGAAAGAATTGAATCAAAGTACAAAGAATGTTATCAAAGCAAAAGAAGCTGGGAAGCATAATGGACAAATCAAATACACATGGATACCAAAGAATACGAAGAAAGATTATCCCTATCAAACACCATCAGTCAAAGAAATTATGGGGCAAAATAAAAAAGAGAAAAGTGTCCATCAAAGATGTCCGCAAAAAAAGAGAGGATTTTCAAGCAACCTACAAAGTATTTCAAGCAGTTCATCCTAATTCCATGCACACTTTTGTATCCACCCATCATTGCTCATCTTCCCAAGTTTGGAGAGTCAAAGGTTCCAAACTATCAACCAATCCATCTTTTATCCCTAAATGCACTCCATCCACACCTCCACACATGATATCCAATTATCACATTGACCATGTATTGGCAATGACCCATCATCATAAGGATTCAGAGGGTACTCTATCACGATGTGCACACAAAGACAAAGTTAACTCTGGTATTAACAAAGCAGATCAAGAATCCCAAAAGCTACATTCAAGTGCACATATCTTAGCAAAGCAACTTCTTCAGGTAGGATATCGATGGCACATTATGAAAGAACCATCTACATCCACACCACTAGGTGGGTCAGCATAAATCTTTTTGAAAAAAATTTAAAAAAATTAAAAAAAACAAAAAATCCAAAAAAATCAGAAAAAGGATTGAAAATAGTAAAGATAAAAAATCATCCTATAGTGAAAACCACATGGGTGGCACTTTGGGAAAGACATTGATGAAAACCTGGCAAACAGGTGTCATGTGTGGAATCGAGCATCTACGTGCACCACTTCAGGAGAAAGCATCTTATCCCATCCATAATAAATTGAGTATTCCATCCATCTTAGCCATAATAAATCCATCCATCCATAAACCATTGATCCAATCCATTTTCATCCATCTACATCCACAATCCAAGTTATCTTGATCTTGATGAAATTCTGGGGCACACTTTACACTTGCATACGGTAAACATCTTGACATGGGTCATTTTTATTGATCCTATCCTACCCAACATTATCTGAGCCATGAAGCATTATCCAAATGAGCATAATTTATCCAAACACCTTATCTTATCACAAGATAATCCTTGGAATCCTTGGTGTACTTACCTTATCCATCCATCCATACACCTATTCAAGCATCCAACCATAACATTCCATACATTGCTAGACATTGGGGGTAGATATTTTGCATCTTGCTTCCAGAATAAATCTCGGTCTATGTCCTCCAACTTATGTGGTGATCCAAACATTGGTAAATGAGAAACCGAATCGGTCCACCACTTGTGAGAAATAATCCAAATCACTAGCCCATGGCATATATTGACAAGAAGATGTTCCTTGTCATGTTTTATCTTCAATCGAACATTGATTCAAATGATCAGTATCAGTCGCATCTAACACACCCTTCAAACATCACATCAAATCATTCAAACATCTTTCATTCCAAATCAAGCTTCATCAATCATCATCAATCAAATCCAATCAATCCATAATCTTGGGATATTCTTCCCAATCTTTGGGTTGCTTAACATTATCCTTGCATTGTTGTGCATCCTCAACAATGTTATCATCATCAAATCCTGATCAATCAATCCTTGCATTGTTGTGCATCCTCAATGATGTTATCATCATCAATCCTAATCAATCAAATCCTTCCATTGTTGTGTATCCTCAATAATGGTACCATCATCATCAATCCATCGATTCAATTAGTCAACCTTAGCTTGGTTTTTAGCAAAGTCCCAAATAGGGCACTGATATCATCACACATATCCATATCCAAATCATCAAAATCATGTGAAAATCCCAAAAAATCCATAAAATCATAGAAAATCCAAAAACATTCAAAAAATCAAAAATCAAAACATTTGAAAAATCCAAAAACCCAAAAATAGCCTCAAAACAATTCCAAAAACGTCAAAAACATCCAAATATTTGAAAAAATCCATTAGTATCATTTTGATTTCATCCGTAATAATCAATCATCCATAATAAACTAATTGCCACCTTCATCCTTTGGCAAAACAAACAAAAATAATCATAGCAATCAGAAAAAGAAAGCTTCAATCATAAAATCAAAAGCAAACAAAAAATATTTAAAACAAAATAAAAGTCTTGATCATTTTCAAACATGACAATCAACTTTATATCAAAATCCTATCAATCAGCTTATCAAAACCATCATCATCCTATACAACGCATGTCCTAGGATATATCGTTCTAACAATGGGCATCATTTTGGATATCACCTTGGATTCTCATCCTATCAAAACAAACCCCTTCGACTGGAGATATGAAAAACATTGACTTGTTTGCCCACTTGGTATTTTCTTTTGATTTATCTTATTGCACTCATTCCAAGGACCTCTCAATGATATCTGAATGAGGGATTTAGAGGGATAGGAATGGGGCAACAATCATTATCTTTTGTCTGTTGTGCTTGTTGGACATTCTTGTAAAATAACTTGGTGAATACTTGCTTTGTTAGGTACTTCCTAGCAAGGTTTATGTATGCAAAGTGTGAACAAGAATAATCCTATTTGCTTGTTGAGTCAAAGTCCATTGCACTAGGTACAACGCCATCTTGGTTCTTTATACCTTGATGCATTGTACGTATGTGTGTTATCAAACATAAGGTAAGTAGCCCTTTTAAAGTCCCAATCCTTGATAAGCGAATCATCATCATCTATCATCACCATCATCTCTAATAAAGTATCATCAAATCATGGACTTGTTGGATCCTTTTGTCATCACCTCATTTCTGCACTAACATCATCATCACCAGTGCATTCATCCTACATCCACAAATCATCAATATTTTGCATATCATCTCACATGCATATTCATCATCATAATATATATCTGTTAGTCTAAGCATCTCATAAATCATACATTTGCATAATCATAGCATATCACATCATCCATCTCATCCATCTCATACATCATATCATCATTTAAGTTGTTTAAGATAGTATAGATTTGCTATTCTAAGCATCATAAAAACATCTCATTCGCATCATCATCCATAACCATCCATTTTGAACCTCTTTATCATGAAATTGACCCTCAAATTGAATCTTTTCACTCGATCTCTCAAGGGGGAAATGTACTAGTGTACCTCTTTCTACTGGGGCATCTGAGAAATTAGTAATTTTTTAATTTTGATCATGGCAAGTTTATTCTTTGAACCAACGCAACAAGTACATTGCTTAAGAGAGGGGCAAAATGTAGACATGCAAAATTAGCATCATGTGTTCAATTAGGTCCATTCAACCAAGTTCACATTCATTCACTCATAAAATTAATCAGGTTAATTTAATCTCTAAACATTATCCACTTAAATTGAATAAATTAACTTTATTTAAGTTAAGCCTTTCATTCCCTCTTTGATTAAATAAATCAGGACTTTATTTAATTGAAATCCAATTCATATTTCTCCTTTTCTAATTTACATAAATCAAATATCTAAGTCAAAGAGGTCAAATTTACCTAATCATCATTAAGCTAGTCTAACCATGATTAAATGCTAATCCTAATCACCTAGATTCTCTAGATAATCCCACTTGCACAAATAAATCAATTTATTGATTTATTAAAATCAGCATTTTCACTCAACATGGCATCTTACCACAAATTTGAATTCAAAAGCAAGTTGAAAGGTACATCCAACAAGGAATTTAATAGGTCTTACATGTCTCTTACATGTCCCTTACATAGGTCAAATTCAGCATTAACTCTCATTTCAAATTTGAAATTTACCCCTCTTGGGCACATTTCCCAAATCTTGCACATCCCTCAATCTATGGCATGATGACAAGTGGACTCTTTTCATTGGCTTGCTTTTAGTCCCACATTCATCCATTTGGCCAATCCCTCATCATGAAAATCTATAAATGAAAGGCTTCATTCATCATCAAATCCTCCACAATCTCCACAACTCCACAATCTTAGCATTACAACTCCACAACTCCATAATCTTTATGCAAGGTCATTCTCTTAAACTGATAACTGATTTTGTCCATTTATCATCTTAGCATTCCATATCATTCTTCATAGCATTTTCATCATGGAGGTTAAACAGTGATTGGGAAAGGGCTATTTTCTACAATAGCACCAATCCACTATGAGATAAAGTTGATTCATGTTGTTTGTATGCTCATTTAGTTGTTCTTGTTGTTTTAATATCTCATTTAGCATATCTAACATGTTTCATTATTTCATAGGGATGTCGATTATTAGTTTGGTTTTAAAATGCTAACCATTTGCAGATTTTGACATCCACAGAAACTACATCATGAAATAAAGGGGTTGTCCCCAAAATGCAACAACTAAAGATAACTTAGTATGTCACATGTGATCCAACTTAAGTAATGTCATCCACATCCCAAGCTTACCCTTATATATACATGGAAGGTGGTCAACTATCCAAAAGAGACAATGACAAGTTTCATATGACGAAAATGCTACCTAACCCCCTTGGCCCCACTTAGTGTAGGAAAAGGATGAGCCAAGATGATTGATGAGAAACTTGAAAATCAATATCAATTAGAGGAGCTATGTGGTTCAACATAAGTAAAAGCACCAAAATCCTTAAGATGTTGAATTTTTTAAATCAAAACCTTACATTGATTAGTAGAATGACCATGAACTCTATCATATGCACAAAATGAACTCTTGTAGTAAAATTTCTTTCCTATTCTTGGAGGCAGGGAAATCAAATGATCTTGGAGGAGTCTCGACAAGATACTCTCTTGATCAAAAGTAAAATATGGTGCTTTATTTTGTTACAAAAATATCTCTTTCTTAGTACAAGGTGTTATTCCTACATAAGGCTCTTTATATTTCAATATTTTGTTCTCTCCTTGAAAGGAGGGTGTAATATCTAATGAACTCCAATCATTAGTGTTTTCCGTGATGACATTTACATTAAGTGAAGATTTCATTGTTTATTTAATTTCTTTCAAAGGATAATAATCAAGACCACTAGTGTCTATTAGTTCAGGATGCACCAATGTTAAAGTTGACTTAGGAGAATCTTTTGTAAGTATGTTGATATTGAGTGAAGGCTTGTTTGTATCTTTCAAGGGACAATAACCAAGACCGTTAGTCATTCCTTTCATGTTAGGCTTGATAGGGACACAAATACCTTTTTCTCGAGCACCATATCATTTTCCACTATACCCAAGTTGTTTCATAAGTTCATAACCTTTTCAATAAAGATTTTTCATTTCTTTTGGATTTGGTGGTTGCTCATAATCAACTTCATCAAAGTTTGTTATGTAATTTAATTTCTTTTGATCTAAACTAGTTGAGGTGGATTCTTTTGAAGGTTCATCTAAGTTTTGTGTTGACATCACCACTTTTTCTTTTCCCTTTTTAGAGTCTTTGTTTGTGATCTTTTATTCACCCATGAATGTTATGAAATCTAAGGAAACTGAATCATCTTATAATAGCTTTGTGACTTCCTCAATATGTTTTTCTTTGTCTTTTTGTTGCATGGGTTCCACTTGTGTAGTTGGTGTCAATGTTTTCAAAGGATTTTCCTTACATTTTTCAATGTTCAAACAACATTCTGGTTCATGGTCTATTTTATTTTGGTATACTTTATTGTTATAGACATACTTCATGATACGATGAAGAATTGAAGGCACCACATACATATCATGAATCCAAGATCTTCCTAAAAGAAGATTTTATGAAAGACCATGAGGCATTATCTAGATGGGAGTTTGTAGTGCAACCTTTCCAACTATAATAGGAAAAGTGATCACACCAGGTGGTTGTTTTCCTACATTGTCAAATCCTCAAATTGATAAGGAATCAGGTTCAATTCTTGATTTGTCCAAGTCTATCAAAAATCATTATACTGCACATATTAAGGATTGAGCCATTTTCAAAAAGGGTTCTTTTTATGCCATTCCTATTGTATATAGCTATTATCATGAAGGAATTACTTTTCTTTCTCATCTCCAAGGGAGGTAGCTCATGTTGATGAAAAGTAATGTCTATGTTGTTTGGTGTTATAGCTTGAATTTGGGCTGCCACATCATTTGATTTCACATTAGGAGTAGGAAATTGTTGGAAGGAACTTTGAATCATGTTATGATAATGAGGGGAGTTTTGAATAAGATCCAATAGGGATATCTTACAAAGAGTATTCTTTAGTTGTTGAACGAGATTATACTCCTTTTCATTATGTAAAGGCAAACATGGAGGAACAAGCAAGATAGGGTTACTAGTGGGAGGGATGTTGAAGGTGTTTGTCTTGGTTGGGGATTGTTTCTAGTGTTATATGTATGAGAAACACTATTATAATTAGATTTTTACAAAACATTATTCTTAGGTTGTTCAAGGATGAGGAAAAGTTTACTTTGAGTTTGAGGTTTGTGTCAAGGTGGGTAAAGGATGAGTTGAGGCTAAATAATATTAACTTCTCTTAGTGAAGGAGTGTCTAATGTCACTTCATCATCTTCATGTAAGCAAGCCTCATAAATAATGTTTGAAATACATGTGTGTATGTTCTCATTTTCTTCTACCATGATATCCTCCCAAGTAGGAGAGTTTTTAGGAGAGCTACAAAATAGATGTTCATGAATTCAATGTTTGGTTCTTTCTAAATAACTTCATCACAAGCAGGGAACTCATCAATGATGGTAATCTCTTGTTCAATAGTATTTTCCTAGGAGAAGAGAGACAAATAGGATTCTCATAACTCTCATTGGCTTGATCTTCTATCTTCTCCACACATAGGGGGAGATACTAGGATAAGAACAAGTATGATTGTCATGGTTATCTATGATTACATTCCTTTGTCCCATAATGTCTTTAAAAATAGGATAGGTAGGGGAAAGAAAAAAATTAGGGTTGTCATAGATGTAAAGATTTGATTATCCAACACCAACATATCCTCCTCACAAATAATATGATTGTCGTGATTTCTTACAACTGCATCCTTTTTCACAACATTCTCAAAAGCAAGACATGAATGGAAACTAGGTACAATGTGATGTTTAGAAATGTTTCTATGATATAATTTTCTTGTGCTATAATATATTCCAATGTAGGATAGTTTATAGAAGAGGAGCTTTCAGCATTTTCATGATTCTCAATGGGTGCATCTAATATCAAAATATTTTCTTCACATATAAGAAAGGTATTAGGAGAAGAGAAACTATGATTATCATGATTTTCTTCTCTTTCATCTTCTTCTATCACATCATTCACAAAAATAGGAGAAATAGGAGGGGGTGTAGGTTTAAGGAAAGCATAAACATTTTCCCTTTGTTGCACTAAGAGACTCTCATATATAGGAAATGTATTGAATGAATGAATAACATGCTTATTGATGGGATTTTTCTTTCCAAACTTGGAAAAGATAGACACTAACGTTTATGAAAAATAATCTATACAAACTCTAAATGGAAAGAGGCTTAAAGTTCAATGCAAAGACCTAGAATGAAATGTATAAATACAATTTTTAGATTCTAAACAATGTAATTTTCTGATTAAACCATGAAACAATATGAAAATAAAATGTTGTAAATTTAAAATTAAGTAATGCAATAATTGAACTAAATTAAGCTAAATCTAATGAAATGAATGAAACAAAAACCTAGCAAACTGAAACAGATAGCTAATAGCAACAAACAAAAACACATAAATGATGTTTTTAATGCTATAAAAGACATTTTTATGTCTAATATGGGACTAAATCACCCAGAAGGGAAAATTAGTCCCAATTACAATTTTTGAAGGGTTTAAATGTTGAAAAATACACAACACAAAGTTTGCAGAAAGTGGGAAAAATAACCTTAATAAGGACTAAATAACCCAGAGGGGTGAATGAGTCTTGAATTAGGGTTTTTACATCAAATTCAAAAAATTCTTAGTGAATGTTTGGTTTTCTAGTTTTTAGAATGTTGTCTAGGATTTGTGCAATTATAGATTTCCAATAAAATTCATTGATGCAAGATGCAAAAATGCAACCTATATGAACTTTCACTAATGCAAGATTTAAAAACCCTAGATGCAAATTAAGTAATGCAAGACTTAATGCAAAGCTAATGTAAGCTAGATCTAGGACTATAATGCACTCCAAATCAGAAAATAAGGTGTTTAAAGGCTAGGTTGACCAAAATGAAACCTCAAAAATAATTTTCCGCCTTTTTGAGAGATGGAACTAAAGGGGAATATGGTTCCTCCTATTTCATTTATGTTTCATTAAAGGAATCCAAGATCCCTCAACCAATTGGCTTGATTTGAGGGATAGGTTAGATAGTTAAGATGGTTTCATTGGGTGTGATTAAAACCAAAAAGGGGGGTTCACCACCAATCAATGTCTTGGAGAGAAGGAAATACAAATGATATGCAAAACTAACTATATAATCTAGAATATTAAACTAAAAATCATAATAATGAATTAAGAATGAATAGAGGGGAACCTAGAAAACTGAATATGCTTGAAACAAGGTATGCACTTCAAAATTATGAATTTTAATGCACACTAGGACTCATACGCTATTAGGGGTGATTTAGTCCTAGTTTAGTGTTTTGGGCTATATCTAGAATGTGGAATTGCTAAACCAAGATCTATAGAAAGAGTTTTAAAACAAGACCAGTCTCGGTAGTAAAATCTATGAAGAATGAAATAGTTATGGAGCTCACTAATGAAAAATTTAATAAGAGAACAATAATAGTTAAGGATATCATTAATCTTAGTGTTTGATATGCAAAAGTGGGGATTGCATATAATATTAAATTTACAAATAGAGAAGTTTTTTTCATCACCACTATAAGTTACAACACACATCAAATGGTTAAACACAGTGCAAGAATTGATCTTTGTGAGCGATTAAAAAAAACAACTAATGGAGAACCTAAGAGGAACAAAGAAACCAATTATAACTCTAGGTTTGGATCTTTGATTATATTCCTTACTTTCTTATTCTTAAATGACTTACCTAGTTTTAAGGGTAAAATATTAGACAAATTCACTCTAGTATCTACACAAATTAAACAACATATGAATATTTTTTTAAATAAGCAAGCATACACTACTTTTTATTTAGGATTTTTCAAAAAATCAAAAATTGAGATGCAAAGTAGGTATAGGATACCACCTAGTTTGGTGTCAAAGTATGAGAATGAAAAATTTTATGGTAAAGAAGGATCATTGCTTCATAAAAGTAGTAAAAACTAGAACCTCATGGAATCATGAGTTGTCTAAGGAGATTGAACATGGATTTGTGTAAAGTGTTGGCATATAGTTGTCATTGATGTCAAAAGGGAAAATATGGCAAAGGAGATCATTGGAATGATGAAAAAGGATGAATGTGAGAGTAGTGGCTCTAATGGCATATTCAAATTGGGTTTCTCAAGATATTTCCATAAAGGTATTATCAAGTCAAGAAAGTGAAGGATGCACCCAAAAAAGTCTTATTTCTGCTCTCAGGTGTTAGGGTTCATCAATTAAGCCATAAGGATACTTGTAGTCATGGCATTTAGAACATATTTCTATTTTGATGTTGACTTGGTATTAGTAGTTGTTGATTTCATTATGTGCAACTTATGTATTTATAGTTGAGGGTGACTAACCCCTCTGCCTAGCACTTTAATGTTATACATCCCCTTCAAATCACCATGACAGTGCATGGTTGGTGAGAGAATGGGAGATGTCTCTTTGACAGGTCAATGATCTTCTTATCGGCAAGACATTGATGTATTGGCATGATTCTAGGAGAAGTCTCCTTGGTGGAGCAATAAGGAGTGTGGAAATATTATCAATAAGACTAGATGATGTCAATGAGACTGGATGATGTTGGTGAGACCTCTGGATATGTCTCTCTGATGTAGTGATGAGAAGGTATCACTCCATGTGGGACCTAATCATAATGACGTGGGTGATAGTGATGATTAAGATAACATGTGGCATGACATGACTGGATAAATGGTAATCCACATCCTTGTTGTGGATTATGATGCAATGACATGGCGATGAGGTAGACAAGTGACATCATCAATGGCCTTCATCAGCATGATTGATGCTCATCGGTGAGACTTGTTTGAATGTTTCTTCAATAGTCCAATATGTGATTGATCAAATAGAGAGATGTAGATCAAAGGGATTTTTGTGATTGTCTCTTTGATAATCTAATGACCTTCCCATCTATGAGACAAAGTGGCATTAGAAGAACTTTGAAGTCCTGATCTCTCTTTGACAACCTGATGACCTACTCATTGGTGAGACACTGGCATGTCTCCAAGAACTTGAAGAAGGAATTTTCAACATGGTGATAGGAAAGTGTGATGTTGGCTATGGGAACCATTAGGGTAATGATGAAATGCATGATGAAAGTGAATAGAATGACAAAATTTGGAAATCGATGATTTGTTGTTTTGCATCCTTGTTACAAAACAACTCCTAGTCAATCAAAAATATTGAGGATGGTGTAACCCTTGAAAATGAAAAGAGTAAAATGACATAGTATGGGCATGTTTTGATGGCACTAGAAGACAAAAGTACTAGCTTGATTACAAATGTAATAGACATAATTGTAAACCTGATCAATCCAATGGAGAAGTGAATGGCATAGATTCTCACGACGAACAAGGGATGAGATCGATCCTAGGAAGTGGATGATTGAATATAATATGGTGCACAAATTATTAGAAAAACATCCTATGAGGATCTTACAATCTATTGGATGATGTTACTGAATCTAAGCAAAATCTAGAACTACAATTTAAATTTTAATTCTCTAGACAATAAAATGGTAAAATGACATGCAAACCCTAGAATTATCCCACCAAAAGTGAAATGGTTCAGGTTCTAATTTCAATTAGGGTTACAAGGTGATTGGTTTTGTTTTATAGTGAATACAAAATGTGTTATCATTAACACAGTTCAACAATATTAATTGGCTTTTTATGTGTAAGAAGATAATAACATTCTATGAGTGAAGTGAGTCATTGTATCTAAATGAGTATTTGAAGCTCTGCTTATAGTGGTGTGAGAGTGAACAAAGAAGAGAAGTGTAATGTACTAAATTGATGCATTATAGGTTTTGTAGAACTAGTCTTATGCATATTTAAATCTAAATATTTGAAGAGATTGTAGCCTCATAATACTGAGTAGTAGCTCAGTTTAGGTGATTGTAGTCTCCTTGTAGATGTTGCTCTTAAAAAAGGGTGTTGCAATATCCTTAGAGTTGTAGCTCTTAAAATTGTAATTGGACTTCATTGCTTGTAAGGATGGATTAGGACAGTAGATCCCAACAACATTTCTCACCATGGTTTTTCCCATCTTGGGTTTTCCATGTATATTTTGTGTTATGTGTTGATCTCTTTTCTGCTTATTATTTTTACATCTGTTCATGCTTCAATTTTCACATTTAGGTGTAATTTTGAATTTGAAATTTTTTTTTAAGGTCTAAGAGTTTTAAGATATACTGTTTCACCCCCATCCTAGTAGATCATTGTGTTCTAACATAAAGTTATATAGATATTATGTTGTCAAAACCTAAAGATCCCAAATAAAAAATATTTGGTACATATAGAGAAATAATGGATGATTTACCAAAAGGAGACAGAGGAATCCAATGAAAATAAATTTCAAAGGGTGCTTAAGGAGATGGGTGATCTATGGGTAGTGTCAAAAAAGGGTCCTTTGACATTTTTCGCACTCATTTGGGTCCTCCTTATGGATTTTGACTTAATGTTACCTTGATTTAGTGTTGTAATGTGGATAACACATTCACATTAGGTCTTGGGCCCTTGTGGACTGCAAGGATTCAAATGGTACTTTACCTAAGTGTTGTAACATCATTTTACACTTTTCTAAGGTCTTGTTAATAAAATAACCTCTTTTCATCATTTACCAAGCCTTATTTCAAAGTGTTATAAATTGTTGTGACACACTTTCACACTTTCCTATGTTTTTCATTAATAATCGGGCTTTCTTATGCTTTGATTGGACCCATTTTGCATCCATAGGCCCTATTTATGTGTAATTTTGAGAATAATACTAGAAAATATCATTTAAAGTATCAAAATCCTAAAACCCACCTTAAATTCCTAAGGTCAGACTCATTCACCATCAAAAATTATAGTGATCTAGACCTCCATTCTAGCTTCTCCAGTCTCCTAGTTGCACACTTTAGTTTCACAACTTTCTGTTACATTTTACATGCATTCTTAGGTCATTTAGCATTAGTTTGCATATCACACTATGTTTTCAAACATTTTTCCTTTTCCAAGTCTACACTTGGTGGTGAGCCCTCATTTGTTGTTATCATTTCCCTAGAACACTCCCCTTGTGAAATTTCAATCTCCTTTGTATTGAAATATCAAGGGTTTGTTCTTGATTGAATAGTGGAGTTTTGTCCCCTTTCCTTTTAGGTTGACAAATCCTAGAAGTGAAAGTTAGAGCACAAAAAATTCTTATTCGTTTTGGTGAACCTACATATAGAGCACTATATTTTTTATTTGGAGTGCATTTACATCATAGATTTAGAGTGTATTAACATTGCATTAGGTTTTGCATTGTTTAATTTGTATTCTAGGGTTTCAAACTTTGCATTAGTGAAAAGTTCATTTAGCTTGCATTATTGCACTTAATTTTATTGAGAAACAACAAAATTCTACATTTTCATTTTAGGCTTGCATCAAAAAATTTAAAAAGCATAAAAACCAATTCAAAAGTTTTGAAAATTTTCAAAAAAATTACTACCTGGACTTATTCACCACCTTGAGCGAATCGGTCCCTTTGCATATTTTTCACTAAATCTTCTATAATTTACAATTCATTTTCTAAGTTTCTACTTGTTTTTGCATTTTAGTTTTACTTCCCAAAATTTAATTTTAAGCAATTCATTATTGTTAGCTTACATTGCATTTGCATTCACCCTACATTTAGTAGCCTTTGCATGAGCGTTTGGTTTCCTATAGCTAATACCTTAGTGAGAAGAAGTTTGAGACTCATATCATCCCACGATAGCACAATCATTGTGGATCTTGGGTTATCTAGAGCTTCCACTCCTAGTATTGACACTAGTATAGTAGGCATGGATAATTCCCTTAGCAACTCTTTCCCTTGAAGTAGCATGCAAGTTGAACCAAGGAATGATGATATCCCACAAGAGAAAATAATTCAAATTCATGAGGACTTAATAAACCTGCCACATCAAATAAGCCTTGAAAACATTTCAACTATCGTAATTCCTACCATAGAAAAAATTCACCGCATGCTTGAAAGTTAATATGGCCTTGACCTTGTGAAAAAAATAGTTTAGATCTTTAGAAAACATCTTCCTTCAACCCCTAATGTTCTTACACCAACAAACACTGTCATAGTCCAAGGGGGAACTCAAATTCCTCCTTCGACAACCATAACCTCAATACCTACCTATACCACTCCCCAATTCACAACAACAATGCAAACATTTAGTAATGTGATTCCTACCTTGGGTATTCCTACTAGCATCCCTAGTTCCTATGTGGCATCACATGTTCTATCCTCTACCACATTACCATCTATAAGCATTCCATTCACTTGTCCTACCACTACATATACTCCATCACCACTTTCACTTCCATCTCATACCACTTGCAATGATCCTCTCATAATGCAACTTTCCAAACCGTTTCATCCACGCAAAACAAATTTCCACTATAAACCAAAATCAGAATGGCCCACCCACATACTATGTCAAAAGTAGTCCATTATCTTATGAAATATTAAGAAACACTGATTCCACAAGGAATAGAGGTGCCTAGATTTGAGAAATATGGAGGGAAGGGAGATCCTTCTAACCATATTAATCCCTACACCACCATATGTAGTGACTTTTCCGTTGATGATAAACTATTGGAAAAACTCTTCCCTAGGTCCTTAAAAGAACTTGTTGATGCATTTATAAACCATTTTCAAGTGCATATGACACCCAAGATGACCTTCACTGATTTGATGAGATGCAAGCAAAATGAGAGAGAAAAAGTGACTGACTTTATTTCATACTATCACTTTATTTCCAAATCGATGTCCAAGTTCTTGAACCACACCTTCAAAAGATGTTCATAGAAAACTTATAAAAAAAAATTCAAGACAAGTTGACCATGATGAAATTTCCATCCTTCATGCATTTATGCATCATCCTCCATGATTATCGAAATTCAATTAGTAGTCAAGATATAAGGTCCACTTCTACTTGAATTGATAAATTTGAACCCATAAACCAAACAATGCCCAACCTTTTAGAAAGAAAAACAAAGGGTTCTTTCAATTTAACCCTTCTAAACAACTAACTAAAAATGTCAACAACCAAGTAGCTATTGTCAAAACCACAGTGTCCTCTAGTTATCATGATCTGAAAAGACAATTCACTCCCTTACCTAATACCCTTCATAACACAATGTCCCAACTACTAGAACAACAAATGACTACCTTGCCACCCATTAAAGCACTTGACCCTAATAAGCCTTTACCCACAACCTTTAAACCTAATCCTTATTGCCACTATCACTGACAAGATGGACATGACACGAAACACTGCAAGCATCTTAAACATCTTCTGCAAGACCTCATTGATTCTATCTATTTATCCAGTGGAGGTGTGAGTGACCAAGGAAATAAGTTTGTAGCTCCTCCAAACAAAAACTTGCAAATTTTTACCAACCTAATGCCCAAACACAATGTTTCATTTGTCAAAGCCAGTGAAACTATAAAGAATGATGTGATGAATGTTGATATAGATGATGAAAGCAATATCAATCCTATGGATGAAATGATAGGGGTGATAGACATCATCCCTTATAAGTTTTGACCTAAGAATCCTCTTGAAATTTCTTTCTCCTCAAAGGATATACTTAAACATTTTCTTGATGGTCCTCTCTACATAACCAACCAAATCTATGACAAGCCCACTAAGGGGATACTAATAGATCTTGCCAATGGAGAGAATGTGATCACTAAGGAATCCTTACTTTTGAATGAACTCTATCAAGACTAATATGATAGACTGAAAGCATGGATAAATATATACAATGGCTTTTTGTGCCCTACGATAGGATCAATCACCCTACCATTGTAAATAGGACCAAAAACATCAAATGTCACATTCTCTATCATCCCGTAGTTGGACCAATTTTGTGTGAAGCTAGGCCACCCATGACTTCACTCCATGAAAGGCATCCCTTCAGTTTTTTAAAAATGCTTAAAGTTTTCCTTTGATAATGAAATATTCACTATCCACCATAGCAGCTTTAATATCCTATCTTTCAAAGAAAATTTTTCCCTAGATGCCTTTTGGAGCGAACTCATGGAACCTTTAAAACCTTGAGAAGACTTATTTTTATTATCCTATCTAAATTTCAAGGTAAAGAAGATAGCAAAACTATCTCTTAGAAACATATCCCCCAGAAACATATCCCTATCCACCTCTAAACCTTCCATCCTAGATGAAACTATTCTTCAACCTAAACAAGAACCAAACAACCAAGACCAACCAAAAAGATAAACTTCACCTACATCATCCAAAATACCAAGAGACAATGAAAACAACCCCGTCACACCTCCTAGAATAAAACAAGTTTACAAAGAAATCAAGAAAGTGGATGAACAACCTCCTATGGTTCTTTTTGTTCCTCCCCTTAGGGAAGAAAATCAACCTATGGTTGATCAACTTTCTCCTACACAAACACAAATTGTAAACAAAACCAAAAGAAACTGAGGTACTAGAGAGCGTAAGTGTAGATGTTGTGCCCTTGCTCATAGGCTACATGAAGAGTTAAATAAAGAAAATAAAAATACAAACTTGATTGTAGCAATTCATGACAACCCTCCTCCCAAACCAAAACAAAATGACCCAATACAATAATCACAACAAGAGATGAACTCTTTGATGGATATTATCATTCATCTTCCTATTGTGGTTAACCTAGATTACAATGAGGAAACAACTAAAATTGATGAAGAGGTGCAAAATGAATTAAGCACATTTTTTTCCTCTTCAATGCACTTATATGAGAAATCTCCTATACATAGTGATGAACCTAGTACTTCTCCTATTTCAGCACTCTCCCTTGTCTCTTTACCTAGTTTCCTACCCTTGGCATACACAAAAAATGATTGGGAGGAAGCTGAGTTTCTCATAGGTTGACTCACATTTTCGTTACTAGTCTTTTTCATTTTCTCTTTCTTTTTCATTTTATTTTGTGTGATTGCATGTGCGTAATGTGATCCCTATGATGTTTTGTTTGATGTTCTCTCTCTTTGTGAAATTCATCTATTTGTACCTACATTCTTCTTTATTATGTGCATCACTTTCATGTTTTTATCTTTATCTTCTTCTTATGTTTTCCTTTTGGAGATGATGCAAGGAATTGAGACATTCATATATCTTTCATGTTGACCCAAAAGGCTTTCTTTTTCTTTTCCTTTCCATTTTATTTTTATCTTTTTCTTATTTTTTTCATTTGGGCATGACACAAGGCATCAAGATGTTCATGTCTCTTTCGTTGACCAAAAATATTTTCCTTTTTATTTCACCTTTTCTTTTTCATTTTTCTTGTGTTTTCCTTTTGGGGATGGCGCAAGGTGTTGAGACACCCTATGTCTCTTCCATGTTGACCCAATTTGTTTTTCCTTTTTTTCACTCTCTTTGCATTCTTCTAGTTTTGTGTATTTGGGGGATAATGATAGTTCCAGGCTCTCAAAAAACATTGTAGCAAATACTATACTGACCCCAAATCCATAGATCCTTTATGTGTTTGGTGTTTTCATTTTGGGGGGAACCCCTCTCTTTTCTTTTTCTCTTGCATGATGCATCTTTAGTAGGAAACATGTGACTTGGCATAGGGTTTTCCAAGTTGGCTATGATGTCTTCTTTCTTGTTTTCATTTTTCATTTGCTACTGGGCATGTGTAGGATCATCATGAAAAAAATAGACCCTTAAGTGGCAAAAAATTTAGAAAAATCAAAGTTAGGCAACTTGACGTAAAAATTTGAATAAGTTATCTATTTTATTTCAAAAATATTTAATAATAGAATCTGTCACAAATTAAATGAAGTTTATAAACTACTAGGTTTATTTCAAAAGATATATATAGATATTTGGTGAAAATTTGAAATTTCAATGCAGTAGTTCTTAAATTTCAACAAAAAAATAAGTAGGCATCTATTTGACCACCCTAACCACAATAAAATGATAATATTTTTTTATAATATTTTAGATATAAGTAGAGGACTCATTTCCGATGTGATGCATTTTTTTTGTTATTTTTTCTAAGTAAATAATTAATTATGAAATTTTTATTGCAATTAAAAAAAAAAAACTTGTATGTCTAGCCACCTTAACTTGGCCAAAACTTCATGAAATTCATTTTTTTTCTTTTTAATCCTATAGTATATGAAGCATATAAAGTGATGCATGTTTGGGATTCAAAATATGTGATACCATTTGAAAGCTATAGATGTTTTCCAATCAGCCTATCTATTAGGACTTTAGTTGTAACTTAAATAGAAAATGAATAATAATTATTTATTAAATTCAAAGTAAAAAATAATTTATGTTGGTGGAAAGCTAAGAATATCCTTTAAAAACACTTTTTGTTTCATCAATTTTGGGTAAAAATAAAGTCGTCAACCACATACCCTACACTTACCCATCACATTGCCACTTTTTGTACCATCATGATCCTGCACATTACTTTAAACTAATTTCTCACAATATGGCATTTAGAAATTACTTTAAAGTGGGGGCATAAATCAACATTATTCTTTTTCATTTTTTCTTTTCTTGGTTCTTAGTGCAACCTTCTTACTTCATATGATGTGTTTGTCTCTTTGTGGATGACATTGGGTGTGATGTCCTTTAGGAGTGTGATCTCTCTTACCATATGATATTCCTCTTAGTGGCTTGATGTGACACACTACATACCCTAAGTTGCAAATTTTTTATTCTTTGATCAGTCCTCTCTTGAAGACATTAGGCACAATGTGCCCTAAGTTAAAGATCTCACATGAACTAAGAAAGAATCCTTTGCATGTTGCATTTTGCATTTGTTATATGGCCACCTTGCATAACACAACTTGTGTGCCTATGGAGCCATCACATTTTTTCATGAGCTCCAAGCATACAAAGTTTTTCTTGCCTCATGAAGCTCGAAAGACCATTTTCTTTGTGTGACACCTTATTAAAGTGATAGGAGGTATATAAATTTTGTATGGTTGAAAAGGAAGCCCAATCCGAGGCATGACTATTCCCATATCCACTTGCGTGTGTGTGAGTGCATACTATCCATGGGTGTATGTTTCTCACCTTTTAGGACTTCTCACCCAATGGATAGGTAGAAGTTCTGTCACCTCAAAGTGAGTATGTGTTTTTCCAAACAAATAACCTAGATCTGATCCACATCATGATGGACAAATGCTTGAAGCTTAATCTGATCCTTTTCTTTCTTTTCTTTCTTTTACTTCTTTTCCTTTTCTTTCTTTTCATCTTTGGTAGTGTATGATTGGCCTTGTTGCTGCTCTTTATTTCATTTTTTATGTGTGTTTCATTGTACTTATGTTTGGTTTTCCATGGGATCTTGATCATGCAGGCTTGATCACCACTCTTGATTGTTGTTGTCTCATCTTGCTAGCATTATTTCATTGGAACCCCTCTTGCTAAATGATTTTCTACTTTAGTGTGAGTTTGAAGGAGGTTCATCCTCTCACTAGAGTGGGGGCTAAATGTAATGTCAAAAAAGGGTCCATTGACATTTTTCGCACTTGTTTGGGTCTTCTTATAAAATTTTGCTTAATTTTGCCTTAGTTTAGTGTTGTAATGTGGATAACACATTCACATTAGGTCTTGGGCCCTTGTGAACTAAAAGGATTCAAATGGTACCTTACCTAAGTGTTGTAAAGCATTGTAACAAACTTTCATACTTTTCGAAGGTCTTCTTAATAAAATAACCTCTTTTCATCATTTACCAAGCCTTATTTCAAAGTACTGTAAAGTGTTTTGATACACTTTCACACATTCCTAGGTTTGTCATTAATAATTGGGATTTCTTATGCTTTGATTGGCCCCATTTTGCATCCACAGTCCTTATTTATGTGTATTTTTGAGAATAATCCCAACAAATATCATTTAAAGTGTCAAAATCCCAAAACCCACATTAAATTACTAAGGTGGGACTCATTCACCATTATGGGTGAATGAGTCCCCTTAGGTGGGACCCATTCACCTAGGGTGGCAAATGAGTTCTCTTTAAATTAAAATTAAAATTTAATTCAAAATTCTGCTGGGTTTTAATTCTCCAAGATCAAAGGGTCAACCTCTAGTTTTGTAATTTTGAGAATTATTGTATAATTAAGTATAAATCTAAGGTTCTTTACTTCATTTCATCCTAACTAGCTATCTAATCAAGCATTCAATCATTCATGCATATAGTTCACAAGAGAATTTGAGCATTCATAAGAGCATTCAACGCATTTCAAGGGTAGATTATCAAGCATTCAAGAGCTTCTTCAATTGTCTTTCATCATGTCAAAGTTTTTTTTCATCATGTTGTTTTAGAGCTAACAATTGTGATGTAGGATTTCTGTTTCAATCAGACATTGCATCAAGATCAAGCAAGATTTTAAGTCTACATCCATTGGAGCCATCACTTACATGTTTGCAAAATTCTATTACAAGGGTTTGGTGAGTTGCAACATCATTATTTGTTCATTAATCATTCTCTACTTTCTTTCATTTCATTTAAAGGTTTTAATTACAAACAATGGGTTAGACCAAGGCAAACCCTATTCACTAACCCCACAACATTTTTCCCTCTCTTTTCATGTGATGTGAAGGTCTAGGGTGCATATTTTTCGAAGAGAGAGATTGGAAAAGTTGTCATAAAGTTGGAAATGGAATTCAAAGTTTTCCAAGTTTCCAACAAGCCTTGGAGAAGGTCTATAGGCCAAATTTTGGAATGTCAAATCCAAAAACTAGTTAGGAAGAGCAAAGCAGACTGAGAGCCACATAATCCACTTTTGAATTTTCAAAATTCTAGAAGTTGATTGATTCACCACTATTGGAAAATGAGTCCCATTGTATAGGCCTGATCAATATTTTTATAGATCTAGATATTCTTTTGGTTGAAACCTTCTCCTGCACATTTTCCAAAAAACTAGATTGATTTTCCCAACTTGGCATATGAGTCCTAGTCAGCATCAACATCAAAAAATTTAGTGATCGAGACCTCTATTTTTCCTTCTTTAGTTTCCTCAGTGCACACATCCAATTTCATAACTTTCTGTTACATTTTAATTGCATTCTTAGGTCATTTAGCATTTGTTTGCATATCACACTATGTTTTCAAACATTTTGCATTTTCTAAGTTTGCAGTTGGTGGTGAACCCTCATTTGATGTTACCTTTTCCCTATAACTCTCCCTTTATCATATTTCTACCTCCTTTTCATTGAAATACCAAGGGTTTCTTCTTGAGTAAATAGTGGAGTTTCATCCCCTTTTCCTTTTAGGATCAAAACCCTAGTTTTTGCTCACTTTCACTTCTAGGGTTTTGCAAATCACCTCTTCTGAAATCCAATCAAGGTGTAAGAATATCTAGTAAATTATCTCCTATATTATCTAATCCACAACCATTTGAGTCTAAAAAAATAAATGGTAGTAAGATAAAAGCATCATCTATAACATGTCCATCAAAAAAGACCACTAAGGTTGGGCATGCTAGGTCTAAATGAAAGTAAGAGAGTGAAAATACAATTGAAGAAGAATAATATGATGCTGAATAAATTGAAGAAGATATTCCTTTGTGAAATAAGAAAGGGAAGAAGATTGTAGAAGAGAATACCGAGCGAACCCCTCTGGTTACTTATGGACCTCTTGATTTTGGCACTATCTTTAATGGAATAGTTGAATACTATTTGGTGGATAGTACAATGGAGCTACATCTAAAAGTCCCATGTTAGAGGACATGAATACAATTGAAAGTATTGTGAATGAATATATGCTCATGCAAAGTGTTCCCTTCAGTACCATTGTTGAATAAGCTCTTCATAGCCTTCTTGATGCTTTAAGACAAAGAAGAGAAGAAGTTATCATGATGGATGATGATGAAATGAAGTAGTAGGTAGTTGAAAAGTCTATGATCTCATTCTCTTAGGAATAAAAAATGAATATTGTCTAGAGACAAGTCAAGGAGCTCTACACCAAAGGGAGAATAGATTTGTTGATGACCCTAGATGAAAATGTCACAAAAAAGAAAATCATCAATCATCTACAAAGTGAATTTGATCCACAAGTACCCAATTTAAAAATAAAAAATGATAAAAACACTTCTTTGTGTCATTCCCAAATTACCCATGTTGATTAGTCGATGAGTCCTCTCTTAACTAAGGATTTTATTCTTGTGCATGGAGCTAGTGGAGGGCACTAAGGATGGAAGAGTGAGGTTCTACAATGATGATCCCTATGGTTGTAGGTATAGATAGATGTCTAACTAATATGTATCACTCTTTGAAGGCATGTAGATCTCTATGAAAATAAAGACAACTTTGACCTACAAAAAATACCATGAAACCTAAGATCTTTGTAATAACCAATGAAATATGCAAAAAAACTATTGAATGAACAAGACAACTAAGAGGGGGGTGAATCAGTTGTATCAAATTAAAACAATAAAACCCTTAATAGTACTATGATCCACATGCATTCATTTAACCCTTATTCTGTTATAATATTTAAACATGAAAAAAGTTAACCAAAACTAAAACAACCAACACCATACACAAGAGAAAACCAGATTTACATAGAAAATCGTATAAGGGAAAAACCATGGTGAGGATTAGCTCACAATATAAATAATTGAAAAAATTCTACAAAGAGGATCACTTCCTGAATAGGATGCACTATCCAAAAAGGCTAACAACTCAAGCTAATTGCTACAATAGAAAAAGGTAAGAATATGGAACATTACATAGTAAACATAATCTCAATGCAATAAAGTTTCCACCAAAACAACCCCAACAACACTAGTAGTCCTCAAGAGATCAAGATACCCCAACTCATTGCATTCAACAAGCTTTCATTATAGCTTGCACTACATTTCATAATTCTACACTTAATTTCACATCACAATACTTAACTCTATTCCAAACTTCATCTTGAATCAGTTCACCATAGTGTTCCATCCACAACTTGAAGAAAATATTCAAGTTGGATACACTCACCTTACACTTTACAAAATAAAAGTATGTTAGAACTAAGCATTCATGTGGTGGATAGGAATAAAAGTGGACAAATATAAAACCTAACTAGGACCCAAATCAAGTCTCACATGCCACACTATTCCTCTGATAATGCTTGAACATATTGAAATGTAGTGTAAATAGTAGGTTAGTCATTACCTATGCAAAAACCATTAAACTTCCTGAAATCCAAAGATGACTTAAAAAATAGATAGCTTGTTTAAACATGATCTATAATATTCCTCTAACAACCTGAAATCCATCAAAATCCTTTGCAACAATTTGCACCTTCAGAATATACATAGCTTGTATACTCAGACTACACTACCAAACACTGCAATTCTAAAATTCATCTTCTAGAGCATCAAATCATGAATCCTCTTGATGCATGCAAGAGATCAACATCATCGCATACCTTTATAATCACAAGACCTAAAGAGAAACTTTGGATAAACATGGAAAAAAACATTTCTCTCAGACACCTCTATAAGAAACACTGCAAAACTAGTTCACATAATGGTGAACATAACTTCCTTTGACCATCAATCCAAAAGCAAAAATTATGGATATGTAAAATTTGAACACCTCTAACCAACATATGCAAAAAACACAAGTAGATCTTCAACCTAGAAGAAATCCAAAGAAAAACCAAAATACCTCTACAAATGAGAACACCTTTGCAACACCTTGTTTGCTTATTTTATCAAATTTATCAATATCCTCAACATCTAAACCACAAAAAAATCTTATCAAAGTACCATCAAAGGTTAAAATCAACATATTAATTGATGAAAACATAATGCAACTAATGAAGGAAAAAATATTTCTCAACCACTTCACAACTATCACCAATGACAACACCTTCATAATTGCAACAATCCCCCCCTTTGTCATTGATGGCATTACAAGATGTGAAAAAAATAAAAGAAAACATACATCTCTGAACATACCTATTTCATTTTTCTCTTTTCTCCCCCTTGCATAACTAACTTATTATAATCTCTCCCCATTTCATACTTGCCTTTGTCACATGTCTTGTTCTCCCCCTTTAACATCAATTTCAAAGGATAAGATATTTTACATTGTTCTCTCCCTTTGAGATAGAACCAAGATACTTGCAACTACTTTGAATTCTCCCCCTTAGTAATACACACCAATTAACTTAGTAACCTCTGCATAATGACAACATATATTTCATATTGCAACAATGTCACTATCTACTCCCCCTAAGAGGTAGCCAAAACATTAGTCCAAACAAATAATGAATCCATAGATCCACTAGATTGATGCATATCCATATGCATCTAGTTCAATGAAGGAGGAGAAATAACCCCTAACTTTTGGCAAAGATACTTAAAAGTATCCTTAGGAAGATCCTTAGTAAATATGTTAGCAATCCGATCCTTTGTAGGGGTATGTGCAGGATCATGATGGGCCAAAAAGTGGAAATATCATGGGTATTTGTAGGGTATTTGGATGACGACTTTTTTTTTACTCAAAATTGATGAAATCAAAAGGGTTTTTAAAGGAGATTCTCAACATTCCACCAATATAAATTATGATTTATTTTGAATTTAATAAATAATTATTATTCATTTTCTATTTAAATTATGATTAATAGGCTGATTGAAAAATGTCTATAGCTTTTAAACAGTATCACATTTTTATAATCCAAAACATGCATCACATTCCATGCTTTGCATACTATAGGATTAAAAAAATAAAAATTAAATTTTTTGAAGTTTTGAACAAGTTAAGGTGGTCAGACATATGAGTTTTTATATTTTTTAAAAGTTGTAATACAAAATTTATAATTAATTATTTATTTGGAAAAAAATTACAAAAAAAACTATGCATCACATCTGGACATGATTCTTCTACTTATGTCTAAAATTTTATTAAAAAATAATATTATTTTATTGTGGTTAGGGTGGTTAGACAGGCACCTACTTCTTATTTTTTCCCTGAAATTTAAGTATTACTGCATTGAAATTTAAAATTTTCACCAAATAGATTTTTGTTTTTTGAAAATAAACCTAGTAGTTTAGAAACTACATTCAATTTTCTATACATTCTATTCTTACATATTTTTGAAATAATATGGATAACTTATTCAAATTTTTATGTCAAGTTGCCTAACTCTGATTTTTCTAATTTTTTTTCCACTTAAGGGCCTCTTTTTTCTATGATGATCCTACACATACTTGTAGGTACACAGTCAAGCTTCACTTCATTATCCACAATATTCTCTCTCAAAAAGTGATACCTAATTGATAGATTCTTTGTTCTTGAATGTGTCACTAGATCCTTTGAAATATCGATTGCACTTGTATTATCACAGAAGATAGAAATAGGCTCATCATACACCACTCTGATATCCTTCAAAATTTGTATCATCCACAATACCTGTGTACATCAAGATGTAATATACTCAACCTATGTAGTAGATAAAGACATAGAATCTTTTTTCTTGCTAAGCCATGATACCAATCTACATCCAATAAAGAATGCACCACCGCTTGTACTTTTCCTGTCATCCATACGACAAGCCCAATCTACATCTATGTAAGTATTCAATGTGAAAAAGAATCCTTAGTGTTCACAATGATGTCACTCACAACAATAGTGTGGATAAATTCCTCACAAGAAAACCATGAAGAGCCTATACTTCTTGAAAAACTTATCTAGAGGCAACACATTGGTGTCTGTATAATAGGAAAAAGGTTGGATCAGTTCAATACCAAGTCACTGGTAGTCAAATTTTGACCATAGTAGGTTCAATTTAGGGTATGATGTGATATTGTTGTTAATCTCAAAGGGAAAACAATTGTTTCTAGTTTCATTAAGAATCATAAGCATTCTACACAAGATTTCCAATTCAATCATAAAATAACATCATGAAATCAAAAGACTTGAAATAATATTTCATGAACATCAACAATTTTTCTATCACTCAAGAAGATTTAGATTTAAGCATTCAAAAATTTCATAGAAAACAAAATATTTTCAATAAATTTCCATCCATCTGTCTAGTTTTTGGAACATTTTCAATAATTTAAACATCTATTCTAAAATAAAGCATAAAAGTACTAAAAAATAAAATTTCTCCTAGTTATTCTCTACGCATTCCCCAAATAGTTAATCAAATCAAAGAAAAAAACTTTATACTTCACTAGATTGCTTCAAAGCTACATATAAAATGGTGTGAGCTTTTAAAGAGAGATGTTTTAGTTTAGAAACATAGTAGGTTCTTCATGCACCCTGAAATGGCGCAACACATAGTCTTGTTCAGATGACCTAACAAAACCAACTACAAAGATTCATGAGATAGGTAGCTATCAAATTGGCTCTAATATTGATCAAATTGTATGTGCATACAATTTTTTCAACTGGAATGATTTAGAAAATTTGAAAAAAGAACAAAACTTAAAGAAGTTTTTGATTTCCCAACATCCACAAATTCTGAACTTAAAATAAAAATAACGTAGTAAATGGCCTTTTATAGGAACAAGGCCCCAAAAGGTCAAACTTAAAGTGCATCTAGACAATGAGAAATAGAAAATCAAAATGTAGTACATGCAATAAGCCAACTATCATCAAAATCTTCTAGACGAAGTAAAAGCTTTGACTTCCTTAGCAATAACACTTTTCATTTTCAAGCTCTAATACGTAATACTCTGCATAAATCAAGGCTATCAACATTATTTAGAATAGTGGATAGGAAACATCCACCGAGACTAGGAACAACCTACAAAACTCAAATGCAACAAAAATATTTTTGCGACACTTCTAGTATCCGATATCAGATACTTCCTTTTATAGTTTAAGGCTTGAGTTCTAGGATTCTTTCTTCACTTTTCTTCAATTGATATTCTCACAAAGCATTCAATATTTGGTGCATACACTCTTTCGAAATCCCTTGAATTTCCTTCCAACTAAACTTGAGCCTAGTGTATTCTTTTGATATCTGGATTATGCTAGCACTCATTTGTACTTTCTTTGTTTCATATCTGACTATAGTGTTCTTACACTATATGATTTCATCAATGACCTCCTAGGTTAACAACTGAACAAGGTCTTTATTTATCCTTTTAATCCATTCCTTGAAGGCTTTTTCCTCTTTACCCTCCTGTCCTAGTGTTTGGGGATCACAATCTTGATGTGCTAACATTTTAATGAAATTTTGATCTTTATCAAGCAACTTGCTATATTTCTCGGTGAATTTTTCAAAACCTTCTATACATTGTGTCAACATATCACCTTACCATTTCAGATATTTCTTCCATTTTTCAAGCAATGGAACTTCTTGTTCTAAAGTTATGTTTTCTCTTATCAATTCTTGGACATCCATTTGCATGAGAGTTTTAACATTTCACCTTTCAGCATCAACCTATTCTTGGTGAAGCCTGCATTCACCTTCAAATCTTCTGGATTTCTTAGACCAACGGTATACTTCGTTATGTTTCCCTATTGCATCTATAATGAATTATTCTCCTTGCCTCACCAAATACTCAATCCATTCTTCAAATACATTCATTTTATGGAGAACTATGACAATTGCATCTTCCTATTCTTGTGACATTAGTACTAGATTTTGGGACACTTTAGTTTGTGCTTGACCAAATAGGGTTAATGACTTTATAAAATTTTCTAGGCTAGCAATTCATTCTTTCAACTCTCTTTTATTTTTTTTATTCTTCTATACCTTGGCAACTATTACATCTAAATTCATCTTTATTTCTTCTAGCTATTGTGTCTAGTATGAGTGTCTAAGATTGATACTTGTTATCTTATACTCCTTATGCATTACTTCATGTATACTTTTATTAGCTATTAGGGTATCTATATGGATAGTTTTTTCTCCATATGCATTCTTTTGTATGATATGTTTTTCTTTAGCTCTACTCCTAGGATTAGGAGTTTCTACTTGTATAAAATTGTTAAGATCTAGAGGCACTATTTCTACTTCCATTGGAGAAACCAATTCCCTAATCAACCAATTAGGTGTATCCTCATCATGCTCTACCTCTATTAAATTCCTTTTTTCCTTATTTCCAGTTGATTTGGAAATTTTTTCTCTTACTTCTTCAACTTTATTTGTTGCATCCTTTGAAATAGTAATCTCTTCAATAATTTCTTCGATAGATTTTGGATTACTGGAGTTTGTCATATTGTCTTCTATTTGGAGACTTATATTTTCTTATCTAGCCAGGTGTTCAATACAAACTTCTTGGATGTCACTTTCCTTGTATCCTATCACATCTAAATTTTCTTTATTTTCAACTTTATCACCTGAAACTTGTGTAGTTTTTTCATTTTCCACTTAAACTCGGCCCTCCTTTGATTTTTCAAAGACCTACGACTATTTATTATCATTTGGATTATTCCCAAGTGAATTATTTGAATCAAAGGTATCTTCAATAACTATTTCATCAATAGGATCTTGCCCTACAATCTCCCCTGTTTCTATCTCAAGAACATTGGGGTTCTCGGCAGCAAGTGTTCCTTGTATGAATTCTTCTTCTTCAACATTTATAGGAGTGGACCCTGTGTTTGTAATTTATTCTACCATTGTTTGTACAATGGGTTTATCCTTAGACTTCTTTTCTTTTAATTTTTCCCACATGGCACTCCATCCATCCATTTGTTCATTTATTCTGGATTCATCTACCTCAAAAATTTAATCCAAAACCATAGGAGTTCCTCCTAGTGCCTATTTCATACTAGCCATTTTAACAGAAGGAGGAGTGATGGGATATTAAAATACTTCCATTTGAAGATTTTTATGTTTAAAAAGACTTTTTTTTATTGTTAGTTGACATAGCTGGTAGTAGACAATAGACTAACATATTTACTTATTTTACTTTATGTTTAACTAAATTAGCAAATATTTTTGAAGCAATAGTTTATGTTAAATGCATTGCTTTATGATGACTTTGGATGAGATGATTATGTTGCATTAATATTTATTGCCATGATTGTTGTCCTTTTTATAAGGGTTTTTAACAGGGTATCCTAAAGATTGATGAGACGGTTAACTTCTCTATCTTATCCTAAGGAATGACTATGCCATAGATAGGCCCTGCTGGATGATGAGTCACTCAAAATATGAATCAACTTCTTCATAGTCAGTTCAAGAACTTTTACTTCCAGCACTAATCTGGTGTAGTTCTAGTTTTAGTTTCATTTTGTAATATGTAGATGGTCACCTTAAGTTCTAGCAATTAACGCCATGTTAGAAGTTAATAAGGATGTTTTATAAGTATCCACATTTTGGTCTTAGTTAGGAGTTAGATAATTTGAAATTAAGAATTTCTCTGTAATTACCAACAATGTGTTGTTTTGTGTTCTACTTTTGATCAATAAGAAAGGAAACAAGAAGTTAACTAATTCATTGTGTTGAGGGATCTTACCTAAGGAAGAACAGGGCCCACTCAACCTTTGGAGCAATCTTATGGTATTTTGTTAAGAATGCTGTTATTTTTTGATATTAAAATCTGTAGTAGAAATTGATTTTGAATTGTTCAATCATTAAAATCATCTTCTATTTTGGTAAATGTTAAGATCAGATAATCTGTTTACAATTGTGTTTTGAAGTTTTAATTATTATGGTTAATATCGAATAGTTTGAATGTTTAGATTTGTTTAAAGGGAAATTTTAAATGGAACCAACCATCTAAATCAATTAGAATTAATTTTTGTTCATTAAGCTTATTAAAGAAATGTTAGGAATTTATGGAAGGATGAAGTTGAAGGAATCAATGACCTTGCTCATCATTTTTGGCACTGTTGCCGGGATACTTAAACGATTTGGATATTTAGTGTGAAGCCTTAGTGTTGATAAGAGAGATCTGAAATAGTGGATGAGATGAAATAGAGACCAACTAGGAAGGTCTCCTCCATGAAAAATTGGCATCAAAAGAAATCTTGATTTTAATCAAGAGGATATCAAACAATACCAGATTGAAAATCAAGAAATTATTTAGGAAAACCCCATTCAAAATCAAGAAGAGGAAATAAATCCTATCCCAAGAGAAGAAATGGGTGACCAACCAGTACATCCACCAGCAAATAAAACCTTTTCAAATCCTATCAATATTTAAGGACAACTTGATGAGCCTCCTATGAAAAATATTTCACCCTCAGTTCTTCTAAAATTTAGGGGAAAAACTACGGAAAACCCTAATCAATTTCTATTTGAATTCAAAATCTTATGCCAAACCTATGATTATTCAATTGAAAGAATCGGCTTTAAGATGGTTTATGGGTTTAGGGTCAGGAATGATTAGGACTTGGCAGTAGATGGAGATCGAGTTCTTGGAAAAATAATACGAATACTTTCAAGTGAGAGATAGGAAGGAAGAACTATTTTGCATTAAAAAATTAGATGATGAAAGTCTAGAAGACTATGCTGATAGATTTCAATTTGTACATCAAAGGTGCACTAATGGGCTAGATCACGAAATAAGAAAAACAATTTTCCTAAGAGGGATTGAAGAATTGTCTAGAGAATCCTTGAACCTGATGGGAAAGGGAGATATTAACAAGCTCTACTTAGATGACATTGTGGAGATCTATAGAAACTACTCTTGAACTAGAGTGGGAACTTGAAACTTCAGGAGAAACAAGACTCATGCCACTGATGTATCTAAAGTAATGGAAGAATTGGCCAACATGAAGACTAATTTGCTACTACATCTTAACATGTAGGGAGAAAATAGGACAACTGAACCATTATCAATTTATTGTTCCAAATGTAGGGGAAAACACCTCTTGAGGGAATTCAAATTAAATCAGGTTGAAATTTGTGAAATTTATGAAAAACCACACCCAAAGAGTTCTTGCAATCTTTCGGCAAGAATAAACAACAATATACAAAACTACCAATAATTGAGGGAGAGCTCAATTATGTCAACCAAAGACCTCAAAGTGAACAGTATAACACAAATCCAAGACAATATGGTTCACAATCAAACTGGAATCAAAACCCATGGTAGAACTAAAATCAATGGACCCCCCCATATTAGCCACAACCCCAACCTACATACTAGGAACCACCAAAGTGGATGAATCCCCAATGGAACCAATCCCAGTGGCAGTCTAACCTACAACCACAATGGGAAGAAAATCAATCCTCATGGCAGCAAAATCAAAACTGTTGTATTTTTTATGCACTTTTCAACACAGGCAGTGCTTAGGTGCACTACCTCTCTTGAAAGACAATCTTCCACAATCGAGTTGCAGAACACTATCCCAAGGTCTCTTAGGTGTCAGGTCATGACAATGCTTAGATACCTCAGTAGTTTGATGTGATTTGCTGGAATCACAAGGCGGACTTACGGATGAGTTACAAAGCATGGAAGTTGGGTTTGCAAATGCAGTTTCAAAGTGCTGGAAGTGAATGACCAGTGGTTGTCCACTCAAAATAGCAAGTTGAAACTCATCAAATTTATCTAATTTAGCTTCATGGTGATGCTTTGGATCCTACTCTAACGAAGGATTAAAAAAAATAGCAAAAGGAGAAGGGTTAAGAAAGCTATTCTAATTCTAAGCTACGAATAAACAGTAACAATGGTGGTTGCTAAAGTAGACAGACTTCCTAAACTGGGTTTTGCTTGGCCAAGAGAAACCTATAGTTGCACAAAACTAGTGCAATCTTCTAATGACTGTAGATTTTCAAATTGCACATGCACATCATGCACATGTAATTGAACTAAGTTGCAACAATGAAGTAATGAGCTCATACTAGATTTGCAAAGTGACTCATCATCAATGAACCACGAAAAATATGAGCTGGAAATCCATCAAATACTAAAACAGCAAACACCATCACTACTCCCATTCAAGAAACTAACACTAAAAATAACATGGAAGGTGAACCATGCATACATAAAGAGCAAACTCAAAAGGAACACCCATAAATCATGCAATGATGCTTTCTATTGCTGTAGAATGTCTTTACATCAATTCTCCAACTCTTACAAATGAGGGGCAAGCCCCTATTTATAGTTTTCCAAAGCCCAAATGAATGGCTAGGATTCAATTTGCAATGAATGGTCCAGATTTGATTACATTAGGGTTTCACCTACCCCTCATTATCTAGCAATTTAAAATACATTCCTTGTCTTTTCCCTATTTTGTCATCTAGTGACAGTCACTGTAGCAATTTTGTCATTTAGTTGATTTCCCTTTTCACTGTAGCTGAAACTGCCTGAAAAATGTTTTTTGCTTGATGTGCTTGCAAAGTTCTTCCTTTGATCAAATGAGTCAGTCAATGATTGGCATCAATGGATTGGTGGCCCTTGATTTAGGTAGAAAGATCCTTAGAAATCATAATCATTTGGAAAAAGGGGTAGGACAACTCCCTCAATGGGCCTCTTCGATAGACCTACGGAAGGCTTCTTGACTCCTGCAAACACGAAGTGTCGTAAGTGCATTTATACATGAGTTAAAGAAAATGTCAGTAAAACCTACAAATTCCCTGTTAGATCTATCCATGCATCATCAAAATATCTTGATATTCATATTTGGAGCTCATTTGGACCATAAACATTAATGCGTGCTTCAAGGGTGTAAGCACTAAAGGGCGAAAAGACGGCAGAAGAAAGCCAGAAGGCAGATAGTGGACGGAAGCCAAAACAACCAGGAAGAAGGCGAGCTCCCGGATGTTTAAAACAGTCAGGAAGGAGGCGGGCTCTCGGATGTTCAAAACAGTCGGGAAGAAGGCGAGCTCCCGGATGTTCAAAACAGCCAGGAAGGAGGCAGGCTGCCAGATGTTCAAAACAGTCGGGAAGAAGGCGAGCTCCCGGATGTTCAAAATACCCAGGAAGGTTGCAGGCTCCTGGATGTTCAAAACAACCAAGGAGGAACGGACTCCCAGAAATGGCCATGGAGGGCCCGGGTTCTGGAGGGCGGGAAGGAGATGGCCGCCAGAAGTTCCAAAACAACAAAAGGGGGACGAAGCTCCGAAACCACCAAAATTTAACCAAACTTTGACGAAACCTTGGCAGTTTATTTAAGCACATCAAACACATCCAAGATCCAAAAAAGGGTGACCCCAAAGTCAAAAATGAGGAAACAGGAGCGATGGGGGTCCACAGATGTTTCCAAACAGCCAAGGAGGAAGGGAATTCTGGAGGGAAAGTTCTGAAACCATTGAAACTTAACCAAACTTTGATGAAACCTTGGCAGTTCATTGAAACATCCCAAACACATCCCAAATCCACCAAAAAGTTGTCCCCAAAGCCAAAAATGTGGAAACTGGACTGACAGGGGTCCACAGATGTTTTTGAAACAGCCAAAGGAAGACAAAAGGTAGAAAAGGGATGGGGGACTTTATTTCTCCGCAGATTTGAATACTCCAAGCAAGTGAATTTGTGTAGGGGATTTGATTGTTTGAAGGCAGATGACCATTTTAGGCTTGGAAATGGGGCACACAAAACAAGACAGAAGCAAAACAGCCTGTCGGGAGAGAAAAAATGGGGTCCCTGCCTACAGCAGGGCGTGTCTGCTAAACATGCACAATAAATGGTGACTCACTGGGAAAATGCTCTATAGCATTTTGATGACAAACTGGAATCACGAACCCAAAATCTATGGTTTCGACCTTCACGCTAGTGCAAACAAACCAGACGCTCAACCAAAGGATCAAAACCATTAGCGAACCCAACCTTCAGTATGCTGAAAATCTAAGTGTGTGCAATTGCGTTAATTCCCATTCTTCAGTTGCTACAGGAACTCAAGCTCCATTCAATTAAGCTACATAGTTTATTCTAACTCCAAAAGCATCTGGGACATTGCCTCGCTGCTAGTCAGGTGTCCATAGCCTCGACGAGGTTGTCACTATGATTCTCTTGAACATTGCTCTACTGCCAGCTGGGTGTCCATAGCCCCGATAGAGTTGCTTGGATACTCCTGAAAAGTTGAATTTTCTCTTTCTTTTAATTTTCAATGTTTTCTTTCTTTCTTTTCTCTTTTCAGCTCTTCTATTTCAACCCGCAAGCATTGAAGCTCACGCTCAGGGCTGAGAATCACAGTGGCACTGAAGCAAAATTTTAGATTTTTCACTTAACTAGTCTTCACAAAAGGCCATATAGTGACCGTCGAATTCTTAAGATGTGTAAGAGCTATAAGATTTCAGAATATGTCAGTCAGACTAAACCAACAACTTATTCTCTTTGAATCAAACACCTAGATCACTTGACACTAACAGAAGACCTTCACCATCCACTCTGAAGACTTGATTAGAGTTTCACAAAGAAATACGTAGAACAACCCCAGGCAATAAGTATGGTTGTTGTGCGCACAAATGTGCCTAACTAAAAGCAGACGGACCCCGACCAAAGCAACAACAAAGCAAAAGAAAACAAAAAGCAAACAATCTACAAAGCGAGCAACCTACACACACCAACTAACCTAAGGAAAGTAGGAAAGCAGAGTATTTACAAGAAACCTATACTACTCAAAACGGGCTATGTACAAAGATATTTACAAAGCACTATGTTCAGGTAGGGAAAGCCAACATTAACATTCATTGGATTTCATAATGCATGCACAAGCAAATAGGTGATCGTTATTGTTCTTAACCATGCAAACTTATCTTTATATTCTAAAAAAAGAAATTCAATGTTGTAGCACTCAAGTTCAACCATGTCATCATGAAAAATCAGCAATTGAGGAGGCTCGTTGAACCCATGGTTAATCCATAAGCATGTTCATTTTCCTTCATTCCCATAATCAAAATAATAAGTGCAATTATGAGAAATAATAGGGGAAAGGAAGGATAAAACCTGGATGCCGTCACACGGAGGTGGCAGCGTTGGATAGTCGAGAGAGAGCATAACATCCTTGATCGTTGCATTGGTAGCCTTGGGCAGGCGTGGTGGAGGGTGCAACACTCTAGACATTAAGCTAGTATAAGGCTGGGAGGACAGAGCAGCACACAGCTCTTCCAATCCACCAATGGGACCTACAACCCCGGTTGGCAATTCTTCAAAAAGAAATACTTCTCCACATTGATCATCTACAAACTTGGGATCCACTTGGTTGCTATCCTCAAGGGGCAGCATGTTGTCTTGTCTCCTTCCCCAAGTATCAACCTCCTTTTTATGATGTTTAATGTCATGGGATGATGACATGCATGAATTTTTCTCGTTGCATCTCTTTGGTTGTGAAGGAAAATCTGCAAGGATTGAGGCGAAAGGACCCTCAGTTGCAGCCCGCGGTTGACCAAGCTCATCGTATTTGTTGGCAGCCATTGAAACACCTCCACCTTTATCTTCTTCTTTTTGTTGTTCATGTATCTCCTAATGTAACCCACTTGTTTCCTCTTGGTCACTATCACTGTAAAAGGAGAAGGAGCTCCTCTCCCAATTTGAAAACTCTAGTGCATCATTGTTCAAGGGCTCAAGGAGTATGTATTCATCATTATCGTCTTCTGGGATGTGCTCTTCCTCGACATGAGTATACCTCCGTAGTGCAGCTCCTAATGGAAAGAAGTCATCAATTGATGGAATCTCATCAAGGGGACCAAAGTCTAGTGCATAATTTCCCTCCAAAGACTCACCAAAAAGCCCACCATTCATGGCACATAACTGCTCTTCAAGAGGAAGAACTTCTTGATGACTGGTGGACAACATTCCCACTTGATCTACTTCATCGCTCGGTAGTCCGAGGCTGTATTGTTGTCCTTCTATTGCTGCCCCAACATTCTCTTGAGATCCACCTTCAGCTGATTCATCACTCGGTTCAGGCTCTTGGTCTTCTTCTTCGATATGGGCAGCAAGTAGAGGAGGTCGGGCACTTGGCTACCTTGCTTGTTCTTTGACCTGTTTGATGGCTTCTTGGCCTAGTTCACATGTGAACTCTGAATGTGATGAATCATGAAGTCTACACCAAATTGGTAGAAACAACACCTCCAAGTCCACTTGGTATTTTAGCTCTGACCAATCCCTTGCTAATCTGGAGACGAGTTGGTCATTTCTATCCATGATCAGGTCCTCATCACTTGAAAAAGAAGTATGATGGTAGATAGCCATAGTGAGTGGTTGCTCCCCCTCTAAATCTTCATTTTTAGATTCTTAATCACTGTCATTGTAGATGGAGAGGTCTTCCAATCTAATTTTTCTTATGCTTTTACCACCTCCTTCTGCTACCCCAAGGCTTTTAGCCTCCTCTTCTTCTTGATTTTCAGCATCTGTGTTGGCTGTCCTAGCATATGCTACTACAAATTCTGTTAATTCATCTTCAATTTTCGTTCGTTCTTCTTCTTCAGTGGATGACTGCTCTTCTTCAATGGAGGGAAAGTCTACTAAACTAGTTATAATCATATTTTTATCAATGCACGTTGTTGTCCCAAGAATTTCAACTCCTCCCTCTTGGTTTTCATTTTCTATGTCTGCTGTCCCAACACCAACTTGTGTCAAATTTCTTGGTTCATCTTTATTTTGCTGTCCTCTGGATGCTGACAACTCTTCTGTCTCATTGGATAACTTCTCCTCATTGAGAGTTGGCTGCTCCAAATTGTTCGAACAACCCCTAGCTTGAATGATGATTTTTGTGCATGATGAGCAAGTGAATTCGGAGTGGGGTGCATTGTGAAATCTGCACCAACAAGACATTAATATTTCCTCCAATCTTGGTCCATCCTTGCTGCTCAAATTTTCCTGGATCAGATCCTTAAATGCCTTGACTGCCATGGTTGTCAATTCTTCCTCTGAGTCTGCAAGGGCTAAAGGCTGATATATTTCCCAAAAGGGAATTTCTCCTTGTAAGACCTTCTCAATTATGTCCAAGAATGTTAGACACCCCAATTCACTATGCCTACAAGTGCAATGGATCTGACATCTATCTTCCAACGCTAATTGCTGCAATGGCTTCTTCAGTCTCTTTTTCAAATTTGTATGCAACTGAGTGATGTCAATTTGTGCATGCTGCTCCATTTCGACTCAGCTTCTTTTGCCTTCAATTTTATTTTATTTTTGAATTAAAGAGATCTCCTATCTCAAATTTCATCCTAAATGTTCCTTTCTCAACTTCCAACTTTCAACTTCGTAGCCTCAACATGTCAAGCCCTCCTTCCAATGCCAGTTTTGTTGATGGCATTAGGAGGAGGAGGGCATAAAATGAATCACTTCCAACCTTCAGCTTTTAATTCCCAACGTGTCAGCCCTCCTTCTAGCACTAGTTTTGTTGATGTGTTTTTTATGAACTTTTCAACATAGGAAGTGCGTAGGTGCACTACCTCTCTTGAAAGATAATCTTCCACAATCGAGTTGCAAAACACTATCCCAAGGTCTCTCGGGTGTCAGGTCATGACAATGCTTAGATACCTCAGTAGTTTGATGTGATTTGCTAGAATCACAAGGCGAACTTACAGATGAGTTACAAAGCATGGAATTTGGGTTTGCAACTATAGTTTCAAAGTGCTGGAAGTGAATGAACAGTGGCTGTCCACTCAAAATAGCAAGTTGAAACTCATCAAATTCATCTGATTTAGCTTCATGGTGATGCTTTCGATCCTACTCTAACCAAGGATTAAAAAAATAGCAAAAGGAGAAGGGTTAAGAAAGTTATTCTAATCCTAAGCTACGAATAAATAGTAACAATGGTGGCTGCTAAAGTAGACAAACTTCCTAAACTGGGTTTTGCTTGGCCAAACCTATAATTGCACAAAACCAGTGCAATCTTCTAAGGACTGCAGATTTTCAATTTGCACATGCACATCATGTACATGTAATTGAACTAAGTTGCAGCAATGAATTAATGAGCTCATACTAGCTTTGCAAAGTGACTCATCATCAATGAACCACAAAAAGCATGAGCTAGATATCCATCAAATACTAAAACAGCAAACACCATCACCACTCCCATTCAAAAAACTAACACTAAAACTAACATGGAAGGTGAAGCATGCATACATAAAGAGCAAACTCAAAAGGAACATCCATAAATCATGCAATGATGCTTTCTATTGTTGTAGAATGTCTTTACATCAATTCTCCAACTCTTACAAATGAGGGGCAAGCCCCTATATATAGTTTTCGAAAGCCCAAATGAATGGCTAGGATTCAATTTGCAGTGAATGGTCCAGATTTGATTACATTAGGGTTTCACCTACCCCTCATTATCTAGCAATTTAAAATACATTCCTTATCTTTTCCCTATTTTGTCATCTAGTGACAGTCACTATAGAAATTTTGTCATTTAGTTGATTTCCCTTTTCACTGTAGCTAAAACTGCTTGAAAATTGTCTTTTGCTTGATGTGCTTGCAGAGTTCTTCCTTTGATCAAACGAGTCCGTCGACGATTGGAATCAATGGATTGGTGGCCCTTGATTCGGGCAGAAAGCTCCTTAGAAATCATCATCATCTAGAAAAAGGGGTAGGACAACTCCTTCAATGGGCCTCTTCGATAGACCTACATAAGGCTTCTTGACTCCTGCAAACACGAAGTGTCGTAAGTGAATTTATACATTAGTTAAAGAAAATGTCAGTCAAACCTAAAAATTCCCTATTAGATCTATCCATGCATCATCAAAATATCTTGATATTCATATTTGGAGCTCATTTGGACCATAAACATTAATGCCTGCTTCAAGGGTGCGAGCGTCAAAGGGCAGAAAGACGACAGAAGAAAGCCAGAAGGCAGACAGCTGATGGAAGCCAAAACAGCCAGGAAGAAGGCAAGCTCCTGAATGTTCAAAACAGTCAGGAAGGAGGCAGGCTCCCAGATGTTCAAAACAGCCGGGAAGAAGGTGAGCTCCCAGATGTTCAAAACAGCCAGGAAGGAGGCAGGCTCCCAGATGTTCAAAACAGCCAGGAAGGAGGCAGGCTCCCGGATGTTCAAAACAGATAAGGAGGGACAGACTCCCAGAAATGGCCACAGAGGGCCCAGGTTCTGGAGGGTGGGAAGGAGATGGCCACCGGAAGTTCCAAAACAACAAAAGGGGGACGAAGCTCCGAAACCACCGAAATTTAACCAAACTTTGACGAAACCTTAGCAGTTCATTTAAGCACATCAAACACATCCCAGATCCAAAAAAGGGTGACCCCAAAGTCAAAAATGAGGAAACGGGAGCGACGGGGGTCCACGGATGTTTCCAAATAGCCAAGGAGGAAAGGAATTCCGTAGGGAAAGTTCTAAAACCATCGAAACTAAACCAAACTTTGACAAAACCTTAGTAGTTCATTGAAACACCCCAAACACATCCCAAATCAACCAAAAAGTTGTCCCCAAAGCCAAAAATGTGGAAACTGGACCGACAGGGGTCCACGGATGTTTCCGAAATAGCCAAAGCAAGACAAAAGGCAGAAAGGGGATGGGGGACTTTATTTCTCTGCAGATTTGAATACCCGAAGCAAGTGAATTTGGGTAGGGGATTTGATCATTTGAAGGCACATGACCATTTTGGGCTTGGAAATGGGGAACGCAAAACAAGACAGGAGCAAAGCAGCCTGTCGAGAGTGAAAAAAAAGGGGTCCCTACCTACAGCGGGGTGTGTGTTCAAAACATGCACAACAAAAACCAATTCCAACCGTGGTAGAATTAGGGATAAAAATGACCATGGGTACAAACCCCTCCAGCCCTTAATGCCCCTAATGCTTCCAATGAACTGGTAACTCAACCCCAAATGCCAACTCAACTGGTTTCTAATCCAAAAAAAACATGAATTGATATGAACATCCCAAATGTAAGTGTGGTAGATGTTAGTGACATTCAACTGTGAAACCAAAATGTACAAACTACACCAACCAAGAGAATTCTAGAGGAGAAAAAGAAAACATAGAACATATGTTGGAAGAAGAACAAGCTATCATACAACCTCCCTATTCTGAGAGATTGTAGGAAGAGAAAACTACTCCTCAAACCTCTTCCCCTCCCTACATGAATTTAATCAATTCACAACTTCTTATAAAGTTGAAAAAGATAAACATTGAGATGCCTCTATTATAGGCAATCAAGGATATACCAAAAAATAACCAGTTAGTAAAATCCCTCTGCATGAAGACACACGGAAGAAAAAAGAAAATTACTTCAACAATTCAAGTAGGGACTAAACCTACTGATGTGTTATCGGGAAGAATTCTTCCACATAAATATAATGATCCCGGTAGCCCTATCATAACACTAAGTATAAATGGAATTGAAATACTAAATGTCCTAATTGACTTAGGAGTTGCAATAAATGTCATTACATCTGACATAGTTGACAAACTAGGAATTACAACTATTCAGCCAAGAACAACTGTTCATCAGTTGGCTAATTAGTCAACTACAAAACCAAAAGGTATTATTCAAGAAATCATGGTCACAATCGATACATGGGATTACCCAGTCGACTTTTTGGTTCTCAAAGCTAGAAGGAGGGATTATGGATACCCAATCATATTAGGTAGACCATGGTTGGCTACCACTGCATCCTTAATAGACTATAGGTCAGGAAGCATGGTAATAGCTAATGGAGAAAAAAAAGAATTGTCACTTTATCCACCTGCACAACCATCACTTCAAACAAACACTCAACTTTGGGTAGATGAAGATTTATATTCGGAAGGTGATGGTATTGTGGAATTAGCAATGGTAATCATAAGTGAACATATCTAGGAATGTGAAGAACAAGAGATAACTTTAGAAGGTGAACAAGAAAATTGTAAAACAAAATTACATGAACAATATTGTTGTCCTCTGAACACTATTGTAGAAGAATCAATAAATTCTAAAACAGATGTAAAGGAGATTACAGTCACAGGAGATAAACCCCTTAATATCAATGCAACCTTATCCCCAATGCAAGAGGAAAAATTGAAAGAAATTTTAGAAAAACACACCACAGTGTTTGCTTGGGAATATAATGATATGAGAGGTATCCATCCTTCAATTTTTAGTCATCGCATGTACACAGAAGATGTCAAACCAATAATACAAGGACAAAGATGAATTAATCTTGTTCTTTATGACATTGTAAAAAAGGAAATTGAGAAGCTGCTTAATGTGGGTTTCATATACCCAATATCTGATAGTCAGTGGATCTCTCCACTGGTTGTTGTTCCAAAGAACAATGGTAAATGGTGATTTTGCATTGACTATAGATAATTGAATAAAGCCACAAAAAAATACCATTTCCCATTGCCATTTATTGACCAAGTACTAGATAATCTCATAGGAAACAACTACTTCTCATTTCTTGATGGCTTTAGTGGATATAACCAAATCCAAGTAGCCCCTAAAGATCAAGACAAAACTACCTTTACCTATCCTTGGGGTATGTATGCATATACAGTCTTACCATTTGGACTATGCAATGCACCTACGACATTTCAAAGAGTAGTACTTGCAATATTTGCAGATTTCACTAGTTCATGTGTAGAAATCTATATGGATGACTTTACAGTCCATGCTAAAACATATGTTGAAGCATTACAAAACCTAGAAAAAGTTTTATAACATTGCAAAGATCATAGGTTATCGCTTAATCATGAGAAAAGTTCCATTATGATGATAGAGGGAATTGTTCTAGGACATCACATCTCAAAAGAGGGGATAAAGGTTTATCCCAAGAATGTTGAGATCATACAGAACATTGAAGTCCCAAAGAACTAAACTGGAGTAAGAAGTTTTCTTGGACATGTAGGGTATTATAGAAGATTTATAGAAGAATTTAGTAAAATAGAATCACCACTATTCACCCTGCTCAGAAAAGAAATATTTGTATGGATGAAGGATTGCCAAAAATCCTTTGAAATAATTAAGATAGATCTAGCAACTTCACACATTATCAAAGGACTAGTTTGGGGAGAGCCTATTCACATACATGCAGATGCATCTAATTTGGCCATTGGAGTAGTTTTAGGACAAAAAGATGAAAATGATGTCATGCATGTGATTTACTATGTTAGAAAAAAGTTAAATCATGCTGAAAGAAACTACACAACAATAGAGAAGGAATTTTTAGCTGTGGTATATGCAATAAATAAATTCAGACATTACATTACATGCTATAAAATCTATGTACATACAAACCATGTTGCAATCAAATATCTAATGAATAAGGCAGTGGTAGGTGGATGCATTATCAGATGGTTACTTTTATTGCAAGAATTTGATGTAACTATTATTGATAAGCCTAGAAAGGACAATGTTGTTTCTGGATTTCTTTCCAAAATTGTTTTGCAGGATAATCAAGAACCGGTAGATGATGCATTTCTAGATGAACACTTATTTTCTATATCAGTTCATCCACCATGGTTTGCTAATTTGGAAAATTACCTTGTTACAGGAAAATGTCCAAGTCAGTTTAGTAATAAGCAAAAAAAGAGGTTAATCCGTGAAAGTTCTATATTTCAATGGATTGATGGTCTTCTATTTAAATTATGTCCTAAACATGTTTTACATAGATGTGTAACTGAATTGGAGGTTTATGATGTAGTACGTGCTTGGCATCACGTACCTGAAGGAGGACACTTTTTAGTTGTAAGAAAAATTAACAAAATCTTGGGGGTTGGCTACTTTTGGCCAATAATGACAAAAGATCCAACATTCTTTGTTAGACACTATGATGAGTGCCAAAGAATTTGGAAGCCTACAACAACCATTTGAAAAGTGGGGTATTGACTTTGTGGGACCAATAGATCCACCTTCTAGGGGTCATAGATATATCCTTGTTTGTACCGATTATGCAACAAAATGGGCTAAGGTGAAAGAACTAGCGGCAACAAAAGAAGATAAAGTTGCAAATTTCTTATACAAGAAAATTCTCCAACGGTTTGGTGCACCCAGAGAAATTGTTTTAGACTAGGGACCGCAATTTGTGTCAGCAATGATGGAAGAATTTTTTTAAAAGTACCAAATAACTCACATAAATTATTTGCCTTATCACCCACTGGCGAATGGACAAGTGGAGGTCAGAAATAGAGAATTGGAAAATATTCTGACAAAAATAGTTTTTTAAAGAAAACAGATTGGGTAGATAGGCTAGATGAAGTAGTCTGGGCCTATAACACCACATTGAAAACAATGACTAGGTTCTCTCCATACGAACTTGTGTATGGAGAGAAACCAGTCATGCCAATTGAATTTGAGTTGAAAACATTGAAGATAGCAGTAGAAGTTGGAATTGACCTACCAGAAGGAGAGAGAAGTAGAATTTTGTAGCTTAATAAACTTGATGAAATGAGAATGGAGGCACTTCAACATACAAAAGTGATTCAAAAGCAAAGGAAGGAATGGCACGATAAACATATTATGTCTAAACAGTTTAAGGAGGGAGATTGGGTGCTATTATTTGACTCCAAATTTGAAGAATTTGGAGGAAATTTCTATACCAGATGGTTGGGACCTTATGAGATACAACAAGTGTTTGAGAATTGAGTTGTCTAGTTAGTTTTGATTAATGGGGAGAAAAGAGTCATGTTAGTTGATGGTCATCGACTAAAAACTTACCATAAACAAGCAACAAAGGAGGAATTTTTTGGATGAAGTGCAACACAGAATTGAACATTTTCTCATGGAAGATATCTCTTCCATGAGAGAGGATCTTTGAACCTTTGAAGAAGGTAAATAAACAAGGTAAATTGAAAACTAGTAATTGGTGGTTTACCTTGAGAAAAATGAAAGTAAATTGAAAAACATCAAATGGCGGTTTACTTTCTAACAAAAATAAATAAATAAATAAATAATTAAAAAAATTGATGACTGAAAATCGGAAATGGCAGTCTATCTAAGTTAACTTTTGCAAGCTCCTGAAGGCTCCTGAAGATCTTGGAGACCAAAGACTCTGAAGACTCCGTCTTTTCTCAAAAGCTCCTAAAGACTCCTAATGAACTCCTGAAGGCTCTTGAAGAACTTTGAAGCTCAAAATAAATTAAGGTGAAAATTTAATGTGAATATTGTTTACAAAATCATTTTCTAAGATAGTTAGACTAATTTAAATTAAGTAAATATTTATGAGTCTAGACATCTCTGCCACAATGTTAATTACTAATAATAATAATTCCACTTTTAATCATTTCAAAACGTGGGGGTTGTCAAGATAAGGAATGATGTGACATGGATTATAACAGTCAAGGACAATGAATCTCTTCATGATTCAGTTATCTTTTCAAAAATCCTCCCAAGTACATGATGACATGTGTAATGAATGCCCTCAACCTTGTGAATTGAATTTCAAATTTCAAGTTGTCGTGTGTGAATCATCCAGAGAAGTAAGGAGTTAAATGTAGGCTATTAATGGAATGTCATGTCATTTTTGAAATTGGCTGCTCCCAAATCAAGAAACAATTTATTCCACACCTTTTTGGTAAGCAATTCAGACTGCCAGTTGAAATCCACAAGTGAAGTCTGCCATTTTTGACAGAAAAATGGGGAATAAGAGAAATTTTGAACCAGAGACTTCAATCTTGATTCAAAGACTAGAAGATTGTTTGAAGAAGCTAGGTGGCTAAATTTTATGATGCAGTATGAAGGCTTCCAACTAGAAATGGTTAGAGAATTTGTGACAAATTTCAATCTAAATGTCACCAGGGTAAGGGAAGAAATAATAGAAGTCACACCAGAAATTATAAGTGAAAATTTTGGAATTCTAAATGAAGGAAAACTAGTTGATAAGGGCCGAGTTAAGTTTGAGAAATTGGTGGTTGCATTTCACCAAGAGCCAGAAACAAAGCCAAAGATACAAATACATAAAAGGGACCAACATGGCATAGCTTGTAACAGTTTGGATGAGCCATGGAGGATTGTTGTGACTTGGCTTATGAAGTTCTTCACTTGGGATGGGCAGTATGGTACAATACTGGGTCTAGGGCAACTTTTAATACATTTAAGGTATGGGAAGACAAAACCTTCAGATAGGATAAATTTGCATGTGTTCTTATTTCAGAAAGTTACTTCCATGATTATAAGAGTAAAATCTAGGGGGGAATATTCTATGAAATACCAGTGGTTGATACATTTGATGATTAAAAACCATTTCTTAAATAAAGAAACTGGGAAGTAAGGATGGTTAGAAATTTTTTTCGCGCCTGTAGGAAAGCAAAAAGGGAGACCCACAATGGGGCCCTTAGCCAAAAAGAAAAAAATGGAAGAAGGAGAATCTTCCTAGAAAAAGGGAAAAAGGAAATTTCCAAAGATATCTAGGGTAACCCATACTAGGTCAAAAAGAAGGAAACAAAGAGACCCAGAGGAAAACCCTAGACCTACTGAAACTGTAGTGTCCACTCCTGAGGAAGCACATGTAAGTTAAACCCTAGTTTCAAAAAGCCTTGTTAAATCCTATGAACATGAAGACATATGTGCCCCTATGCAATCTCCTAAGAGACCCAAAGTCCCCTTGAAAATGCAATGTTGACTCCTGAAGATAACCCTATTTTTGAAGTCTATGACTCTACTGAAGAGTTTGGCGCACAATCTAAAGAGCAGGAGGCCTCTGAAGAATTTGAACAAGAAGAGACTATGAAATCCCCTATACATTCCCCACAACATGAGGAAAGGAAAGGGAAAGAACCTTTAATTGAAGAAGAGGGACCCCAAGAAGAATTGAATAAAGAAGAATTAGAAATAGAGGAATTGCTGAGAACAATGAAAATGTCTCATTTAGAGGTTGAATTAGAATAGGAAAGAAGAAATGTGCAATTATTTGAAGAAAAATAAAGAAGAAAAGAAGAAGAATTGCTAAAATTAGTCTACAAGAATCAAGTAATGGAAAGGGAAGTTGAGAAGAATGAGGCAAGGATTAAATAATAGTTCAGTAAAATAGAGGATGCCCTGCAACAAGCAAATATGCAAGCATTAATAAATGCAGAAGAAATTTCAAAATTGAAGGGAGAGTTGCAATGGAAAGAAGAAGAATTAAAATAGAAATCCATGTGGTTCCATGCACAAGAAGCCTCTACTTCCTCCGCTCCTCCACGCAGGCTTGCATTACCTTCCATAATTCCTCACATTCCTTCCACTCCTCCTATGCAACCAACACCAGTTCAGCCTCAACATCGTTCTTTAGCATTTTTCAAATATAAAGAGGAAAATAAAGTATTAAAAGAATAGATATAAAATTTAGAAAAAGAAAAGAATGAGGTAGAGAAAAGACTTGAATGGATAGCAGAAATTAGTTCCACCATGCTTTCCACGAGAAGACCTGCTGTAACATATTCTTTGTTTCTTAGAGAAAATTTCTTACAATGGAAAATAAATTAGTTAATTCTGGGAAGGAGTCTTGATTATAATGAAGATCATTATTTCCTTAAAGATTACTTCAACAGTCACCCTCACATTCAAAATCTAATGTGTGAATTCTACCAACATGGGTTTTTAATTAGGGATAATGATGACGCAATGTTGAATATATATGTTGGTGAACTTCAGATTAGGTCATTTGTTTCTTTAATGCAAAACCAAGTGGATTGGTTGAATACAATGGATAAGTACAAAGAAGCTCAAAGAAAATATGGATTGCCAATGAGACCTAAGAACCCACATGATGAATTATATATCAAAGCTATAAGATTAGTTGTCAGGTTAAATGATGTTAATCCCCTTTATGTCTCAAATCTATTTTTTCAGAATGTCGAAGCAACCCTCTCGCCATTAGCACTACGGTCCTCTAAAGAAAGGTACCAGCTTATTCCAGAATCAATCAAGAGAAGGGAGCCAATTAGTCTAAATAATATTAGTTGGAGTTTAGTCAAAGTCATACATGTTATCACTCTAATCCATCAACAGAAAGAATTCTGGATAGGCATGATATTTAGAATGCCAATCATTATAATGCCAGCACCAAAGCTAAAGGAAACATAAAATGTACTAGCTCTAGTAATGAGGATGTGGTTTGAGAACTTAAAAGGAAACTATGGCTATGCAATTAATACCAGATTGTCGGAACAATACAGATATGGTGTTTTTGACTATTGCATCTAGATGGAGGCACTAAACAAAGACAAAGAGAACACCATAATTTTGGACGATGAACCATGAGGACATGGTCCAAAGCAAGTTGCAAAGAAAATGAGGGGAGATTAAAATACTTCCATTTGAAGCTTTTTATGTTTCAAATGACTTATTTTTATTGTTAATTGACATAGCTGGCAGTAGACAATAGACTAACATATTTTCTTATTTTACTTTATGTTTAACTAAATTATAAAATATTTTGGAAGTGATAGTTTATGATAAATGTGTCACTTTATGATGACTTTGGATGAGATGATTATGCTATGTTAATCTTTATTGCCATGATTGTTGTCCTTTTTATAAGGGTTTTTAATAGGGTATCCTAAAGATTGATGAGACGGTTAAATTCTCTATCTTATCCTAAGGAATGACTACACCATAGATAGGCCTACTGGATGATGAGTCATTCAAAATTTGAATCAACTTCTTCATATTCGGTTAAGGAACTTTTGCTTCTAGCATCAATCTTGTGTAGCTCTAGCATTGTCCTCCGTAGTCAACTTCAGTTCTAGTTTTAGTTTCATTTTGTAATATGTAGATGGTTTCCTTAAGTTTTGGTAGTTAACGACATGTTAGAAATTAATAAGGATGTTTTATAAATATCCACATTTTGGTCTTAGTTAGGAGTTAGATAATTTGTAATTAAGAATTTCTCTGTAATTACCAACAATGTGTTGTTCTACATTCTAGTTTTGATCAATGAGAAAGGAAGCAAGAAGTTAACCAATTCACTGTGTTGAAGGATCTTACTTGAGGAAGAGCAAGGCCCACTCAACCTTTGGAATGATCTTATGGTATTTTTTAAAGTATCCTATTATTTTTTGATATTAAAATCTATAGCAAAATTGATTTTGAATTGTTCAATCATTAAAATCATCTTCTATTTTGGTAAATGTTAAGATCAGATAATCTATTTACAATTGTGTTTCAAAGTTTCAATTATTATGGTTAAGATCAAATAGTTTTAATGTTTAGATTTGTTTAAAGGGAAATGTTAAATGGAACCAACCGTCTGAATCAATTGGAATTAATGTTTGTTCATTAAGCTTATTAAATAAATTTTAGGAATTTATGGAAAGATGGAGTTGAGGTCTGTTTCAAAATCTGTTCATGGAGATTAGTCTTTATGCTTTTTAGAATAATCATCATTTTCCTGCAATTCATTTCTACTTTTAAATTAGTGTTTACTTTCCAACAATTAAATTATAGATTTATTTTAAAAGAAAAATAGAATTAATTTGGAATTCCACAATTTAGATTAAGAATTAAAGTAATCATTAATTTCCTCCATTAATTATTGGTATGAATCGAAATCAATAAAGTCAATAGAATTTGAAATTAGAAGTTAAAGTAGATTCAAATCTTAGGAATTCATCTCTACATTTTAGCTCCTGAAGAGCCCCCAAGAGCTCCTAAAAGCTCCTGAAGTAGGAAAAATGATACCTGAAGTCATTTTTTATAGTGCAAACCCCCCAAAAAGAATCTGTGACAACTATCCTTATCACATATTTCTCTAAGACACACCCAGTTCGATAAAAGAATTAATTAAATGATGCAAATTGTGACATCAATGACCTTGCTCCTCAGGGAGAAGTAAATAATGCTACAACTCTTTAAGATGTAGACCTTGTCTATGTACCAATATTTTCTGTTGCCCCTGCTTCTTTAGCAATAGTAGGTTTAGTCCTATGTTTTGCTATGGAGGAAGATGAACCTCTAGGTTTTACTTTTGGTTTAGCTTTTCTTGACTTCACATCCTTTTTCTTTTTAGTTGGCTTTAGTGAAACTCCTTGGCTTGAAACCTTAGGGGTTTTCTCTTCAATTCTTATACCAACGACTATCTCACTAGTCTTCCTCTTCTTCTTAACAAGTTCCCCACTCTCAAATGGGTATGTGCAGGATCATGATGGGCTAAAAAGTTGTGATATGATGGATATGTGTGGGGTATGTAGCTAACTAATTTTTCTTTTTTTACCTAAAATTAATGAAACAAAAAGGGTTTTTAAAGGAGATTCTCAGTTTTCCACCAATATAAATAATTATGCTCTACTTTAAATTTAATAAAAAATTATTATTCATTTTCTATTCGAATTACAACTAAAGTCTTGATTGATAGGTTGATTGAAAAACATCTATAACTTTGAAATGATATCACAATTTTTAAATCAAAAACATTTGTCACATTCTATGCTTCACATACTATAGGATTAAAAAACAAAAAAATCATGAATTTTTCACCAAGTTAGGGTGGTCAGACATACGGGTTTTTATATCTATTAAAAGTTGTAATAAAAAATTCATAATTAATTATTAACTTGGAAGAAAATTACAAAAGATATGCATCACATTAGGACATATTTCCTTCACTTATATCTAAAATATTATAATTTTTTTTATCATTTTATTGTGGTTAGGGTGGTCAGACAGACACCTACTTCTTATTTTTTCCTTAAAAGTTAAGTACTATTGCATTGAAATTTCAAATTGTCACCAAATAGAACTTTTTAGAAATAAAACAAGTAGTTTAGAAACTACATTCAATTTGATACATATTCTATTCTTACATATTTTTGAAATAATATAGATAACTTATTCATTTTTTTATGTCAAGTTACCTAACTCTGATTTTTTTGAATTGTCATTGCCACTTAAGGGCCTTTTGTTCCATGATGATCCTACACACACCCAAATGTAGTTTCATTTCTTGGATTTCTTCTTTTATCTTGTGAGTACATGGGTTCAATTCTGTTTTCACTTAAAACTTTACAAAAATAATTTATCCAATGTTGAGTATTTAATATAACTACTACAAAGAATTCTTCAATAGATGTCATTTCTTTACCCTTCTAGTTCGGGTTTGGGATAGGTTCATCATACACCTTGTCTTCATTGTAAGCTTTACTCAACACTTGACCATCATATTTTTCCAACTGATCTAGAATATCATGAAGTATAAGATTCCTTGCAGATTCTAGTGATAATCTTTCATAGTTTTTATTCGTTACTTTGCGTTCATATTCAAAATTTAGCCAATAATGCTCTAGGTGTTGGACATGAGCACGATAATCAGCTATGTTCTTTGCAATATTCCCTTCAGGATCATAATACATCGTTGAGAGTGAGAAATATTCAAAATTATATGTTTACAATTCTTCTTCACACAAGTCAGCTATCCTAATTGCACTGCATTTTTAATTCCCTATCATAATAGGAAATCTGAATGAAGCCTTCTTACGAGCATGTCTATAAAGAGCTTGAGATGACTTTAACTGTCTCACCAATTCTAATAACACAATTTTGTGTATAGGATACCTACACAACATGAAAGGATGTTAATCAAACCCTTCCATCCTAATATAGGAGTAAGTGGGGAACTAAATGTACCAACCTCCCATTGGTCTAATAACACTTTGTGCTTCCAAGGATAATATTTTGGCCTTGTCACCTTCCATAATTCTAACCAACTTCATGGAAAACACATCATTAACTCTTTTGTAATGCTCTTTGTATCCATGGATAGTGATTTGGGGTAAATTGAGCATATATTAAACTATTTCCTACTTCTCTGCACAAAGTTATAATCTTTTTCAACCCTTATTTAGTTTCCCTTATGGAGGAGGAATAAATCACATATGAAGACATGTAAAAATATATGGTTTTGGGAAATTCCTTTATTTTTTCGTGTAATGTGTCACTAATAAACTTTCCCCAATGTATTCGCATAGGACTATCGATCAATCTAGATATTACCACAAACATCTAGGGTTCAATTTTACTAGCATCTTGCAACCCAGTTATCCTGCTGAGCATAGTTATAACATCTTAAACAACTCAATTGAACATAGACCTTAGAATTAATTTTTTATGCTTTGTAATTTTCTCTTGGCACCATTGGGTACTCATAATCTCTCTGTTGTTCTCCTCAACACTCTGATAAGTTTTGGCCTTTTCCCTCATTTTAATGTTATACATCTGAGTGAATATAGGGAGCCCAAATGTGTGTAATTCCTTCCTCTAAGAGATCTGCATGAATTATTCCCTCCTCAATAATTATTTTGTTTAGGTCATAATGATTTATAAATTCCATGACCAATTTAGGGGCCTCCATTGCTGGAAAAAACCCTCCTGCTAAAAATAACCCATTTGCTATGACATTTATATTACACTGAGAAGAATTTTCTTTCCATACCTAAGTGCAAATTTCAACATTAGAAGACCACCCCATATGAGTATATGTAACTACCACACCAATTGTTATGGCTTGTGAACTTCATTATTTAAATTCATCTTGTATCTTTGCTTCAAAAGTACTCATTTATACTAGTGTGTTCTTCCTTTTAAAATGTGTGTCTTGTGTGTGATTTAGGGTTAAATTTAACCAAATTTTCTTAAAAATTTATAAAACTTTCAATTCACATTTCGATTAATTTCAGATAAAAATAAACATTTCAATTTTCAAAGGGAAATACCATTTTTTAAGATTTGCATGTGTGAAAATAATTAATAGAATTTTTGTAATTTAAAACATACATGGTTCTGGTTGATGATGACAATCTCTTCAAAATAAAGCCTCAAAACCCTTAGCAGTTGTCTTCCTAGTTTCTCAAAATTTACCTTTCCTTGTGCACTAGTATTATTTAGTTCATTCAATGTCCTTTGCAAATTTGCAGCATGATGTGAAGAGGAGTGTTATAAAATCAATTGCATGCTTGAGGTGATACCAAGTACATGAGTAGTTCACCACCATCATTAATTACCTATTATAATGCATTAATTTTTGGAATAAAGGTACAATCATTATGAATTAGGGTTCAAATTATGAACACCTAGGTTTTTGTGCGAGCTCACTACTAGAGGAAAAAGATGGTGTGAAGATCTTACATGGCACTTTGGTGTCACTTTGATTTTTGTGAGGAAAAATCCTTTAGGATACGTGATCAATTGTGATCATGGGGATTAAAAATTCTCGTACCAAATTTTGAAAAGAATACCGAGGACCAGGGCACTCACCTCCAAGCTTTAAAGAAAACCAAAATAAAGAAGAAACTGGAAACCAAGTTCAAGAGAGAAAAAATAATTAAAAAATTTCATAATAAGACCTCTAGTTTTTGAGCTTCAAATAAAAGAAATGAAACAACAACAATCAAACTCCAATACAAGAAAATAAATGGTACCACCAGCATTAATAACTTTTAGCCAACAACTTGTTGGCAAGACTAGGATCAACTAAAGATACAAATTTCTTTGATTCAACCACAACAACTTGAGGATTTTCATTTCTAGTAAAATATTAAAAATTCATGAAAATAATGAAAGACCTAATCTGAGAAAGAACAAGGATTAAAACAAAGACCAGTTCAATTGAAAATGAAACCTTCATTTTACCAACCCACAGAACCAAGCAAAAGGAAGCAGAGGAAAAAGGGGAAAAAAAGACAAGAAAAAAAAGGGGTTCACATTTTTTTTAGGGGAAAAATGTGGCATATTGTGAGACCACACAACAACTAGAAACCAGTAAAACTTAAATAAAATAATAGAAAATCAATTCTAGATCTAACATCAGTGCACCAACTTTTTTCAGTCTTCTAAATACAAATCATTAGATCGTCATTCCAATATTCAAATTTCACTTCAGCTACCATGTAAGATTAAGTATTACTGAGCTCAAGTGTGTGCAATTGATTATTTCTACCACATTAAACTTAGACATAACAATTATTGGCATTAACCTATATAATTTGACAATTCCTTTTAAGCCAACCAGAGATAGAGCCTTGCTGCCTATCAAGCATCCATAGCCTTGATAAGGTTATCTCTATAATTCCCCCAAACATAGCTATGCTACTAGCCAAGTGTCCATAGCCCCAGCGGTAGAGATATTTGGATAGCCTTAAGAGTTGATTTTTTTTCCTTTTGATATTTATTTGATAGTTCATTTTTCTCCTTTGATATTTCTTTAATAGCTCATTTTTTCAAGTTTTCATATTTATTTGATAGCTTATTTTTTCAACTTATAGGCAATGAAGCACTCTATTAGGTTGGGAATTACAATGGTAGCAAAGGTAGTCTTTTAATTTTTCACTCAATGCAAATGAAAACTATCCCAAATTTTTAGTAGAATGCTTTATAAATGTGTGTGTTTGTAGTTCAACATCAACTGAATGATTCATGCTAACTAGAGTAAAAGGAAGCAAACAATTCCTAGACTATTTATAAGTAAAGGACTATTTCTAATCAGGACACAAATCAAATTTCTAGAATTAAAGTTCTATTACCCTATTCACATTCAAAAGTTTCCAACTACTATAAAATCCAATGATGTAACACCCAAAAAAAGAAAACGAAACAAAAGCAACAAATGACTATTTACAAAACAATAGCAAAACTAACCTAACAATAAAAACTATTTACAAAGAACTATTTAAAAATAAATCCTTACAAAAAAATTGTGACTAGAAATAATGCTTTAGAAACTACCCATTGACAAGCAATGGGATGTCTTCACCAATCAAAGACTTTAGTCTATAAGTGCTATCACCTAAAATTTCTAAAACTTGATACAAACCTATCCACAACTTGTCAAACATACCATGCTCACCTTTTCATTCATGGGCTTTGTTCCAATACAGGACCAAGTCATATATTCTCAAAGTTTTTAATCTAGCCCTTTTTTCAAACCATCTTTTTACCATAGATTGATTTCTAGTAAAATGATCTATAACTCGAGGACATTTTTCATCAAGATGCACTAATTGCAATAACCTAGCTTCTATTTAATCATCTAGTCCAATGTATTCCTAGGAAAATTTCCAAATGGGGATTTTAATATTTATTGGTAATATAGGAACCACCCCATAAACTAAGATATATGGAGAATTCCCTAAAGCGGTTTTCATCCTAGTATGATCTACCCAAAGGGAGAATTTTAGAAAAGAATGCCATTCTCTAGGATTCTTTTCAATCAATTTTTTAATTATATCCAATAAATTTTTATTTGATCATTATGCTAATCTATTTCACTATGGATAATAGTTAGATGAAAATTTTAATGTTATGCCAAATTTAAATTCCCAATTTGAAAAGTTTAATGAAGAAAAAGAAGGCCCATTGCCACATACTAGCGTGTATGATATGCAAAATCTAGTAATGATATTTTCTTCCAAAAAAATTATTACCACCATTGTAGTGCATTAATTACTAGGACATGATTTTGTCAATCTAGTGTAGTAATATGTAGCATTTAATATAAACCTATGGCTTGCGAATGATGGAGGATTGATAGTTCCAATGAAATCAAGTCCCCATTGTAAAAAAGGACGCATCTCCATCATTGGGTGTAATGGTTGAACATTGAATCTTCCTTTGTATGATACAATTTGATATGTATAGCAGTGTTTCACATATTCATATGTATCTTTAAAAATCATTGGCTAGTAATAATCGGCTCTCAAAATGAGGTGTGCAATAGTGAAGGGTGCTCCATGAGCAATTCCAAATTTATCATTGAATTCCTACAACACTTCATTTGCTTTTGTTGTATTCAAACATCTCAAATAAATTCCTTCATGGTTTCTTTTATATAAAGCTCCTCCTTTGATCAAATAACTTTGCGATTTTATCTTAAGAGCTCTTCTTCAAAATTTCTTTGCATATGATTAGGGAAAGTATGGCTAACCAAATAATGTTGTATATCTAAAAACCAATCTTCTTTATCTTTTACATCCAAAGTGTATTGTTGACTAGATATTTGTGGATCTATTTTTGCAATAGATTTGACCAAAGCCTATACCCAAACCAATTTCATTGGTATGATTTCTAAATCAAAATATTGTAGGATTGTAACCCATTTGGCTCTTTTTTCTTCGAGCTCACTTTGTGTTAACAAAAATTTAACTATAGAATCTAGAACAATAGCTTTGACTATACTCTTGAGGATATAATGCCTAATTTCTATATCACTTTGAGTAAAGAAAACACTTGTTTTTCAAAATATGTGTACCTCAGCTCTGATTCTTTAAATGGAGCACTCATAAAAGCAATTCATTTTTCTTCTTTATTCTTGCCATTCTATGAACTAGTACTGTTGAACAAGTATGACAAAAAGAAAAAGAGTAAATATAAAAAGGTTTAATATAATATGGAATTACCATTACTGGTGCTTCTAGGATTCCATCATTTATGTTTTCAAAGGTGATCTTAGTTTCATTTTTCCACTCCATTTTTTCATCTTTCTTCAACATATCATTGATTGGTTTCACTATTTTGCAAAATCTAGTGATAAATTTTTGGAAAAAATTGATCTTACTGAAATATGATTTCAATTCTTTCTTACTTCCTCAGGGTTGTAGCTTGAGTAGTGCACTCACTCTATCTAGTTCTATAGAAATACCTCTTTCAGAAATAATATGTCCCAGCAGTTCACCTTTAGTCACCTTGAAAATACATTTCTTTGGATTTAATGAAACTCCATAAGTTCCACACTTCTGTAATATTTCTCTAAGGTCTTGAGCATGATCTCTTATGTTCTTCAAAAATAATATTAGGTCATCTAGGTAAATAATAATACATTTTCCTATCAACTCATGGAAATCATAGTCCATGTCCCTCTAAAATGTAGCTCCAACATTTATCAATCCAAATGCCATCCTTTCATAAGAAAAAATTCCCCACTCCATTGTGAATGTTGTTTACATCCAATCTTCCCTTACCACCATTACTTGATTATATCTAGAGAATCCATCCAAAAATGGCATCATCTATGAACCATTGACTATTTGTAGCACTTCTTGTAGTGAGGGTAGTGGATAATTATCTTTCTCACATGCCTTGTTGAGATTCTAGAAATCAACAGACAACCATATATCTCCATTCTTCTTCCTTATGGGCACCAAATTTTCCACCCAAGTAGAGTGTTTAGTATGAAAATTATTTTAGTTGATAAAAACTTTCGGAGTTCCTTTTGAATTAGTGGTTCTAAAAGTGCATTTACTAGACGTTGTTTCTATCGAAAAGGCTTTGTATCAGGATTTAATGGTATAGTATGTATGATGATGAAAGTATCATAGGTTTCTAGATCTTCATATGTCCATGCTATAACCTTCTAGTAATCTTTGGGTTCTTGAGCGATATTTCTCTTTTCTCTTTTAGTACAAACCTTTCCTATAAACAAATTCTTAGGATCTTCTTTAGTATGCAAATTATATAACTTAGATTGTTCACCATCACTTCGAGGAAAATATTTCTATCTAATTTTTGAATTTATTCTTGATTGCAAGGATTAGGCCATGTATAAGGGATTTGTATTCTGCCATGTTATTAGTACATTGGATTTGTAATCGATAAGAAACAAGAAAATATTTAACTTGTGGGTTGATGAGTTCAACTCCAATTCTAATTCCTTTTTCCAATTTGGATCCATCAAATTTAAGAATCTAGGCTTGATCATTGGTAGCTTGTAACTTACCATTCTTCAGTATCATCAAATTAGCTTTTTCAGTCTATGTAACTTAAATTCTATCTTTATTTATTTATGGTTCAAACCTTTTGATCTTGTCATGTTCTGGACAGTATTGGTTTTCGATCCTGAGTTATTTCCATACACATCATGCAAATTTCTTCTACAAGTGGAGCATTATGTAACTTGCTCCAATCTTGCAACAAAAAACTTTTTAGTGAAAATTCAATTTTATTTCCCTTTCGAGATTTTGTAATAATATTCATCCAAAATTTATCATAAGGACTATTTTAATCTTTAGAAGAATCATAGTTTGATTCAATTAAAGCATCTATTCCAAGAGTTAGTTGATTAGGGTTTTTAGAATTACATGTAAATACTTCTATTTTAACTCCCAAACTTTGTATTTTATAAACTCCTAGTTCTACATCAATATATAGAACTTCATTTTTTTTATCATAATCAATTTTCATGTATTTCATATGTGGTTCCATTTCAATTTTTATTTGATTAGGAACTCCTTTCCATGGTAACCACATATATGAGAAATCAGTGGCCATGTATCCATTCAAATTTTTAGACCAGTCTCTACTTAATAATATATTGTAAGTATCGGTATCTCAACAACTTGAATGTCTATGTAATATTGAATTATAGGATTTCACACTAGTTGCATGTGAATATTAGTTAACTCTCTGACTAGATTTACTTTAGTTTTATTGAGTTGAGTAACTTTCTTTCAAGAAATTTCTAGAGTTAAACCTAGCATTTGACATATGGATAAAGGCATCATGCTAATAGATTCTCTAGAGTCTACTGAGCAATTATGAAGAGTTTTACCAAATATTCTCAATGTGAGTAAAAATGGTAAGGATTATAATTTTCCTTTGTAAAAGGCTACTTATGCATCCACTATGGGAACAATATTCTCATCTTTCAGCTGAGATTCCTTAAATTTTCCTTCTTTTGGAAGATCTTCTAGAGTATTTTAGATAGCTTCCCTGATCACATGTGTTTTCAGCAATTTTGATAAAGAAAGGCTAATTTTTACCTTTTTTTATTTCTTCTGCTAGGTAGTTAGTCAATTTTTTTCGGTTAGTGGAATCTACTTTTTCACTTCATTAAACATTTGATGAATTTTAATGAGAGGTTTCCTTAGGTAACCTTGGATTATTTCTTGATTTATCATCTCATGGAGTATTAAAGTTAGGTAGAATTGGTGTAGTTAATGGGCCATTGATTTTACTTCCACTAATGGTGTTCCTTCTTAGGTTATAATTATGTCCTTTATGATGCTATTGAAAATCATTAAGTTCATTAACTTATTCCAGAGGTTTATTTTCATCTTGGTAAGGAAACGTATATGTTTCTAAAGTCATGGTTGAATTGTCTCCTTCATATTCATGAGTGTAACTTGTCACAATAGTAGGTGGTTTGACACATTTATAACTTTCAAGAACTAACACAAAATCACATCCTACTAGAACCAAGCCATTTCTTTTGGGAGGATGAGAGTCACATTCTTAATTATGATGTATAATAGCTAGGAAAATGTCTAAAGAAATTTTAAACTATGAACAGTCTGCTTCAACATGAGCATTTGTATGATTAATTCTACACCAATTATTCATCACAAGATCAGCTAAATTAACCTTTGACATGGATCCTTCATCAAAAGGATTGGTGTTATCTAAAGGTGTTGATTCTCCTCCATTTTTTGGTCATTTATTCCAAGATCTCGGTGGTCTAGGAGCATTATCCACTCAATTTTGTGAATTTTGGTTGTTATTTTGAGCATAAATTTTTTGATTTCCTAATTATGTAACCTATGTGGTTAACCTTTTGAGTTGAGTTATTATTTCTTTAATGTATTCCTTATCATCTAAAATTTTGACATTCTAATTTTCTTGAGTTTGTGAGAAGAATTTTTTTTTGTTAGGATGCAACTCTGTATTAGCCAGACCAAGGTGAGGGACTACAACTTGACTATTTTTGGGTTGAAAAAGGTATTATGGGGAAATATCCCATTTTGCGCCACTGAAGGATAAAGTTTATGAGTCCTAGGATCATTCAAAGGTACTCCATTTACATTCAAGATTGGATAATTATTCAATCCATTTCTGCCATTTGCAAATGATCCAATTTTGAGGTGTTTCACTTCTAAATTTATGCTTATTGCTTCAACATAGGATTTGGGTAAAGTAGTAGGAGGATCTTCGCTTTTCTTTACAAACATAGTAGTTAAAGGATCTTTGTATAATAAATTGCAATAGCAAAAAAATTATCCACTACTTAGGGTGCCTATAGCCTAGAATAAGCCTTTTGAAACTTGTCATTAAATGTAGTTATAGATTCTCCTTCAAACCTCTTGATATGTATAAATTGATGATATAACAAATTAGGGTCAATTGGTGCTCTAAATATGGAAAAAAATGATTTTCCATATCCTGCCATGATCTGATAGAATTACAAAGTAGGTTGATATACCACTGGTAAAATTCATCGCTTAAGGTATACGAGAATAACCACATATGACATCTTCATGTTGAATCCTTGCTCTAAAAAATGTGTCCTTAAAGATAATAATATGTTCCTCTACATCTTTTTGAAGATAATATATAGGAAACAACTTATCAGGATTTTTTGGTAAATCACTATATATGGAAAATTGAATTGGTGACTCTACATTGAAGAACAGTTGGATTTTGAGAATTTACACTTACACTTGCATAATTTTGAGGTCTAGATGACGTTCAAACACTAAGCTTGACTAAAGTCACATGAGGATCACCAGATCGATATCTAGTGACTCTATGGAAATCAAGATTAAAACCTAATGAAACTAAAAGAACAACAATATGTGCACTCCTTCTAGTGCTAGTTTTTGTTGACGACAATGTCACTCACAACAATAGTGCAAATAAATTACTCATAGGAAAACTGTGAAGAGCCTATCCTTTTTGAAAGACTTAACTAGAGGCAACCCAAGGGTGTTCGTATAATAGGTAAAGGTTGGCTTAGTTCAATCCCAGGTCTCCGATACTTAGGTATTGACCATACTAGGTTCACTCCAGGGTATGTTGTGATATTTTTGTTAATCTCAAATGGAATATGATTTTTTCTAGTTTCCTTAAGAATCATAAGAATTCTACACAAGATTTCCAATTCAATCATAAAATAACATCATGAAATTGGAAGATTTGAAATAATATTTCATGAACATCAACAATTTTGTTATCACTTAAGTAGATTTAGCTTTAAATATATAGTAATTTCATAGAAAAAAAAATATTTTCAATAAATTTCCATCCATCTGTCTATTTTCTAAAACATTTTCAAGAAATTAAACATCTATTCTAAAATAAAGCATAAAAATACTAAAAATGAAAATTTTGCATGGTTATTCTCCATGCATTCCCTAAAGAATTAATCAAATAAAATCAAATTGCTTTATACTTCACTAGATTACTTCTAGGCTACATATAAAATGGTGCGAGCTTTTAAAGAGAGGGGTTTTATTTTGGACACCAAGCAGGTTTTACATGCACCCTTAAATGGCGTAGCACATAGTCTTGTTCGGCTCAACTAAAAATGCCAACTATAAAGATTCATGAGATAAGTAGCTAACAAATTGGCTATGATATTGATTAAATTCTATGTGCATACATGTTTTTAGACCATAATGATTAAGAAAACAGGAAAAAAGAACAAAAATTAAAGAAGTTTTGACTCTTTTGACATCCACAAATTTTGAACTTAAAATAAAAATAAAGTAGTAAAAAAACTTTCATAGGAACAAGGCCTCAAAATTTAAAACTTAAAGTTTATCCAAATAATCACAAATAGAAAATAAAAATGTAGCACATGGCATAATTGAATTGTCATCAAAATCCTCTAGATGAAGTCAAAGCTTGACTTCCTCAACAATAACACTTTTCACTTTCATGTCCCAATACATAATACTCCACATAAATCAAGGCTATCAAAAATATTTAGAATACTGAATAGGAAACATCCACTGGGACTAGGAACAATCTACAAAACTCAAATGCAACAAAAATATTTCTATGACACTTCTGATATTCGATATCTGATACTTCCTTTTATCAGTTAAGGCTCTATTTTTGGGATCCTTTCTTCACTTTTCTTCAACTGATATTCTTAGAGAGCATTCAATATTTGGTGCATACACTCTTTCAAAATCCCTTGTATTTCCTTCCAACTAAAATTGAACCTAGCATATTCTTCTGATATCTAGAGTATGCTAGCATTCCTTTATACTTTCTCTGTTTCATATCTGACTATAGTGTTCCTGCACTATATGATTTTATCAATGACCTCCCTAGTTAACAACTGAACAAGGTCTTTATTTATTCTTTCAATCCATTCCTTAAAGGCTTTCACTTCTTTACTCTCCTGTCCTAGTGTTTGGGGATCAGAATCTTGATGTACTAACATTTCAATGAAATCTTGATCTTTATCAAGTAACTTACTACATTTCTTGGTCACATTTTCAAATCCTTCTATACATTGTGTCAATGTGTCACCTTCCCATTTCAATTTTTTCTTCCATTTTTCAGGAAATGGAACTTCTTGTTCTAAAATTATGTTTTATCTTATCAATTCTTGGACATCCATTTGAATGAGTTTCAACATTTCACCTTTCAACATCAACCTGTTTTGGGTGAAACCTACATTCACCTTAAAATCTTCTAGATTTCTTAGACCAATGGTATGCTTCCTTATATTTCCTTATTGCATAGGTAACGAATTCTTCTCCTTGCCTCACCCAATACTCAATTCATTCTTCAAATAAAATCATTTTATGGCAAACTGTTGCAATTGCATCTACCTATTCTTGTGACATTAGTACTAGATTTTGGGGAAATTTAGTTTGTGATTGACCAAATAGGGTTAATGACTTTATAAAATTTTCCAGGATAGCAACCCATTCTTTCAACTCTCTTTTCTTCTTTTTATTCTTCTACACCCTGTCAACTATTGCATCTAAATTCATCTTTATTTCTTCTAGCTCTTGTGCCTAGAATGAGTGTCCGTGATTGATACTTGTTATCTTATAATCCTTAGGTGTTACTCATGTCTACTTTTATCATCTATTGGGATAGTTATATGGATATTTTTGTCTCCATCTGCATTCTTCTATATGACATGTTTTGCTTGAGCTCTGCACCTAGGCTTATTAAGAACTAGAGGCACTATTTCTACTTCCATTGGAGAACCCAATTACCTGATCAACCAATTAGGTGCATCCTCGGTGTGCTCTACCTCTATAACATTCATTTTTTCCTATTTTCTAATTGATTCAGGAACTTTTTCTCTTACTTCTTCAACTTTATTTGCTACATCCTTTGAAATAGGAATCTCTTAAATAATGTCTACCATAGATTCTAGATTATTGGGGTTTGACAGTATGTCTTGTATTTGGAGACTTATATTTTCTTGTCTAGCTAGTTGTTTAATACCATCTTCTTGGATGTTGCTTTCCTTCTATCCTATCACATCAGGATTTTCTTCATTTCCAACTTTACCATCTAAAACCTGTGTAGTTTCTTCATTTTCAACTTCAACTTGTTCCTCCTCTAAATTTTGAAATACTTGCATCTATTTACTATCATTTGGATAATTCCCAAGTGAAGGTTGGGAATCAAAGGTATCTTCAATAACTATTTCATCAATAGTATCTCACCCTACAGTCTCCCCTATTTCCATGTCAAGAAAATCAGGGTTCTTGGCTTCTAAAGCAAGTGTTCCTTCTATGAATTATTCTTCTTCAACATTTATAGGAGTGGACCCTATATTTGGAATTTCTTCTACCATTAGTTGTACCATGGGTTTATCCTTTGACTTCTTTTCCTTTACTTAGTCCCACATGACACCCCATCTATCCCTCTATTCCTTTATTCTGGCTTCATCTGCATCAAAAATTCCATCCATAACCATAGGAGTTCCTCCTAGTGCCTATTTCATACTAGCCATATTAACAGAAGTGGGAGAAGTAAATAATGTTAGAGTTGTTTGAGATGTAGACCTTGTTTGTGTACCAATATTTTATGTTGCCCCTGCTTCTTCATCAATAGTAGGTTTAGTCCTTGGTTTTGCTATGGAAGAATATGAACCTTTAGGCTTTAATTTTGGTTTAACTTTGCTTGACTCGACATCCTTTTTCTTACCAGCTGGCTTTAGTGAAACTCTGTGGCTTGAAACCTTAGGGGTTTTCTCTTCAATTCTTATACCAACAACTATCTTACTAGTCTTCCTCTTCTTCCTAATAGGTTCTCCACTCTCAAATGTAGTTTCATTTCTTTGTTTTCTTCTTTTATCTTGTGAGTATGTGGGTTCAGTGCCTTTTTCACTTAAAAATTTAAAAATTCATTTATCCAATGTTGAGTGTTTAATATAACATGTGCAAACAATTCTTCAATTGATGTCATTTCTTCACCCTTGTAGTCTGGGCTAGGATAGGTTCATCATACACCCTCTCTTCTTTATAAGATTTACTCAACACTTGACGAGCATCTTGTTCCAACTAATCTGGAATATCATGAAGCATAAGAATCTGAACAGATTCTAGTGACAATCTTTCATTTTTTATTTTCCTTACTATGCGCTAATCTTTACAATTTAGCAAATAATCCTGTAGGTGCTGGACATGAGCATGATAACTAGCTATGTTCTTGGTAATATTCCCTTTAGGATCATAATACATCTTCTAGAGTGAGAATATTCAAAATTATATGTTTTCAATTCTTTTTCACACAACTTAGCTATCCTGATTGCACTGCATTTATAATTCCCTATCATAATAGGAAATTTGATGGAAGATTTCTTATGAGAATGGCTATAAATAGCTTGATACAACTTCAAATCTCTCACTAATTATAATAGCATAATTTTTTCTATAGGATATATGGGTAACATGAAAGGATTTCCATCAAACCCTTCCATCCTAATATAGGAGTAAGTGGGAAACTAAATTTTCCATCCTCCCATTAGTCTAATAACACTTTGTGCTTCCAAGGACAATATTTTGGTTTTCTGACCTTCTATTGTTCTAACTAGCTTCATGGAAAACACATCATTAACTCTTTTGTAATTCTCTTTGTATCCATGGATAGTGATTTGGGGTAATTGAGCATATATTAAACTATTTCCTACTTCTTTGCCCAAAGTTTTTATCTTTTTCAACCCCTATTTACTTTCCCTTATGGCATGGGAATATCCATTAATAAACTTTCCCCAATGCATTTGCACAAGAATATCCATCAATCTGGATATTATCCCAAACATCTAGGGTTCAAATTTACTTACATCTTGTAACCCAACTATATTGCTTAGCATAGTTATAACATCTTGAACATCTTGGTTGAACATAAACCTTAGAAGGGTATGTGCAGGATCATCATGGAAAAATAGGGCCTTAAGTGGCGAAAAAATTAGAAAAATTAGAGTTAGGAAACTTGGCGTAAATTTTTTAATAAGTTATCTATATTATTTCAAAACTATGTAAGAATAGAATCTGTAGAAAATTGAATGTAGTTTCTAAACTACTAGGTTTTTTTTTTTAAAATCTATTTGGTGAAAATTTGAAATTTAAAAGTAGTAGTACTTAAATTTCAAGGAAAAAATAAGAAGTAGGTGTCTTTTTGACCAACCTAGCCATAATAAAATGATAATTATTTTTTATAAGATTTTAGATATAAGTAGAGGACTCATGTCCTGATGTGATGCATATTTTTTGTATTTTTTTTCCATGTAAATAATTAATTATGAATTTTTTATTACAACTTTTAAAAAATATAAAAACTCATATATCTGACAACCTTAACTTGGTCAAAAATTCATGATTTTTTTTTAATCCTATAGTATGAGAATTGTATAATGTGACACATGTTTTGGATTCAAAAAATGTGATACCATTTGAAAGCTATAGATATTTTCCAATCATCCTATCAATCAAGACTTTAGTCATAATTCAAATAGAAAATGAATAATAATTATTTATTAAATTCAAAGTAAAGCATAATTTATATTGGTTGAAAGTTGAGAATATCCTTTAAAAACACTTTTTTCTTAATCAATTTTGGGTAAAAAAAAGTTGTCAGCCACATACCCTACACATACCCATCAAATCACTACTTTTTGGCCCATCATGATCTTGCACATACCCATAATTACTTTTTCCTGCTTTGTAATTTTCTCTTGGCACCATTGGGTACTCATAATATTTTTATTGCACTCCTTGACACTTTGATAAGTTTTTTCCTTTTCCCTCATATCACTGTTGTACATCTGAGTGAATATAGGGAGGCCAAATGTGTATGTAATTCCTTTCTTGGAGATATTTGCATAGATTCTTCCCTCCTAAATAATTTTTTTCTTTGGTTCATAATTATTTTGTGCATTCCATGACCAATTCAGGGGCCTCCATTGCTGGCAAAAACCCTCTTACTAAAAATAACCCATTTGTTATAACATTTCTAGTACACTAAGAAGCATTTTCTTTTAGTACCCAAGTGAGAATTTCAACATCAAAAGACAAACCCATATGAGTATATGTAACTCTGTTCCAATTGGTATGGCTTGTGAACTATAGTATTTAAATTCATCTTCTATCTTTGCTTCAAAAGTACTCATTTCTACTAGTGTGTTTTGCATTTTCAAATGTGTTTCTTGCATGTGAGTTAGGGTTAAATTTAACCAAATTTCTTACAAATTTATAAAACATTCAATTCACCTTTCAGTTAAATTCAAATAAAAAATAATCAACATTTCAATTTTCAAAGGGAAATACAAATTTTCAAGATTTTCATGCGTGAAAATAATTAACAGAATTCTAGTTATTTGAAACATACCTGGTTCTATTTGATGATGACAATCTCTTCAAAATAAAGCCTCAAAACCCTTCACAGTTGTGTTCTTAGTTTATTGAAATTGACCTTTCCTTGTGTGCTAGTATTATTTCGTTCATTCAATGTCCTTTGCAAATTTGTAGCATGATGCAAAGTGGAGTGTTATAAAAGAAATTGCATGCTTGAGGTGATGCCAAGTACATGAGTAGTTTTCCATCTTCATTAATTACCTATTATAATTCATTAATTTCTTGAATAAAGGTGCAATCATTATGAATTAGGGTTCAAATTATGAATGCCTAGGTTTTTGCACAGGCTCACTACTAGAGGACAAAGATGGAACAATATCTTATGTGGCACTGTGGTGTCACTTTTATTTTTGTGAGGAAAAAGCCTTTAAGATACGTGATCAATTGTGATCACCGAGATTAAAACTTCCAATACCAGATTTTGAAAGAAATACTCGAGACCAAGACACTTACCTCTAAGCTTTAAAGAAAACTAGAACAAAGAAGAAACTGGGAACCAGGTTCAAGAGAGATAAAAAATAATTAAAATCTTTTCATAACAGGATCTCTGATTTCTAAGTTTCGACTAAAAGACAATGAAACAACAACAATCAGACTCCAATAGAAGAAAAAAAATTGTACCACAAGGATTAATAACTTTTAGCTAATGACTTACAAGGTGGGACTAGGATCAACTGAAGATACAACTTTCTTTGATGCAACCGCAACAACTCTGGGATTTTGGTTTTCGATAAAATATTTAAACTTCATGAAAAGATTGAAACACCAAATCCTAGAAAGAACAAGGATTAAAGCAAAGACTAGGAAGATTGAAAATGAAACCTACATTTTACCAACCCATAGAACCAATCCAAAGCAAGCAAAGGAAAAAATGGGAGAATAGAAAAGAGAAAAAAGGGGTCCACATTTTTCCAAGGGGAAAAATGGGGCGTGTGTTGAGACAAGACAACACTTAGGATACCACAAGAAATAATACAAACCTCCCTTCAAATACCTAAATATCCTCTTCATTATTGCAACCTATGTCTCTTAGGATCTTCTTGAAATCTTTCCACAAGACAATTACATGCATGATATCTTGTCTAATATCAATTAGGTATAGTAAATCATGAGTCATAGATCTATACTTGCATTAATTAGCCTTGGGGGATTGATCATCCTAACAAATTTTGCAACTAGTAATTGTGGGAGTACATACTGGTTTGGATTATTCTATTCCAAACTTCTTCAACATCTCCTTTACTTAGTTTGTGAAATGATTATGCATTTATCTATTTGATTGATTTATAGTGCAAGGAAGAAATCCATCTCCCCAAACATAGGCATCTCAAAATATTTTTACATCTCTTCTACAAATTTCCTACACATAGCCTCATTACCTCCAAAGATTATGTCATCAACATACACAACCAATATAAAGATTCAATCATCTTCAACCTTAAAGATTACTATTTTTTGTACCCTTATTGAATCCTTGTTGTATCAAATATATGTCCAACCTTGTATACCAAGCTCTAGGATCTTGGTTCAATCCATACAATGTCTTCTTCAATATATAGACCATATTATGTTTATGTGATAACTGAAACCCTTCTGGTCCTTCCATGTAAACTTCTTCTAATTCTTCATTCAAGAAAGTAGACTTCACATCCATATGATAAACTTTAAAATCCTTATGTGCTACAAAATCCAAAAACATCTTGATCTCTTCCATTCTAGCCACCAGAGTAAATGTCTCCTCAAAGTCTATTCCTTCCACATGTGCATAGCCCCTACACACAAGCCTATCCTTTTTTCTTGCCACTTCTCTATTTTTATTCAATGTGTTTCTAAATATCCACTTAGTTCCAATAATACTTTGTTTTCAGGTCTAGGAACAAGTTCGTAGGTCTGATTCTTCTCAATTTGAATAAGTTCTTCTTCCTTCTCTTTCATCCAATGTTCATCTTTTTGTACCTCACTCACTAACTTAAGTTCAACTTTAGAAAGTAAACATAAATTAACCTACATTTCAACAACTTTTCTTCTTGTCAACATTCCTTTGCTTTTGTCTCCAATGATTTTTTCTTTAGAGTGATTTCTCTATACATACTTTGGGGTGATAGGAGCCTTTCCTTGAGCTTCTTCCTCTCCATTTTGCATTTCTTCTTCCTGAGATTTTTCTTCTTCTCTACAAGTAGGTTCATCTAACTCATATCCATCTATTACCACTAAATCCCTCAAATCTCCATTAACCTTGACAATTTCACTTTTAATAATCCTTCTCAATTTTTTATTGTAACATCTATATGATTTGATTTTAGTAGAATATCCAAGGAAGATACCTTCATCAAACCTTGCATGAAACTTCCCTAATTTTTCATCATCTCTTGTGATATAGCATTTTCTTCCAAACACTCTGAAGTACTCGATAGTAGGAATCCTTCCATACCACAACTCATAAAGAGTCTTTGTGCTATTATCTCTTTCTTAAACTCCATTAAGTATGTAGAAAATAGTATGAATTGCTTCTCTCTAGTAGACTTATGGTGGGTTATCTTCTTTCATCATAGTCCTTTCAACTTTTTCAATAGTCCTATTTTTCTTTTGAACCACTCCATTTTTCCAAGGAGTCCTAGGGGAAAACAAGTTCCTTTTTATGCCATGATTCTCACAAAACATGAAAATTCATTGGAGGTGAACTCTCATCCTTTGTGAGATCTCAAAAATTTGATCTTCCAATTCATATCATTTTAAATCATAAGCTTGAATGCTTTAAATCTATCTAGGGCTTCAAATTTTTTTCTAAGAAAAGTAACCCATGTCATTCTAGAGTAATCATCTATCAAAAGCATGAGATAGCTATCAAATTGAAGACTTCTTAATCTTGTCAAACCAAAAAGGTTTGTGTGTACCAATTCCAACAATCTGGTAGATGATTGTTCTTTTCCCTTCAAATTATTTCTAGTTTGGTTTCCAAAATGGCAATCTTTGCAAACAACATTGATAGGTTTTGTAATCCTTGGCAGATGTCTCACTGCTTGAACTAAACTAATTCTAACCAAGTTATCAAAATTAATGTGACACATTCTCTTATGGAATATCCATCTATCATTAATCTGAGTCATAAAACAATGGCCATGAGGACCCCTGAGCTAATAGATATTTCCATCTGCCCTCTTTCGAGTACCAATGAAAATTTTTGACCCTTTTCTGATCACACATCTATCATCCTTAAACATAAGATTGTATCCTTTGCTAAAATTTTTTCCAACACTCAATATATTATGCCTTAAACCTTTAACATATTAAATAACTTTATAATTATACTTTCCATCAAAAATTGATTGAACCTATTCCACAAATCTTAGCACATGAATGATCACGAAATTTAACAAGTCCTCCATATTTTTCAAGTTTAACAAACTTACTCTTGTCTCTAGTCATATGATTTGAGTAACCATTATCAATAACCCAATAGTTCTTTCCTTATCTAAAATGAAAAGTAGCTACCAAGGTACCTCCAACTTAATCCTTTTTCTTCAAAACACTTTCCTTCACACAAATTTTAGAGTTAGTAGAACCAATTCATCTTTTAAATCAAAGAACAAACATTCACTATAATTAACATCTCCATAATCAGATTCATCATAAAAAAAAACTACATATTCTCTGACATGATGAATTTTCATTATGAATCGTATATTTTTGGGTTCATATGACTTCTCTTGCTCTCTAGGGTTTTTCACCTAAAAGGAGAGAGATAGGGCCCAAAAATGATAAGGGTTCATTCAAATTATGTTATGTCCGATGTTGTATAAGTTAAATAAAGTAAAATAAATTCGATTAAATTATTTAAATGAATGAATATGAATGCAAAAACTAAGATTTAAACTATGTTTGAAAACACACTGTGATACACAAACAGTGAACTAAAAGATGAAATAATGTAGAACAAAAAGAAATAGGATGAAACATAGTACACTTGGGCAAGATTTGATGAATCTAGAATGTTGTGAATGGTGACTCAAATTACTGAAATTTTATAATGGGACTCATTGGCCTAGGGTGGCAAATTAGTCCTACTAGTGAAAAAGTGTAAGAAACTGGTTTCTGGCTGTCATGATCTAGAATCTAAAAAAAAAAGATTTCCAGTCCTAAGGTGGGACTCATTCGCCACTGGTGGTCAATCAATCCTCTCCCAAAATTCTAAAAAATTACGAGACAACTTTGCAACACTAGACATGGAAATGTCTAATTGTCGGAGTGTCAAAGTCAATTTTGCAAGAAATAGAGATAAAACCTTCTCTAAGATTGAAATAGACTTGATTTCACTTGAAGCACCTAGTTCACTTGTTGACCAATCTTCAACACCAAAAAGCTTGCTAAATTTGCACACAAAAGTATGCAATCACACATGCAATAGGGGAAAAGTGGTTGAGGGTTAGCAAATAGGGGTTTTCCTTGGTCAAACCCCACTTTTGGTAATCAAACCCTTAATGAAACAATGAAATGAAAGAGGATGATAAACTAATAACATGCAATAGCTATCAACTTACTAAACCATTGATAATGCAAATATGAAGTAATGTCAATGGATGCTCCAAAGTGCTTGAGTAATGCTTGAATTGATGTTGTAGGATGCTTGAATGCTAGAGATGTGAGATTGAATGTTTTAATGAATAAGGAGATTGTAGCAGATGTAAAATAAGGTGAAAATCACTTATTTATACAATCTTGTGCCCTAGTAACCCATTCATACCTCATCACAGGCTGACATCAAGTAATTTTGAATAAAAACCTAAAAAGAAATTTTAAAAAAATTGAATTTGGAGCCAAGGGAGACTCATTCACCACCCATGGAAAATGGGTCCCACCTAGGACTTGAAATGGGGTTTCAAGAATTATCTTGCATTTAATGTTGTTTGTTGGGAGAACATTCAAAAATACACATAATTAAATTATATGATGGCATAAAGGGTCCAAACAAAGAATAATAGAGGGATAAATAATGAAGTTATGCCTAGAAAAGTGTGAAATCTTGTTACAAGACTTTACAACACGTCAAAATAGGACTTGATTAGTTATGAAAAGGTGATTTTTATGTGAATTATAATTAATAGAGTCTAGAAGAGTGTAGAAATGCTTTACAACACTTCACAACACCTTCACAAGATGCCATTATTTGAATTTTAGTATCTAAACATGCATGTTCCAGCCATTTTACAGCATAAAATCATAGCAAAATAGATCAAACACCATGAAACAGGACCTAAAACGAAATGAAAATGACAAGGGGCCATTTTTCTATGGCACACTTTATCATTTTTATTTTGTTTTCCTTATTCTTATTGTTCATATTTCTGTTTGGACATCTTGAAGCATAGTGACCTATATTTCCACAGCTGAAACATTTGAAAGATAATTTATATTTGTACTTACCAGTTCCCCTTTTCATTCGTCTTACAAAGTTAGGTTCCACATCATCAATATCATCTCCATCTGAATCCTTTTTTTTTTAATTTTCCACATTTTTGCAATTCTTCATCGCAATTTTCCTCATCTCAAATGAAGTTAGTGTGGCAAACAACTAATATCTAGTGTATTTATTAAAATTTTCAACTTCCTCAATAGTAGAAAGCTTTTCACTATAAGAATCACGAAGATTTCTAAGAATTTTCTTTACCACTTTACGTTCTTTGATTTGTGCACCAAGACCTCTCATAGCACTTACCAATTCATCAACCCTATGGATGTAACTTACTAGTTTTGTAACTTATCTTGTTTGAAATTTTCATCTCCTTCATAAATACAATCTAGCTTATCGCAACCTTCTTTATCAGTTTTTAAATCCATAACTTTTACTAATTCAATATGTGCAAGACTGCTCAAACTAACAAACATTGTGTTATCACTTGTTTCATAGGCCTTCATTTCATCACTTGTTCATAGAAGATTTTAAGATGTGCTTTATATAGTATTTATTGCCTTAGCAAAATCAGATCCAAGGTAAATCAAATAGCCTTCCATCCTCATTTTCCAAAATGCATAACCTGTGCCATCAAACATAGGGATCTCCTTCTTGTTTTCCATCTTGGATCTACCTCAAATGGTTAAAATTCCTCTATAGAACCTTGCTCTGATACCAATTGTTGAATGGAAAAGACAACCGAGAGGGGTTCTGAATTAGTTGTATCAAATTAAAACATTAAAACCCTTAATAGTTATCAAATCCATATGCATTCATTAAACCCTTAATATATTATAATGTTTAAACATGAAAATCAGGTAACATAAACTAAAACAACCAACACCATACACAAGAGAACATGAAGTTTACATGGAAAACCATAGAAGGGAAAATCTGCTATGCGGATTAGTTCATAATATAAATAATTGCAAAACTTATACAAAGAGGCTCATTGCCAAAATAGGATTCACTATCCAAAAAAGCTCATAGCCCAAGATCCCTACTAGAATAGAAAAAAGGAAAGAAGATAGAATGTTACACATAGAACATAATCTCAATGCAATAGAGTTTCCACCACAATAGCTCCAAAAACACTTGTAACCTTCAAGAGATCAAGATACCTCAACTCACTGCATTCAACAATCTTGCATTATAGCTCGCATTGCATTTGACACTTCTACACTTAATTTAACATCACAATACTCAACTCTATTCCACACTTCATCTTGCATCAATTCACCTTGCATTTAAACCATAGCTTGAAGAACATCTTCAAGTTGGCTACACTCACCTTAAACTTTAAAAATTCAAAATAGGTTGGCCCTAAGAATTCCCGTGGTGGATAGGAGCATAATTGGACCAATTAAAAACTTAATTGGGACCCAAATAAACTATTACACACCATTTTATGCCTTCATTAATACTTGAACATCTTTGAATGTAGTGTAAACAATAGGTCAATTGTTATCAGTGACAATTCCATTAAGCTTTGAATTAAACACTTCTTCAAATCAAAACATGGCTTTCAAAGCACTATGAACAAGGGAAATTGATTCACAACTTCTCTTATACACACGTACAAAGGAAATGAAGGAAGAAAGATCCAATTTCACAAAGTTCCCACTCAAGAACGAATCCTTGAGATTTCAATGCAAAAGAGATTGAAATTTTTCAAAGGGGATTGTCCTTAAGAATGAAAATTAATAAAATGATTAACTAATAATGCTAAACTAAGAAAATGATAAAGAGGAGCTATGGAATCCTACACAAGTCATTGTTGAATCCAACTAGGACACTTATGCCAAGCTAGGCGACTTAGTCCAATTTTAGGGAAATTCTTCCAAAATAGGTTTTAGGAAAAATGGTATTCAGAACTACAAAAACCACTTTTTAGGCCTAGTAGTTTGACTAATATGCCACTAATGGTGACTTAGTACACTTCTATATTTTTCTAAATTCAAAAGTACAGTCTATAGCTCTTGGTCTACTCTTTCTATTCCCCTAGGTGTCAGCATTCAAAACCCTGATTTCTGAAGCTATAAGTGACTTTTTTTTGTAGATTTTGACCTTGCCAATAGGGAGATGACTCCAACAAGTTTGAAACCTATTATTCAATCATGTTAAAGTAATCCAAGCACCTATATCTCCAAACACACAAAGGAAGAGACACAAAATGTTGATTGTTAGGGATTAGGGGTTTGCCTTGGTCAAACCTAGTTTAGGTAATTAAACCAAAATGATGAAATAAAATAATGAAACATGAAATAATGTAATTAGAAACTTTACATGATGATGGATCTTGAATTTATAAAAAAATAGATGAATAATTTTCCCTTGAATTCCTTAGAATTGAGTTTTGAATGCTATGGGTATGTGCAGGATCAAGATGGGCCAAAAATTGGCGATATTATGGGTATGTGGCTAATGACTTTTTTTTACCCAAAATTGATGAAACAAAAAGGGATTTTAAAGGAGATTATTAGCTTTCCACCGATATAAATTATGCTTTACTTTGAATTTAATAAACAATTATTATTCATTTTCTATTTCAATTATGACTAAAGTCCTGATTGATAGGCTGATTGAAAAACATTTATAACATAATTCAAACAGTATCACATTTTTTGAATTTGAAACATGCGTCACATTCTATTCTTTGCATACTATATGATTACAAATATTTTTTTTAAAAGTCATTAAGTTTTGACCAAGTTAAGGTGGTTAGACATATGAGTTTTTTATATTTTTTAAAAGTTTTAATAAAAAAATCATAATTAATTATTTACTTGGAAAATTTTTACAAAAAAATATGCATCACATCGGGACACGAGTCCTCTACTTATATATAAAATATTATAAAATATATTATCATTTTATTATGGTTAGGGTGGTCAGACAAACACCCACTTCTTATTTTTTCCTTAAAATTTAAGTACTACTACATTGAAATTTCAAATTTTCACCAAATAAATATATTTTTTAAATAAACCTAGTAGTTTAGAAACTACATTCAATTTTGTATAGATTCTATTGTTACATATTTTAAAAATAATATAGATAACTTATTCAATTTTTTACTTCAAGTTTCCTAACTCTAATTTTTTAGGATTTTCATCACCACTTAAGGGCCTGCTTTTTCCATGATGATCCCACACATAACCCTATATTGAATGCTTGATTCTTGGTTTCCTGACTTGGAAACATGAATGAATGATGAATGATGAATGAATTAGGGTTAAGGGTCTCCTATTATAGAGGAGAGTTATGTGAATGGCTAGAATAAGGATTATGATCAAGGGCCAAGATTAAATTAGAAAATAATTTAATCAAGGGTGGAGTTTAATTTAGACATGGATAGCTATGGACTTGATATGGAAGATAATATTGGCATGGACAAAGAGGTGATACAAGAAATTAAATAATAAAGATTATTTCATTTAGGTGGCCCATATAAAAGAAATAAATAAAATATTAATTTTATTTATTTAAAAAGAAAGTTGAGAATAAATATGTAGATAATTAAATAATTAAAAATAATTATTTAATTATAGAGGAAAGGTGGAGTGTTAAACATTAAATAATTAAAAACAATTATTTAATGGAGAGGGAAGGGATAATTAAATAATTAAAATAATTATTTAATTGGGGAGATAAAGAAAGGATAAATAATTCAATAAATATAACATTTATTTAATTATAGAGGGAAAAAGGCTAATGAATAACTAAATAATTGGAATAATTATTTAGTTATAGAAAAAGAGGGAAAAGCTAACTTTTGAATTTAAATAATATTTAATTCAAAATTAGGGAAGAAAGGACCATTAGACTTAAATGCTTAATGAAAGTCTAGAAAAGTGTGAAAGTCATTTACAATTCTTTACAACACCTTACAATACATGGATTTATTCAATTTGCAAGGGTCCAAGACCTAATGTGGATGTGTAAAACATGCCACAACACCAAATCGAGGCAATATTAAGGGCAATTTATCATTAAATCAAGCAACGAAAAAGGCATACTTTTCGGTGTCCATAACCACATACCTTGCTTGAACATGATCTAGAATATTCCTCTAACATCATGAAATCTATCAAACTCCTTTGCAATAATTTTCACCTTAAGAATGTACATAGCTTGTACACTTAGACTACACTACTAGACATTGAAACTTTAAAATCCACCTTCTAGAGCACCGAATCATGAATCCTCTTGATGAAGGAAAGAGATCAGATCAAAAACATAAACATACCTTAAGAATCAAAAGACTTGAAGATCAAATGTGGAGAAAAGTGGAGGAAAACAATTTCTCCCAAACACCTTGATAAGCAACATGGCAAAACCAATTAACACACTGGTGAACATAAGTTCCTATGACCATTAATCTAGAGGCCAAAATTTTGGATATAGAAACTCTAAACACATCTAACCAAAATATCCAAACCACACAAGTGGATCTTCAACCTAGAAGAAATGTGAAGTAAAACCAAAACACCTCTACAAACTAGAACACCAATGTAACACCCTGTTTCTTTATTTTATCAAATTTCTCAATATCCTTGACATGTAAACCATAAACACAAACTTATCAAAGCAATACTAGAGGTTAACATCATCAAATTAACTGATGAAAACAAAATGTAACTAATCAAAGAAACAATATCTCTCAACCACTGCACAACTATCACCAATGACAACACAAGCTTGTTCACATCAATAATGACACCTTCATACTTGCAACAAAAACTACAACAAAAACCTTTGTTCAAATATGTCTACAAATTATAAAGAGGCCAAAAATATAACAAAGAGAAAACTAGCTACTCTAAACTACAAATTGCATACACCTAAATCAAGATTTTGAACTGAAAATGGAGATTATTATTTACATGCAATATCAAATGCATGGAACTGAAAAATTGGGGTTGAAGAAATATTTTGGGAAGGATTTTTATTGCATTGATCTAATGACATGTTAGGTCTTTCATTCAAGATCATAATAACAAAAACCTTGTGCTTCCACAAAAATAACACTTGCACACAATGATTAGCCTAATTCACATTAGAGTTAAAGGTTGATTACAATACAAGATTTCCTAAATAGCTAAGGAGATGAAGGTAGTCATGTGAAACATAATGACTAAATAGCCCTTCAAATATTGTACATTTGTTAACTCACCTAACAAGTGTTCTAGTGAGTGGAAATTGAGCATGCAAGAGGTGGAGAGGAATCTCACAAAGTGAGAACACTTGTCTCTACCACATGAGTTGAGAAAAAAATTGACGAGTCCTCTAAGTGAGCTAAAGTGTAGTGTAAATAGGAATCTACTAAGTAGGATAAAAGCTAACTAGTTTAGCAATTTATTTTTTCACACTAACAAAAAATATTTTGAGAATATGGATGTTTTTAAATGTTAATTGAAAGATAATATTTTGACCATATAGTCATAAAATTTTCATATGTTAGGAAAGCATTATAAAATTTCAAGCATTTTTGCAATCAAAGTTAAAATATTCTAATTAATATTTTGAAAAGGAACGTAATAGTATTAATTAAAAGCATCTATAGACTAGTATGCATACAATATTTAGTTATGAATAACAATCATGTTTTCAAAAAAATAACTTCATAAACACAAACAATAAAATATTACTTGATAAACCCAAAAAATTAAATAATAAATAGTTGAATCTAGTTGTGGATTACAAATCCAACCTAATAAAACTAAATTACATCATAATTGTATATTTATTATTATCACCTCATATAATTTTCACTAATTTTAATTTTTTAATACAAATTATTTAACTTAATTTAATTATAATGTAGGCTTTCATAATCTAGATATAATATATAACTAGTGATATATAAAAATAATAATTAGTATAAATGAGTCGAGATTGGATGTCACTCACTCTGATATCCCTACGTCAGCCCATGACAATCTCAGCCTGGGCTGCATGCTGAAACCAAAGTGTGCATGCGGTTTTTGATTACTAGATCATATTCGTTGGATGTTGTTCTACCTAGGGGGCTCTTGTTTCACTTTTGGGGGAGGTATTTGTTCCATCTATGTGATCTTTTTGCTCAATCCTGCTGGCTGCTTAGGATAGTCTAGTCTTCTATGAATGGCCATTTGGAAAGATTTTTGGGCTTGGCACATTTTTTAGTCTAGTGCCCCATTGTTTTTTATTGGTTTGGGTCTCTTCTAGGCCATGTGAGGAAGCTTTATTTTTTCTTGCCTAAGCCATCCTTGGTTACATGGCTTGTTGGGTGGTGGGTTGGTGTGTGAGTTGAGTGCTTGGTGGCTTGTTTGGCTTGTTTGGTGAGTTTGAGGCTAGAACGAATTGATCTTGGGGAGTGGTTCTCTCATGGTTTTGAATGATGAGGTGGATGAGGGGATAAGAGATGACATGATGATGGAGGAAAGTGACAGGGATCCCACTTCATCTTCTCTTGGAGTGGGCTTATCTCAAAGTAGGGCATTTAAAGTACAAAATATCAATGGATGTTTTGAAAGGGATCAAGTACACCCAGTGGTGGTTATTCAATAGGAAGCGATGGCTGAGGATTTTGAATACTTTAGCAAGCATGTTCTAATTTTTAAGTTTTTGGGGATGAGGGTCTCTCTCCCTTTCCTGGAACCTTGGATCTAAAGAACATGGAACCCATAAGGGGTCTTCAAGATTATATTGGCTAGAAATAATTTCTTCTTGGTGGAATTTTCTTGCATTTTAGATTAAAATAAGGCTTTTGAGGGAGGCTTGTACTTTTATAATCAGGTTGGATAGTTCATTAAACCATGGCATGTGGGCTTTAATTTAGTGGCAGAGTTACTGTCCAAGGTCCTAGTTTGGATTCATCTCCCTCAACTACTGCTGGAGTGTTAGAGGAGAGATATTTTGTAGTCTATTTCCATATCCCTCGGAAAGCTGATTGGCCCCTCTCAATAGATATTAGAGAAGAGGATCTTTTCCTATGTACAAGTTTATGTGGATATGGATTTGATCCAGCCATTGTCTAAGTCTATTGATCTAACAGTTGGGTCTAGCTCTTGGACTCAATCATTAGATGTTGTTTATGTTGTGAGTATGGTCATCTTTAGCTAGCGTGTTTGCAAGTCCTAGTGTGGGAAATTCAAGCAGCAAGATGTCTCCATGAAATCTAGAATCTATCAAAAGAAAAGGGCCCATGTATGGGGTGATTTTAGATAAAGATGGGTTTGTGGCAGCTAGGTCATGAAACAAAGGTCGAGACCAGAAGTAAACTTTTCAGGATCATCATGAGGAGGAGATGTTTAACAAGTTTGAGGTGCTGAATGACTTAGTTCATGAGGGGATATGTTTGAAAATTCATGTGGATTCGTGCCTTCTTCTACTCTTAATCCTAAGTCTAAGGTTGTTATGTCTTCATCTCTTAGTTCAATAGAGGCATTTGGGGAAGTGAAGGACTCTTTGGATCCCCCCACTGATGTTGGACTAGGCGACCATTGTATTTTGGCTAGTACTTCTTTGGTCTCCACTATTGATGGCACATTCATGACTAGAGGTTCTAGTTCTGGAGATCTTTGAAAGAATAAAGCTCCAACTTCTACCATTAATCTGGGGGTGTACCAAAAGCCTCTGAAAAATAGTGCTCCTGATAAGTCCCAAAATGAGAATATTAAGTTGGTTGGTGAGACGTTGGTTGAATCTAGGTTGGTGAAGACATTGGACACTCACTTCTCCCACCCTTCATGATTATTATGTTATCATGGAATGTGAGGGGTATGAATAGCATCCGTATACAAAAGGCTATTCAGGACTTGATTCATGTTCATTCTCCAAACTTTGTTTTTGTCTAGGAGATGAAGTTATGCATGGACACTATGTTGCAAAGTGCATCTAATATTTTAAATAGATGTTTATGTTAGTGTGTAACTATGTAGGGGAGCTTTGAAGGTGTTGCTTGCTTTTGGAATCCATAGCGAATCTGTCCTATTTGGTGGTTTTCTAGCAGATTCTCCATCTCTCTTGTCGCAAGTATTTTGGAGATTGTGGAGAGAGTCATCCTTTTTAATATTTGTGCTTCGATAAATGTTCCTAGTAAGATCCTCTTGTGGCCTCATATTCACTTTCTAAGATATTTGAATAGCTTCCTTCCCTAGATTATGTTAGGTGACTTCAATGCAATTTCCTCTCTCGAGGAGAAGAGGGAGGGGTACCTTTTTTGTACCACTCCTTTGATCTTCTTAGGGTGAATTTGAATTGGTTGTGGCTGATGGATATTAAACCTTTAAATGGCATGTTTACCTAGAATTGGGGATGGAGCCATTTTTGAAAGATTAGACAAGTTTCTTGTTTCTAGTTTTCGGGTTGGTGACATGTGGATGCCAAGCTACAAACTTTTGGACTAGTGGGGATCTAACAATTGGTCAATTAAATTCTCTACCCATCTGGTTGGCCATTATAGGAAGCAAACTTTTAGATTTCATGTTATGTGGCTTAGGGAGGAGAGTCTTCATTACCTGGTTTTTAGATGGTGGACTAAAGGACGACTAACTTTTCATACTGCTATGTATTCCTTTGTGAAGAGGCTCCAATATGTGAAGTACAAATTAAAACATTGGAACAAGTTCTAGTTTGGTAATGTTTTCCAGAAGAAAAGTGTTTCCCTAGAGCACATGGATTCTATTACTAGACAGATTCAGGATTAGGATCTTGATGTATACTTGAGTAGGTTATAGGATAGTGCGGTTAAAGAATTTGAGGAATGAGAGATTTGTGAGCACATCTTTTGGAAATAGAAGGTTCATGTTGAATGGCTTTAGGAAGGAGATAGGAATACATTGTTATTTCATAATTTGGTGAAGGCTCAAAGATAGGGGAACATTATTTCTTCTCTTCACTCTCATGAGGGTTCTATTCTTTCTTCCTCTTTGGAGATCTCTAGAGAGGCGGTTCACTTTTTCTCGAGTCTCTTCTTTGAAGACACTCTACCTACTTGTGAGGAAGAAGCTTCCATGTTGGCCTACATTCCTCTTTTGGTGACTATGGATATGAATTCCTCTCTTCTTAAACCTATTTCTTTCAAGGAGTTGGAGGAGGTGGTGTTTTAGTTTAAAAAGGGGAAGGCTCCTGGTCCAAACAAGTTCCTGCTAGAGTTTTATCAAGAAATTTGTGAAGGGATCAAGCTTGATCTTTTATAGGTTGTGTAGGAGTCTTTAAGGAATAAGCAAATTTTGTGGAACATAAATTCCACATTTCTCTCTCTTATCCCAAAGTGGGAGGGTGCAAACTCACTAGATCTTTTTTGACTAATTGCTTTGTGTAATGTGGTGTATAAAATTCTTACAAATCTAATTATTGATTGTCTGAAGCCATGGCTAGTTAAGTTGATCTTGAAAGAACAAGGGGGCTTCATTATGGGTAGACAAATTTTAGATGGAATAGTTATTGTGACTATGACTATTCATTCTATGGCCTCATCAAAGGAAAATGCCATGTTTATAAAGCTAGACATGGCGAGGACATATGACAGAGTTAAATGGGGTCTTTTGATTAGAATCCTAGGAAGTTTGGGTTTCAGTAGGGAGTGGATTGATTGGATCATGAGCTATGTGATGAAATCCTCCTTTTTTGTTCTCATAAATATGGAGTCATTTGATCTATTTGGTGCCTCTAGAGGTCTTCGGCATGGGGATCCCTTATCCCCATATTTTTTTATTCTGATGGTTGCGGGCTTGGGAAATTTTATTAAGTCCTAAGTCTCAAATGGGTTCATTCAAGGATGGAAATTGAGCAATTATCTCCCTCCTCCAAGTCATCTTTAGTTTGTGGATGATTTGGCTTTGATGGGTATTGCTAAGGTGGCTAAAGCAACTGCTACTTGATAGACATTGGTGTACCATAGAAAAATGGCTCTTTGACATTTTCATGGTCTTTTAGGTCATTCTCTCATGATCCTTAGTCTATTTTTATTTTATTTAATGTTTCAATGTGGCCTAAACATTTACATTAAGTCCTAAATATTCAAATAATGGCATCTTGTGAAGGTGTTGTGAAATGTTGTAAAACATTTCTACACTTTTCTAGACTCTATTCATTACAATTCACCTAAAAATCACCTATTAATCCCTTATCAAGTCCTATTTTAAAGTGTTATAAATTCTTGTAACAAGATTTCACACTTTTCTATGCCTAGCTACACTATTTACACCTTTCTTGTCCTTTATTTGACCCCTTTATGCACTCATAAGGCTTACATTAAATGTGAATTAATTCTCAACACCCACTTTCATGTCCAAGATAGGACCCATTCTCCATGGGTGGAAAATGAGTCCCCCTTCTCTCAACATTCAAAATATTTCAAATTTTCTTTTTAGTTTTTGTTCAAAATTATCTTATGTCGGCCTGTGATGAGGCATCATCGGGTTACTAAGGAAAAAGTGTGTATAAATAAGTGTTTTTCTTCATATTTTGAACCTAATTCTTTCACTAATTCAATCAAGTATTCAATTAGCATTTGAGCACTTTGCATCATTCAATCAAGCATCAATCAAGTATCTTGGAGTAGCCATTGATATATCTTCATATTTATTCAACAAGGTTGTGGTGAGTTTAGGACATTTGCACATTTAATATTCATCTTTCTTTGTTCATTTCATTCCATTTCTTCATTAAGGGTTTGATTACCAAAGTGGGATTTGGCCAAGGAAAATCCTTATAACCTAACCCTTAACAAAATTTCCCCATTTGCATGTGTGTTTGCAGACTCATCTATACAAAATTTTCAAGCAATTAGATGTTGAGAGGTGGTCAAGAATGTCAATAAAGTGTTTCAAGTCAAATCAACCCCATTTCAAGCTTGGAGGCAACCTACAATCCATTTTCTATAGATTTGACTCTGTCAACCCGACAAGAAGACAAGTTTAAATCTAGTGTTACAAAATTGGTCCCTGATTTCATAGAATTTTGGGAGAGGACTGATTCACCATTAGTGGCAAATGAGTCCCACCTTAAGGTTGGAAACTAGATTTTGTCTGATTCTTTATCTTGACAATCAGAAACTAGTTTCTAAAAATCTTTGCCAGAAGGAGGATTGATTCACCATCAGTATGAGTCCCACTAGTGATTTTCATTGATTTTTGTTAGCATTCAAAATACTCCATATTCATTATTCATTTCCTAGATGCACTCTATTTAGCCTCCTTTCAATTTTGTTTTTCATTTTTTCATCTTTTACTTCATTCTTGCATATCACATTGTGTTTTCAAACATTGCATATTACACTAGTTTTTCATTCATAATCAATCAATTACATCATTTAGTTGCATTCACATTATTGCATTTAGTCTTAATCACATCATACAATCCTTTATTTTAGTGAACCACATTGATTTTTAGTGAGGTTTATCTCTCTCCTATTAGGTGAAACATCCTAAGAGTGCAAGAGTAGTCTATAAACCTCATTCCAGATAATCTATGGTTCAGTTGGATTGTTACTTGGCTTCCTTAGGTTAGATTATAAATGAGATTAAGTTGTGCATTTATTTTGTTAATACCCCCATGCTTATCCAACATCGTATTGCTAGGATCTTAAGGTTTCAGTCGGGGAAGCTGCCCTTTGTCCATCTTGATATCCCTCTAGATGTGTGCCCAATTCCCTGGCATTTTTGTAGGATGTGATTGATAAATTTCATGGGCTGGTTTTTCATTAGAAAAATAGATGGCTATCTATGGTTGGTAGAGTTACCCTCCTGAAGTCGGTGTGTAGGCCCTTCCTATATATAGGTTTTTTATGATGTCTATTCTCTCAAACATCATCAAATCTTTTGAGGGGCCCCTCTACAAGTAGTTTATTTTGTCAGGTAATCTCCTTGTGAGGAAATAGAGTTTAATTGAGTGGGAAGTTGTTTGTTAGCCAAAGTAGGATGTTGTTCTGGGATTACATAGGGCATAATGGAATGGGAAAGCTTTGACTGCTAAGTTGTACTAGAGATGGGTTTCATAAAACCATCATCCTTGGGCTAGGATCATTACTTTCAAGTACCTTGGGAAGGTAGATGGTGCTGAAGTTCCTCAATTTAGTCTTCTAGCGAAGGGATCTATGATCTAGAATACTCTCAAGTGGGGTGCTACACTGGTTTAGCAATGCCTATTCTGGATCTGCAATAGAGGTTTAGATGCTCCTTTTTGGCATAACTCATGGGATGGTTATCCACCTATCCTCTCTTCACATGCTCACTTGGGGGATTTATGTAGGATTTTTGAGTAGGCTAGTCAGGGTAGAGTGATGGTTTTGACGGCTTCTAAGGCTTTGGGGAAATCTATTTTCTTCTAGTGGAAGGATATGTAGGAGTGGCCTTGGGGGGGATCTTTGAAAGATAGAAGGGAGTTGTTCTCTATTTTGGCTGATAGAACTTGTTCTCTTCCAAAGAGGGATGTGTTGGCTTGGGGTTTGAGTCCCAAGGGGAAGTACAATGTTGCTTCAGGATACTAGGTGCAGGATAGGCAAGCCCTAGGCAATGATGAAGTTCCTTGGTGGAAAAATATTTGGAATAAATTCTTGTGGCCAAAATACACCTTATTTTCTTGGCTAATGTTGTATGGTAGGTGTTTGACTTGGGATAACCTCTCTAAACAAGGCTTCCAACGTCCCTTATTGTGTTTCATTTGTCTAAAATATGTTGAGACATTTTCTCATCTTTTCTTTCAGTGCCCTTTCATCAACACTATTTGGCATTTTTGGTGGGGGCCTTCAAATTTGCAATGCAAGAATCCACCTTCTCTTGATGAGTTCTGGCAGAACATTGGGACCATCCTAGAAAAGAGTTCATTTTTGCACATAGCATGGTCTATTGGGCCCAATCTAATTAGTTGGGATATTTTGTTACAACACAACCATAGGATTTTTCTAGATAAGAAGTTGCTACTAGGTCAAGTGCGGGCTTGTATTCTGGGGGAATTATAGAAGACTTTGTCTACTAAATGTGACCTATCTATCCTAGTGGACCTTGGAGATACTGGAGTGATTCATACTTTGGGGATTTTTGTTGGTGAGGTTGGAAGGCCCAAGATTAGGTGTGGAAGGTGCTCTAGAGGGAAGATCTTCAAGGGAGGGAACTGGATGCTTCCTCCCTTTGGAGCCTTGAAAATCAATATGGATGGATCTGCAAGAGGTAATCCTAGGCACATAGGAGTTTCAGGGTGGTTGTGTTCTTCTTTTCGGAGTATAGGGGGCAACACTTGAATGACCTTATGGAGGCCTTGGCCATTCTTTTGGATTTGCGAAGGGATTATTCCCTTGGCTGGAAATAGATTATCTATTATTAAAATTCTTAGGTGGTCATGGACTTGATAAATAGATGCTAGTTTGATGATGTTAGTTAGTTGGTTGCGATGGTGGCCAAGCAAATCATCAAGCTTGGAGATTTTTTGGATTCTATCACCTTTACTCATATCCCTCGAGAATGGAATAAGTTAGTTCATGGGTTGGCCAAATGGGCTTCAAAGAAGAATGAGACTTGGTTGGTGGATGATTGGGATGGTTTATCAAAGGATCTTACTCATGATTTTGAGGGTTGGGTCACAAAGGATATGAGATGTTGTATGACCATTTCTTGATATTTTTCCTGTTGTTTCTGGGCCCCTTTGGGCTTCTTCCTACTTTTTCTCTGTATTGTTCTAGTTCATTAATAAAGTTTTTACCCCCTTTTTATAAAAAAAGAAAAGTTAGTATAAATATCTTAAATACATCTATCTTAAAGACACTAGAAAATAATTAATTTTATATTTTTTTAATTTATAAATTGATTTGGTTTATTGTACTTATTTAAAAATTATTTTAGCTTAAATAAATTGTTTATTCTATTTTCACTTATCTATTTCATCGTGTTAAAAATTTTACTTATGATTTATTTTATTTTAATTATATGTATTTAAAAATATTTTATATAATTTACTTAAAAGAGTTATTATTATTAGTTATATAATACGAGATCATTAGTATTATTATAAAATAACTCTCTAATATAAATATTAATGTAGAGGATATCTAATGCGACTACAAATCATGAAACCAAATTAAAAAATGCAAAGAATTAATCTATTATGAAATAAGGAGGCTAAAAATGAAATAATAATAACAGTGACTTATGGAAATATTATCACTTTGAAATGTCTTTAAGAAACCTTTAAAGAAACATGAATGATTTTCATATCCTTCAATATAAATGTAGTCCAATTTTATTTAGGGTGGTAGTGTATTCTGGTGTGCCATCCCCATATAAGCAATTGATAAGAATTCTCAGACAAAGAGTGTTGCATAAGGAACATGTCTGTTAAGGTGAGGACTAAACTTCCAACTATTACTTCTTAAGTAGGAGAATAATACTCATAAAATTAGGTTAAATACTTCATCTTACCATCATCTAAAATCTACTAATTTAGGTCATTGCTTTACATATTTTAGATTTGATGGGCCTTATTAGAGGTCCCTCTCCCACTGTGTGTGAATAACATCTGTGAGTAAAAATTAGCCTTCATACTTTGAATGAAATCCTTTCCATAAAGAATTTATCATGTGAAGCTCTAGGAATAGAAATATTTTTCCAATTCTCATTAGAAATATGGAAATTTCTTTGAAATTCAAGTTGTTTTTTCGGCTAGAACCAAGGATGAAGCTATATAATGACACTTTGCCCACTTGTTTCTCATATATGAGCTTTCAATTATCTTATTTTAATCATATGCTTAGCTAGCTACTTTCTATGATCCCATATTTGTTTCTTCCTTTGATTCATGGAATTAATGAATGAAGATGAAGTAATCATCAATCAAGATCTTTGGGTTATTAAAATCAAGGATAGCTTTCAAAGATATGGCAAGCAAGAAGAAGAAAAGGAGATTCTTGTTGTTGGAATTACTAATCTTGAGCAGCAATGACCAACTACATTTAATGCACATGAGAGTAGATCCATTGGGATCTTCCACCCCCTTACCATGTCTAACATCCCTAGTGGCCAGTTAATGTTTATGGCAATTAGTTTTAATTTTGGTAGGTGAATTTCAATTTGAGGGGCAATTTTTACAAGGAAAACGATAAAAAGGAAGAATAGAATGTTTAGGAGAATAAAACTGAGAAGAACCTATAGTAGCAAAAGACATTGCAGAGAGTGCATAGCTCTAGTGCTCTAGAATATTTGTAGCAACACATAAAAAGCTCCAGTGCACTGAAATTTGGGCAGTTTGGTGTATGAAGTAAATACAAAACCATAGCCTTGATTTTTGTATATAAACCTTTTTTAATGTAATTTTTTTGTGTATGAATGAAATAGAAAATATTTTTCCTCCTTGTCTTGTCTCCTTTGGTCTTTGTTGTGTGTTTTCATCTTTGTAAATTACATTTGGGTTATTTTCCTAACAAATTGGTATCAAAGTTATGTCTTTTAGAGCTCTAGTGTTTTTGGGTGTGTTGTGACATAAGCCTAGCTTATCTGTATTAAGACAAGCCTTAGATTTTTTCTAGGAAATTTTTGCTTTCCCCCCTTTTAGAAAAATAGATGGAGGATGTAATAGGAGTTAGTAGTAGCCACCTATGTTTGATGGTAATAAATATGGCATCTAGGCAAAGAAAATGAAAACCATTTTAGTTGCAAATGACTTATGGGAAAAAGTAGAAAATGGGTTCACAGATGTGACTGACCTAAATACATTTACTACATCGATCAATGCTCAAAATAATCAGCTGAAGGAGATAAGAAAAAATGATGCTAAATCCCTCAGTTTGATTGAGGTATCCTTGAGAAAGGCTATTTGTTCCCAAATAGTAGTAGCTAGTCATGCAAAAGAAGCATGGGAAATATTTCAAAATAGTTACAAGGGTGCTCACAAGGTGAGGCTAGTGAAACTTCAATTGCTAAGGAGAGAGTTTGATACGTTGCAGATGAAGGAGAATCAATCCATTTAAGATTTACATATAAGGGTTACCACCATGGTTAACTAGTTGAGAATAAATGGAGAAACAATGGAAGAGTAGAGGATTATGGAGAAAATCCTCAAAAGTTTACCAAAAAAGTTATCTAATAGTGATTTCCATTGAAGAGGTAAAAAAACTCTCAAAAATGATAGATGATGAGTTAATGGGTTCACTTCAAACCCATGAGGAGCACCTTAATAGGTCTACAAATTATTCCCATGAGCAAGCTTTCAAAGCTCAAGCCAATGTGAGAAGGAAAAGAAGAGGGAGAAGTGGCAGAGGAAGAGGCCAAAGGGGCAGAGGTAGAAGCAACTTTGGAAGAGGAGGCTCCAATAGTCAAAAGGAGGAAAGCACCTCCTAATAAAACTTCCAAAATGCAAAGAATAATAGTAACTCAAAAAGGTGGAATGATAAAAGCAATGTGCAATGTTACTAATCTCACAAGTATGGCCACTATGCAAGTGCATGTAGGAAGAAACAACGTGACCAAGGGATTCAAAATGCAAATGTGGAAAATAATAAGGATTAAAAATGAAAAATAGTTGCAAGTGTTTATTGCATACAATATTACAAAACATGGCAGCACTAAAATTTGGTATTTGGATAGTGATTGTAGCAACCAAATGAGTGGTACTAGAAATTTATTTTCCTCCATAGATAACAACATTAAGTCTTAAATCAAAATGGTGAATGATAAGGTTCCAGCCATGGGAAATGGCATGGTGCATATACAAGCCGAGGATGGTGAAGAAAGAAAAATCCATGGTATCTTTTATGCACCAGGGATGAAACACAATCTCTTGAAAATTGGACAGATGGTTGAAAATGGTTATAGAGTGCTAATGGAGAAAGGGGAATGCATCATCTATGACGAGGATGGTAGCAAGAAAGTTATGAAAATGGTTCAAATGATAATGAACTGGATGTTTTCCCTCAAAATGAAAATCCAAACATAGTAAACATGCCTGCAGCATTCAACCTTCAAAATAGTTATCGAAGACCCATCCAAGCTTTGGCATTTGAGGTATGGGAATCTAAGCTAGTCTAGTTTAAGTATTTTAGCTAGAAAATATATGTTTAGGGACCTACTAGCAATCATAGAGCACGATGGAAAGTGTGAAGCATGCATCCTAGGTAAACAACATAGACAACCCTTTAAGTCAGATTATTCTAAGAGAGGAAGAGCACCATTAGAGCTAGTGCATTCAGATTTGTGTGGTCCCATGAAGAGCCTAATCCTAGGTGGAAATTTTTATTTCATGACATTCATAGATGATTATAGTCAAAAAATCTGGATGTATTTTTTAAAGAAAAAATCAGAAGAATTTGAGAAGCTCAAGGAGTTTAAGGCCTTGGATGAAAAGAAAAGTGGCTGCTATATCAAAGTCCTTAGAATGGATAGAGGGGGAGAATACATCTAAAAAAAAATATGGATTTCTACAAGTATCAAGACATTTACAAACAACTCATAGCTATTATACTCCATAGTAAAATGGTGTGGTTAAGAGAAAGAACAAAACCATCACAGAGATTGAAGCAAGCATGTTGAAGGAAAAATGTTTGTCTAATGAATATTGGGGTAATTTTGTAGCAACAACAGTCTACATCTTGAATAGATGCCCCACAAAGGTCGTTCATGATAGGATTCCACAAGAAGTGTGGATAAAATACAAATGGAGTGTTGAGAATTTAAGAATATTTGAATGTGTGACATATGCACTCATACCAAAAGAAAAAAAGGCAAAAATTTGATGACAAAGGTGAAAATTGCATTTTCAGAGGCTATAATAAAGAATCCAAAGCATACAAATAGTACAATCCCATCACCAAGAAAGTGGTGATCAACAGGGATGATGAATTCATTGAAAATGAGTTATGGGATGGAATGGTGGATAGCAACATGGCTATTTCTATCACAATACCCTTTGAGGATGAAGAAGTTCTAGAAAGAAGGTGCACTAGGACTTTGAAGCAAGGTAATAATTTAGAAAATAACAACTCTAAAGACTTTTAGTAGAATAGTTGCTCCAAAAAAATTTAGTAGGGCAGTTGATCTAGAAATTTATGATAGTTGTCCTCTTCATCAGTCCAACAACCAAGCAACTCAAAAAATTCTAGCCCCACACTTGCATCATTGATGCCACATAAGGCTAGAAGCATGAGGGTAATTTATGACAACACAATGTATGATGATTCTAATGAGAATTTAGATTTTTCTTTGCTTTCGTATGGGTATGTGCAAGATCATCATGGAAAAATAGGCCCATAAGTGTCGATAAAATTCAAAAAAATTAGAGTTAGGAAACTTGACGTAAAATTTTGAATAAGTTATCTATATTATTTCAAAAAAGCGTAAGAATAGAATCTATAGAAAATTGAATGTAGTTTCTAAACTACTAGGGTTTTTTTTTTAAATCTATTTGGTGAAAATTTGAAATTTCAATGTAGTAGTACTTAAATTTCGAGGAAAAATATGAAGTAGGTGTCTATCTGACCACCCTATCCACAATAAAATGATAATATTTGTTTATAATATTTTAGATATAAGTAGAGGACTCATGTCTCAATGTGATGCATATTTGTTTGTAATTTTTTTCTAAGTAAATAATTAATTCTAAAATTTTTATTACAACTTTTAAAAAATATAAAACCTTGTATGTTTGAACACCTTGACTTGGTCAAAAATTCATGAAATTCATTTTTTTTAATCCTATAGTATGCAAAGCATAAAATGTGACACATGTTTCAAATTAAAAAAATGTGATACCATATGAAAGCTATAGATGTTTTTCAATCAGCCAATCAATTAGTAGTTTAGTCGTAATTCAAATAGAAAATGAATAATAATTATTTATTAAATTTAAAGTAAAGTGTAATTTATATTGGTCGAAAGTTGATAATCTCCTTTAAAAACCCTTTTCATTTCATCAATTTTGGGTAAAAAAGAATTCATCAACCACATACCCTACACATACCCATCATATTGCCACTTTTTGGGCCATCATGATTCGCCACATACCCCTATAGTGATCCAATGTATTTTGAAGAAATTGTGAAGGAGGAAAAATAGTGTAAGGCCATGGATGAAGAGATGGATGCTATAGTGAGAAAAAACACATGGGAGCTCACAAATTTACCCAAAGGGGAATTAGTCATTAGAGTTAAGTGGGTTTATAATACCAAATGTACTAATGATGGTAAGGTTGTGAGGAATAAAGCAAGGTTGGTTGTTAAGGGATACAAACAATAGCCTATAAGAGAATACAATGAGACATATGTAGTAGTTGCAAGGTTGGAAATAGTGTCAAAAATCCTAGCAATTGTATCCCAACACAAATGGATGTAAAGTCAGCTTTCTTGAATGGAGTACTGAAAGAATAGGTGTATGTGGAGCACCCACCTGGCTATGAAGTCCCAGGGCAAGAAGACAAGGTCCATAGGCTCTGGAAAGCTCTCTATGGGCAAAAGAAAGCATGATGGAAATGGTACAATAGAATTGATTTGTACCTTCTAAACAATGGATTGAGCAAAAGTGGTAGTGATCCCACACTCTACATTAAGGAAACCAATGGTGAGATTCTTATTTCTATTTTGTATGTAGATGATTTAATTTTCATAGGAAATAGTAATATATTCATTGTCAATTTCAAAGAGGCAATAAAAAAATGAGTTTGAAATGTCAGACCTAGGTTTGCTAAAATATTTCTTAAGCATAGAGGTTCAACAAATAGAGAATGGCATCTTTATTTCACAAACATATTATGCAAAAAAATATTGAAGAGATTTATAATGTTGGACAATAAACCAGCCCCAACCACAATAGCTATAGGTCTAGAATTAAGTAAAGTGGACAACAACAGTGATGTTAACCCAACCCTCTATAAGCAGCATGGTTGGAAGCCTCTTGTATTTGACAGCAACAAGACCTAATTTTATATATGTGGTAAGCCTGATTTCTATGTTCATGAAGCAACCTAAGGATGCACACTGACAAGTAGGAAAAATAATTCAAAGGTATGTCATTGGCGTGAAAGGCTATGGTATTATGTATATTGCTTCCAATAAGTTTCAGTTGGTTGGGTACATAGAGAATGATTGGGAAGGAAATATAGATGATAGGAAGAGCACATCGAGATATTTGTTCCACATTGGTTCAGGAGAAATATCATGGGAATCAAAGAAGCATCCCATAGTTTCTCTCTCCATAGCTGAAGCAAAGTACATAGTAGGAAATGTAACAACATGTCAAGCTATTTGGTTTAGAAGAATCCTTGCAGATTTCAATGATTAGCAAGAAGATGGTACAACCATATTTTGTTACAATGTGTCTTCTATTTCCTTGACTAAGAATCATGTCTTTCATGTAAAAAGTAAGCACACTGAAATCTGCTACCATTTCATAAGGGAGATGGTGGAACATAGATAGATCGAACTTTAGTACTAAAAATATAAGTAGTAGCTCACTAATGTTTTCACAAAGGCATTGTCAAAAGACTCCTTTGAATGCCTAAGAGGTAGGCTTGGTATGATGGAATGCTCTAGAAATTCAGTTATGGAAACACAAAAATGCACTAAAAATCTAGACAGGTCTAGGCAAGATAGCTCTAGAATGCAAAACAAGTTTGGTCTAGAAACTTTGCTCTAGCACTCTAGAAAATTTTGCTCCAAAAACTTTGCTCTGGAAAATTTTTCTCTAGAAAATTTTTCTCTAAAAAATTTGCTTTGAAAAATTTTGGATGATGATGAAAAATAGAAAGGCTCAAGATTAAGGGGGAGTGTTGGAATTACTAATATTGGGTAGCAATGACCAAATACATTTAATATAGTGTTAGAAGAGATCCATTGGGATCTTCCATGCCCTTGTTGTGTTTGACATCCTGAGTGGCCAATTAATGTTTGTAGAAATGAATTTAATTTTGGTAGGTGAATTTGAATTTGAGCGGTTATTTTTGCAAGAAGGAAAAAAAGACTAAAAGGAAGAATAAAATGTCTTTTCAGTTAGAAGTTGTAGAAGGACAAGGAGGGATGTTCAGGAGAATAGAACTCTGTGATCCCACAAAGCTAGTTTACAATTTTTGGGAGGAATTGATTTTTGCTGAAATCACATATTTTTAGAAAATATAATGATTTAAGCCTTAAAAAGTTTCATTTAAAGAATTTCATTTGAAGAGGGTTTGATCAAACTACATTAAATCAAACCCCCTTTGATAGAACCCCGCTACTTTTAAATCATACCTATAATAGAGTCTCCTTTACACCTATCAAAATGCTGATGAAAAACCACTTTTGATTTACATTTTGGGGGATCAAATGAGTTCATTTAAAACTTTATTTTTCCAAGTATGTAGTCCTTATTATAAGCTTCCCAAAAAGTATAATTTTAAATAAATTTAATTTAATTATTATATTTATTTTTTATTTCTCATGAATGTAGGTTTTTCACCAAAAGTCAAGCTCTTTGTTCTCCACATGTGTAAAAATATAAAATTATTAAAAAAAAAATTTAAAAATATTAGTGCACCAAATATTGAAGTCCTTGATCGAACAAAGAAAAAAAAATTGAATTTTGATATATACAAAAAAAGTTATGTCTTATACGGTTGCGCTATGTTTGAATTATAATTAGTTTGAATTCAAAACTTGATTGAAGAAAAAATATTCAATAAAAAACTATCTAACCAAGTGGAAGCACTAGATATCAGAGTTACGAATCTAAATTCAAAAGAATTAGAATTTTATCTTCATGGAAAAAAAGTTATGCATTATACAATGAGCGTCACTTTTTTAAAATGTTGTTTTATGAAAAAAAACTAGTTGTCAAGGGAGATGGAAAAAGAAGTACAATCTAATTCCAAAAATTTTGAAAAAAATAAATTTAGAATCTATAGACGAAATTTCATGAAACTCTAGTTTTCATCATCTCTAAATTCCTCACGGTTTAGCCACTATAGGTGCCCAAAAATGAAGATTTAGTTAAAAAAAAAATATTTTAGTGTCCAATTTGGCAAAAAGTTGTAAACCAGTCTCGTGGGATCACCTAAGAACTTGGAGCAAGAAAAGACATTACATAGAGTGAAGAGCTCTAGTGCTCCAAAATATTTGCAACAACACACAAAAAGCTCCAGTGTGCTAGAATCTAGGTAGTTTCGTGTATGAAGTAAATACAAAGCCATAGCTCTAATTTTCGTATGTAAACCTTTTTGAATGTAATATTTTTTTGTATGAATTAAATAGAAAATATTTTGCCTCCTTGTCTTTTCTCCTTTGGTATTTTTTGTGTGTCTTCATCTTTTTCCACTGCAATTAGGTTCTTTTCCCAACACTTGTATCCATTTTTTGGTGTACCCAAGGAGCTACTAACCATGAAGCTAGAAGCATATATTCCACAGTGCATCTCCACTAGACCATACTGCCATTGGAGACCCAAACTATTCGAAATGGAGAGAGAAAACTTTGTTGTTGTGCAAAGGTTTCAGAAGATGCTAACAGGTGACTGCAAGTTTGAATGTCTAGTGGAAGAGGTGAAGTAGGATTAACAGGTTAGGAACTGCTACAACAAATATCTTGACTACAAGAAGGAAACCTTGGCATGACTCATGGTTCTGGATGTCTCCTTTGTTCTTGAGTGCTTGTAGTTCCAAGGAAAATAGGCAGACAAGGCTTCTACACAATGTTGATTTTAGCAAGAGAATCCAGTTATAGAATTACAAATTTTAAAAATAGACATTTCATAAATCACAATATGTTTCATAAGATGGAACTGGTGATAACTTTAAAAGGAACATAATAGGGTAGAACATTGCTACAACAATGGAACTATTTATTCATTAAAAAACATTAGAACACATATTACACTATTCTCATGGTGCTTTGTAACATTATTGCTTACAAAACCATTTGTTTTAGAAACCCAAATATTCTAGATACATTTGTAGGAGTAAACTGAGAAAAAAATAATATTAGTACACTTTATTATACTAAACATTTATCTGGCCTGAAATAGTGTAGATACAATGCTTAAAAATTTGACCAGTATAGCAATAATCTTAATAGAAGAAACTTGTCATTGCTAGCATTAGGACTATTCCAGCATCCTAAAAAAACCTGAAATAGAGTAGAATAGCACCCTACAACCAAAATAATAGATTGTTTTTTTCCATAATGTAAAAGTCCCTTTTCCTACACATAGTTGGGTGCATCTTTTTGGGAAAAGCTATTACCATATGGCATAGCAAAATATAGGTATCAAAACAATTTAATAGACATATTTACATCTACTAGTAAAATGAGGACCAAAAAAAAAGGTTTCTCAAGCATAACTGGGTGGTGGAGATTGTTGGGAAGTGATGCATGCACCTCACCATAATGTAATTCACCTTGTTTATTCTAATGTGTAGCTTTATTTTAAGAGTGTTATATTGCATGAATAAATGCATGTCTGGTGATATATTTAGAGTCCTATTTTTAGTTGGTCTAAGTTATGCATGCTAAATGCATGGGAAATATAGAATTTGCATATACAAGGAATTGTAATGAAAAATCTCTATAAAGAGAGGTTATATGTAACTGATTTAATCACCGGATGAATAAAATTGGGGTCTTATTTTTGTGTTAAATAATTCTCTTTGATTTTATTTTTCTTTGTTCTTTGTTTGTCCATGTTTAGTTTCGTAAGCTAAACTTGATCAACTCAATATGCAAGATTACTATCACTCTAGTCTTATATTGTGAGTCTTAGCATCAAAAGGGAGTCTGTTGGGAAGTGATGCATGCACCTCACCACCATGCAATTTACCTTGTTTATTCTAATGTGCAGCTTTATTTTAAGACTCTTAGAATGCATGAATAAATGTATGTCCAGTGATATATTCAGAGTCCTATTTTTTGTTGATCTAAGTTGAAAGAAAAGTTATATGTAACTGATTTAATCATCAGAAGAATAATGTTGAGGCCCTGTGTTTCTTTGTCTGTGTTTGATAAATCTATAGAGAATGCTACGTGTTTTCAAAAATATGGTTCAGTACCATTAAGCATTAGTGTCTTTAACACAAGTGTCTTACATCCATCTTGCAAGAGCGCAATGCCATTATGAGAGATCTGATGATGCTAGAGAATCAGTTACCTTTATTCCTCATGCAGAAGCTGTTGGAAATGCAGTTGGGTTCACAAGATAAGATAGAAGAAAGGTTCTATAGTGTTGCAGATCTGGCCTATAAACAATGATCGCCATTTATGTTCAACGTGCCGGATAATTCAGGGCTATGTGTAAAAGATGGGTCACATATTGGAGGTGGTCTATTACTTTATTGTCCTTGTAGCAGCCATCGAGGATACCATTTCTAAGATTAATGTGGACGAGAATGTTCTATTGCCAAAAGCAACATACTTGACGCAAGCTCTGAATGCTTTATAGTGGGTTCTTTCCTCGTTAAAAATCGGCCTTGTTCAACTTATCTCGGCACTCCTTAAGAGTGTGTTGGAAGGAAGGCCTTTCCAATTAGTGGCATAGTTTTCCAAGGATCTTATTTCCGCTTTTGAAAGTCTTTAAATTAAGCACAAAGATGAAAACGATGACCAAAAAAATAAGGAGCAAGGGTATTCCTCTGCCGAAACTCCTACACATGACGAATTAGCGATTCCCTTCGTCACCGATTTATACTCGATAGGAGTAAAATTTCTTCCAACTGAGGGAGACGTCACTACAATTCACTTGAACCAAACCACTGCAACTCTTTTATCTTCCTAGGTTAAGAATGGATAAATTGTTCTAAGAAATTTGGTGGCGTTCGAAGCTATGTGGGCTCTTCATGCTTTGATCTTCACTTGCTACACTAATTTGATGAACGGCATCATCGACATAGACAAAGATGTTCAACTGCTGAGAAAGAGCGGGGTTACCTACAATCACATTGCAGACGACGGGAAAATGGAAAACCTATGGAATGACATGGGTAAATAAGTCAATTTGACGTGATTAAATATTTGGACCAAGTGATATCTGACATCAAGAAGCATTTTAACAACAGATGGAGCGTTGCTATGAAGTATGGAAATAAATACATATTTGGTTCATGGCAATTGCTCACAGTTTTGGCCACTCGGGTACTTCTCAGTAACTTACATGCATTTTGTTCTATGTACGACTTTAAGCGTTTGTGGAGTGACACTAATTTTTTGTAGGACTACGTCAATTGGATGTTTTTTATCTCGTATAACTAACTACCCATGCTCACTGCCATTTCTTCTCTCTGATATACCGGCTTTCATTTACTTTCGAAGGATACAACAGATTTTCTTTTTGATGCAGATTGATCTTTTCCTTTACGTATCCTGTTGTTTTCAAGTATACTACCCCAACAAAACATATCTAGATCTTTGTGGTGCCAGGTATTCCAATTCAATAGAACCCATTGTAACCACTTGTAACCACTCGTAGAATATTGTCTTATGCTTACAAAAATTATCCCTAAATTTTTGTTCTTTTTCAACTTCGCTGCTTTTAGATTTTGGTAATGGAGTGAAAAGAAATACGAGAAGGGTGCCCAAACATTTCTTTTAATTCTATTTTATCTAGAAATTTTGCATTACAATTCTTTAGGGAAAGATTTTTCTTTTTTAATCTATAATTGATTTATATTACTCAAATTGATTGAGTCATATAAGGATAATAATACATAAAACAAGGATAATCAGGCGTTGATTGATCTGGATTTGCAAGGCGCTTCATATACTTGGTCAAATCGCAGAAATGGTATGGATCTTATCCAAGTTAGATTAGATAGAACTTTAATTTCTAACCAATGGTTCTTAAACTATTATTATTCTCTTAAAGCCCTTTCAAGGATTGGATCTGACCATTTTCCCATAAGTTATGTTGTGGATCCTTTAAAGATAAATAAAAATATCCCGTTTAGAGTTGAAAAAATGTGGCTTTCCCATCCTATTTTTAAAGAGGAAATTAGGAAATGGCAGAACATTAATATTTCTTGGAAAGCTATGTTCAGAGTTGCCATAAACTTAGGGAAGGTGAATTCAACTTAAAAAAGTGGAAAAGAGTCCTTTGCTAACATTTTTAAAATTAAATCTGATCTTCAAATGGAGTTGGGGGAAATCCAAAATAAAGTCCAGAAGGAAAGATATTTGAATGACGTCAAGGAAAAAGAGAATGAGCTCCTTATTAAGATGCACAACATCATCTCCAAAGAAGAGGAGTTATGGAGGCAAACATCTAGAGCTTTATGGTTATCTATAGGTGAAAAAAACACTAGGTACTTTCATTTGTCGACCTGAAAACATAGGGTGGTTAACAAAATCTCTCTTATTGAAGCCAATGGTAACCAGTATGAGGAGGAGGATATAAGAAGGCAAGTTATTTTTTTTTTAAATCTTATTTTTGAGAATGAGGAAAATAACCAAAATGATCAGGATCATTTGATAGAGGCCATACCTAATGTGATTAATCAGGAAGATAACTCTAAGTTGACTGTTATTCCCTCTAGTGAGGAAGTTAGGAAGGCTATCTTTTCCTTTGAAGGGAGTAAAGCTCCGGGTCCTGATGGGTTTCCTATGTTTTTCTTTCAATGGTTTTGGGAGATTGTTGGAGAGGATGTGGTGAACATTGTTAAAGAATTCTTTGGATCCAGAAGTCTCCTTAAAGAGTTAAATGCTACTTTTCTGGTTCTTATTCCGAAGAAACCTGGAGTGGTGGACTTTGATGCTTTCAGACCCATCAACCTTTGTAACTCGATCTACAAAATCATCTCGAAGGTTATGACTTCCATACTTTTAATTCTAATGCCAACTTTGATTTCACCCCAACAAAATGGATTTGTCCCTAGCAGACAGATCCTTGATTCAATAGTCACAGTGCATGAGAACATCCATTCCCTGCTTGAGTCAAACACCGAAGGTTTCCTCTTAAAGCTTGATATATCGAAAGCCTACGATAGAGTTGACAAGAAATTCTTGTTTAAAATTTTAAAGGCATTTGGGTTCAACAATAGGGTTTTTTAGTTGGTGGAGCAACTTGTGTCTACAGCTTCTATCTCTAGGTATGTGCAGGATCATTATGGGCCAAAAAGTGGCAATATGATGCGTATGTGGCTGACGACTATTTTTTTACACAAAATTGATGAAACGAAAAGAGTTTTTAAAGGAGATTCTCAGCCTTCCACTGATATAAATTATGCTTTAATTTGAATTTAATAAGTAATTATTATTTATTTTCTATTCAAATTATGACTAAAGTCCTGATTGATAGGCTAATTGATAAAAATCTATAGCTTTCAAATAATATCACATTTTTTGAATCCAAAACATGTGTCACATTCTATGCTTCACATACTATAGGATTAAAAAAAGGAAAATTGAATTTCATGAAGTTTTGACCAAGTTAAGGTTGTCAGACATACGAGTTTTTATATTTTTAAAAAAGTTGTGATAAAAAATTCATAATTAATTATTTACTTGGAAAAAAATTACAAAAAAAAATTCATCACATTGGGGCATGAATCCTCTACTTATATCTAAAATCTTATAAAAAAATATTATCATTTTACTGTGGTTAGGGTGGTCAGACAGACACCTACTTCTTATTTTTTTCCTAAAATTTAAGTACCATTGCATTGAAATTTCAAATTTTCACCAAATGGATTTTATTATTTTTAAACAAACCTAGTAGTTTATAAACTAAATTCAATTTGCTATAGATTATATTGTTACATATTTTTGAAATAATATAGATAACTTATTCAAATTTTTATGCCAAGTTGCATAACTCTAATTTTTCCAAATTTTTTGCCACTTAAGGGCCTATTTTTTCCATGATTATCCTGCACATACCCCTCTGTTATGGTTAATGGATCTCCATCGATTTACTTTCAAAGCTCTAGAGGTCTAAGATAGGGAGATCCTATTTCTCCTATCTTATTTACTATTATGGCTGAAAGTCTTGGAAGAAATTTGAAAAGGATGATAGATCAAAGATCCCTTGTTGGTCTTAAACCATCTTCTAGCAATTTGATCTTTTCTCATCAACAGTTTGCTGATGATACCATACTCTTGGGAAAATCTACTATTTCATAGGGAAAGACTTTGAAAAATATGTTGGATGTGTATGGGAGGGCATCTGGCTAGCTGATTAATAAACAAAAAAGCTATCTCTTCTTCTTTAATACTCCTGAATACAGACAAAATAAAATTGTTAGAATCCTAGGTTGCGGGGTGGAGTCTTTACCTCCCACCTATATTGGTTTACCTTTAAGCCTTAAACCCCCAAAGTCCTTTTGGATTTCGTTGGTCGAGAGGTTTAGCAAGAAGCTTGTTGGATGGAAAGGAGCTCTGCTAAGTCAACCTAGTAAATTATAGCTCCTCAAAGCTACTCTTCAGAATCTGGTAATTTATGCTTTAAGCCTTTTGAAAATTCCTGCCATGTTTGTGGATGCTATTAAAAAGATTCAAAAAACATTTCTTTGTTCAAGTGTTGAAGAAAGGAAAAGGTTTCCTTTAATTGGGTGGGATCTGGTGTGTACACCTGAAAAGGTTGGTGGTTTAGGCCTTAGAAAAATCAAGATGGTTAATAAGATTCTTCTTGCTAAACAAATTTATAGACTATTTTTGTCCTCAGGGGAATGGACTGATATACTGACAAGAAAATATTTGGAGAATAACAAATCTCTTCTTATCAAAATGGAATCCCATCTTCTACCCAGAGGCTCAACCTGTTGGAATAATCTGATTACTGGTAGAATTTAAGTGGTTGAAATAGGAGTGGGGTGGCAAGTTAGGAGTGGAAACCAAACAAGATTCTAGGATGACAGATGGATGTTCAAGGAGCCCCTTGCCAAAATTGAACATTTTTCATGGGTGGGCTGAGATTTGTAAAAATATCTTCAATTTATATGTTAAAGATTATTGGAAGAATGGAAAATGGGTGGATTTGTTTCTTGTTAGTCGGGCTCTTGCTCCCGTTCAATCCTCTCTGTTGGCTGATAGACTTAGCCATAATCAGATGGAAGACTGTCTTGTTTGGAAAGATGATCCCTCAGGCGACTTCTCTGTTTCATTGACTTTTTCTAGGATGACTTCTACTCAGGCTCCCCCCTTTTTGGTCAAAAGCATAGATCAAACATGTAGCTCCAAAATTCAACATCTTCTTCTGGATCCTTCTTCAAAACAAAGTGCTCATAGTTGATAATCTTTGCAAGCATGGTTTTCAAATACCCAATAGATGTTATCTTTGCAAGATGGAAGCAAATTCAATTTGTCATTTGTTTCTTCATTGTCCTTTTGTTGCCTCAATTTGGGAAAAGTTTCTTTGTTACTGGGAATTATCTTGGGTGTTCCCCTTGTCAATTGAAGAATTCTTCATCCAATGGAAAGCCCCTACTCACAACCCAACATTTTAGAAGTTGTGGGATTTTTCCTTCCCTCATGTTGCTTGGGGTCTATGGAATGAATGAAACAACATAATTTATAGAGATAAGGAATCTTCAGAGATCATATTTTTTGATAAAATAATCAGATTAATGAAAGAAAATTTCAATACAATCCCTCAGAAGGATTTTAACACCAAGAAAGTGGCTTGTTCTTCCTATGATCTTAAGATTGCTAAGGATTGGAAAATCAGTTTTGATATTTCCTATGCTCCTAAAAATGCTAAGGACAGGGAGGGTGTCTACTAGAATTTTTTGCCTAATGGTTGGGTCAAAGCCAACTTTTATGGGGCAGCTAAAGGAAATCCTATGGTGGTGGGATGCAGTGGAGTTATAAGTGATTCTTTTGGAAATTTTCTAAGAGTGATTTCTACTCCCCTTGGTTCACAAACCAATCACTAAGCTGAGGCTGCTGGAGCTTTTCATGTAATAAATTTGGCTCATAGTCTGAATTTTAAAAATATTTGGCTTGAAGGGGACTCAAAGAATATAATTGATTGTCCTCTAGGAAGGTCCCCCCCCATGTGTACCATAAATTCTTGGATTGATGATGTTATTTCAACCTTAGACAACTTTGATAACATAAAGATATCCCATGCATATAGAGAAGCTAATGTTGTGGCAGAATTCTTTGCGAATGGAGGGGTTAAAAGTAAAGGGCAAAACACATGGCTAAATATAAGTGATTTAGGAGTAAATTTTCAAGCCTTATCGAACTATGATGTGTCACATGGGAAAGATGTGTGTCACCTCAATAATGATGATAGAACGAGGCAAGTACATGAATATCATTAGATTGCATGGGACCAAACTAATTAGCTTATCTTGTAAGCTTGCTCAACATGCTTTGTGGGCTGACAGGTTTGGTGAGACCATTTCAAACCAAAATTTCATCTTTGTTTGCATTATTGTGCTTGCTAAAATGGGAGGAGATAGAAAAAGAGTTGAGCATAATAGCTTTGAGATGCATACAAGAAACACTAAAGCGTGCAACAAAGTTAAAAGTGGGGGTTTACTCCCTTTTTTGGAAAAACTCCATGGGTCTAATTAGGAAGCTATAGAGCTTTTTGAGAAGAATTGGGACAATGGGGAAATAACCTTTTTTGGCAGGAAAGTTAAGCTTGATGAAAATATTATAGTTGAAGTGATCAGAATGTCCACTGAAGGACACAATTTTTTTCTAGAACAAGAATTTCTCTGATGAAGCAGTGGTCAAATTTCTGAAGAAAGACAAGGAAAATTTGAAACTTGTGAAAGTTTCTAACACTTACTTTGAGGCTGACACCATTAAAGCCCTTTGGAGAAAAGTTCTTCATGTCATTATGGAGTATATCACCTTGGACAGTCAGTTCACTAGGGTCTATGACTATCATTTTTCCTTGCTCAATCATTTTTGCTATAAGTTTAGGGTTTCTCTTCCCTACTATTTTCCCTATTCCTTAAGAAAGAGTCTAGAAGACCATAAGAAAAACCCTAGAAGATATTCCATATTACATACTGGTCTAATAAGGTTAATTTGTGAACATTTCCAAAATATGTCGGCCCCTGCTAACCTAGATGCCTCATTGGCATCTGAGGATGATGACACTGAACCTAGTTGTTCAGGGAATAAACCTAATTTACATCTAGTTAGGACTGCCCTAGATCCACCCTCTATCCAGACTGGCAAGAAAACTCAAATCCATAACCCCTAGTCTATCAAAGTTTTACCTACTTCTGAGCTTGGAAGGTCTACTCCCAAAGCCAAAGATGCTGGCAAGAAATTCCCTGTCGAAAACTTTGTTTCATAATTTGAAGATTCTCCTGATTCTTAGGACTCTGGAACTAATATTAATTCTTCTTGTGATGTCCCATTGATGGAAAGAGATGTTAGAATTGAGTCCCCTAGAGCCTCTGACCCTACTAAAAGTTTTCTCAATCTTAATAGGGAACTATCTACTGAATTTCTAAGCATAGTAAGAGTAATGTAGTGGACCATTTCAGAATGTCAAAATGGATCTATCATGAAATTAATGACCTAAAAATAAAAAAATGGGCCCTCCAAAGTAAATTGGAAGAAGTGGGAGCTAAGGTCTCTGCGTTAGGCAAGGAGGAAGAGCATAATGAGAACACTGCTAGTAAAGAGATCCAGGACAATACGAGTAAGGACGGAAAGATTGAAACTGACTTGGAAAAAATAAAAAATGTTGTTAAAATAATTATTAAAGAGAATAATAAAATGGCAAGACATAATGCTATCATTATCAATGGTATGACTGAAAAACTGGATAAAGCTCAACAGGGGTCTTTGGTTGTCAATTTGGAAGAGGTGAAAGATAAAAACCAAGAAGAGTTCATTGGGATTTCAAAGAGAACTAGGGCTAATATAAAAAGGAAGGCTCCCCCCACTGCACAAATGATTCAAACTTTCAAGATGGGTGTCCAAGATATGAAGGATCTGGAAGCCGAGATTGAGATTGTTCTGAAGACTCTAGAGTAGGTGTTGCTGGGTTTTTGTTTTGCGGTCTGGTTGGCTCTTTGTTAGTCCTTCCTAGCTTTTTTGGGGTTGGAAGTTTTTTATTCAAGTTTTTTCTTATATTGCTACTTGTTTAATCCATTGGAATTTTTTGTCCTTCTCTTTCTTTTGTTGTAAACTTTGTAGTTTCGGGTCCTTGTAAAACTCATTTTTTCCTTTATCAAAAACAAACACAAAAGGAACATGATCACGAATTTAATTCGTACTAAAAAATCATGTTCCATAAAAATTACAATATTGTTGAAAAGTGAATAGTTATTCATATACTCTTAATATCTTCACATGAATAAAACATCATCCTCAAATTCAAAGAAAAAAATTCTTTCTACCTTAACATCAATTTCTACTCTTCTATGTTTGCATTGCAGGGTTACAATGATCATAAATTATAGTGGCATGAACTCATGGATTTAATATATTGGAGTTACCATCTCAAAATAATGAAGAACCTTTATGTAGCTCTTGACCTTTAGGGGAAGAATTATTTTTAGCTACTCTCCACCTTTAAAAAATTATTCAATGATTTCCTAGCATATGGAATTCTATGAAGAATCTCTTATATCTCCCTAACAATAATGCCATTTTTTCTTATTTCTAAAAGTTACATATTCATAAATCATCAAGAAGATGTCAAAACTTACGTATATGGAAGTTCAATATAGGGTGACATACTAAAATTATGATTGAAAATAATCTAATAAATTATATGAGAGGTTAATAACTTATTCTCTTTAGCATATTCTAAGACAAGGGGCATTCTTAGAAGTCATTAACAATAAATTCAAAGAGAAACATTTTGACTAGGCCTTAACTAGCAATAACTATTTGATTATAGAGCTATTAAATATGTCACTAGGATCTTGTTAATGCTAGTTGTAACTATATCTAAAAGAAATAAATTAAGAAAATAATCACCTTTACACATGTACCAAAATATTAAATCTTTTTTTCTTTCTACATATGAATTATCATATATTTTTTATGACCATGTAAGTTGTAGGCACATTGGTGTGATTGTACCAATATATGATTAGCTCAAGTGCTTTTTAGAGATAATACATTATATAGCTTATTGAATCATGAGAGAATATGAAACCTAAACTACTCTTATAGTACGTAAATAATCAGAGAGATATATTTTAATTTGATTGTTTTGAAAACCATTGATAACTCACAACAATACATAATTAATAATCAATAGGTGACAAGAGAATATGTGAAATAACACTAGATTATATTTATGTATATAAACTACATGATTAGAAGCTATGGATGTAGTAGTTGTGAGATCACTATTATTTGAACATATCTCATTTATATTGAGAATGAAATTTCTATAAACACTCTAAAGTGTGTTACAATAGGGTGTCATTCAATACCACCTAATGTATTCAAACTATCAACTTTAACTATATAAACCTAATCGCAAACTTAAGAAATTCCTCAAAATGGTACTATTAATCATAAATACATCACAAACCACTCTTTCTATACTGAACACTCCTAATAATCATGCATGATACTTTAAACTTATTATATCCTTAAAACTCACATCATTTTGTATCCTACAATAGCTTTTTACAATCTCTATATTAAGATGGTTTCGAAGACTATTCAATAAATAACTAAAATTTTAAAACATTAATAAGTATTATTACCACTCATTCGAAAGAAATGGCATAGGAATACATCTAATTTAAATATTTTTTAAGGAAACTATGTGATGTAGATTGTGTCCAATTTGCAAAGCTTCAAATATGTTCACTTGCATAAAAGGATAAATTTACATTAAATGGTTTTTACATACATAGGAGAAAGGTGAAGCCTTGTCCAAATTTATTCTAATAATACATAGCATCAAATACTAAGCCTATAAAATAGTGGTAGGTGTCCTATTTCAAATTATGCTTGTCACAACATCAAATTTTGATATTGCACATAAATATATACTTCCCTAGGATGTTATTATACTCTAATATGATTTGAGCATCTCTCGATCCTATTTAGATCCATGTAAGAGAATTAAATTCACTCCTCTACAATTATAGGCATAGGATATTAAAATATATTAATATAGAGGGATTATGGGGGTGTGAGAGTATGATTGTATTTTATAATTTGTGGAATCAATGAATATGCCAATAAAATGATTGTCATGGGAGTAGAATATTACAAAGGATGCACAGAACTCCAAATGATGGTTCCAATTCAATAGGATAGAACAACTCATGGTTGTGTGGTTTACAAGAAACAAAGAAATTTTCAAATATGACAATGAATACAATTTTTAAATTAGGCATGTAGCAAACTAAATATTTATTGTAGAGTAGTTGAGCTTGAGTACAAGTAAAAACAATATGACTATTGCGCAAAGGGTTTAGATAATTTGGCATGGAACTTTTATTAATGAATCATTTATAGACCTAATAGAGATACCGAAAACACCTATAAAAAATAATACTTCATAATATTAATATTGTTTTTCTCAACTTCTTGAACCATAGATTTTTGGGCATGAGGCTTATAGGCTACTCTTGCACTCTTAGGATGTTTCACCTAAAAGAAGAGAGATAAACCTTATGAAAAATCAATGTGGTTCACTCAAATTAAGAAATTTATGATGTAATTAAGTCTAAATTAGATGATCTAAATGCAACTAAGCTATGTAATTGACTGATTATGAATGGAAAACCTAAGAAATATGTAATTTTTGAAAACACAATGTGATATGCAAGCATGAACTAAACATGAACAAATGTAAAACATAAAAGAAGAAGGTTGAATCAGAGTGTACCTAGGTAGAGGATGAAGAATCTAGAGTGTTCTAAATGTTGATAGAGATCACTAAAAATCACAAGTGGGACTCATTCACCACTGATGGAGAATCAGTCATACTTCTAATGAAAACTTCTGAAAATAGGTTTCTTAGTGTCGGTATCTAGAATTTGAAAAATTAAAAATTCTATCCTTAAGGTGGGACTGACTCACCACCGATGGTGAATCAGCCCTCTCCCAAAATTCTATGAAATCAGGGACCAATTCTGTAGCATCAAATTTGAGGTTGTCTGCTTGTCAGGTTGACAGAGTAAAATCCGTAGAAAATAGACTGTAGGTTGTTTCCCAGCTTGAAATAGGTTTTAGTTGACTTGAAACACTTTGTTGAATTTTTGACCACCTTTCAACACCTAATATTTTGATAAATTTTCATACACAAGTCTGCAAATACACATGCAAAAGGGGAAAAATGGTTAAGGGTTAGGTTAGAGGGATTTTCCTTGGTCAATTCCCACTTTGGAAATTAAACCCTTAATGAAGAAATGGAATCAAATGAACAAGGAAAGATGAATAAAAAACATGCAAATGTTCTAAACTCAACAACCTTGTTGAAGAAATTTGAAGATATATCAATAGTTGCTCCAAGATTCTTGATTAATGCTTGATTGAATGATGCAAAGTGCTTGAATGCTTGAATGAATGAGTGATTTAGTGAACTTTATGAATAGGGGTTAAAATGGATGTAAAAAAACTTATTTATACACACTTGTACCTTAGTAACCCAAAGATGCCTCATCATAGGCTGACAAGGTGATTTTAAATAAAAACCCAAAAGAAAATTTGAAATATTTTGAATTTTGAGCCAAGAGGGACGCATTCACCACCCATGCCGAATGGGTCCCACCTTTGATTTGAAAGTGGGTGTCAGGAATTATCTTGCATTTGATGTTGTTTTTCAGCTTTACATTAAAAAAATACACTTAATTAAGCCTTATCACTACATAAAAGGGTCAAATAAAGCATAAGAAAGTTGTAAATAGTAAAATTAAGCCTAGAAAAGCATGAAATCTTGTTACAAGACTTTACAACACTTCAAAATAGGACTTGAGAAGTGATGAAAAGTGATTTTTAGGTCAATTGTAATGGATGGAGTTTAGAAAAGTGTAGAAATGTTTTACAACACCTAACAACATCTCAAAATGCCATAACTTGAATTTTAAGGACCTAATGTGAATGTTCAAGTCACATTGCAAGCTTAAATAAAAGAAAAATAGACCAAGCATCATGAAGAAAGGCCTAAAAGACCATGAAAATGTCAAGGGACCATTTTTCTATGGAAAATTTATTCCCCACTTTACTAAGAGGATGAACTCACTTCAAACTCACACTAAAGTAGCCATGCATATCAAGAGAGATGTCTGAATGCACTTATGTTAGCAAGATGGAATGGAAATGATCAAGAGGGATGATTAAGCCCCCAGGATGAAGATCCCATTGAAAACTAAAAATAAAAAAAAAGGAATGCAATTGAAGGGGAAATTGGATTAAGCTTCGATCATCTATCCAACTAGTTGTGGATTAGATCTAGGCTATTTGTGAGAAAAGAGAATGTATACTCACTCTGGGGTGACAAAACTCATGGTAGTCCACCAGGTGAAAATACCCAAAAAGGTGAAGTACATACACTAGTTGGTATGAACTCACAAACACAAAGGTGGCTATGGGAAAAGTCGCGCCATTGAATGGGCTTCTCACTCAACCATATTAAAGTTATACCTCATGATATCTTTAACAAAGTGCCACAAAGGAAAATTTCAGTTCATGCTTCATGAGACAAGCAAAGCTTCATATGCTTAGAACCCATGAACAAAGAGAAACATACCACAAGCATGCAAGTTGTGTTATGCAAGGTTGTAAAAATGAAAAATGTAAAATGTGAAATTTAATAGATATTCAAAGGAGTCTTGGGTGATCCCACAAAGCTAGTTTTCTGGGAGATTAAATTGATTTTTGCTAAAATCACATATTTTTAGGAAATATAATGATTTACGCCTGAAAAATTTACATTTAAATCATTCCAATTGAAGAGGGTTTGATCGAAATACCTTATATCAAACCCCCTTGGATGGAACCTCGCTAGTTTTAAACCATACCTATAATAGAGTCTCCTTTACACCTATCAAAATGCTAATAAAAAACCACTTTTGATTTACCTTTTGGGGGATAAAATAAGTTCATTTAATTTTTTTTTTTGTAAGTATTTCATCCTTATTATAAGCTTCCCAAAAATTATAATTTTAAATAAATTTAATTTAATTATTATATTTATTTTTTATTTCTTGTGAATGTAGGTTTTTCATTAAAAATTAAACTCTCTATTCTGCACATGTGGAAAAATAGAATATTATAAAAAAAATTTGAAAAATATGAGTGCACCAGATATTGGAGTCCTTGATCCAACAAAAAAATTTGAATTTTGATACACACACAAAAAAGTTACACATTAGACGGTCCGCCTATGTCTGAATTGTAATTGGTTTGACTTTGAAACTTGACTAAGGAATAAATATTCAAATAAACACTATCTAACTAAGTGGAAGCACTAGATATCAGAGTTAAAAATATAAATTTGAAAGAATTATAATTTTATCCTTCATCGCAAAAAAAAATGCATTATACGGTGAGCGTCACTTTTTAAAAATGTTGTTTTCTGAAAAAAATTAGTTTTGAGGGAGATAGAAAGAGAAGTGCAATCTGATTCCAAAAATTTTGAAAAAAATATATTTAGAATCTATAGACAAAATTTTATGAAACTCTATTTTGCATCATCTTCAAATTCTTCATGGTTTAGCTACTTACTATAGGTTCCTAAAAGTGAAGATTTAGTTAGAAAAAATTATTTCAATGTCCAGTTCGGCCAAAAATTGTAAACCACTATTGTGGGATCACCTTCTTGTTAAGTTTATGTAATGTCTATCACTTAGGGAAAATTATGTCTAATGTCTCCAATAGAGGACCAATCAAACAATAGTATATTCACAACTTAGGGGATGCAGTGTGTCACATCAAGCCACTAAGAGGAATGTAATATGGTAAGGTAGATCACACTTACGAAGGACATCACACCCAATGTCATCCACAAAGTGATGAACACATTGTATGAAATCACAAGGCTACACTAAGAACCAAAAAATCAAATGGAGTGATGCCAATGTATGCCCCCCACTTTAAAGGAATTGCTACACACAGTTCTGTGAGCAATTACATTAAAGTAGCGAAGGAAAGAAAATGAAAAAATAAAACAAGACATGAGAGTCAACTTGAAAGCCCCTATGCCAATTCATATGTTTCCAAGTAAGGCTGCGTCATGTAAATGAAAAAAAGAAAAAAAGAAAAGGAGGGTTGCCCCCCAGAAAGTAAAAAACCAAACACATAAGGGATCTATGAATTTGGGGTCAGTATGTTCTCTGCTGCAATGATTTTATGAAAGAGCTCAGAACTGGCACCATTCCCCAAAGCACATAGAACTGGAATAATGACACAAAGAGAGAAAAAACAAAAGAAAAATAAAGTCCATTTTAGGTCAACATGGAAGAGACATTGCAGTTTCAATGCTTTGCATCATCCCCAAAAGGAAAACACAAGTGAAAAGAAAATGAAGAGGTGAAATAAAAGGAAATTTTTTTGGGTAAACATGAAGGAGACATTTTGGTCTCAATGCCTTGTGTCATCCCCAAAAGGAAAAACACAAGAAAAAGGGAAAAGGGACCTATTGGGTCAACATGGAAGAGACAAAGGGTGTCTCAATGTTTTGCATCATCCCCAAAAGGAAAACACAAAAAAAAAGTGATAGGAAAAAGAAATGTATGACATATAGAAGAATAGAGGTACAAATAGAGGAAGTGCACAAAGAGAGAACATCAAACACATAATATAGGGGAACACGATACGCACATGCAATCACACCAAAGAAAAGAAGAAGAAAAAGGAAAATGTAAAAGGGGCTAGTAATGCAAATCTAAGTCAACCATTAATCGAGTTATTGGCTTCTCAATCTCAACTAATATAAGAAAATGAGGAATAACGTAGTTAAGACACAAGGAGAGATGCATTACTAAGACAAGGCTAACAACTTCTTGTGCTCACTAAATTTAAGACAATAAAGGTAGGTGATGGGAAATGATCATGCAATAGTGAGAATAATTTTTCGTACAAATTATGGCATGATGAAAGGATTTGGTTTAAGGGATGATATGATAGTAGATGGTATCAGTGAAGTTATACATATTCAATATGTCCTTCAATGTCCAACATTCAATAGTTTGATGTCTAAGAATATGATGATAATTGAAATAGGGGATGTTAGAATCTTTAGGATGAATGACCAAGTTATTTGAAGGTGGTAAGATTATAAGGCCTTTGTTTAAAAGCAGTTGAAGTCTCCTTTCACATTCAGGTGGAGGATGAGTAGGAAACTTGAGTTTTTACAATTTGTAAGGCCATTTTCATTTGTTAGATTCTCCTTTTTCATGAATGGAAGGAGGAGGAGGACCCATAGGTATCCTAGCATCCTTGCCATTAGAATCAGGTAATGGTTGTTCACATGGAAGGAAAATGTTCAAGTCAGGAGGAGAATCAAATATCACTCTACCATCATCTTGAAGTCTCCAATATTCAAAAGGAGGTTTATCAATGTGAGGAGGATCTTGATATCCTAATCCTATTGTGTTTTGTTCTATTGGTTTTTTTTAAACAAGTTGGTGAATGTTATGCTCATGTGTTGTATCGCATCCTTTTTTGCTTAGGATAGTAAATCCTTTTCCATATGTTTCTTCAAGGTTAATGGGAGTGTTTGTAACTTTGTGCTCATAAAATGGTTGAGAATGTGTTTGTTGAGAGGAACTAGGTCCACTTGATGGAGGGATCTTAGGTCACACTTGAGTTTCGGGATGTAGGTATCCAAAGTGATTAGGAGGTACAATAGTAGGAATATTTGGTTGGTTCATGGATGGGTAAAAGGTTGCATTGTCTTCAAGGTTATCAAGACATTCATTGAAGAAATTGTTCATGATATCATCATCTTCTCCAATGATGTCTACATCATGAGGAGTTGAAGGAGCATGAGGAAGCTCAAGGTCATTAGGGTCATAGCCAAAGGCACAATTGGATATGTCTCCCAAGGATTTTAAAGAATTGCAAAAAAGAAAATGCCATGATGACAATGAAGGAAAGAAAACTAAGATGCAAGAAATAGCAAAAAATAGAGATTTTGGAAAGCAAAATACAAAGAAACTATAGAAAATGTAGGAATACCTAGAAAATGCCTGAAAATGTAGTATGCAATGTGTAGGTGGACTGATTTTCCCAAGGTGGCAAATGAGTCCAAGTATGGTATTTTTTTTTGTTTTTCAAAAAATTTAAAGTGATTTTAATGCTCTTTAGATTCAAATGCAAATTTTTAGTTTTTGAGTGATATGATATGCAAAAATGAAGTCTAAATGAGTCTTTCACTATTGCAATTTTAAGAAGCCCTAGGATGCAAAAAAAATGCAAAAGACAATGCAATTAAGTTCTAGGATGCAAATATAAATGCAAATCAGAATGATAAGATGTTCAATATGTAGGTTCACCAAAATGAACCATAGATTTTTCAACATGAGGCTTATAGGATACTCTTGCACTCTTAGGATGTTTCACCTAAAAGGAGAGAGATAAACCTCACGAAAAATCAATGTAGTTCACTCAAATTAGGAAATGTATAATGTAATTAAGACTAGATGAGATGATCTAAATGTAACTAAGCTAAGTAATTGATTGATTATGAATGCAAAACCTAAGAAATATGGAATGTTTGAAAACACAATGTGATGTGCAAGCATAAACTAAACATGAACAAATGCAAAACAAAAAAGAAGGATAAATCAGAGTGCACTTGGGTAGAGGATGAAGAATTTGGAGTGTTCTGAATGACGACATAGATCATTAAAAATCACTAGTGGGACTCATTCGCTATTGATGGTGAATTAGTCCTACTTCTAATGAAAACTTCTAAAAATAGGTTTATAAGTGTCAGGATCCAAAATATGACAAAATCAAACATTCTAGCCTTAAGTGTGGGCTCATTAACTACTAATGGTAAATCATTTCTCTCCCAAATTCTATGAAATCAGGGACCAACTTTGTAGCACCAAATTTGAGGTTGTCTGCTTGTCAGGTTGATGAAGTCAAATCTACAAAAAATAGACTGTAGGTTGTCTCCAAGCTTAAAATAGGTTGTATATGTCTTGAAATACTTTGTTGACTTGTTGAAAACCTTTCAACACCTAATTTCTTTATAAATTTTCATACACAAGTCTGTAAATACACATGCAAAAGGGGGAAAATGGTTAAGGGTTAGGTTATAGGTATTTTCCTTGGTCAAATCCCATTTTAGTAATCAAACCCTTAATGAAGAAATGGAATGAAATAAACAAGGAAAGATGAATAAGCAACATGAAAATGTCCTAAACTCACTAACCTTGTTGAAGAAATCATAAGATATATCAATGGTTGCTCCAAGATTCTTGATTAATGCTTGATTGAATGATGCAAAAAGTTTGAATGCTTGAATGAATGAGTGAATTAGTGAACTTGATGAATGGTGGTTAAAATAGATGTAAAAACACTTATGTATACACAATTGTGCCTTAGTCACCCAAAGATACCTCATCATAGGCCAACATAATAAAAAATATCTTGCATTTAATGTTGTTTGACGGGTTTACATTAAAAAATACACTTAATTAAGCCTTATGAGTGCATAAATGGGTCAAATAAAGCATAAGAAAGGTGTAAATAGTGAAATTAAGCCTAGAAAAGCATGAAATCTTGTTACAATACTTTACAACACATCAAAATAGGACTTGATAAGTGATGAAAACGTGATTTTTAGGTAAATTGTAATGAATAGAATCAAAAAAAGTGTAGAAAAGTTTTACAACACCTCACAACACCTGCTAAAGATGCCATAATTTGAATTTTAAGGACCTAATGTGAATGTTCAAGTGCAACATTAAATCAAAGCAAAATAGACCAAGAATCATGAGGAAAGGCCTAAAAGAACATGAAAAGGTCAAGGGGCCATTTTTCTATGTCACACTTCTTTATTTCATTTTCATTTTAGTATTATTAGTTTTATCACTCATTTTCTCCTCTTAGGTCAATTAATAGGAAAGTATTCTTTTTTATTGAGTTGTGGAAAAACATTAGCATGTGGGAGTGTCAACCAATGAGAAAAAATAAATTCCTAAAGGATAATTGTATTATAAAAAAATCTCACCATTGAAAAATTCACACTAGGTTTAGCTCCCCCTATGTGATTGGACCTACTTACACATTTGTGTCATAGAAAAAAGGAAACTTGCTTGATTTGGAAAAAAATTAATGATAAATTGGACTTAATGAGACCTTGATTGAGTGTTGTGATTTGTTTTACACATCCACACTAGGTCTTGGACCCTCACAAAATTGAATAAAATGCATTTATCAATGTCTTGTAAAGGTGTTGTAAAGTGTTGTAAAGGAGTTTCATGCTTTCTAGACTTTATGAACCCATTTTCCCCTAATTCAACATTATAAAATGTGTTTAATTTCATCTTGATATCATTCTATGAGGCTTGCAAAATAAACTTAATGATAATATAGTGTTGTAATATGTCCAACACATTCACATTGGATGTTATGCTATCCCAGGTTGTGTGGACCTCATTTTAGTGTGGTCAAGTGTATTTAATAATACTTTCACATTGAATTATATGTCCCAAGCCCTAATTGACCTTTACATCATCACTAATAGGCCACTATTACCCCATATAGTGCATCCTGAGGCTTAAATTGATCAAATAACTGACAAAGTCATCACACAAACCTTATTTCCTTATTTCTTGGCATCTTAGCTGGAAACAATGACCCTTGTGGGACCCATTTTCCATCCATGGAAAATAAGTCCTATCTAGGTGGGACCCATTTTCCATGAGTGGCGAATGAGTTCCATTTGGACCAATTTTTACCTTTGAGTGGGAAAAACTAAAATTTAAGTTTATTATTTTTACATGTCAGTCTTAGGGATCCAAATAATGGGAAAATAGGGTGGATTTCCTATAAAATCAAGTATCTATACCCTAAATCATAACCATTATTTATTATTCATCCATCATTCTTCCATCTCAAGTCAAGCAAGTTAGGGTTTCATCATTGCAAGTCATCAAGAAAGCTTCAATAGAAATTCAAGGGCAGAAGCTTCCTCCATTGTTGCAGAAATTCAAGATAAATCTTCATGGAAAGGTAATAACTCCATTATTGTATGATTCATTACATTTTTTCTCTATTTTGGTTTAATTACCTAAAAGGGGTTTGACCAAGGCAAACCCCCATGTCCTAACATCCAACATTTCTCTTTCTTTTCTTGTGTGTTTGTAGTTTTAGTCATCTTGAAGGCTTGGAAGTTATTAAGAATCAAGTTAAATTTTTTTTTAAGTATTCTCTTCATTTTCTAAGGAAAAATATCCAACAAAAGTCACTTGTAGACCCAAAAATCAATGTTTTGAAAGTGGACACCTATAGAAAGCCAAAGTGCAGACTGAGAGCTCTTGTTTCCTCTTTTGGATCTTTAGAAATTTAAAAGTGGAATCATTCACCATCTGTGGTGAATGAGTCCCATTTCTAGAACTAAATAGGGTTTTCTACATTTCTAGATACCCTTTTGTCTGAAATGGGTTCTGGGTCAATTTCACAAAACTAGGACTAATTTGCCCAGAATGGTGAATGAGTCCTAGTAGGTCAAATTTCTAGCATCAACAGCATTTCAAATTTTGTTTATAGCCTCCTTCAATATCTCAGGTGCACACTTTCAGTTTCAGCCATTTTTGTTTTAGTTTTGCATTCATTTCTACATGTTTTTGCATTACACAATGTGTTGTCAAACAATGTGCATTTCAATAGTTTTCACTTATTAATCAATCCATTTTGTCAATTAGCAGCATTTAGATCATTGTGTTTAGTTATAATTTCATCATATCTATCTTATTTTGAGTGAACCACCTATATTTTGGGTGTGGGATATATCTCTTTCCATTAGGTGAAAGACCATAATTGTGCAAAAGAGAGTCATAGCATTTCACATTCACAAAATTTATGGTTCATTTTGGTGAACCTAATTTTTGAACATCTCATTTTCTGATTTGGAGTCCATTTTCATCTTCATCCTAGCTTGCATTGAATTTGCATTAGAGTTGCATTGGTTAATTTGCATCTAGGGTTACAAAGTTTTGCATTAGTGAAAAGGTCATTTAGCTTACATTTTTTAATATATTTCCTTAAAATTTTTTGCAATTCTGAATCTCCATCTTAGGTCTGCATCATACAACATTAAACACAAAAAACAATTTAAATTTTTTGAAAATTTTGAAAAAAACCCTTACTGGGAGTCATTCACCATGCTGGGCGAATCAATCCCTATCCAAATTTTTGACTATCTGTTACAACATCGGAAACATCATTTTTTTGCTTCGTAAGCCTCCTAGTATTATATAGTATAAATCTAGAAAGTTTTGGGAACATTTGTTTTATGCATCTAGCTCAAAACATCATTGTAAATTAATCATCCTTCAAATCACTTCAATTGCAAACATCCTTAGATCTAAAAATTCTTACACTTCTAAAATTTTGCATAAAATTTATAAAATTACTTTTCACTTTTGAATATACAATATTTCTATGCATAAAACTTTACATAAATTAGATAAAATTTCTTTTCCTTATTGCATGTACATTGTTTGCATTCCTCAAATCTTGCATATAATGGATAAGAATGTTTTGTATCTTTGCATATAAATTGTTCATATTGTTGAAACATTGCATGAAATGGTTACACGTGCTTTCCATTTTTACTCAAACAATGCTATTACCTTACATATTTAGACATGTTAAGAAACATTTCCTATCCCCTCCCTATGAGAGTGTTTTAGTGAAAGAGACTACAACTTGGGCCATTCCTAAAGATCATACGTATTCTTCTAAAAACCCTCCTCCTAGGGAGGATATCATGATGCAATACAAGGATAACTCTCACTCGCTAAGGGATGTTAAAATAATTCAACCTCAACTCATTCTTTACCCCCTTTCACATAAATCTCTAACTCAAACCAAACCTGAACTTGTCCTTTACCCACCTCAAACTAATGTATCACAATAGTCGAGTCATAATACCATTGCTCATACATATAACACTTAAAATAATCTACAAACACAACAACTAATCACAACACCCCTACCCTTACCTAACCCTATCATCCCTAATCCTATCTTCTTGGAACCTCCTAGTGGAAAAGAGTACAATCTTATTGAACAACTAAAGAATACTCTTGCTAAAATATCCTTATGGGACCTTATTCAAGGCTCCCCTCACTATCACAACATGATTCAAGTAGCCTTGCAACAATTTCTTGTCCCTTCTAATATGGAACCAAATGATATAAAAGCCATGATTAAATACATAAATGTTGACATTGTTTTCCACCAAAGTGAGCTCCCTACTTTGGAAGTGTAAAACCAAAATGAAGCTTTCATGATTATCACTCAATACCAATGAAAAGGGACTAAGGGAGATCTTGTAGATATCAGATACACTCTTAATGTGTGTGGAGTGAACCTTCTCGATACACTAGGTGTTGATAAATCCAACATTTGATCCAATCCTTTATCCATCAAGGGATTTGACAATGTAAGCAAACAACTGCTTGGTGTGATAACTTTACCTATTATAGTTGGAATCGCTACATTGGAAACATCAATCCATGTTATTCCTAATGATTTTACCTATAAAATTTTCTTAGGTAGAATGTGGATTCATGCAATTAATGGTGTGCCTTCTACTCTTCATCAAAAAATGAAATACATCTACAACAACAAAGTGTACACGCTTGAAGCTGGCCCTCATCCAAACAGTTGTTTGAACATTGAGAAAAATGAAGAAAATTCCTTGAACACATTAATACAAAACACATAAGTGGACCCCATCCAACATCCTTAACCAATTTTTAGGCTCTTAGATGATGATTGGGGTTCCTTAGACTTCACACCCACCTCCTTCAGAGAATACCAGATCATCCACAAATACTCTAGCAAGGGAAAAGAAACTATAGTTTTTTCAATACAAAATTTCAACAACCCTTCACAAGCATCCACCTCAACCACTTTAGAAAATGAAACCAACTACACAACAACCTTTGATGAACTTAATCATGAACAACCACCAACTTTAAAAGAAATGAAAAAAAATTATGGACGTGGTTATGAGCTTATGAAACAACTTGGATATAGTGGAAAAGTATGTGGCGCTTGAGAACAAGGTATCCACAACCCTATAGACCCTATCACACAACAAAAGCACTCATGGTATTGGTTATTATCCTTTGATAGAGATCACCAAGCCTTCACTCAACATCAACAATCTCACACAACATACTCCTAAATCCTCCTTAATAGTCATCTATCCTAAACTCCTCGACACTGGTGGTCTTGATTGTTCTCCTTTACAATCCATCCAACAAACAAATGCACCTTTGCTTAATATCAATTTTATCTTGCAAAATGTTCATGATTTGCATTTAATAGATTATCCCTCCTTCTGTATGAGTGAGAACAAAATCTCACAATCTAGATAAACTTGTGTAAGTATGACATCTAATACTAAGCAAGATGTATCTTTGACACAAACCACAAGACCACCTTCTACCATTGATCAAGACAGAATCTTGAGACTCCTCCAAGATCGCATGATCACCATCCTTCCCCCTAGAACTCAAAATAAATGCTTTTATAAGACTTCATTTTGTGCCTCTCATAGAGTTCATGGTCACTCGACTAATGAATGTAATTATTTGAGTCATATAATCCAACATATTAAGGAGTTTGGTTAGCTTCCCGATGTGGGGGAACCTAATTCCTCTAATTGATACCGATTTTCACTCTAGCATGCATTTCATTAATCATTTCATCTCACCCTTGTCCTACACTCAGTGGGGGAAAGGGGTTATGTAGCCTTATCCCTGTATGTCACTTATCGTTCCCTCTTTTGGCTAGTCGATATCCTTTCATGAATACATAACATCAAGCTTGGGATGTGGAGACATGCCTTAAGTTGGCTCACATATGACATACTTCCCATTTTTATGATAGTTTATTAGAAACATATGACTTAGCATAGGGCTCTCCAAGTAAGCTCTCATGTCTCCTACTTTAAAGCAATTTCTCACAATACTAGTGTTCACAACCACTTTAAAGTGGGGGCATACATTACAACTCACATTTCATTGTGCGATTTTCTTTTTCTTACAATTCCCCCTCTTGAAAACATTAGGTACAATGTTGTTCAAGATGAGATATTTTAGTTTTCCTCTCTTGGAAACAAGATGAGACTATTTGCACTTTTCCTCTCTTGGAGACATTAGGAATGATGTTCCTTAAAATGATACCTTGCATAAACTAAGAAAAATCCCTATGAACATTTCTTACACTATTTTGCATTAACAATGCCTATGAGTGTCAAGCATACAAAGTTTTTCTTACACCGTCGAGCTCAAAAATCATTTTCCTTTATGGTGCCTTACTAAAGTTATCAGGAGGTATAACTTTGGTATGGTTGAGTGGAAAGCCCATTTCAAGGCACAACTTTCCCCATAGCCACCTATGTTCATACCAAATAGTGTATGCTTTATCTTTTGGGCTTTCTCACCTGGAGAATAGCCAAGAGTTCTGCCACCCTTTAGTGAGTGGATTTTATTTTTGGACAAATAGCTTATATTTGATCCACAACTAGTTGGAAAAATGGTCAAAGCTTGATCCACCTTTTTATTTTCTCTTCTAGCTCTTGTCATTGCATGATCTTGTATCTTGTTTCACTGCATGTCTTTCACCTTGTATATGTGCTTTTGTGCTTATGATGGTTTGACTTAGAATCTTGGATCCTAGGGGCTTGCACAACCTCCTTTGATCTTTTCTATCCTTTTTCGTCTACATTGGCATGATTGGACCTCTCTTTAATGTCTACTTTAGTGTTAGTTTGAAGCAAGTTCATCCACTCACTAAAGTGGGGACTTGTACCATAGATAAATGGCCCCTTAACATTTTCATGGCCTTTTAGGCCTTTCTTCATGATGCTTGGTCTATTTTTCTCTAATTTAATGTTGCAATGTGGCTTAAACATTCACATTAGGTCATCAAAATTCAAATTATGGCATCTTGTGAAGGTGTTGTGAAGTTTTAAAAATCATTTCTACACATTTATAGACTCTATTCATTACAATTCACCTAAAAATGACCTTTTCATCACTTTTCAAGTCCTATTTTGAAGTGTTGTAAAGTCTTGTAACAAGATTTCACGCTTTTCTAGGCTTAATTTCACTATTTAGACCTTTCTTATGCTTTATTTGACCCCTTTATGCACTCATAAGGCTCAATTAAGTGTGCTTTTGAATGTAAACCTGACAAACAACATTAAATAAAATATAATTCCTTACACCCACTTTCATCTCCAAGGTACGACCCTTTTGCCATGCGTTGTGAATGAGTCCCTCTTAGCTCAAAATTCAAAATATTTCAATTTTTCTTTCAGGATTTTATTTAAAATCACCTTATGTTGGCCTGTGATGAGGTATCTTAAGGTTACTAAGGCACAAGTGTGTATAAATGAGTGTTCTTACATCCATTTTAACCCCCATTCATCAAGTTCACTAATTCACTCATTCATTCAAGCATTCAAACACTTTGCATCATTCAATCAAATATCAATCAAGTATCTTGGTGTAGCCATTGATATATCTTCATATTTCTTAAACAAGGTTTGTGATTTTAGGACATTTGCATGTTGTTTATTCATCTTTCCTTGTTCATTTCAATCCATTTCTTCACTAAGGGTTTGATTACCAAGGAAAATCCCTATAACCTAATCCCTTAACCATTTTTTCCCATTTGCATGTTTGTTTGTAGACTTTTGTAGTCATATTTATCAAGAAATTAGGTGTTGAAAGGTGGTCAACAAGTCAACAAAGTGTTTCCAGTCAACTACAACCTATTTCAAGCTTGGAGACAACCTACATTTCATTTCTTGCAGATTTGGCTCCGTCAACCTGTCAAGCAGACAACCTCGATCTGGTGCTACAAAATTGATCCCTGATTTCATATAATTTTTGAAGAGGATTGATTTTGCATCAAGGGTGAATGAGTCCCACCTTAAGGCTAGAAATTTAGATTTTGTCATCTTTCAGATCCCAACACTTAGAAACCTATTTCCAAAAGCTTTCATCAGAAGCAGGAATGATTTGCCATCAGTGGAAAACGATTCCCACTGGTGTTTTTCATTAATTTTTGTCAACATTCAGATCACTTCAAATTCTTCATTCTCTGCCCAAGTTCTCTCTGATTCAACCTTCTTCTTCTTCGTTTTGCATTTTTTCATACTTTAGTTCATGCTTGCATATCACATTATGTTTTTAAACATCAATTGTTTCTTAAGTTTTGCATTCATAATCAATTAGTTTCATAACTTATTTTCATTTAGATCATCTCATTTAGTCTTAATCACATCATACATATCTTAATTTGAGTGAACCACATTGATTTTTAGTGAGGTTCATCTCTCTCCTTTTAGGTGAAACATCCTAAGAGTGCAAGAGTAGCCTATAAGCCTCATGCCCAAAAATATATGGTTCATTTTGGTGAACTTGACTATTGAACATTATATCATTCGAATTTACATTTATTTTTTCATCCTAGGACTTAATTGCATTTTATTATGCATTGTTTTTGCATCCTAGGGTTTCTTAAAATTGCGTTAGTGAAAGACTCATTTAGATTTCATTTTTGCATATCATATCATTCCAAAACTAAAAATTTGCATTTGCATCCTTAGTTTTCATTTGAAAAACATTAAAATCGCTTTAAATTTTTGAAAAACATAAAAAACATCATACTTGGACTCATTCACCACCCAGGGTGAATCAATCCACCTGCTCATTTCATAGTACATTTTCAGGAATTTTCTGGGTATTTCCTACATTACAATTTTCTATATTTTCTTTCTCTTTTGATTTCCAGAATCTTTATTTTGTACTATTTCTTGCATCTTAGTTTACTTGCATTCATTGTCATCATGGAATTTTCTCTTAATAAGTTTTGGAATTCATTAAAATGCTTGGTAGACGTGTCCAATTGTGCCTTTGGCTGTGACCCTAATGACTTTGAGCTTCCTCATGTTCCTTCAACTCCTCATGATTTTCCTCATGATGTAGACATCATTGGAGAAGATGATGATAGCATGAAAAATTTCTTCAATGAATGTCTTGATAACCTTGAAGCCAATGCAGCCTTTCACCCATCCATGAACCCACGAAATCTTCCTACTGTTGCACCTCCTAATCACTTTTGATACCTATCCCAAAACTAAAGTGGGATCTAAGATCCCTCCATCATGTGGACCTAATTCCTTTCAACAACCACATCCTCACCCATTTTATGATCACAAAGTCACAAACACTCTCAATAGCCTTGAAGAAACATATGGAAAAGGCTTTACTATCCTATGTAAACAAGATTGTGATAGAACACATAAGCATAACATTCACCAACTTGGAAAAAAGCCAATAGAAGAAAACACAATTAGACTAGGATATCAAGATCTTCCTCATACTAATAAACCTACTTTTGAATATTGGAGACATTGAGATGAGGGTACAGTGATCTTTGATTCTCCTCCTAACTTGAAAATTCTCCTTCGAAGTGAACAACCATTACCTGATTCTCATGACAAGGATGCTAGGATCCCCATGGGTCCACCCCCTCCTTCCATTCATGAGAAAAGGAGAATCTAGGAAATGCAAATGGCTTTACAAATTGAAAAAACTCAAGTTTCCTACTCATCCTCCACCCTAATGTGAAAGGAGACTTGAACTTCTTTTAAACAAAGCCCTTATACTCTTACCACCTATGAGTAAGTTGGTCATCCATCCTAAAGATTCTAACATACCATATTGCAAATATCATCATGTTCTTAGACATTCAACTAAAGAATGTTAGACATTGAATGACATATTGAACAAGTATCACCTCACTGATACTGACTATTTTCCCATCATCCCTTAAAACAAAATCCTTCTGTCATGCCATAGTTGTATAATTTTTCATTCTCACTATTGCATGATCATCCCATCACCTTTCCTGGTTCATTCTTGCTTCACATCCAATGGGGAGCAAGAAGTTGTTATCCTTATCCTAGTAATGCATTTGTTCTTGTCTCTTAATTGAGTTATTTACCTTCCACTTATCCTACTTAAGATTGAGAAGCCAATAACTCCATTAATGGTTGACTTACATTTTCTTTACTAGCTCCTTCACATGATTTTATGTGTGTATTGTGATCCCCCATAACACGCGTTTGATGTTCTCTCTCTTTGTACACTTCTTCTATTTGTACCTTTACTCTTCTATATGTCATGCATTTCCTTTTTCCCTTTTTGTTTTGTGTTTTTCCTTTTGGGGATGATGCAAAGCGTTGAGACACCCTATGCTGATCTTCCATGTTGACCCAATTAGTCCATTTTCCTTGTTACTTTGTGCATTTATTATGTTTTCCTTTTGTGGATGATGCAAGGCATCAAGACTGAAATGTCTCCTTCATGTTGACCCAAAAGCTTTTCCTTTTCTTTTTCCTTTTCATTTTTATTTTTGCTTGTGTTTCTCCTTTTGGGGATGATGCAAAGCATTAAGGCCACAATGTCTCTTCCATGTTTCCCAAAATAGACTTTATTTTTCTTTTCTTTTTTCTCTCTTTGTTTCATTCTTCTAGTTCTATGTGCATTGGGGAATGGTGACTATCCCAAGTTATTTCATAAAAACATTGAAGCAATGAACATACTGACCCCAAATCCATAGATCCCCTATGTGTTTGGTATATTATTTTGTGGGGGCTAACCTCCCTTTCTTTTGATTTCTTTTTCATTTACACGATTTAGCCTAACATAGAAACATATGACTTGGCATAGGAGCTTTCTGAGTTGGCTCTCGGGTACGTGTAGGATCATCATAGAAAAAATAGGTCCTTAAGTGGAAAAAAATTTAGAAAAATCAAAGTAAGGCAACTTTATATAAAATTTTTGAATAAGTTATCTATATCATCTCAAAAATATGTAAGAATAGAATCTGTAGAATATTGAATGTAGTTTCTAAACTACTAGGTTTGTTTAAAATAAAAAAAATCTATTTGGTGAAAATTTCAAATTTCAATGCAATAGTACTTAAATTTCAGGGAAAAAATAAGAAGTAGATGTCTGTCTAACCACCCTAACCACAATAAAATGATAATATTTTTTTATAATATTTTAGAAATAAGTAGACGTCTCATGTCCGGATGTGATGTATTTTTTTTGTAATTTTTTTCCAAGTAAATAATTAATTATGAATTTTTTATTACAACTTTTAAAAAATATAAAAACTCATGTCTGACCACCTTAACTTGGTCAAAACTTCATGAAATTCAATTTACTCTTTTTTTAATCCTATAGTATACAAAGCATAGAATGTGATGCATGTTTTGGATTCAAAAAAAGTGATAAGGTTTGAAAGCTATACATATTTTTCAATCATCCTATCAATCAACACTTTAGTCATAATTCAAATAGAAAATGAATAATAATTATTTATTAAATTCAAAGTAAAGAAAAATTTATATTGGTGGAAAGTTGAGAATATCCTTTAAAAACCCTTTTTATTTCATCAATTTTGGGTAAAAAAAATGTCATCAGCAACATACCCTACAAATACCCATCATATTGCCACTTTTTTGCCCATCATGATCCTGCACATACCCTCTCATGTCTCATTTTATGTTTGCATTTTCTTTTCTTTGCTACTTTAAAGTAATTTCTCATAGAATGGTGTGTCAGTATCAGCACAAAGTTTTTTTACACTTTCAACTATTTTAGCAACAAAAGTGAATTTAGGTGTTTTTAACTAAAAATTAATTTTGGTCAAACATATGATCTTGTAAGAATAATTCTAGCTAAGCTATATATTTCCACATCTTTTCCCAAAAAAATTGTTTGCGAAATGCATATTTAGCACCACTTTGAGTCCAATTTACCATAAAAAAATTATTTAAAAAATTGATGTTTCAACAACTTCTACTTGTTTAAAAAACATTTTTTAAAAAATATAAAAATACCCTTTTGTAGATCTAGAAGTTTAGATTAAAAAAATTGGTATATTTTCCTATTTTAATTATTATTTATAGTTTCCTTTTTATTTTTACTAAATGTAGGTTATCAAGATAAAACATTATGTTGATTACCATGTCAAGGAAAAATACTAAAACTTATTACAAAATTTTGAAAAAATATGATGACCTAGGCAAAAGAATCCATATCAAGATGGCATAATTTTTTTCTATTCTAGATAAATAATTAATGTGAAAGTTGGTGTCAACTCGAAACAACTAAATTTTAATACTTGTGCATTTTAGTATTTGAAAAAATATATATTTATCAAAATTGGAAATAAATATATCCAAGCCCTAAAGTTTCAAGTTATAAATACACACAAAAAAATTGAAGGAAAAATAATAAAATTTACTATATAAATATTGGCATCTCATGTAAATTCATTTTTTAGCATTTTATCAGTAACTAAATTATAATGTTAATTTATAAACAAATATGTTCAAATATTTTTTTTTTAAAAAAAAAAAATACAAACATAAAATATACTAAAAAATAAATATTTTATTAGTTTACATCATTACAAAATTTAGACATATATATCACCCTTTTAGTGATTCAATTTTAAAAGTTGGATCAGTGTTTGCAGTGGTTTTCCTTTATGAAAGTGTGACCTGACTTTGTACTTTACCCATTTACAACAATTCCTTTAAAGTGGGGGGCATACATTTTCATAATCCATTTGTATTCTTAATTCTTAGTGTAGCCTTGTCACTTCATATGATGGGCTTGTAACTTTGTGCATGACAATGGGTTTGATGTCCTTCATAAGTGTGATCTATCTTAAAATATTATTGTGGTTGCTACAATCTGCAAAATGGCTAAAATGTCAACACACAATATTAGCAACACAGCAAATTTTCACATCCATATGAAATATTGAATCATGCTTCATAATGCAATCCAAACAATAAAATATCAACTAAACTAAGTGAAAGCACAAAGAAGCAAGAATCCAACTCTATCTCATATTGGATTGGTGTCACATGTCCTAGTGACCCTTTCCCAATCCTTGATTGATAAGCTTAGATGATGATAATGCAATGGAAATATTGGCCAAAATTAGTTCTCAAGAATGCTTTACGCGCTACTTTTGGATGAAATTGTGGAGAATTTGCTTGAGGATGAAGCCTCTATTTAAATATTTTCAAATGCTAAGAGTTTCAAACATGGAGGATGTGGGACTAAGATTGGACAAATGAGAGGAAGACACTTGTCAAGTTGTGATAGGCCAAGGAATGTGCAAGATTTGGGAAAGAGTGTCCATGAGGAGGAGGAATTTGAATTCAAATTTTCCAATGACCAGAAATACTGAGTTTGACTTTGGAAGGGACATGTAGCAGAGGCATGTAAGGCCTCATAAATGCTGTTGGGTGTACATGTCCACTTGGGGGAAATTCAAACTTGAGAGTATTCTTCCCTTTATGCCAAGTTGAAAATAAATAATTTTGATAAATCCCGAGAATTGATGCAATTTCATGTGCAAGTGGCCAAATCAGAAGGTAGAGGTGGTGTTTAGGAGGTTGGAGGATTACAGATGAAGTTGGGTTCTTGGACTTTGAGAACTTGTGGCTGAAATGAGGAAAAGGATGGAAGATGCATGTTTGAGATTTTAATTAAATAAAGCTTGATTTATTTAATTAAACTATGATTGAGCTTTTGATGATAAGAACTTGATTTACTAGGTGAATGGATGTGATGCATTTGATTTATTTATTGAGTGGATGAATATGCATAATGCTAATTTGACATGTCTACATTTTTCCCCTCTTTGAAGCAATGTACTTGTTGCGTTGGTTCAAAGAATAAACTTGTCACGATCGAAATCAAAAAATTTCTGATTTTTTGGATGCCTCAGCAGAAAGTACACTGGTACATTGCCCCCTCGAAAGGTCGAGCGAAAAGATTCGATTTGAGGGTCGATCTCATGATAAAGAGGTTCAAAATGGGTGGTTATGGATGATGATGCAAAGATGATTTCAAGATGCTTAGAATAACAAATCTATATTATTCTAAACAACTTAAATGATGATATGATATGAGATGGATGAGATTGATGATGTGATATGTTGTGATTATGCAATGGATGATTTATGAGATGCTTAGACTAACATATCTATATTATGATGATGATACAAATGCAATGCATGTGAAATGATCGATGTTTCCTATTATGTATGATATGAATGATATGTGGTATGCTGACAGTTTTCTAGATGCGGGATGGATGCATGATGGATGCATTGGTGATGATGATGTTAGCACGGAAATGAGATGATGACAAGAGGATCCAACAAGCCAACATTATGAGACATGATGATGAGAAATGATGATGAGAAATGATGATGATAGATGGATGATTTGCTTATCCAGGATTGGGATTTTAAAAGGGTCACTTACTTTATTTTTGATAACACGCCTAAGTATGATGCATCAAGGTATAAAGGACCAGGATGATGTTGTACTTAGTGTGATAGACTTTGACTCAACAAATAGATAGGAGTATTCTTGTTCACACCTGACATACGGAAACTCTGCTAGGATGCACTTTAGAAATTTCAAACATCTCATACCAAAACACGGAAAGGTATAACCAATCAATGCAATAGTCAACAAGGTATCTGAAACATCCTCCATATATATCTAACAAAGCAAGTATTTTCCAAGTTATTTTACAAGAACATCCAACAAGCACAACAGACAAAACATAATGATCGTTGCCCCATTCCTATCTCTCTAAATCCTTCATTCGGATATCATCGAGAGGTCCTTGGACTGAGCGCAATAAGATAAGTTAAAAAGAAAAAGACCAAGTACGCAAACAAGTCAATGTTCTTCAATACCGCTAGCCAAAAGGGAATGTGTTTTTAAGGATAAGAACTAAAATTTATTGCCAAAAGATAATGCCCATTGTAGGAAGGATACATCCTAGGACATGTTAGTGGATGGCGGCACGTCATTTCGTTTATCCAAAATGTTCTTTCTGATAAATAATGCCCCTTGTAGGAAGGATTCATCCTACAACATGATGTTATCAGATGATTGATATGAGACTCTTTGGATGATGGACTATCGACACAAAGACTTAACCAACTTGTTTACGTATTGACTAAGACTTGAGACTTGACACTTTTGAGTTTTACTTTTAACCTGCTAGACTTGTTTCTAACTGTTTCACCAAAGGTTGGGGGTGATGATCAGTTTATTATGAATGTTGTTTATTGCGGGTACAAGCGAGATGAGGCGGATGGATTTTTTTCAAATATTTGGATGTTTTTGATGTTTTGCAATGTTTTGAGGCTATTTTTGGTATTTTTTCGAGGTTTTACAAATGTTTTGATTTTAAGTTTTCCAATGTTTTTGGGATTTTATGAGATTTTGACCAAGATACTAACCTAAAGACCTATCCTAGGGGCCTCGGGGGCTGATCAACATATTAGCCTTGCCTACGTTATACACGCAGAGACCACGTAGTTCGATTGACGACTTGACCGATTTACAGATGATGATATACATGATGAAATGTCAGTTTATTATGACATACTCCTATAGGACTGACCTAAATGTCTCGAGGGATGATCAAAGATCAACCTTGCCTACGTTCAAGCTCAGAGATGACATAGTTCAACAAGACGACCTTGTTTTTGGCTTTTTGAATGACTTTTTGACCTATTTTTGGATTTTGATATGTTTTGAATGTTTTTGGATTTTCTGATTTTCTAATGTTTTTGGATTTTCTAATTTTTTTGATGTTTTTGGATTTTCTGATTTTGAAGACTTTAAGACCATACACGAATCCGATCTGATGAGAACGTGCCCCCAGTGCGATGCAATAGACTACTCTGATAAAGGCAGGACAAACTGACCTTGAGAATGGGCCAAGTAGTACTAACAGGGATCATGATACAAACATAGGACCAAGCTATGGTGCGGATGTGAGCAGATGAGTGATGGATGGAGATAAGATGGATGATGGAAGTGAGATGGATGGATGATGCAGACCAAGCCATAAAGATCCTGGTGGATGGAAAGTGCTTATTTACACAAGGCGCCTATTTGCCAGGTTTTCACCAAGGTACCTGCCCAAAGTTCCACCAAAGTGGTTTTCACTAGAGGATGATTATTTTTTTTAATCCTTTTTCTAATTTTTTTGGATTTTTTGCTTTTTTTTTATTTTTTTGTTGTTACCAAGGCCTTTGTTTGCGGGTTTTAATGAAGTAACCATTTTTTAGGACTTTTTCTGATTTTTTTTTGGATTTTTGGTTCTATACCTTGAAAGAATTAGGCATAATTTTTTTTTTTGAGATGGGAGCTATTCATGGGCTCCTGCAGAGGTTCCCCTTCGGGTGTTGATAACTGATATGCCCCTGATTTATAGCTTGTTGTGATGATGAAAGGCCCTAACCAATTAGGTTCGAACTTGCCTTTGCTACTGGGATTTGGGACATTCTTTTGATTTTCTTTTAAGACTAGTTCTTCGACTTGGAAAGTCCTGCTTTTGATCCTCTTGTTGTAGCTTCATTTGAGTCTATTTTGATAGACTTGCAAATGATTCAAAGCTTTGATCCTTCTCTCATCCAGTAACTCCAGCTCATTTAGACTTGAGACCTAATATTCTTCATCAGTGATGAGATTTTGTAGTGATATTCTAAGGGATGGGAGCTCGATCTCAATGGGGAGTATGACTTCTGATCCATAGACCAAGGAGAAGGGGGTGATGCCAGTGGGTGTGCAGATGCTAGTTTGATAAGCCCAGAGGGCAGGATTAAATTGCAAGTGCCAGTCACGACCTATGTCATTGACTATTTTCTTAAGGATTTTGAGGATGGTTTTGTTCGTGGCTTCTACTTGGCCATTTCCTTGGGGATAATATGGGGTGGAGAAGTGATGCTAGATTTTGAATTTCTCGCACAAGTCGCGAACCTCCTGGTTCTTGAAGGGTATCCAATTATCTAAGATAATAGCTTGTGGAACACCATAACAATAGATGAGATAGTTCAAGATGAATTTTGAGACCTGCTTTCTAGTGATATAGGTCATGGGTATGGCTTCCACCCACTTTGTGAAGTACTCAGTTGTAGTTATAATGAATTTGTGGCCATTGGATGAGGTGGGTGAGATTTTCCCAATGAGATCGAGCCCCCACTGTGAAAAGGGCCTTTGTGTGATAATCGGGTGAAGCTCTTGAGCTAGAGCATGGATGAGGTCCCCATGCTGTTGACATTGTAAACACCTTTTAGCATGTTCATGTGCTTCTCACTCCATTGTGGGCCAATAATACCCCAGCCTCAGCAGTTTCTTGGCTATGGTCATTCCACTCGCGTGTGAGCCACAGATAACATTATGAACCTCAGTTAGAGCAGTTAATGCCTCCTCAGCATTTAGACAACGTAGTAAGGTACCATCTATGCTTCTACGGTATAAGGTATCACCTAGGATGACAAATCTAGATGCCTTTTTGATAAAGGTTCATATTAGGCTCAGCAAGTAAGACTCCTATTTGAAGATATGTATAGATGTCATGATACTGAGGATCTCTAGGACCAATGATTTCACACACATATTCTGATTCTGGTACCTCGAATGTGGGAACGAGAATCTGCTCGATCAGAAATTCATATTTCGGTACATTATAAGGGATGTCTAATAGAGACCCAATTGTAGCCATGGTGTCGGCTATTGTGTTGTTGGTTCTTGGAATCTGCTCAAATGTTATGTCGATGAAGGATTCCTTTAGAGTCTCCAATTTTTTGTATGCGGTTAGCTTGTCATCCTTTGTTTGATATTCATTATTGACTTGATTTATGATCAGTTGTGAGTCGCCGTAGACCTTGAGAGCTATGATATTCCACTACACTACTATCCTGAGACCTATAGTCAAAGCCTCATATTCTGCTATGTTGTTAGTGCAAGGAAATGCTAGTTTGTATGATCTTGGTATGCAGTCCCCCTGTGGGGTGATGAAGAAGACACTAGCTCCTAATCCATGTTGTGTATATGACCCATCAAAGTATAGTTTCCAGTGATCAGCAATGTTGAGGTTAAAGATGGATTCATCTGGAAACTCTAAGACAAGGGGATTCTCATAATACATAGGTGCTTCTGCTAATTGGTCTACAATAACTTGACCCTTGATGGCTTTTCTCTCAACATACTCGATGTCATATTCTGATAATATCATGACCCATTTTGCCATTCTACCAGTTAACATTGCCTTTGATAAAAGATATTTAAGGGGGTCAATTTTGGCAATAAGCTTGTTCTTGTGTGCCAACATATAATGTCTAAATTTTTGGGATGCAAACACTACTACGAGGCAAGCTTTCTCGATGAATGAGTAATTTAGCTCGTGACCGACCATTGTCCTACATATATAGTATATGGCTCTTTCTATTCCATTTTCATCATGCTAAGCAAGAAGACCTCCTAGGGCTGCTGCTGTTGCTGACACATATAAGATTAATGGCTTTCTCGGGATAGGTGGCATTAACACTGGAGGTGTCAGTAGATATTCCTTTATGATATTGCTATCAAGATTCAACCGTGTAGTTTTGAGTCAAACTCATTGACCCATGTTTCATGAGTAGTGGTTCAACAAGAACCCATCTCTCATGATATCGAATGGTCCACTTAGCACTCATTGCATCTAGGTGATTCTCACAGAGGTGAAGCACTGGTCCATCCTGGGAGGTCACCCATCCTAGTACTACTCCAGCTCAAGTTGCAAGTATGGGTTCTGCTTGTTGAATGCCTCTTCTCATTTTGTATCCTGGGGTGTCAGTAGATATTCCTTTATTTTGTTGAATGCCTCTTCTCATTTTGTATCCCATTTGTATGATACCCCCTTGTGGAGAAGGTGCTAATATGGGTTCTGCTTGTCTTCCAATTGTGCTATGAACCTTCTAATGGATTGGAGCCTACCTTGGAGTCCTCTTAGTTGCTTTAAGTTCCTCGGTGCTTCCATCTCAAGAATTGCTTTGACTTTTGCTGGATCCACCTTGATACCCCTCATGGAGACTATGTATCCTAGCAATTTACCTGATTGTATGCCAAAGACACACTTCTTGGGATTTAGTCTAACCTTGTATTCCTTTAATCTATCAAAGATAGCACTTAAGGTTGATATATGATCTTTTCTTTTTCTTGACTTTGCTAGGATGTCATTGACATAGTCTTCGACTGTTTTGTGAATCATATCATGGAATATTAGTGTCATGGCCCTTTGATAGGTTTCTCCTGCATTCTTTAGGCCGAATGGCATCATGTTCCAGCAGTATGTTCCCCATGGGCAAGTGAAAGCCGTCTTGTGTTGGTCTTCTTTTGCTATCATGATCTGCTTATATCCTAAAAATCCGTCCATTAACGATAGCATCTCGTGCCCTGCTGTCATGTCTACTATCATGTCGATGTTGGGGAGTGGGAAATCATCCTTGGGACATGCTTTGTTCAAATCTCTAAAATCCGTGCAGATTCTGATAGCTCCGTCAGGTTTTGAAATAGGTACCAAGTTTGATACCCATTCTGGATAATCAATTGGTTGGATGAATCCAACATCTAATAGCTTTTTGAGCTCCATTTTGACTAACAAAGCAATTTGAGGATGCATTTTGTGAAGCTTCTGTCTAATAGGTTTTGCATCTGGATACACTGCTAGGTGGTGGACCAGAGTATTTGGATCAAGTCCTGGCATATCAACATAACTCCATGCAAAGTTTATTTTTCTTTCCTTTAGGAATGCTGCTAGGAGTTCTTGCTCTTCTGATAATAGTGATTCTACATAGAATGTTATATGCGGGGTCTCCTCTGTTCCTAGGTTGACTAGGTTGCATTTTTTGGCCAAGACTGCTGACTTTTCTTGATGAATAGCTCTTAGGGGAAGATTGAATCCTTCATCCTCAGGCGCCTCAGAGAGGTTTTCACCATTGGATATGTCCTTTATTTTTACTATTTTCCTGTCAGAGAGTGCCACGGTGTGGTTTTCACTCAAGGACTTGGATATGATTCTTAGTTTCTCACTTTTGCGACTGAAGGATTAAATCATTTCCCCGTAGTAGGCGTGTGTGTCCAACTCCATTATGAATCTTGCCTTGTGATCTCCATCTGGAATGTTATCCCTCAACCTCATGAATTCTGAGAGCACTTCATCATTTTTGAATGTATCGAGAACTGGTGGTCCTCGTTGGTCATAGTCGATCAGTTGGGGGTAGACTAAGCAGATCTCATGATTTTGAATATCTGGTTCAAAGGATATGGTACTAATCATACACAAGGTGGTATCTTCAAATAACCTAGGTAGGTTGGATAAGGTATCTTCATCATCGCTACTAATATAGGGCTCAGTGATAAAGTTATGCATGTCTATCCCTATGGGTATTGGGGAGTGCACTTGTACTAGGACTGGCTAAGGAGAAACATTAGCAGCTCTAACCAGAGGACTTCGGCCATGTATGGTTATTCTCAGAGGGGTACATCCAAGACCAAGATTTGTTATAGGTCGCGTCTTAGGCATGATTGGTATTAAGAGCCCATTGTCGTTTTGTCCCAGTCTTTGATTTCAGTCATAGCCCATAGCAAGCATCATGTGTAGGCCTTTGCTTCTTTCATCCATTGGTAATTCAAGTGTTGGTCTTTCATCTCGATACAACATGTTTGATGGATCTGCTTCTATTACCTCATGGCCAAGGTCTCCCCACCTTGTGAATTGAGGATAATTTTGAGGATAGGTTTGTGATGAGGGAGCTTGATTTTCTTGTGGGCATCCTCATGATCTTGGAGATTGTGGTAACTCTCCTATCACAAAATCATTGTTAGGGAGTCTATAACTTCCACAACCATCATCCTGGATGATGAGCTTGATATCAGATATGGTGGGAATGGTGGGTGTCTCTATCGCAGAAGTGGATGTGAGAGTGGTGGGATCGATGTATGATGTGGATGGGCCCTCATCATTTTTTGACACTTGGGGGATTTTGTAATATTTGGCTTCAAGGTTCTTGCAGTATGAAAATGACTTAGGATCTCCATGGACGGTAACCTCTTGTCCATTATGTGTGAATTTCACACATTGGTGGAAGGTTGATTCTATGGCTTTCATCGCATGAATCCATGGGCGTCCCAGGAGGATATTGTATGGCAATTTGAGGTCCAAGACCTGACATGTGGTTTCCATGAGTGTTGGCCCTACTTGGATAGGGAGCTTAATTGTGCCCTGAGACACTCTTTCTTGGTCATCATATGCTCTAATTATGATGCCCTTCCCTTTATCAATGGAATCTTCTGATATCTTTAACTGCTTGATGAGACTAAAAGAACAGATGTTCAGACCCGCACCTCCATCCACAAAGACACTTTTGATTTTTCTTTTGTTCACAATGACCTCCAAGTGAAGTGCATGATTGTGAGATGGTTGGGCGGGAAAATATTGGTCAGAAAATGTAAGGAGATTAGGTGTTATGATGTTTCTGACCATAGCTTGGAATTGTTCCACATCGAGGTCTGTAGGGAAGGTAGATGAGGCTAATGCTTCTTCAAGGATATTTTTATGTGCTGATGAGATTTTTAACAACTCCATGATGGAGATGTGTGCTGGCGTTCTTTTGAGTTGGTCTACAACATTGTAGCTATACAGAACGACTCTTGATGTAGGGACTCTATTGGGTTGGGATGATCCTGCGATGGTGACCCTTCCGCCTCTTGTGGTGACTCCACAGTCTTTGGCATGGGCGCCTTTGATGGTGATGACCATGCAGTTTTCATTGAGGTTGGAAACAACCATTTTGTATACATGATTTACACTGCCTTTTCCTTTATCCTTGTTATTCCCTTTGTTTCCATGATTTGGCCTCGGATTCGTGTAGATTTTAAGATCCTGATTCCCAGTAGGTGCTTCCACATTTATGATTCTTTTGTCGATGAGATCTTGAATGATGTTTTTGAGTCTCATACAATTACTTGTGGTGTGGCCTTTGATTTTGTGGAATTCACACAGTTGATTCTCATTGTACCAAGGAGGATTGACATTAGGTTCTTAGTAATTCTCAAATGTAGGAGCTTGAATAAGTTTTTCGTCGATTAGCTTTTTCATGATGTCCTCAAGTGGTTCCCCAAAAGTAGTGTATTTTCATTTGGGGTATGTTTTGCATTGAGGTGGTCCTCTTTGGTCGTTGACGTTATTGATGGTGGGATTATTGTTGGGTTGATATGTTGTGTGATGAGTGTTTTGGCATTGTGGTTGGATTTGCGGTGTGGGTGTATTTTGGCGTGAACCACTAATGACCACCTTAGCATCGACGATGCCATCATTAGTGATGTTCTTGTTTCTCACCCATGTTTTGAGGTTTATCATTGTAATTTAATGGTGGGCAATTTTTTTGTGATTTGTGATATGATGTTGATTCGATGGGTTGGGTTGCAAGGGCTCTTTCGATGCTAAGCGCCTTGGAGATTAGTTGATCATAAGTGGTGATTCCCTGAACCTTGAGGTGGAATGACAAGCAGCTTTCAAGGTTGGTAATGATTGTACAAACTTGTTGCTCTTCTAGCATGGTCCATTTGCTCCGATTGGCCTTGGATCACCATCATTGAAGAAATGAAGCGAAAGATTCATTCTTTCCTTGTTTCAGAGCATAGAGTTCTTCAAGACTAACATCCATTGTAATGTTACATGCATAGTTTCTAATGAATGCAGCTCTAATTTCTTCGAATGTCCTAATGCCTGAAGGTAAGCAAGAGAACCATTCTATAGCATCTCCTGTTAAGCTCCTAGGGAATAGCCGCATGAGATAAGTATCATCATATGCAACCTCCATACAATGAACCTAGAATTCCCTGATGTGATCTTTAGGGTTTCCCATCCATCGATATTTGTCAAATTTAGGGATCTCAAATCCCTTAGGGAATGGTTTCATGTCTAGGCTCCTATCAAATGGATAGGGACACAAGTTGCTTTGCATTTTGGTTGTTCACCCTGATTGAAGATCAAGTACTTGTTGCGAGAGCAACTTGAATTGTGTCGTCATATCATTCTGAGGATTAGGGGGTGGGATGAATGTGTTTTTTGGTGTTGCAATCATGGTTTGGATGGATGGGTTGGTTTGTGCATTGTTTAATGTTATCGGTATGTTGTGGCAGGCGAAGTAGGCTTCTACTTTCTTTTGGATGAACAATGCTTGTTGTTTCTCTTATTGTTCTTGCGCTAGGATTTTTGCTTGTTGTTGCACTTGTTGTTGTTCTAACAATGCTTCTTGTTCTGCTTGCTCTTGCACTTGTTGTTGTTCTAACAACGCTTGTTGTTCTGCTTGTTCTTGTTCCCACAATGCTTGTTGTTGGGCTACCAATTCTGCTACTTCTTGCTACTCTTGGTATTGCTTTAGTGCTTGCTGATATGCTTTTATTTGCACTGCTTGTGCAAGAAGTTGTGCTTGTGCTTGTGCTTGAGCTTGTGCTTGGGATTGCGCTTGTGTGGCTTGTTGTTGCAATAATAGTTGTGCTTGAGCGACCCTTTGTGCTTGCAATGCTTGCGCGGCTTGGGTAGCTTGAGCAGCTTCTTGTTGTTGTTGTTGTTGTAATAATGCTTGAGCTTGTTGTGCTTGTATTGCAGCTTGTGCAGCTTTGGCAGCGTGAGCAGCTTGTTGCATAGCTTTTTGTTTTTGCACCTATTGATAGCCTCTTTGGAAAGTAGCTTGCAATGTTGCGTCGAATTGGTTTGATGTGGTGAATGTTGGTGGTGGTGGGGGTGGTGGTGGTGAATGGTGATGTTGTGTTGATTATTTGGTTGGTGGATGGTGTTGTCATGTTGATTGCGTGATTGGTGGATGGTGTTGTTGATGTGGTAAGTGGCATCGTTGATGTGATTGGCCCTTGAGTGACCATGCTTTGCAATGTTGTGGGGGTGTTTGATGATGTTTCCATTGCTTGTGTGTTTGTCGTTTGTTGTTGTCATGTCAACAATAATCTTTGAGCATTTGGAAAAATGTTTTGATTGATGGTTGGGATAGCAGTTTGATTGATACTTGGTAGGGGAGGAAACCCCAAGCCAGGAGTGATGTGGATGATAATGGTAGTGGTGGGATAGGTGGAAATGTCAGGGGGGTGAATCCTTGTGAAAGTGTTGTGGTATCAAATATGCCCCCTTGTCCGAACATATCCCCTTCTTGTGGATTTGTGAGAAGATGTGTTTGTGGTGCTCCGTGAAAAGATGTTGATGATGGGTCATAATGTAAAGTGAGCGGAACATTTTGGTGCAATGGATTATGGGGGATATTTTGTTCCAAGGTGGTGTTTGCGTCCAAGTTTTGGTTATTCACAAGGGGATGTGATTGAAGTTCATTGAGGAATGTGTTTCCCTTGTTAACGTTGGGTTGAGTTGGAGCAAATGATGTTGTGAGTTGCGGGATGTTTTGTGTGATGTTTTAAAATGGAGGTGTAGATGAAATGGGGATGGTGGATGAGATTGGTGGGAAAGATGTCTCTGCTATAGTGCTCACATCAAAATTTGAAGGCAACTTGGCCCCTTGTTTTGCTAGTTCAAGCATGTACAACGAAGGGTTAAGTCTCATCATGATGTTGATGATTATATGGTTGTCCAGATTTTGGAGCATTTCAGCTATTTGTTCGTGAGACATTCCAAAGGTAAGATCCTCCCTTTGGGTTTCCCCTTGTGGGTTTTGTGATGATGTTGGAAGGCTAATTGTGAGATTTCCATCCCCAATGGGATTCATTTCAGGAGTGGTTTGACTAAGATCACTTGAAGCGGGTGTTTCTTTATTGGCTTCCATACTCTTCTTGTATTGAGATCTCGTTTGAACCATAAAACAAGGATCAATCTTCGAGAATATGGGAGATGATTCTCTTGATTCCTTGGATTAATCTCTATTTTATGTCCCAAAGTGAAAGTTTTAGGATACTTTTTTTAGGATCAAATGTGATGATGATAAGATGGTGATGTTTAAAGATGGATGTTATGGATGTTTTTGGCTTTTGATAAATCTTGAATGAAATGCTAGGACTTTTGATTTTTCATTGGTTTGATTTTTGGATTTTGAGATTTTGTCCTTGATCTTGATTTGGATTTTGATTTTGATTTTGAACAAAAAGACCCTAAGATTTTTGATAATGATCTAAAGGATAGTTGTGTTCAAAGGATGATGATTTGGATATGTGTGAGGAGAAGGATGCATCTACCCACACCTACCCAAACAAGATGATTATTTCACTAAGTATATGGAGAAGGATTCATGTACATACACTAAGCTAGACAAGATGATTTGGATGACTTTGACTAAGGATATGAAAAAGGATGCATTTACACATTCCTAGCCAAAGGTGTTTTGATAAATGTTTTCAAGGACTTGGTCTCAATGATTTTGGTGTTTCCTTGATTTTGTCATAAATCCTAGCACTTCAAGGATGATTTCAAGGTTTTTTTCAAAAGATGATTTGTGAAATGGATTTTGATGTTTTGAAAGATGGATGAAAGAGGTTTGATTTGTTTTGATCCTTTAGGTGAACCTAAAAAAGACACTTTGTGTTTTCCTAGACCTAGGTATTGAAGAGCATGCATATACTTCCTAAAGACCTTTGTAACTAAGGAATGATTTGAAAATTTTGGATTTCCAATCAATGATTTGTGCTTTTGGAATTTGGAGTTCTCAACACACATGAAAGTTAATTTTGCTTATCTTTTCTTAATGGCTTTATTTTACCAAAAACACTCTCTTTGATTAAAGTTTCAAACTAAGATGTCCAATGTCTTAATTTTTTTAAACCCCACAAGATATTTTATGTGGAAATTCAATGAACTTAAGGCAAGTATTTTCCTATTGTTTACTCAACAAGACAAATTGAGGTATAATCCAATTCTTAGGAACCTCTAAGGACGTGATTCCCAAGGGAAAGCAATAGCATATGGATTGAGTCAATGATATTTGTCTTCAAGAGGGTTTGAAATTTTGAGAATCATGTTGAATGTTTGTTTGCAAAATGTTTTCGAATACAACACTGTGTTTTCAAATGAAGAACAATTACAAGCCCTATGGATGTGTAAGACAATATTTGTTGGATTCCCACTTGAACAAGTCTAGCTACGCTTATCTCTAGCGGATGGTTAGATGCTTGACCCCACTGGCTCCCCTCCACGGCTCATTAACGTCAATCAAGGCAGCCAAGCATCAACACCCATGAAACTCCCATGGCATGCTTTCCATCTCTACTAGAAGACCGTAAGAGTGTGGGGTGGCTTCAGAACGACCGTTCTTGCACCAACAAATAGATTAAGGATTTTAGAAAATTCTAGCACATGGGTTCTAGTAAGGACTTTCCGTTCGTGGAGATTGACCCATACAGCAAGAGTCCCCTTTCAGATCCATCTTGTCAGAGCCAACCACGTGATAATGATGTTTAACCAATACCCACATTTATATCCTGGCTAGAAATACTCTTGGCTTTAGAGTGTTACCGGTTGAGTCATTCCCTTGGGTGAGTACTTTTTTCCCAAGGTAGGCCCTCTAAGATAAACAAAAGCAAGCAAAGACACAATCCATAACTCAATCAATCTTTGATGGCACAAAGAAAGAGAATGTACGTGAAAATGCCCCTACTCACACTCGCACAAGATGTTCAATTTTTAAGCCCAAATCAAAGTGTTTCAAAGCAATAAAATGTATTTTGATTATTTCTCTTGCACCCTAGATTGCACAAAGCGCAAGGGGAGAGGATACGCATTCAAAAGACAAAGTCACACAATTCAAGCACTTGTTCATTTTATAGCCTTCAAAGCAATTGTGAGTTTGTTTTAAGCACCAAAATGAAGTGTGAGTTTTGATTGTTCAATTCTTAACCTCAAACAAAATCTAGTGCATTTGTCCTAAGATTCATTTTAAGCCCTTTGCAATGAAAATAAAATTGTTCGTTTTAGACCCAAATGAAAATTAGTGTTCTAAAATGAAAAGATAAACAACTTCGTGAAGTAGTGTTGATCACACTTAGAGCATTAAAAAACACTTTGAGTTTTCAAAAAAAAAAAATTCTCCTCCTTTCGTTTTCGTTTGCTAGCCTCCTCCTTCGCTTTGTACCTTTTCGCCTTTTCCTTTCCTTTGTACCTTTTCCTTGGTTTTCCTATTCCATAGTGGATTGGTGTCACATGTGCTAGTGACCCTTTCCCAATCCTTGATCAAATCTCAAGATGATGAAATGCAAATGGAGATGATGCAGTGAAATGGAAAAGATCAAATCTCAAATGAAGAGAGTAACCTTGCATAATATTCTAGAGGATTTGCTTGAGGATGAAGCCTTTGTTTTATAGATTTTGTTGATGAGAGATTGGCCAAGATGGTGAATGTGGGACTAAAGATCCTCCAATGAGAAGATGACACTTGTCAAGTGGTGATTGGTTGATGTATGTGCAAGATTTGGGAAGAGTGCCCATGAGAGGGAGAATTTGAATTCAAATTTTCCAATAAATGCTGAGTTTGACTTTGGAAGGGGACATGTAAGAGGCATGTAAGGCCTCATAAATGCTTTGTTGGGTGTACATGTCCACTTGGGGAAATTCAAACTTGGAGAATATTCTTCCTTTATGCCAAGTTGAAAATAAATAATTTTGATAAATCAATTAAATGCAATTTCATGTGCAAGTGGCCAAATCTAGAGAATGCAAGTGGGTGAGTATTTAATCAGGGTTAGATTAAATAGAGGATGATTATGCTGATTTAATGCTGATTAGATTATTTTGACTTTTAAGACTTAAATATTTTTTTTATTTAAATTAGAAAAGGATGGAAGATGCATGTTTGAGATTTTAATTAAATAAAGCTTGATTTATTTAATTAAACTATGATTGAGCTTTTGATGATAAGAACCCGATTTACTAGGTGAATGGATGTGATGCATTTGATTTATTTATTGAGTGGATGAATATTCATAATGCTAATTTGACGTGTCTACAATTACATTCCTCTTAGTGGCTTGATGTGATGCACTACATCCCCTAAGTTGTGAATATACTATTCTTTGATTGGTCCTCTCTTGGAGACATTAGACATAATGTTTCTTAAGTGACAAACCTTGCATGAACTTAACAAGACTCCTTTGAATATCTTTTACATTTTACATTTTTTCCACCTTGCATAATACAACTTGCATGCCAGTGGTACCTTCCTCTTTGTTCATGAGTTCTAAGCATACAAAGCTTTGCTTGTCCCATGAAGCAAAAATTAACATTTTCCTTTGTGGCCCCTTATTAAAGTTATTAGGACGTATAACTTTAATATGGTTGAGAAAGAATCCCATTCAATGGCATGACTTTCCCCATACCCACCATTATGTTTATGAGTGCATACCAACTAGCATATGGGCATGTGCAAGATCATGATGGGCCAAAAAGTGGCAATATGATGGGTATGTGGCTGATGACTATTTTTTTACCCAAAATTGATGAAATGAAAAGGGTTTTTAAAGGAGATTCTAATCTTTCCAAAACTATAAATTATGCTTTACTTTGAATTTAATAAGTAATTATTATTCATTTTCTATTCAAATTATGACTAAGGTGTTGATTGATAGGCTGATCGAAAAACATCTATAGCTTTCAAATGGTATCACATTTTTTGAGTCCAAAACATGCATCACATTCTATGCTTCACATAATATAGGATTAAAAGAAAAAAACTTGAATTTTATGAAATTTTGATGAAGTTAAGGTGGTCATACATACGAGTTTTTATATTTTTTTAAAAGTTGTAATAAAAAAATCATAATTAATTATTTACTTGGAAAAAAATTACAAAAAAATGTGCATCACATTTGGGCATGAGTCCTCTACTTATATCTAAAATATTATAAAAAAATATTATCATTTTATTGTGGTTAAGGTGGTCAGACAGACACTTCTTATTATTTCCCTGAAATTTAAGTACCACTACATTGAAATTTCAAATTGTCACCAAATAGATTTTATTTTTTTTAAACAAACCTTGTAGTTTAGAAATTTCATTCAATTTGCTATAGATTCTATTCTTACATATTTTTGAAATAATATAGATAACTTATTCAAATTTTTACGTCAAGTTTCCTAACTCTGATTTTTCTGAATTTTTTACCACTCAAGGGCCTATTTTTTCCATGATGATCCTGCACATACCCATATGTATCTTACCTTTTAGGTTCTTCTCACCCAAAGGACCACCATGAGTTTTGTCACCCTAGAGTGAGTATGCATTCTCGTATTCTCACAAACAGCCTAGATCTAATCCACAAGTAGTTGGAAAAATGATTGAAGCTTCATTTGAATTTTCCTTCTCTCTTTCTCTTTCACTTGTGTTCCTTTGTTCTTATGTTTAGTTGCCATGGGATATTCATCCTAGGGGCTTGATCATCCCTCTTGATCATTGACATTACATCTTGCTAACACAAGTGCATTTAGATCCCTCTCAATATGCATGGCTACTTTAGTGTGAGTTTGATGCAAGTTCATCTTCTCACTAAAGTGGGAGCTAAATGTACCATATAAAAATGCCCCCTTGAAATTTTCATGGTCTTTTACCTGCCTTTCTTCACAATGCTTGGTCTATTTTTCTTAGATTTAATGTTGTAATTAGGCTTAAATATTCACATTAGGTCCTCAAAATTCAAATTATGGCATCTTGTGAAGGTGTTGTAAGGTGTTGTAAAACAATTCTACACTTTTCTAGACTCTACTCATTACAATTCACCTAAAAATCACCTTTTCATCACTTACCAAGTCCTATTTTGAAGTGTTGTAAAGTCATGTAACAAGATTCCACGCTTTTCTAGGCTTAGTTTAACTATTTATACCTTTCTTATGCTTTATTTGACCCTTTTATGCACTCATAAGCCTTAATTAAGCGTGTTTTTGAATGTAAACCTAACAAACAACATTAACTACAAGATAATTACCAACACCCACTTTCAAGTCCAAGGTTGGACCCATTCCCCATGGGCAGTGAATGAGTCCCTCTTGGAGCAAAATTCAAAATATTTCAAATTTACTTTCAGGGTTTTATTTAAAATCACCTTATGATGGCCTATGATGAGGTATCTTTAGGTTACTAAGGCACAAGTGTGTATAAATAAGTTTTTTTACATCCATTTTAATACCCATTCATCAAGTTCACCAATTCACTCATCCATTCAAGCATTCAAACACTTTACATCATTCAAAAAATTATCAATCAAGTATCTTGGAGCAGCCATTTATATATATTTAGATTTCATCAACAAGGTTGGTGAGTTTAGGACATTTTGATGTTGTTTATTCATTTTTCCTTGTTCATTTCATTCCATTTCTTCATTAAGGGTTTGATTACCAAAGTGGGATTTTACCAAGGCAAATCCCTATAACCTAACCATTAACCATTTTTCCCCTTTTGCATGTGTGTTTGCAAGCTTTTGTATGCATATTTATCAAGAAATTAGGTGTTGAAAGGTGGTCAACAAGTCAACAAAATTTTTCAAGTCAACTACAACCAATTTCTAGCTTGGAGACAATCTACAATTCATTTTTTATAGATTTGACTCTGTGAACCTGTCAAGCAGACAACCTCAGATCTAGTGCTACAGAATTGGTCCCTAATTTCAAAAAAAATTGGGAGAGGAATTATTTTCTTTTGGTGGTAAATGAGTCACACCTTATGAATGGAAAGTTGGATTTTGTGAGATTCTGGATCTCAACACTCAACTACTTGTTTCTAGAGGTTTTCATCAGAAGCATGAGTGATTCACCATTATTGGAAAATGAGTCCCACTGGTGATTTTCACTTATTTATGTCAGCATTCAGATCACTCCAAACTCTTCATTCTCTACCTAGGTTCACTTTTATTGAACCTTCTTTTTGTTTTGCATTTGTTCATACTTTAGTTCATTCTTGCATATCACATTGTGTTTTCAAACATGAATTGTTTCTTAGGTTTTGCATTCATAATCAGTTAATTTCATAACTTAGCTACATTTATATCATCTCATTTAGTCTTAATCACATCATACACATCTTAATTTGAGTGAAACACATTTATTTTTGATGAGGTTTATCTCTCTCCTTTTAGGTGAAACATCTTAAGAGTGCAAGAGTATCCTATAAGCATCACACTCAAAAATCTATGGTTCAGGGCTAAATGAAGTGTAGAAAAGAGGAAACTTGCTTGATTTGGAAAACAATTGATTGTAAATTGGACTTAATGAGACCTTGATTTAGTGTTGCGAGGTGTTTTACACATCCACACTAGGTCTTGGACCCTTACAAATTGAATAGCATGCATTTATCAACATCTTGTAAAGGTGTTGTAAAGGAATTTCATACTTTTCTAGACTTTATGAGCCCATTTTCCCCCAATTCAACATTATTAAATGTATTTAATTGCATCTTGATATCAATCTGGAAGGCTTGTATAATAAATTTAATGATAATCTAGTGTTGTAAAGTGTATATAATCACACTTTCACATTGAATTCTATGACCCAAGACCTAATTGACCTTTACATCATCACTAATAGGGCCCTATTACCCCATATTGTGCATCCTAAGGCTTAAATTGAGCAAATAATTGACAAAGTCATCATAAAATTCTTATTTCCTTATTTCTCAGCATCTTAGCTAGCAAAATGACCCCTGTGGAACCAATTCACCATCCACAGTGAATCAGTCCCATCTAGGTGGGACCTATTCACCATGCATGGTGAATGAGTCCGATTTCGGCCAATTTTGACCATTAAGTGGTAATAACTAAAATTTAAGTTTATTATTTTTATAGGTCGGCCATAGGGATCCAGTTAATAGGAAAATAAGCTAGATTTCCTATAAAATCAAGTCTCTAAACCCTAAATCATAACCATTCTTCATTATTCATCCATTATTCTTCTATCTCAAGTCAAGAAAGTTATGGTTTCATCATTGTAAGTCATCAAGAAAGCTTCAAAATACATTAAGGGGAATAATCTTCCTCGATTGTTGTAGAAATTCAAGATAAATCTTTGTGGAAAGGTAATAAATCCATAATTGCATGCTTCATTACATTCTTTCTCTATTTTGGTTTAATTACCTAAAAGGGGTTTGACCAAGGCAAACCCCCATGCCCTAACATCCAACATTTGTCTTTCTCTTCTTATGTGTTTGCAACTTTAGGCATCTTGAAGGCTTGGAAGTTATTAAGAATCATGCTACAAAGTTGTTTTATTCTTAACTTCATTGTCTAAGGAAAAATATCAATCAAAAGTCACTTTCAGACCCAAAAATTAGAGTTTCAGAAGTGGACACCTGTAGAAAGGAAAAGTGCAGACTAAGAGCTTTTGCTTCGTCTTTTGGATCTTCAAAAATTTGAAAGTGGACTCATTCACCATCAGTGGTGAATGAGTCCCATTTCTTGACCTGGATAGGATTTTCTGCATTTTTGGATTCCCTTTTGTCTAAAACAGGTTCTGAGTATATTTCACAGAACTAGGACTAACTCACTAAGAATGGAAAATGAGTCCTACTAGGTCAAATTTCTAGCATCAATAGTATTTAAAATGTCATTTCCAGCCTCCTTCAATATCTTAGGTGCATGCTTTTAGTTTCATCCACTTTTGTTTCAGTTTTGCATTCATTCTAGGTGTTTTTGCATTACACAATTTGTTTTCAAACAACATGAATTTGAATAGTTTTCACTTAATAATCAATCCATTTTATCAATTAGTAGCATTTGGATCATTGCATTTAGTAATAATTTTATCGTAGATATCTTAGTTTGAGTGAACCACCTAGATTTTGGGTGTGGGATCTACCTCTTTCCATTAGGTGAAAGACCATAATTGTGCAAAAGAGATTCATAGCATTTGACATTCACAAAATCTATGGTTGAGCATTTATGCACTTTTTTAATTCTTTTTAGAAAATCAAACAATGGGAATGAAAATTAGTATTTAATATTTTCCCTCAACACATTAGGCCCTAAAAAGGATGATTTTTTCCTATGGCTCCTCGTGCCCTTGACCAACCTATTTTGGATCCCTTTTGGATATGTTGATGTTGGTATTTTACTATATGAATTTCCAAAGTCATTTGTTGGCTATCAGTATTTTATTTTTGATAAATTAGATCAATTGCATATAAATACAAAGTAATTTCACCATTTTAGCTATAACACTTTACTTGAGAAAAATTGAACATCCTAAAATAAATCAAGAGTAGTCAAGATAAAATATATTAGCATTATTACAACATTTAAACTTTAGCCAAGCATCATATCAATCAATCATTGTGTTTTTATATAAGTTTTTTAATGTTTTTTGTTCATTTCTTTTGTGATTGCTAACATTTGTAGGTTTACAATCAAGCATTCAAATTCTCCTTGGAGGTGATGAGTAAACAACTTCAATCCATCAAGGAATGCATATTTGAGTGGTGAGTTTCAAAATTATAAAATTCATTACTTATTTATCATTTAGCCCTAGATTGACCAAGGGTAAGCTCCCTTTATACATCATCTTAGGGATTGTGGAGGTTGAAATACCAAAGTGGGTTTTGAATTATAAAATTCCTTATATGGTACAATCCTTCCCCCTCTTTCATGTGTGCATTTTTTTGGATCTAAAGGAAATTGGGGGAAGATTAAGAACTAGTTTCTCATTCATGCATTCAAGACCTACAATTTGTCAAGACACAAAAATAATATTTTTGCAACAACAGATGAAGTTTTTAATTTTACCCTAGGAGAAAAATACCTATAGACCAAACACTTCAAGCTTGTGATTTCATATGTTGAAAAATAAGAGTCTAGTCTAGGTTGTACCATACCCCTGACTAGTCAATTTGACACTAAATTTCTATGTCAGGTTCCTCTGTGTGTGTTCTCTATAATTTGGAATTTTGCTTCAATCTTTTTGTTTCACATTTATAAAAAATCATCATAGTTTGTTCTATTTTACTATTTAACCTGCAAAAAATATTACATCTTAAATCTTAGTTAATTAGAAGTCAATAAATCATCAATACACATACACAAAAAATAATTATTAAAAACATAATCCATCATTTTGGCTCTTCCATTGGGATTTCTAGCCAAGAAAATTTGAGAACAGTTTTAATGCATAATGCCCTTAATTAAGAGAAGTGTGATTTATGACATAGATCCCTTCTCCTAATCGATCAAAAAAAAGTTTCTCTAAAAATCTAGAGATTAAAATATGTTTAATGTTTTTCTTAATTAAATGACTGTAGGAGTTAATGGTGACTCTGAAAAACCCCAAGATCAATTTATAGATGAAAATACCTTACACAAGAGAGAAAATGGAAGGAACATATTGCTATTATTATGGATGCTATATTAGAAGGTTTAGTATGTAGTGTACATATGACACCTTTCTTATAAAGACAAGTTGTGAGATAAGATTGGACAAGATCTTGAAATTTGTCTTAATCCTGTACAACTATCTCAATAGTATTAAATTGCATAAGACACAAGGATTAAATAAAATCCAACTAGATAATATATTATAAGATCTTAAATAGATAACTAATAATTTTAGAAAACATCGTTAGAGCCTAAGTGGACTTAACATGTAAATAGGCCCTATTAGAGAACTAGATAGATAAAACACTTATGTACACCCAAAAACCCTAATTAATTGCAACTTAGGGAGAAAATTATTATAAAAGTATGGAAAACATAAAAAATAACTATGGGTCCTATCTATGAGGACATGTTAGGTATCCATTTACAAATTTAATGTTTGAAAAATGGAGAAAAGGAGAAAACCTAGTCATGAGAAACTCCTCTCCAAAATAGAGAAAATATACATACAAAGAAATATGATGTATGGAGTACTCAATTATACCCCAAATAAATACATCCAAAGTTTACATATAATGAATAATAACTCCATAATGTATATACCATGCCCTTGACCTATCAAATTTTGTTCATATTTGGATCATAGCTATGTTATTGTTTTCCCTATATGGTTCTAACCTCTAATTTTACAAAATCATATTTATTGTGATTATACAATAGGCTTACTCAAATGTTTTTATTCTCATGTGATCTTCACAACCTTGTATCCTATTGCTAATATACCACTATGAGATATACTATTAGACATATGTCATCTTGCACTACAACCACATTAACTATAGATACTGAGTCCCAAAACTCCATCACAAAAGGTATTTCCTCTATCCAACCCATTTTGGATTCTATCCATAATCACACATCATTTATGACTTCCTAGAAACCCAAAATTTATATGTAAGTTACATTTATATGTACTTTGATGCTACTATTTCTCATATCCATGAAGAGAAACTGTAGTAACAGAAAAAGTGAACCTTTTCCTTGTTTGATAATTGATATTAAATCTAAACTAATGGTGTCTTTGAGTGGTGTTGTAATGTGTTGTACACATTCACACTATTGTAGAAACTTTATTTTATTAGAACATGCCTTAATTGATCCTTTACAAGGGTGTTGTAAATTGTTGTAATACACTTTCATACTTTTCTAACATGTATTTGCTTAATTAAGCCTTATGGGCCCCTTTCTAAATAAAAATGTGCATAATGTGTACCTTGTTTAAGTGTTGTAAAGTGTTTTAAAGAACTTTCACAATTATCTAGGTGGTCTTAATTAATTTTGGTTAATTGGAGTTATTAACCCCCTTTAATTAAAATTTAGGCCTTAATTTTGACAATTCCCAAATATCTATCTTGACAATCATAATTTAGTTATCAAAATATTTCATTGGGAAATTTTTGGTCTTGGAAAGTTGAGCCAAGACCCATTCACCCTTGATGGCGAATGGGTTCTCCCTTAACAGGACCCTCCTTTCTCAGTTGAGCTAGAATGGGTTTTTGACCCTCTTTTAATCCCCAGGGTTAGGTCCTGGCAAACTAATCCAAGACCCATTCACCCAAGGTGGAGAATGGGTCCTACCTTAATGATACCCCCCTTTTTTATTTTTTTTATTGTAGGAATTTAATAATATTTCTTCCCACATCTGGTGTTAGCCTTAATTATTTGAATTTTGGGGTTAATCTCCTAATTTAGTATAAATAAGGGGTTAATACACATATTGTTTCTCCTAACAAGATCTACCAAGTCATTATAAGCATTCAAGAATTCAAGTGATCAAGAATTAGAGCATTTAAAAAGAATTTCAAGGTAGATTTTAAGTGTTTATTGCAGAAATTGAAGATAACATCATCATGTCAAGGGTTTAATGCATTTGTGTGTGTTGCGCTAAGAAGTGGATGTAGCATTGAATATCTACTTGCAACTATTGTTCACATCACATTCAAGGATCCTAGATTTACGTTATTCATGGCCACCACATGTTATATTATAGATTTATTTCACAAGGAAACATTCAAGGTATCATCAATTACATGTTGCATGTTTCATGCTTCAATTTCCTTATTTCATCATTTGGTTTAAATACCTACAAGGGGTTTGATTGAGGAAAACCCCCATTCACTAGAAAATCAACAATTTTTCCTACCCCTGATTGTGTGTTTGCACATTTACAGGTTGAAGATCAAGTTGAGCAAGATTTGGAGAAAGATTGTCAAAGTTGCAAAGTTGCTAAAGTAGTCATTCAAAGTGCAAGATCAAAAAAATAGCTCTACAAAATTACTTATAGACTTCTAGAACCTGATAACAGGGATTTTAAGAGTGCAAATATTAAGGACCAAGATCTTGAAATCAGTTTTCCTAAACCCTAAAAGGACCCATTTTCGACTGAAGGCGAATGAGTCCTCCATAACTCAAAAATAACAACTTTTTGGCCAGGTACATAGCTTTTTATTCTCTAAAAACATCCCCCATAGTTTCTATGACAATTAGGTTGTATTTTTTATTGTTATTGGCATCATATTTTCCACAATTTAAGTGATTAGGATCCCAAAGAAATATGTAGTCCATCATTCAAAGTGCAAGATCATAGAGATAGCTCTACATAATTACTTATAGACTTCTAGAACCTGATAATAGGGATTTTAAGAGTGCAAATATTAAGGAACAAGATCTTGAAATCAGTTTTCCTAAACCCTAAAAGGACCCATTTTCCACTGAAGGCGAATGAGTCCTCCATAACTCAAAAATAACAACTTTTTGGCCAGGTACATAGCTTTTTATTCTCTAAAAGCATCCCCCATAGTTTCTATGACAATTAGGTTGTATTTTTTATTGTTATTGGCATCATATTTTCCACAATTTAAGTGATTAGGATCCCAAAGAAATATGCAGTCCATCATCTTGTTCATTCATTTTGGTGGACTCTATTTTTCACCTATTCAAAAACTAAAACAATTGGATAAGGATTTAGAAGGTCTTCAAGGTTTACTAAGTACTAAGAATTTAGTTGGAGATATTGGGCCTATTGTGGATAACCTTATGAGGTTGATAAGTGATTCTCAATTGATATAAATGTTGCATATTATATATCACATATTAGATGCTAACAAACATATGACAAATAGTTGTGTTGAAGCATTCACCAATGATCAAAACCAAGTATAAAAACAAGTTTCCTCTCCCACAACTATGCCTTCTATACTAACATTTACACTTTCAATCATAACATAAAAAATACAAAATACAAATGACATAAATCCAAGCTTAGCGATTCCTAGTGTAAATCCTTATATTTTTGTCTCCTCACCTATTACACTTCCATGTTCATCACCTCTCATAAGAATATAAAATAGTAACCCACTAGTCACTCATATTAGTTCAACATATTCAAAAAACTCTTAAAACATATCAATCAAATGAAAAAAGCATTTTTTGTAAAACATGTTAAACAAAAAATTATAAACTTAAATCAAAATCAAAATGGTAAACCTTTGAAATACCTCATATGTAATCCTTTTTTAATTTTCCATTCTAAAAACACCAATAGCACAAAAAAATTAAATTCCTTTATTTGAAAAGTATAATTGGAAAGAGAGACCCTAACAACCATGTGTCAGTTTTTACTATGTTATGTAGTGATTTCAATTTTAAAGATGTGATATTAACAAAAAGAATCTATAACATTGAAAGAAATAGCCTTGGCATGATTTTTCTCATTGCCAAACAACTCAATAACCTCTTTCACACAACGTTTTAGTGCATTTATTCAAAATTTTCAAGAAAATCTTGGTCCTAACATTATTAGACTTAATGCATAATAACAATGACCTAAGGAAAATATCATTAAATTTATAGGAAGATAATAATCACTTTATTCACAAATCTCCTATAGTCTTCTTAATGTTGACTTTCAAAGGGTTTTTATAGGAAACATGCAACCTAGCATTCAAGATAAGATATTGTTGATGAAGTATCCATCTTTTACACACTTATTAATAACTCTTCATGATTATGAAATATCGATTAGTCAATATGATGGTACTCTTTTTTTTGGTTCCTAAATTGATCAATCTAAATCTGTACATCAAAATAATTATCATTTGTATAAAAAGAAAATAAATTCATTAAGATAAACACTCCTAAAAACACAAATAACATAGAAACAAATATTTTTTTTGTATATACAAATCATCAATTTAGGCCAAGTGATAAGAAGTTTTCAAAATTGATTGATTCACTTAATGTGATATTGTTACAATTGCTCAATAAGAAATTTATTCAACTCCCTATGATGAGACCCATTAATACAAGAAAAAATATACCACCAAACATTAATGCAAAATACTTTCGTTAGTATCATCGTACACTTAGAGATGATATATATTGATGTATATGTCTCAAACATCAAGTGTAAGACCTCATTGAATGTAGTAATATCTAGTTGGTTGGTATTAATGACAAAGGAAATAAGCCAATTTCACCTCCTAACTAAAACTTATAAATATTGACAAACCCACTACCAATCTATTCATCCATATTTGTGAAATGTAGTGATAATGATGAAGAATATGGTTACTCATCCAAAATAGTATGCACAATAGAAGTTCAACCTCATAAGGATTAAACTACTTTATTTCCTAACATTTCTTTTATAGAAATTGATGAATCTATAGATACACTTGATCATCCTCTCTATATCAAGAGTTGAATTAATGAAAAACCAAATAGAATAATACACATTTATCCTATATGTATAGAGAATTTAATCATTGAATAATTTTTATTTGTTTATGAACATTACAAAGATAACTATGAATAGTGAAAAACATGGTTATTATAAAACCATGATGGTTTTGTTCATCCTGTGATAGGTTCCATAACTATATTAGAATAAAAGTTGGACCTAGCTAGTTGGATTATTAATTCACCATCATTCCAACACTAAAAAAATTTCATTTGAAGGTAGGCTATCCATGGCTATGCTCAATGAATGTAGTGTCATCAGTTATCCACATGTGCATAAAGTTCCCTCTTGAAGATGAAATACATACAACTTACCATTGTTGGTTTAAACCTTTGGCTTCTTGTGGAAAATTTTCACTATATTATTTCTTGCCTCAAATTATTGAACCCATTAAGCCTTCCCAGGATCACCTTTTCATATCATATAATTTTTTTAAAGATAACAATATATCTAATTTATATATTAGTAATAACCCACATGAGGTTCCTTGCCCTATTGTGAGTTTAATGGATGTTTCTCCTACCCTAAAGGTAGTAGAGGAACCTATGGATGAACTTGGTATCCAACTTTGACTACCTAGCATATATGTTGATGTTCCACCTCTACCATCCTATAAAACAACAATTGATAATTAAATAATAAACATTTTACTTTCAAAGCAAAAAAAAATATTTTCAACCTAATAACATAGTGGTATCCCAACCCATGTTGGTTACTTCAATTCCTCCTTGAAAGGAAAATAATATACCTATGTTGGGGAAAACCTCCATTACCCCTTCACTAGATAAAACTCATGAAAGAAGAAATATAAATACAAAATACTTTTAATGTAGATGTGATATCATAGCTCATCAACTTGCTAAAAAGAGTCAATTCTTACCTAATGATGAACCACCCATCCAAACCAACTCCAATGAATTAATTCTCATCCATCCATCCCCACAATCATCTAACTTCACCCCACCACCCTCGCTAAACCTTAAATACATACTATAGGATTAAAAAAATAAAAATTAAATTTCATGAAGTTTTGACCAAGTTAAGGTGGTTAGACATACAAGTTTTTATATTTCTTAAAATTTGTAATAAAAAATTCATGATTAATTATTTACTTGGAAAAAAATTACAAAAAAATATGCATCACATCCAGACATGAGTCCTCTACTTATATATAAAATCTTATAAGAAAATATTATCATTTTATTATGGTTAGGGTGGTCAGACAGACACCTACTTATTTTTTCCCTAAAATTTAAGTACTACTGTACATTGAAATTTCAAATTTTCACCAAATATATTTTATTTATTTTTAAATAAACCTAGTAGTTTAGAAAGTAGATTCAATTTTCTACAGATTCTTTTCTTACATATTTCTGAAATAATATAGATAACTTATTCAAATTTTTACGTCAAGTTGCCTAACACTGATTTTTCTGAATTTTTTGCCACTTAAGGGCCTTTTTTTCCATGATGATCCTACACATTCCCCAAGAATAGAAAGAAGATCATAATCAACTTTCCCTAATATTTCTAAATTAATTAATTTAAATGGGGTCATCCATGGTGATCATATTGATGAGAGTGAAAAAACATGAATTGAACCTAGTGATACTCCTCATATGACACTTGCTATAGTTAATTTAGCATATTATTTTCCTTCCATTTATGATGACTATGTTTTGGATGCAAATTATTTTCTGTAGATCAGCTCACATGTGTGGTACCCTTTGTGTGTGTTTTTTATATGTTTTCTTGTACATAATGTGATCTTACCTTTTTTTTATTGGTGTGCCTTTATGTTTTTTAATTTTCTTTGGATGAGCCTTTTTTTTCTCATTGGCACAAGCATACAAAGAAAATGAATTTGTTTGAAATCCATCTATTTGTAGCTTCATTATTATTTATATCATAAACATGTTTCTCATATAATGTTTTAATTTTGGATATTATGTAAGGAATTGAGACATTTATGTTTTTTTCATGTTTCTAGACAAAGGGTTTTTTTGATGTCTTAATGTGTCATTCATCCATAGTGTTCATATTTCCATGAGTATTTGGGGAATGATGTTGATTCCAAGCATAATCATAGTATATATTATCTATGGTCTATACTAAGCTTGGATCTATGGATCCCTTATGTGACACATTTTCCCTTGTTATGTTCCTTTGTTTTAAGGGAAACCCCTCATCATGTGTTATTAATTGGGAACATAGTATTGGCATAGGGTTTTCCAATAAGCTCTCATGACCCTTTCATGTTGCATATATTGTATTTCTCTACCTTAAAGGAAAATAATCATAGATGATGTTAGAAATTAATTTAAGGTGAGGCCATACATTCCATTATGTGTTTCCCTTTTTTCACATGTATTGGAATTGATGATGCATTTGTTTTGAAAATTGATCATTTTTTAGTACCTTATCAAAATTATCGGGATTATAATTCTTGGTAGGGTTGAGATGAAATCACAACTAGTGAATATTGGACATTAGTAGCCCTTGTGTGTTTCTCATTTTCTACCTAAGTTGTAGAAAGTCGCCTAGTTAATATCAGACTTTATTGTCTTGTGTTGTTTCTTGTTAAGACTCACTTAGTGAATATCATAGTTCACTGGCTTGTGATGCTTTCATTCATGGTTTACCTAGAAAATATCAAACTTTGTTAGCTTGTGACTTGTGAATTCATTTAGTATGGATTCTAGTAAGATTTATATGGATCTTACTAGTATGTGATTTTCATACTCCCTTTAGCATTATTTCATTGTGTAGTTTTTCATTTCATGTTTAATTTTGTATTATTTTATGTGGTGTTTGCATTATGTATGATTCATAAATGTCATTTTGCATTAGATTTCATCAGTGTGCTTTTCTTTGTCCTTATATTATTTTATTATAGGATCTTTAATCCAGGGGGTAGCACATCCCTTAGATCCAATGCCAATCTATCTCTTCAATATTTGGATAGTTTAACCCCTCTTAGTTTTTTCATACTTTAGTGTGAGTCTGAGTGTAATTTCATATTTTTGATAAAGTGGGGGTTAAATGTAGCATCAAAAACTATCATCCTTGACAATTTAAAACTATGTTTAGCTCCTTCCTATATTATTGGGCCTAATTATCCATTTAATTATGTTTTTCATAAACATCTTTAGAAAATCAAAAATTATGAATGAGAATTAACATTTCATATTTTTTCTTGACCACTTTAGGCCTTGAAAAGGATGGTCTAGTCTAAGGCACCCCAAATAATTGACCAAACCATTTTGTGCCCTTTTTGGATATTTTGATGTTGGTATTTTGTTGTTTTCATCCCCAAAAAAATTTATCAACTAAAATTATTTTATTTTCAAGAAATTAGAAGAATTACAAATATATATAAAGTATTTTCACCATTTCAATCCTATCACTTTCATTCAAATATTTTAAAATCCTAAAATAAAGGAAGAGTATTCAAAAGAAAAATTATTATTATTCCAACATTTATTTCAGCCAAGCACCATATCAATCATTCATTATGTTTTTATGTAACTTTATTCATGTTTTTCATTTATTTTGTGAGTAGTAACACTTGTAGGACTTGAATAAAGCAAGAAAATTATCCTTGAAGGTGATGAGTACATGATTTCAATTAATCAAGGAATGTAGATTTGAGTGGTGAGTTGCAACATTACTCAATTCATTACTTTTTTTTATCATTTAGCCTATGCTCGATAGAGGGTAAGCTCTCTTTATACATCATCATAGCCATTGTGGAGGTAGGAATAACAAAATGGGGCTTGAATTAAGAAAGCCACTATATGGAAAAAACCTTCCCTCTCTTTCATGTGCGCATATTTTAGATTTGAAGGAAAATGGAGGAATCTTAAGGACTAATTTCTCATTCATGCATTCAAGTCCTACAATTTGTCAAGACAAAAAATTGGATTTTTCAATAATAGATGAAGTTGTGATAGTGACATCAATAGAACAAGACCTACAAACTAGGGAACTCAAGCTTATGATTTCAACTCTTAAAAACAAGGAGTCCAATCTAGAGTGTACCATGCCCTTGACTAGTGTTGCCTTAATTTTAGCCCATCATGGTTTGTATCACTATTTGCATTTATTTTTTGAGTCCATGATTTCATCTTCTAAGTTGTTCAAAGTTGGTTATACTTGTGAAGTCTTATCCATTTATCTTTCAAAATGACTTTTTTTAGGCATCAAAATGGTTTCCATAATTTCATCAACAGCAAATGGTGCTTCTAGAACATGTGTCATTTTTGACAAAGTTTTTTGTTAGGCTATTCTTCTCTAGCCATTCAAAATCAAGTCTCAAAATATTTTATCTTTCATAAATTTTTTGGAACCCTTCCAAAAAACACAATGGATTTCAAAACTTATTCTTCCTTCAAAAGGATATTTTCTTGGGAGAAAAAGGGTCAAAAATAAGGAAAGGATGTTTTCCCTAGTTTAACAATCATCGTCAGGAGCCGATAAGTTTTTCATAATTGTGTCATGCTATGACATCAAACCACAAACCTTACTTTCACAAACAAAGAAGAAAGATTTTAATCAACCTCAATTAAAATTGTGATACTTGCATTGGAACTCAAGTTGTGACCTAAGAGGGTCGCAAAGTGAAAGAAGGAAAAGCATAGAGAAAAAGCTAATTTAGGTTTCAAAACCTTTGTCAAAATCAGTCATGGTTTTTAAAGCCATTTATAAACCTCACTTTTCCTAGTACAACATAAAGTTTGAAATCGACACCAAGTGGGCTAACTACTAGTGTTAAATGTTGTGAAAGCCAAGTGAGGAGAAATAAATGCTTAGATGCATGGGGTTAAAGTTCTTTAAATAATATTTATTCTTCATAATGGTAAAGGAATTCGAGGTTTTCAGAGCATGGAGAAATGAAATTATAGTGAAGAATTGCATAAGGGAATCAAATTGGAATTGCTTGAAAATAATAAAATTGGTAACTAGCACTTTTCTAGCTATTTAATTTTACTGATAATTAAAATAATTTCCTCAAAGAAAAGTTGATTCTTCTATGGTAAATGCTAGCAAATTTTTTCTAAAATTTTGTATTTGGGATTATATTTATAATGAAATATAAATACCTTGGGTATGAATATTTTTATGGTCTAGAAAGCATAGTAACATAAATTGGTGACACCAATCTAGGTCATGTTAATTTAGGAGAATTTTGGGAAAGAATAAACAAATTAGATAAAGCCCCTATTACTCAAAGGTTGGTGGAAAATGGTTTATTAGAAGTGGTTGCTTTCTTGATAGCAATGCAATGCATGAACCTTTTTTTTAGTGTATGAGTCAGTATAATGGAGGTTTTGCATATTTCAATTTTACATAATCACAAAGTCAATTCTCTAAGAAAAAATAATATTTAAAAAATGTCATTAAAAATAAATGGTTTGCAACCCCCAAGAAAGGGAAGTCTAAATTACCCAAGAATCTACACAAGTGTCACTTCCAAGATGAAATTTTAGATCTATTATTATCCTTCTACGCAGACTAAGAGGGGATGTAAAAGCCTAATATTTTGAAGAGTATTTATTTCTCTTTCCAATATATGCGTTGGAAAAAAGTATCTTGATTAGGTAACTTTGATGTGTGGCAGGTTACAATAAATGATATATAGTTTAATTGGTAACAAATATTTCTATATGTCTTCATATTTCTTTTATGGATTGGTATTTAGGAGATCCTAGCTTGGATTGAAACTCGTTGAATATTGTAATGATCAAATCAAAATTTATGATTATTATCTAAACATGCAACTTGAAAGAAGATATAAGATCTTCAAGAGGGTGAATGATGTGTTCACTATGATGTTGGTAAGTGAAATTAAAGGTGGCTTGGGATAGATAGTTTCTCTAGAATATTTCCAATTAGTTAACCAACATGGTAGTTATGATATTGCTATCAAGATTCAACCATGGAAAATATAGGTCCTACTTATCAATTGATGAGATAAAGGGGCTCTATAATGAATGGTTCATAAGTAATAACACTTGTTAAAGGTTTTACAAATGGGGTTGCAAGATAAGTGGGATTAACTTTGGAAATTGCGCTTGAGCTGAAGTAGTAATGTGATGGGTGACCTCTCAAGAAGGCCCAGTGCTTCACCTATGTGAGCATCACCTAGATGCAATGAGTGCTAAGTGGACCATTCATTATCATGAGAGATGGGTTATTGTGAACTACTACTCATGAAACATGGGTCAATGAGTTTGACTTGAAACTACACGATTGAATCCTGATAGCAATATCATAATTTGCTACATTGTGGAAAATACATGTACTACTTATCAAGTATGGTAGTCTCTTTATTTAGTTTTAGAGGTTTACATATTTGAGGGTTAGAGGATATGATAGGTTGCCCCAAAAATTACCCAAGTATGTACAAAAAAATCATTTTAATAGAGATATGTAGACAAGCTGGAGAAGTCAACATGAGGTGCATGGAAATGAGGAAAGTAAGTATTCCCTTTCCCATTGGTCTACAGTTTTACCAATATAAGTCTCAATCTAACACTAGAAAAATGTATCTATGTATGAAAGGATATTTCATTTCGATAGCAAGAATTTTGTGAAGATTAACCTTCATCTCAGTTCAAGATTTTACCATGTGCCACACTTGGAAGAGTATTGGGCTGATTGTGTTATGATTATGAGGTAGGAGGAGTGATTGGATGAGGATGCTAGAGGACTAGAAGATGATGATATTGATTTAGTTGATCCCATTAATGCTAGTAATGTGTAAAAACAATTCATAACTCCCATTGATTGGAGTCTCTGAGAACTTAATGATTTGGGCACTAGAACTATGGGATTCATGAAATGGACTCAAATATGGCTTGCTAAAAAGAAGGGTGAGGCTACTATTTAAGCCCCACCTAAGATCACACAAGGAATGAGAAAACAAACCAATCAAACCCAAGTAGGAACATCCTCTTCAATAGTGTCTCCACCTTCAACACAATGTAAAATATTACCGAGTGGCAGTAGGGATGGGGATGAGCTTCTTGAGAGAAAACGAATTCCTAAAATGGCATGGGATGAAGCAGAAAAGGAAAAACAAGTAGGAGGAAGGGAAACTGAACAAGAACAAGGAACTGAAATGGTGAGGGTTGATTGGTATGTGCAGGATCATGATGGGCCAAAAAGTGGCAATATGATGGGTATGTGGCTGACGATATTTTTTTAACCCAAAATTGATGAAATGAAAAGGGTTTTTAAAGGAGATTCTCAGCTTTCAACCAATATAAATTATTCTTTACTTTGAATTTAATAAGTAATTATTATTCATTTTCTATTCAAATTATGACTAAAGTCTTGATCGATAAACTGATTGAAAAACATCTATAACTTTCAAACAGTATCACATTTTTTGAATCCAAAAAATGAGTCACATTCTATGCTTCACATACTATAGGATTAAAAAAATCAAAATTGAATTTCATGAAGCTTTGGCCAAGTTAAGGTGGTTAGACATACAAGTTTTTTATATTTTTTAAAAGTTGTAATAAAAAATTCATAATTAATTATTTACTTGGAAAAAAATTACAAAAAAATATGCATCATATCGGGACATGAGTCCTCTACTTATATCTAAAATCTTATAAAAAAATATTATCATTTTATTGTAGTTAGGGTGGTCGGACAGACACCTACTTCTTATTTTTCCCCTGAAATTTAAGTACTACTGCATTGAAATTTCAAATTTTAACCAAATAGATTTCTTTGTTTTTTAAACAAACCTAGTAGTTTAGAAACTACATTCAATTTTCTATAGATTCTATTCTTACATATTTTTGAAATAATATAGATACGTTATTCAAATTTTTAAGTCAAGTTGCCTAACTCTGATTTTTCTAATTTTTTTGCCACTTAAGGACCTATTTTTTCCATGATGATCCTACACATACCATGATGTTGCTAAGGAAAAACCAATATTATCTCAATATATGATTGAGAAGATTGCAGAAAAAGGTAAATTCCCAAATTCATTTTCTTTCAATTTGAAAAGTCTAACAAATACGCCTCCTCTGAAGAGATCCCTTTAGTTCAATACACCTGAGGCTTCTAAAACTCTCATTGTTGCTACCTCCTCTCATACTTGGATGGAAAATACTTTATCTAGAAAGAGAAGGATAGTACCTATTGAACTACTAAATGATAATATGGTGGGGAAACTCTTGTAGAATTCCCCTAAGGTTAAGTAGCTTAAAATTGTTGGTGTAGGTTTTTATTTTCATTGTGGGTTAATTTATTTTCCCTTACTCCTAGGTTTTTCCTACAATTAATTAATCTTACTTAGGATAATAAAGTGAGTTTATTAATAGAAAATAAGTGTGTGATGTTCCCTTCCTTAAAGGATAGAACATTTTCCACCTTTGGTGGCATTCTTCACTTTTGAAGGTGCCTCTCCACTTTTTGTTGTTGACTCTTATTGGTTGAATTTTCCACCTACATTCTCTCCTTAGTTCTATATAAACACAATGCCTAGCTTGTATTTGTACCTTTTAAAATAGATATTTAACATTAATGTTTGTATTGTATCTTTTTAGCTTGGAATCTCTTAAAGTAATATTGTCACATTAAAATTTCATAATCTCTTAGAGTCCTAGTTTGCATTCTTATGATTTTCCAGTTTACGTAACTTTGATATTCTCTTAAACATTTCCCTAGGTTATTCAATATATTTCATATTTCTAACATATTATTTGAGCTTATGTTTTCAAAAATATAATATCATAGATTCCTAATTGAGAGATTTAGTTTTATTGTAAAGATCTGGTAAAGATCTTGTAAATTCTTGTATTCTCTTCTCTTTTCTTTTGAATGATCAGAAAAGTAGAAAAGGTTTGAAATATATCTAATAATTGTTAGCATATTATTTTCATTAATGTCAAGAGGGGGTGTCTACGTGATATCTTTCTTGGGATATTTTCATTATTTGGGTGATGGGATGAACTCATATGTATTTAGTCATGGCATTGAACTAAACTTTATATTCCAATGATGAATGTTTATCGGTACTTGTAGGTTGCTTAAGTGACAACTTAAGCCCTTGAGTTTGTCAGGTCAACCAACCCTCTTTTTTTGTTCTTTTTAGCCTAAAAAATATTCAATGATCATAATACTTTCCTATTCATGGGTTGAATATTTGTCCTTGGTATAATCTATGGCAGTGATTCAAGATTGAAGATCTAAGGTTTTTTCCAGTAACTCAATGTGAATATTGTAGAATTTGTCTAGATTCCCTATAATAACATAGTTGGGCACTTGGTGGGACCAAAGTAACTGATAGGTGTTAAGGATGATTGGTGACATGTCAAAAGGTGGCAATGTTTGATTGATCAATATAGCAATTCACATATCCATTATGAATTTCATGGGTATGTTAAGATGGTAGATGGTGATAATCTACTAGTCCACTAAATATTTGGTGGGACCATTCCTAACTCCATGAAACTATGGATTTTTCATAACTGTCTTTTGGGATTTTCCCTCCATAAGATGTATATGACAAGATATCAATGGTCATTATTAAAGCAAACCATTTATTTGATGGTTGTGTTTTAAAAGGCTGAGGGGTGATTGTTGAATGATGGATCATGTTGTGAAAAGAAAAAAATAAATGAAACAAGTTTCAAAATGAGAATCATTAACAACAATGATAGTGTGATCTAGGGTTCCAACTACGAATCAAATCTAGGAACAAATTCAATTGGATCAACCATTCTAGCTACCAGTGATAATGGTGATCAGATATTCAAATTGGTGATACTGGCATTTAGGTGATGGAGAATTAGAATAAGATATGTTACAAAAGAATATCAATTAAATGAGAGTTTGATCTTAGTTGTTCAGTATGATAGACTTAGAAAAATCTTTGATTTTTGATAAGTGGATGTGTGGCTCGATGATTCAATACTATAAAGAAAAAGTTATAAATATTGAACCCTAGTAGACGAAATGATTGGTGTACAAATCTGAAGGTCGATGTTGAAAGTAGGTGATGGTTAAAAAGAGAAGGTTGAATGAATTAAGTAGAGTGAAGAATTCTATAATCTAAGCAGTGGAACAAAAGGTGTTTTTCATATAAGTGACAATTGTCTCTTAAGACAAAAATAGAAGGTTGTGGTGATAAGAAGCATGATGGATAGCAATGTCCTTGTTTAGATTTGGAAGGCAGGTAAAGAATGCACTCTTAGAGAAAGTGCAACAAGATTGTGTAGTGTATTTGTAAGTATCTTGAGATGCACATAGAATGCACTAATAGAAAAAGAGGGATTGTACTTGTAGTAGCTGAAAGAAGAGGAATCCAAATTAATGTTGTGAATCACCTATAAGAGTAGAACAAAAGAGATACAAAACATAGGTGAAGGTATAGAGGTAAAAATCAAGTGTTGAGAAGTTGCAAACCAAGTTGAAACTTTGAATTTTTTCTATCGAACAATTAGTAATTATCAAAATTGTAAATTTGATTGGCAGGTGCCATTAGATATTTGGGTAGGTACTTAAAGTAGGGAGCGGGTGCTTCCATTGATTAGGTACTCCTAAAATTAGGGGATTGGTGTATCCTTAGGGAAAAAATCAATAAACATTGTAACAAAACTTTGATTGTGAGGCTAGATTAGGATAGTAGCTCCTAGGAAAATTTCTCATTGTGGTTTTTTGCATCATGGGTTTCTACGTACATCTTGTGTTAAGTGATGCTTATGTGTGTGCCTATTCATAAACTTGTATGCCAAGTCTTAATCTACAAAAAGCATATAAAGATTAAAATTTTAAGATCTATGGAGTCACCCCCTCTCAATAGATTTTTGTGTTCCAACAATTGGTATTAGTTCCCTAGGCTCCCTAGGAGAAGCTTAATCAGCTTGGCTAGATCCCTAGAATTGTGAACACAATGATCAATCAAGAAAGTTCTTCCACAAATAAGCCACCTTAGTTTGATGGAAAAAATTATACTTTTTTGAGCTCATTGATGAATGGATATTTAGGATCTTTAGGGTTTGATGTGTGGATGTCTATTGTGAATGGATACACACCACTAGCCACACCTCTTACTAATGTCATTAGAAATAGGAACTATGAGAACAATGAAAAAGCATGGTTTCCTATTATGTTGAGTTTGTCTAGATCAATGCATAACAATGTTATGTATTGCAATACTATGCATGATGTATGGGATACATTGGAAAAGATCTATGAGGGCGATTATAAGGTAAAGTTAGCAAAGCTTCAAGTACTAAGAGATAGATTTGAAGGCCTAAAGATGACAAAAGAAGCAAGGATTGTAGATTATCTTTTTTGAGTTAATGATATAGTGAACTCTATTAAAGGATATGTAGAAGATGTTTAAACGAAGATTTCATTGTACTAAAATTTCTAAGTTCAATGACAAAAAAATATGTTTCAATGATCTCTACAATAGATGAAGAATGATAAATAAACAAACTTATCCTTAATGAGCTACATGGTATACTCATTGTGTATGAACTAAGGATGGGAGATGCAGAACCTTCCACATCTACACACAATGAGACTGATGAAGAAGAGACAAATTTCATTAGAATACTTAGAAGATTATCTAGAATGTACAATGGTAAGTGTCCCTTTAAATTCTTTGAATGGGGTAAAGTAGATTACTTTGCTACTAAATGTCCCTATAATAAGAAAGGTGACTATGAACAAGAGGAAGATGGTAAAATGAAGAAATACTACTACCCTAAGAGAAGGGATCTTTAGAAAAAAGAAGAAAATTATATACATTCAATAGGACAGTGATATTTCAGATAACTATAATAGCTCAGATGATGAGCAAGATTGTACCTTTTATTATAAAAGAAAATGAATTCCTTTTAATGGAAAAATAATCTAAGGAATAGAAGGGAAGATATGTTGAATATATCAATTAGGAAGGTGAAGAAGGAGAGACTAACCTAGAAGGAGAATTCATCTATGATCTAGATGAGATAGATGATCTCATAGATGAGATTGAAGAGTTAAAAAAGGAAAATAAGATAAAAAAGAAGCTTTTACAAAAGGCGTCAGACAAGCTAACCAATGATCTTGAAGAATCTAATTAGATGGTAGTAAATATAAAAAATCAAGTGGAGGAAGCCAAAATAATGGAAGAAGAGATGAAATACAAATTGGATTTCGAAAGGATAGATGCATGAAATTGACGCATAAGTAATTTCCCTAAGAAAGGATCTGGAGAATCCCAAAGAGCATGTTGAAAAAGGATTGAAGCTAAAAGGTGGTTAAAAAATTTAGGATGAGTTAATAAGTACATAGAAGCCCTCTAGTAAATGAAAATCTAGTCTAGGGCTTGAGAAAGGTAAGAGCACATTGATAGATGCTTCTGCAAAGTTGTATTAAAGATTCAAAGTAGGAAAAAACTCTCATTCCATTAATGAAAGAGATTTTTGAGTGTGTATATCCACTGAGAAATCTACAAAGGCTGAGAATACAAAAGACGAAAATAATTCTATTGTAGATAAGCAAGATAATCAATCAACTCTTGATCATCGTAAGAGAAGGAAAAATTGTAAAATGACTTATGTTGATGGATTCACTAGGGTGAATGACACTAGAAGGAATATGTACAAAAGACACCCCCATCCAACACAAAATTCTATGACTAGGTATTCTTCATATTTTTATGGATACTTTTATAAATGTAATTAGATTGGTCATAGTGCTAGAGAATGTAAAGTCATTCCTACGAGGAGTACAAACTTTGTGTGCTGCCAAAAAGTGTATACTTTACCTGATATGTGAAGAAATGATGACAAATTGGACTTAATGAGGCCTTTATTTGGTGTTGTGAGGTGTTTTACACACCACACTAGGTCTTGGACCTTTGCAAACTGAATAAAATATATTTAACAATGTCTTATGAAGGTGTTGTAAAGAGTTGTAAAATAATTTCACACCTCTCTAGACTTAATGGACTTATCTTTCCCTAATTCAATATTGAAAAATGTATTTAATGGAATTATCACATCAATCTATAAGGCTTATAACTTAAACCTTATCTTAATCTAATGTTGTAATGTGTCTTACACATTCACATTGGATGTTGTGCCTTCCTAGGCTATGTGGACCTCATTTTAATGATGCAAAGTGTATTTAATCACAGTTTCACATTTAATTTTGTGTCCCAAGCCCTAATTGACCTTTAAGTCATCATTAATAGGCCACTATGAACCCATATTCTGTATCCCAAGGCATAATTTGATCAAATATCTAACGGAATCAACATAAGAACTAAAATTACTCATTCCCCAATAATTCAGCTATCAAAAGGGCCCCTTTGGGACTATGTCACCCATCTAGGGGAATGAGTCCCTTCCAGGTGGGAATAAGATGCCCAATTTGGCCCATTTTCAAGGTTTGAGTGAGAAAGTTGGGAATTTAAGTTTATTTTTAAATCATGTCATCCTTAGGGATCAAATTAATGGGAAAATAAGGTGAATTGCCTATAAATATAAGTCTATTAACCCTAATTCATAATTATCTTAATTCATCATCATTCATTCATCATTCATCATGTTCTCAAATCAAGCAAGTTAGGGTTTTGGTATTCTAAGTCATCAAGATAGCATTTTTCAGACATATAACGATAGAATATTCATCTATTGTTGCAAAAATTCAAGATCAATAATCATGGCAAGGTAACAAGTTAATTTTCTTACAATTTATTACATCTCTTATTCATTTTGGTTTAATTACCTTAAAAGAGGTTTGGACCAAGGAAAACCCCCATGCCCTAACATTCACCATTTCTTTCTCTTTCATGGTGTGTTTGCAGATTTAGGCACTTTCAAGGTTTGAAATCATTGAAGATTAGGTTGAAGACTTTTTGAAGACATTTCCTTGTTGACCAAGCAAAAATATCCACTAAAATTCACTTCCATGCCCAAAATTCAAAGTTTCATAAGGGGACACCTATTAGGAATTGAGGTCTAGACCGAGGGCTTCTACTTCCACTTTCAAATTTTTAGAAATTCAAAAGTGGAGTAAGTCACCAATAGTGGTGACTTAGTTCTATTGAACCTATTTTCCAAAAGTTTTAGTACATTTGGATACCCTTTTGGCCAAAATAGGCTTTAGAGCAATTTTTCTAGATTTGAGACTAAGTTGCCTAGGTTGGCACAAGTGTCCCAGTTGAATTCTACATCAATTTCACCAGGATTCTAGACCTTCATTCCATATTTTTTCAGCCTTCAGGTACACACAGTTTGTTTCATAACTTTCTATCTAGTTTTGATTGCATTTCTAAGTCATTTATCATATGTTTTCATATCACAATGTGATTTCAAACATCTTGCATTTCAATAGTTTTACATTAATAATCATCTCTTTTTAATTTATTGTATTAGGACATTTCATATTAGCATATTCCATCCATCCATACATTAATATTGAGTGTAGACATTAGGATTTTGGGTCTATTTCTCTCCTTTTAGGTGAAAAACCCTAGAAGAGCAAGAGCATCTTGGACACCCTAAATCAGTGTCCACACTGTGTAAGAAAGAATCTATTTTCTCTTTTAGTGGATAAGAATGTAGTTTTCTATAAGTGTAATAACTTTGTCCGCATAACTAAAAATTGTAGAACAAATTTTACAAGGAAAAATGTTAAGAATGAGAAAAGAAAGATCCACCTCTTAGGGCAAGCAAAGAATCTAAAACTATAGAGGAAAATGTAGAAAAGAAAGCTAAGAAGGTATGGAAAGAAAAAGGAGAAATTTACACAGAATTAATTATTGCATAGATAGTTTTGCATGCCAAGAAGAAAAATCTTTGGGTGATATATAGTGGCTACTCCAGGCACATGAATGGAGATAAGAGTAAATTCGTAAAACTCAAGAAATGTAATAAAGGATCTATAAGTATGGGTGATAATTCTATAGTCAAAATATGTGGAAAAGGCATACTAATCCTAGATGGTAAAAATCCCACAAAAGATGTCTTGTATGTTGAAGGATTGAAGCACAATTTGCTAAGTGTGATTCAGATGTGTGACAATGGTTACAAGGTAACATTTGATTCAGAAGGTTACAAAATCATAAAGAATGGGAAGAAATTTGCACAAGGACTAAGAACTAATAGTAATCTTTATAACCTTTTTCAAGTAAAAGGTCAAAGTTGTTTGATAGCACAAGCTAATGAAAGTTGGCTATTGCATAGAATATTAGGCCATATAAACTTTGATAATTTGGTGGAGGTAATTTCAAGAGGTTTAGTAAGACACATGCCTAAAATAACCAAGCTATAAATGTCATAAGCAAAAAATGTTAGAAAGGAAAGCAAACAAAGGCTATTTTTCCAACTAAAGAATATTCAACTGCTAAACCATTGCAATTGGTTCATACTAATTTGTGTGGACCTACAAAAACAAGGGGGTGGAAAGGATAAAGGTACTTTATGTTGCTAGTTGATGAATGCATGTGAATGGAATGTGTAACTTTTCTAAGAGACAAGTAACTAGTATTTGAAAGATTTAAGATATTCAGGAAAATAGCTCAAAAAGAATTGGTTATGACATAGATTTCAACATTTAGTAAATAATGTCTCAATTTACTAGTAGCGAATATGAGAGCCAAGCACTATTTTTGTATCAATTTATGTATACCATTTTTCGTAATCATTGAGAGTTTAGATAATGTAATACATATGGTTCTCTTGACCATTTTCATCTTATTGGGCCAAGAATGCTACAAGAGCATGGGCTGATGTTGTTGTATAAAGTATAAAAAGTTTATTTTGCATGGAAATTTCTAAAATAGGTGGAGCTTCTAGATAATCATTCAAACTCTCAAAATCCTATTTACAATCCTTATTCAAATTAAACTAAACCTCTATCTTAAGGAGTTACATAAAGGGTAACATTTGATCTACTATGGACACTACAAAATGATGGATAGCTTGAATTCTTCCTTGTAAATTAGGCAATCATGAAATGTTTCTAGGAGGTTTCTTGTTAATGATAACACCAATTTTCTTTGTGTCCACCTTAGTGTCTCTTTGAGATACTATAAAATGTAAAAAAATTCCACTATCTACACCAAGGACACATTTTTTGATTCAATATCATCTTATCTTTTTGCATTCTCTCAAATATTAAATTTGAAGGATATTCACATTGTATTATTGAGTTAAATATTTTGCTAGAATTTCCTCAACATAATCTTCCAAAATCTTATGTATGTAATCATGAAATATCAATGTCATATCTTGTTGATATGTTGCACCTACGTTCTTTAATCCAAAGGAATAACTACCCAACAAAATGTTCCCCAAGCTATAGTAAATGTTGTCTTGTATTCATCTTTAGGGTTGATAAATATTTGATTGTATCCCAAATATCCATCCATAAATGATAACAAAGCATGTCTCATAGCTGATTCTACTATCACGTCAATATTAGGAAGGGGAAAGTCATATTTTAAATATGCTTTATTCAAATCACCAAATTTTGTACACATCCTAATATGATTATTAAGTTTTGCAACCATAAAAGTGTTCAAAACCCAAGGAGAATAATCAATAGGTCAGATAAAACTAGCTTTAAGGAGTTTCTCAATTTCAGGCTTAACCAATAAAGCTATCTTAGAATTCATCATTTATATTTTCTTCCACATTAGTTTAGCATCTTTTGCAAGAACTATATTGTGTGTTACTATCTTAGCATCACTTCCTAACATGTTTGAATAAGTCCAAGAAAAGAGTTTGGGAAGTTTATGAATTAAGGTTGCACATGAGCTTCTTGCTCATATTCATCAAGGCACTTTCCCATTTGAATTACTTTTTCTTCATTATTTGTATCCATTGGCATGTTGATTGTATCTCCCAAAGGAAGTGCATTTTATTTTAGAGTTTCAAGATTATTTATTCTTATTTTTACTTATCACTTTCATTACTTTCCTTTTCTTCATGAACTTTTTTAGTGCTAACCACAACACATGTAACCTATTTCATTTTAGGAGTAAATAACTTGTCATAAATTGTTAACATTTCTTTCAAAGCTTCATCATCCTTAAAGTATTATAATTTTTCATCACGAGTTTTATTAATCAACTCAAGATGCTTCAAGGTGAGATTTGGTTTATTAGAATTGTATATGATAGTGTTAATGTTGAGTGAGGGTCTTTTCATTGCTTCCATTATTTTAGAAGGGAAACACCCCAAACCACTTTTTGTTTCTTATGTGTTTGGATCTATAGGATTATGGATTCCTTTTTCTTTCCTTCAACATCCTTTTCCACTATAACCAATTTTTTTACAAGTTCATAACATTTTCCATAAAATCTTTCCATTTATTTCGGGTTTGGTGGTTGTTGGTAGTTTATCTAGTCAAAATTATGTGTACAGCTTATGTCTTCTTCTAGAGTAGATGATGTGGACACCTGTGAAATTTCCTTCAAATTTTGCATTGATATTACCATTTTTTTCATTTAGTTTTTAGTTTCTTTTGTTGTAATTTTGTACTCCCATGAATGTTAGAGTGAAATCTAAGGAACCCCTATCATCTTCTAACAACCTAGTAATTTCATCAATCTTCTTCTCATGTTCTTCTTCCTTCGTAACTTCCTTTTTCTATCTGATTGTAGTAATTCCAAAGGATATCACCCCTCTCTCTTAGCGATCAAAAAAAATTCAGGTTTAGGATGTAAACTTTGTTGTTATAGACATACTTAATTACATGATACAAAGTAGAAGAAACTCCATTCATTTAATGAATCCAAGGAATTCCTAAGAGGAGATAGTAAGAAAGATCATCAGGCATAATGTGGACCACAGTTTGTAATGTTACTCTCCCAACATTAATAGGTAATGTGATGAATCCAATAGGTTGTTTCCCTATATTATCAAATCTGTATATAGATAAATAATCAAGTTTAATGTCACTTCTACTCATGCCAATCTTTTCCAAAAGGCTCACACTACACACATTTAGGGCCAAACCATTGTGAACAAGGGTTTGTTTTATTGTGATTCAATTAACATGGACTATTATATTGAAGGCTTCATGTCTCTTCTAAACTTCTAAGGCAACTCAATTTTGTGAAAAATAATATCTATGTTTATCTCATTCATTCCTTGAACTATCACTACCAAATTATTTGAACTAGTGTTAGGAGTGATCATAACATGCTTCAAATCTATTTGAAGCATGCTATTATAATTATGTGAGATTTGAATAAGATCCCATAGGGATTTCTAAGTGGGAGTATTCTTAAATTTTTTAACAAGAGTATATTCCTTTCCACTATTTGCGAGTAAACAAAGAGCACCAGGAAAGATAGGGTTAGGAAAGGGTAATGAAATAGGAGTTATTAGTTGTTTCCTATTGGTCCTTGTATTGTAGGTATGCGCAATGGCATTATAACCCATTTGTTGTGAAGCATTTAGCATCATCAAGTGAAGGTTTATTTTTTGGTGGTTCAAGGATAAGCATGGGCTTATTTTGAACTTGAGGTTTTTGCGGAGTGTAAATTATAAGTTGTGGTGTGGTTGTGTTAACAACTTTTTGTTTTTTTTTATCATACCAAGCCTTAGTGGATGAACCTTGTGAGATGAATTCCTCAAGGGATTCATCTAACATATCAAATTCATCACTACTAAAAGGCTTGAGGGATAGGTTAACTTTGAAAAAGAGATTTAACATAATCAAATAACTATACTTTCCCTAAGGGTCTTATTTGATTCTTTTTGTTTTTTTGTGTCTTTCATTTTTATTTTCTAATGATTTCTAAATGTAAACTAACTGATCTATTGATGCAATAATACTGAGAATGAAAAATTTTAATGCTATCTTTAACTAAAATATTTAAAAATTATTTTCCCCATCTTTCCAAATCTATCTAAATAAACAAGATATTGAATGTAAAAACAATCTTTTTCAATCAACTATTTCTTAGATTGTAGAAGAGGAACAAAAATGCTTATCAAAAAAAGAAAAAAAATCAGAATTTTTTGTATCACAATGTGTATAGGGACTCATTCACCACCTAAGGTGAATGGGTCCCATTCTAGTATTTTTTAGAAAGAATATGAATGTAGATAAAACACTAAAAATTACAAAGAAGCTTTGTTGTTCAAGGTGTACAGGGACTCATTCGCCACCTAGGGTGAATGGGTCCCAATTTAGGGTTTTTTAATTTGAGTTCTCTTTTAGTGAGGTAATTCTATGCATTTTCTATCTTAGATCTATAATAGTTAATTTTGTAACAAATTTCCTAGATATCAAGTCTCTAAATGCAATTCTTAGTATGATTAAATGATGAATAGGGTGACTAAATCTATAATGTAATTTGAATCTAAATATTTCAATGATGATTTCAATGATAAAAGATGTAAAAATAAATCAGATCTAAGGAAATTTTTCTAATTTTTAATGAAAATAAGCAATGGAAACATGCATATTTACCCTAAATTCAATGTTCACTAATGCAAAAGGAAGGAACCCTAAATGAAATGCAAGAAATACAAATCTAATGCAAACTAGGATCTATGGCTTTAATGTACTCCAAATCATAATTTAAGATGTCCAAAGGGGTCGAGTTCACCAAAAATGAAACATATAAAAGGTGGCAATGATGTATAGCCCTCTTTTTCATAATGGTTTCACTCAAGAGATGAGGTCCAAAACCTTGAGGTAACTATCAACCTAATAAGGTGACTTAAATCAAGATTTAGGGATCTTACAATCTCTCCCTTATGCATGGATGAGGTGGTGATCTAAATCACAATTTGGGAAGAAGAAATTGAATTGATAATTTAAACCTAATTATAGGTCTATCACATATAATGCATGAATTCAATAGAAAAAAAAATCTATAACATTTCTGGAAAAATAGAGAGTATGGAATACTGTGCACCTGATAAAATCTTGCTATTATTGAACCCTAATAGGGGCTCATTCACCACCTAAGGTGAATTGGTCCTAGTACACCATTCTAAAGAGCTTGGAATTTAGAAATGAAGCTTGCATAGTGTAAATACTTGCTTCCCCTCAAACCCTCATAAGGACTCATTCGTCACAAAAGGTGAATAGGTTCTACTTGGTCCTTTGGAAAAACTCTAAATTTGATATTCAACTTCAATTTTTGTTCTCCTTTCCTACAACTTGAAACTCCTTTTGGATCTGGATCTCCTAATAATCTATACAAGAAAATTTTTGAAGCTTGTTGGTGGATAGGGGTTTATCTCAGTCAAACCCCATGCTGGTAATTAAACCTTGATGATGAATGGAAATCTAAAACATGTAATATGTGTGCAATCCTAAACTTAAGTGTTTCTAATATTGGGATCCCTAATAATGCAAAGGTAATCCTATTCAATTGTGTTAGAATAAAACCATCAAATGAAACATTCACAATGAAAGTGACCTATTATAGCAGATCCAAAATCCTCTCAATAAGCCATAAATCTGAATATACACCTCTTTAGGCTACAAGTAAGATGATCATAGAAGATGTAATCACTTAGGAGACAATTTGTTAGGCTTGGTTGCATGTCTTATGAATCTCCCAATACTTAGAATCCCTCATGATTCTCTATATGAATATATCATCAATCCTTTAACAATGCTTGATAATTGACACAAAATGAGATTGAAGACTTGTAATGCTACTTCAAAAATCCACTCTTTCTTGCTTTTTGAATATGAATGATTGATCTCATGAAAGTTATTTAAGCTCATAGATTGCTTATCTTATCTAGTTGAAAATCATGCAAAATAACCTTATATTCATACATAACTTGAGATTTAACCCCGAAATTCAAATAACATAAGCCAACATTAAAACTAGAATTTAAAATCATTAAAATCCCATCACAAATAAATTCAAAAAGGGGATTCCTATGCAAGGAGAACCCATTTGCCACCTTAGGCGAATGGGTCCTAGCACATTTTTCTAGGTTCTAGCTTCATAGAGGTGAAATAACATAGAAAACCCATCTCAAGTATGCCAAAAAGGGGTGTCCTAGGTTAGGAGGGCCCATTCACCCAAAGTGGTGAATGGGTCCTAACATAGTTTTCTAGGACTCTACCTTTTCTAATGTAAATGTTATGCAATATCATTAATAGGTGTTGGGATAGATCATTGGAAAATGCAATTAATAAGGCTTAGATGTGAATTAAAGGGTAGATCAAGGTCAATTAACCACAATGAATTAATAAATCCCTAGATTGGTGTGAAAGTGTAAGAAAACACTTTACAACACCCTAAGGCATAATTAAGTTAATTTTAGTGTTGATTATTGCCAAATTAAGTGTTAAAAAGGGTTACTTTCTTCTACACCACATTAACATATCAATGTAGGCATATGTATATATGTATATATGTAGTTACATATGTATGTATATATATATATATATATATATATATATATATATATATATATATATATATATATATATATATATATATATATATATATATTAACATACTAGTATGGACATGTCCTTTCCATCAATAAATACTCGAAGGTTAATACATACATGCATACACACATACATATATATGTATATGCATATTTATGATGCCTTATATTAAAACACATATAATCATAGTATTATCAATTGAGATATATACATGGTATGCATATATATATATATATATATATATATATATATGTAGGTATATGTCACCAGTTTTGAATTACATTCCCATATGTATGAGTAATCCGCACATGAGGATGCAAAGATATATCTATCTACGTATTATTATGAACATATTTACTCGTGCAAATGAGATTCCTATTGACACATGCATATATAAATATATACATAATATGAACATATGTTTTATTGTTCAATTATAAATAGACAAAGAAGAACTCTCATAAATAAATAATAATAAGTACTTAGACTCCTAAACAAGAAAATTTACAAATATAAATGGAAGCATGGTTAAAGATAACTTAGTATTTCCCAACTATTATCCCACCTTGAACAAACTAGAATTGTGTTTGTGAAAGATCAGTTTAGGTCTTTGAAAAAGATTACCAAACCAAGTTCTTCTCCTCAAGTGATATTTCCCCTCTCTTCATGAGGCTTGATTCAATTCCTACATCCAACTTACACCTTGCAATGGTAGTTAGATAAACACAATATATCTATCTACATCATATATTTTCATAATCAAATCATTTCATAACATCATAATGAATCAACATTTATTCTTCATATTTTCAAAACACATAAAGCAAAAGTACATTCATTTCAAGCATTTTCACCCAACTAGATAAAAGTAAATAAGTAGTAGTAGAACGAAGTGTAACATATCCCCCCCTTGTGAATCATCATCCCCAATTATTTTATATATTAATAGACATAGAAATAAACTATAATAAAATCATATCTAAATTATTTTACATGAATTCTCAAAAGCATGTAAAACATGAGGAATTTTTTTTCTTGATTTTAGCATAGTCGTCTCAAGTAGTAAAATATTTTCCATATTGATCCCACTAGAATTTTCATTAAAGAACCTCTCAACTATGCAAGTGGATCTTACATGTTCTAATCGCCTTAAGAGCCTTGATTGTTACCACAGGGTATGTGCAGGATCATCATGAAAAAAATAGGCCCTTAAGTGGCAAAAACATTAGAAAAATAAGACTTAGGAAACTTGACCTAAAAATTTGAGTAAGTTATATATATTATTTCAAAAATATGTAAGAATAGAATTTTTAGCAAATTGAATGTAGTTTCTATACTACTAGATTTGTTTTAAAATAAAAAGAGATCTATTTGGTGAAAATTTGAAATTTCAGTGCAGTTGTAATTAAATTTCATGGAAAAAATAAGAAGTAGGTGTTTGTTTGATCACCCTAACCACAATAAAATGATAATATTTTTTTTTAAGATTTTAGATATAAGTAAAGGACTCATGTCTCGATGTGATGCATTTTTTTTTTAATCTTTATCCAAGTAAATAATTAATTATGATTTTTTTATTACAAATTTTAAAAAATATAAAAAACACGTATGTTTGACCACCTTCACTTGGTCAAAAAATTCATGAAACTCAATTTTTATTTTTTTAATCCTATAGTATGCAAATCATAGAATGTGACACATGTTTTGGATTCAAAAAATGTGATACTATTTAAAAGCTATAGATGTTTTTCAATCAGTCTATCAATCAGGACTTTAGTCATAATTTGAATAGAAAATGAATAATAATTACTTATGAAATTCAAAGTAAAGCATGATTTATATTGGTGGAAAGTTGAGAATCTCCTTTAAAAACCCTTTTCATTCCATTAATTTTGGGTAAAAAAAAATTCATCAGCAACATACCCATCATATTGCCACTTTTTGGCCCATCATGATCCTGCACATACCCCACTCCTAGATCTTGTACTTGTAAAGTATTCCAAGCAATAATATGCTTATCCCCTAGTATATAGTTTTCAAGGTATAGACATGAAAAACATATTGCATCCTTGCAAGATCTGGTTGCAACACAATCCAATAAGAAAATAATTTTATTTCCTCGAGAACCTCGAAAGGACCTATGTAGTGTAGAGCTATTTTGGAAAACTTTCCAAACTTGATGGAACTCTTATGAGGTTTTACTCTCAACAAAATATTTTCCCCTACTACAAAATTTTTGGGTACTTTCTTAGAATCTATGTAGCTTTTCTATGTATCATTGGATTCAGCTAGCCTTTTCTTGATAGCCTTTACTTTCTCCTCCACTTCCAATAACATCTCTAGCCCAAGACTTACCCTATCTTCTAGCTTATCCCAGCTTCTAGGATTTTCACATTTTTTGACATATAATTCTTCAAATCAAGCCATCTTTATTGTTGAATGATAAGTATTATTGTATGCAAATTTCACTAATGGTAGGTAATCTTCCAACTTGTATTGTTGATCCATGCAATAATTCCTTAGTAGATCTTTAAGCACTTGGTTAAATCTACTAGTTTGCCCATCCATCTCTTAACGAAAGTTTGAACTTATATTCAACTTAGTTTCAAGGGATGAGAACAGGGTTTTCCAAAACCTAGAGGTTATATGAACATCCTTATCTGAAATGATCTTCTTAGGAATCCCATGCAATCTAAACATGGGTATGTGTAGGATCATGATGGGCCAAAAAGTGGCAATATGATAGGTATGTGGCCGATGATTTTTTAAAACCAAAATTGATGAAACAAAAAGGGTTTTTAAAGGAGATTCTTAGATTTCCACCAATATAAATTATTCTTTACTTCTAATTTAATAAGTAATTATTATTCATTTTCTATTCAAATTATGACTAAATTCCTAATTGAGAGGTTGATTGAAAAATATATATAGCTTTCAAATGATATCACATTTTTTGAATCCAAAACAAAAGTCACATTCTATGCTTCACATAGTATATAGGATTAAAAAAAGAAAAAATGAATTTCATGAAGTTTTGACCAAGTTAAGGTGGTCAAACATACGAGTTTTTATATTTTTTAAAAGGTTGTAAAAAATTCATAATTAATTATTTACCTAGAAAAAAATTTAAAAAAAATATGCATCACATCGGGGCATGAGTCCTCTATTCATATCTAAAATATTATAAAAAATATTATCATTTTATTATGGTTAGGGTGGTCAGACAGACACCTACTTCTTATTTTTTCCATGAAATTTAAGTACCACTGCATTGAAATTTCAAATTTTCACCAAATAATTTTATTTTTTTAAACATACCTAGTAGTTTAGAAACTAAATTCAATTTTATATAGATTCTATTCTTACACATTTTTGAAATAATATAGATAACTTATTCAAAATTTTATGTCAAGTTGGCTAACTCTGATTTTTTTGAATTGTTTGCCACTTAAGGGCCCATTTTTTCCATGATGATCTTGCACATACCCACACCTCTTGAATAAATTTTTGAGCTATAGTAGGAGCTCCATCAGTTATATTTCCCAAAATAAAATGTGCCACCTTAGTTATCTTATCCACCACTACTTGAATGTCAATGTGCTTATTAGTTGATATTGGTAGACCTTGCAAAAATTGCATGCTAATGACTTTCCATTTGCTCTCAGCTATATCATGAGGATATAAAAGTCTTGCAATGTAATGCATGTCGTGTAAACCCCAAAGGACAAAACAATGCACACATTTATTTATTTTTAATAATAAAAAGTAAACATATTACGAACCATTAATCATAATTACAATACACAATAACATCACAAACATTGAGTCCTTTGGGGCACACTAGATCACATCACATAAAACCAACTCATAACAAAAGATACACATAAGGATGAATAACATAACTAATCTTAATTCCATCATAAACATTACAATCGCCATTTACAAAAGATAGCATACATATATCCATAAGCATAAGTATAAATACATCACGATAGAAACCATAATAAATCTCATAAATCATGAATGGTTGCAAGGGTGCATACAATACATCATCTTTTAATACATTACATGTTCACAATATATGAGATACAATAAAACTTTCCATACATGTGGGCTAAATACATAATACAAAAAATGTCTAAAATACAAAATGAATATCCGGTACAAGCTCCATCTAAAAAATACCATGAAGAATGAACTTTGATGGGGAACCCAATGGGTGTGGAGCACATTCCACCCGACCACGTGGGTTTTAGAAAAACCCAACCCCCATGCTCAAAGGTGACAAGGGAGTGACCGCGACCAAGAATTCCACAAGACTAACTCAATTAAAGAATATCATAGAACAAACTCCAAAAGCAACAATAAAGGTTACATAGATCTTAAACAACAACAACCAAGATCCAATTGTACTTAACACAAGACCATAAAACACATCATAGATAAACCAAAGGAAACAACAATAACCACTTGTCAAGTAAAGCCAAGACAATAATCATAACACACTTCTAGAGGCAACCAAGAAAGCAAAGCATAAGGGCAACTAGTGGAGAGTGTCATCACATAGCCTACATGGTTTATCCTGGCCCTTCCTCCAACATGAGGCACTAGCCCCCAACTATGGTTATCCTAACCCTTCCTCCTACTTGAGGCGTCAGCCCCATAGGGTGACTCATGTAGACCCGTTAACCTCCCCTGAGGACGGGGTAATGACTTTGCCAACCACGGCCTTCTCAGTCTACCATTAGTCTATGATAGCCCTAATGGATAGATGATGTATACAAGATGATCTTATTATGTTATTACTACCCATCCCCCTAAGTTCTATTATTAGGTTTTTAGTTGTTAATCTAACACTTACGTGGGTTATCCTGAGCCCTTCCTCCTTTTGAGGTGTCATCCCCCATGAGGAGCCACTCTCCCAGGAGACCCAAAAAAATCAAACAAAAGGGTTGCACCATAAAGAAAAAAGCATTAAATCTTAACATATGACATGTGAAACTTTACCCATCTCGCTAAAAGCACACAAAGAGTCTCAACAGAATCTTGTACACCCTTTCAAAATAATGATACCAATATCTTGCTACATCAAGAGCACATAAAACAAGGATTATCGACCATCAATAAAATCAAGCCTTTGGAAGCCTACGGTTCACAACATCCATAAACAGGTTCATAAAATCAACTAGGTTCCCACATCGAACAAGTCAAAACGATAACATAATGATAAGGAAAAATAACCAACTCAATCTAGAACGATATTCTATAATGCAAGTAATATAACAATATCCATAATTTGATTTATTTCATTTGCAATTATCCAATAAAATTTATTTCCCAATTCAATGAAATAATTTTGAAGATAACATTTTGATAATAATTTTGTTATGAATACCATTCAACTGATTTCCATGAATAAATTTCAATCATATTCCTAATTTCATAGTCATAAGAGAAATCAGTGTATATATATTAAAAAAAACATATGTAAAAAAAATGTTTTGTTTATTTTCTTTCCATTTTTTTTGTATTAAAAAAAACCATAAATTAATAAATTAATAATAATATAAAAAAAAATATATATATATTAATATATATTAATATAGATATAAATATATATTTATATAATATAAAAAAAAACTAAATTAAAACCCACGTTGCCTGGTATGTGCAGTACATACGAACTATTGTGGGTAGCCTAGCATGACCCACTAGGAAGAGGGGGAGGGTATGTCCAGCGTCGTCCCCTCCCTTCAGCCCAATAATAATAATTTTTTTTCTGTTTAAACAAACAATGATACAAAATTAATTCGGCCCAAAGCCCTCAAATACAGCCGACCCAAACACAATTTCGAAATTAATAAAATATATAAATACATATATCTATATATATATGTCAAACAATACATAATCTTTTCAGCAATATATTCATAGTAGATATATATTCAAAAAAATAACATTTATTTCAAAGGGGAAATAATTTTTCCATAACAAATCATAGAAATACTGAACAGTTTCAGAAACCCAAGTAAATTTCTTTCATTTGCTGCTACCCAGAAGATTTCTAAAAAAACCCATAAGATTCCTTTTCTTTAACATAATAACATTATTTATTTTTACTAATTCAGAGAAATCAGAAGGAAAGAATGGAACCTAGAGTCCTACATTTGTTGAAGAATTGATGAATCCTTTCTTGATTCCCAATAACCTTTTTGAAGAGCTCCGCTTTCTTCCTTCAAAACTTCTCCACCAGATTTCCTTGATAAATTCTCTAATCTAAAATTTTAATCCAGAAAAGCCTCTCTTCTAGAACAATGAAAAATAAATAAATTCTACAGAGAAAACAAGAGAGGATCCAATTTGTAGAACTCTATCTTTTTTTTTTGTAACTTATGTCAATCTTCCCATGAATGAAAACCTCACAATTTTTCTATTAAATAAGAAGATATCTTCTTCTTTATTGAAAACTCCATAAATCATAATTAAAAGAAGTTTTCTATTTCATTACCAACTTTTCAGCCAAAAACTCAACTTTCATTGGTCCTTTTCATATTTTATTTATTTTCTTGATTTTTTTCTATTTAACAACACTTTTTTTTGTTTTAATTTTGATTTTACAATTTTTACTTGCAATTCACACAATTTAACTTATTTAATTATTTTAAATTACATCATACTACACACCAACGTAAAATAAATATCAAAAGTACACTCATGCAAAACAACTATTATAAAATGCAAAAATGACAAAGGTCAAAGATGCACAATACCACTAAACATAAAATGGGTTGGCAACCTTGGGACGGGGTGACTTCCTTGTCATCTTTGTTTCAACTTCATGCCCATTGGGTTAATTTGATGCTTTCCCTATCTTGTCGAAGCAGGTGGAATCAAGACTATGTTACTACAATTCTTGCATACAAACAAGGTTGTGTACAACGTGTATATATATCTAATAAAAAAAATCACATCATGAGAAGGAATTGTAGTGTAGCAGGGCACTCACAAAAAAGTGGTGCTACACTATCTTCTCACCAAAACTGTAATAACAATTACAACATCAAATATCAAGTACATTGCTAAACTAACTGATCACATCATATCATCATAAAATGATTACTAATCCACTGCATCATAATATACTACTGAAATAAAATTAAACATTACCAAACCAAATGTAATCATAATTTCATATCATAATATCCATGTCATCAAATAAAGTAGCATAGTCATCAAGTAGTCTAAACTATCCAATCAACCAATCCAACCAACAATAGTAACTATCAAAGTCATAAAGTATCAAAGAAAACCACAAAAAATATCAAGTGCAAATAGAAACATGAGGGGTATTACATCCTCCCCCCCATGATTTTGGCTTACTCCTAGAAGCCATTAAAATAATAAGGATAAGCACAAAAAGGTTAACTAGTTTGTTTCCAAATCAGCCAGGTTGGCTACTTTAACGACTTCCTTATTGGAAAGCATCCATTTCATTCTTTCACGGCAAAGTCTCCTTAGAGCTTCCACAAAAGTGTCCAGGTCTGAAAGCATGGAGCATTTGGAATAATCATACTAAATTCTGATTTTCCATAGCCGCCTGACTATCGGATCACATACCTTATTCTGAGGTTTTTTGCATATCCTCATCCTAGAAGAACACCAAGGGATATATTTTAGTTTAAAAATCACACTCACCGAATGCACACATAAATAATCTTCATAGAGAACACACCACAAAACTAAAAAAATGTAACATAAGAGAAACACAAGAGTCTAGAATGCATTTCCGGTAGGAAGGATATCGGTGCATTGTGCACTACACTGAGGGTCCTATCCATTCCACTGGATTTCTACACCTTTGGATCAACATCACCTAGAGACAAAATTCAGATGCCCAAGTGGAGATTGCACAAACGAAATGACACACTCTCATGAGTATGACTAGCTAGGTCAACACAATGGGCTCATAGTGCCGCAGTGTGCGAACCTACGCTCTAATACCAAGTTGTAATGCTCGTCATGCAAACCCCATATGAAAAAACAATGCACACATTTTATTTTTTTAATAATACAAAGTAAACATATTATGAACCATTAAACATAATTACATTACACAATAACATTATAAACATTGAGTCCTTTGCAGCATACGAGGTCACATCGCATAAGACCAACTCATAATGAAAGATACACATAAGGCTAAATAACATAACCAATCTTACTTCCATCATAAACATTACAATCACCATTTACAAAAGATAACATACATATATCCATAAGAGTAAGTATAAATACATCACATGATAGAAACCATAATAAATCTCATAAATCATGAATGGTTACAAGGGTGCATTTACAATACATCATCTTTTAATACACTACATGTTCATAATATATGAGATACAATAAAACCTTCCATACATGTGGGCTAAATATGTAATACAAAGAATGTCTAAAATATAAAATGAATATCTGGTACAAGCTCCATCTAAAAGATACCATGAAGAACGAACATTGATGGGGAACCCAACGGGTGTGAAGCACATTCCACCCGACCATGTGGGTTTTAGAAAAACCCACCCCTTGTGCCCAAAGGTGACAATTGAGTGACCACGACCAAGAATGCCACAAGACTAACTCCAATAAAGAATATCATAGAACAAACTCCAAAAGCAACAATAAAGGTTACATAGATCTTAAACAACAACAACCAAGATCTAATCATAGTAAACACAGGACCATAAAATACATCATAGATAAACCAAAGGCAACAACCATAATAACTTTCCAAGTAAAGCCAAGACAACAATCATAACACACTTCCAGAGGCAACCAAGAAAGCAAGGCATAAGGACAACTAGTGGAGAGTGTCATCACATAGCCTACATGGGTCATCCTAGCCCTTCCTCCAACATGAGGAACCAACCCCCATCTATGGTTATCCTAGCCCTTCCTCCTACTTGAGGCGCCAACCCCATAGGCTGACTCATGAGGAACTGTTAACCTCTCTCGAGGATGAGGTAACGACTTTTCCAACCATGGCATTCTCAGTCTATTATTATTCTATGATATCCCTAATGGATAGATGAGGTATCCAATATTATCTTATTATGTTATTACTACCCATCCCCCTAGGTTCTATTATTAGGTTTCCACTTGTTAATCTAACTCTTACATGGGTTATCCTGAGCCCTTCCTCCTTTTGACACAACCTTGGGACGAGGTGACTTTCTTGTCATCTCTATTTCAACTTCATGCCCATTGGGTTAATTTGATGCTTGCCCTATCCTACCGAAGCAGGTGGAATCAAGACTCTATTCCTACAATTCATGCATGCAAACAAGGTTGTGTACAACATGTATATATAATAAAAAACATCACATCATGAGAAGGAATTGCAGCGTAGCAGGGCAATCGCAAACAAGTGGTGCTAAATTTTCCTCTCACCAAAACTATAATAACAATTGCAACATTAAATATAAAGTACATTGCTAAACTAACTAATCACATCATATCATCATAAAATGATTACTAATCCACGACATCGCAATATACGACTAAAATCAAATTAAACATTACCAAACCAAATGTAATCATAATGTCATATCATAATATCCATGTCATCAAATAAAGTAGCATAGTCATCAACCAGTCTAAACTATCCAATCAACCAATCCAGCCAACAATAGGAACTATCAAAGTCACAAAGTATCTAACAAAACCACATAAAATATCAAGTCCAAATAGCAACATGAGGGGTATTTCATGCAAGGTGATGATGTTCTTCTTTCACTCTTTGAAACTATAAGAATCTTGCAAGAAATCTTGCAACATCCCCCTTCATACCTTTCAAAAAGTATAGTGTCTTCACATCTGTCAACATCTTCATCACACAAAGATGTCTAGAATATGGTGCATTGTGAACTTCTTTCCACACCAAGTTCCTTAACTCCTGCAAATCATATGCATATAATCTCCCTTTGAACCTTAGTAATCCATTTGGTTCAAAGTGATAACCTTCATATCTTGCATCTTGTGGATTATCCATGAGTGCTTTCTTAACTTTCTTGTAAAATTCATCATCCATGGTTTTTTGCAATACTTTCCCCTTAAATTTAGTTTTAATTGTTACTATTGAGGAAATATTCCTTCTATAACTTAAGGCATCAAAAACTCTATTCTCTTTTCCCTTGATGTAGTTAATGTTGAATTCATAATTTTATATCATCTCTAACCACTTTATTTTTCATGCATTTAGATTAGGTTGAGTAAATAAATACTTCATACCATGATGGTTGGTCATTAATTCAAAAGGATTTGACTATCAAATAATGTCTGAACATTTGCAATGCATGAACAACTGTTGTTAACTCTAAATCATGTGATGCATAATTTTTTTCATAGGGCTCTAGTTTCCTTGGTTCATAAGCAATGACTTTCCCTTCTTGCATTATATTTCCACCTAATCCCTCACTTGATGCATTTTTTATGAGAATGAATTTGACTTTTGGATCATGTACCTTTAGTATTTGTGTGGTGGTCAACTTTTCCTTGAGTAGGTCAAATGCTACTTGGAATTTTTCTGACCACTCAAACTTCTTACCCTTCCTCTATAATGAAGTAATAGGATAAGCTATCCTAGAAAATTTTGCAACAAACATCCTATAGTAACTAGTCAAACCCATAAAACTTCTAACCTATATTTAGCTTTGGGTACCAACCACACAAGTACCACCTTAGTCTTAGCTGGGTCAACTACAATCCAACTTTCTCCAAAATTACGTGACCTAGGTACTACACTTCCTTTCTAAAAGAATGTACTTTTAGATATTTTTCCATATATCTTGTGCTCTCTTAACCATTGGAGAACTATCTCTAAATTTCTACAATGCTAATTTACTAATGCAAACTTATCTAAGGAAATCTCTAAATACATTTTTCATCATGTTCATGAATGTTGCTAGTGCATTCATATTTCCAAAGGGTAAGAGTATGAACTTCTAATGATTGTATCTAGTCCTAAATCTAGTTTTTTAACTATCATCATCTTTGATCCTGAATTGATGATATGAAGATTATAGATCAATCTTTGAGAATACTGATACTCCTTGCATTTCATCAAAAATATCATCAATTCATGGCAATGGGTACTTTTTCTTTATCATTTCTTTGTTAACAATTTGATAATCTATAAACAAGTGTAGAGTACCATTCTTCTTCTTTACAAATATCACTTGTGCTCCCAAGGGTGAAACACTACTTTTTATTAATCTATTGGACAATATTTTTCCAACAATGCCTTAAGTTCCATCAATTTTGTTGTTTTCATCCTGTAGGGTACTCTAGATATAGGTTCCAACCCTAGTAAAAGATCAATGGAGAAAAAAAATACTCTTTTGGGAGGTAGTCTCGGTAGCTCTTCTAGAAAAATGACCACAAATTTCTCTAAAAGTAGATACTTTTCCATATTTGTTTCTCTAGTCTCCACTACACCTTCTTCAGCATCTTCCATATCATGATACATGGAAATATCTTGAGGAGTGACTTCGTTGAATTCTTCTAGTTTATCCATTTTAACTGTAAATAGTTGGTAACTGGTTTTTTTTGTCCTATGCATTTGCATAGTCGAAATCTATCACAGTTTCACTTCTCTAGGTGTTGATTGTAAAGAAACTAGACTACCTAGATCATCTAGACATTCTATGGTTTTTGCATGAAAATCCACCTTAGCTCTATGCTTCCATAGCTAGTTCATGCCTAGGATAACATCATAGGATCCTAAAGGTGCTACACATAAATTTACTTCCATAGATAAAATTGCAACTTGAACCCTTATCTCAAATACAAATTGGTTCAATATCCCTCTTTCTTGATTTGCATAATCTACCATGCAAGATTTTTCCATAAAACCATCATTCCTACAAATTTTATTGAATACTCTAGGTGAATTTTTCTGGCTGTAGTATTAATAAGTATAGAAATGGGTAAACCAAATAAAGTACCTAGAGTTTCCACTAGGGTGACTTGGTATTCATTTTTTTGATTGCCCACTATAGCATGGATCCTTTTCTAAAATCTAGCCTATTGGGGAGGAAGAAAATTAACATGTGGTTCTGAACTTGATGGTTTGTTGGGACATTGACTAGCATAATGACCCCCTCCACATGTATAATATCGTTTCATTGGACCTCTTCCTTTTGTTGGCCTATCAATATTACCACCATTTTTTTCAACGTTTTTATTATTTCTACTATTGTCATGGTTTCCCCATCAATCCTTCCTTGAATCATTCTAATATTTACAAGATCCTTTGTCCCCATACTTCAAAAATTATTGCCCCTCATTCAACTTTTTGGGAGCTTATTTAAAGTGAAATCCTTTGCTATTCTTTTGATTCCTTTTTTCCCAATAGTTTGAGATGGATTTGAGATTTTTCTCTTGTTTCATTTCCTTCTCATAGACCAAGTCCATAGTGGCTAGTCTGTGCAGATCCACTTCTCCACCTATCTGGCTATTAAGTCCCATTTTTCAAAACCGCTCATCCTTTTGGTACATTGGCACATATCTCAAGAGATGAGTGCATTTATCCTAGTATTCATTCATTGACATTTCTCCTTGCTTGAGATTATGAAATTCAATTAAATTTTGATCAAAAAAGAGTTGGGGTTGTATACATCTAAAATTGGTCTGGAGAAAATTAATTAAATACTAGTTATTTAATTAATAAATTTTTTATTTCCTCTACTTATAAATAAATTGAAAAATTTATTTATATAGTTCATATTTCTTAACTCTTCCTACCTAAACCACTTTCTTCATGATTTAATTAAATAAACAAATTTAATTAATTTGTTTTATCTGATTAATTTCCTCCAACTAAATTTGAATTTTAAAATTGGAATTTACTCACATTTCTCAATATTTTCTAACTTCCTTCCACCTCATCTTCCACCTCACCATGTGTCATATGAAATTAATTATTTCTAATTTCTAAATGGGAATTTATCCTCAAAAATTTTAACAACCTCAAAGACACATGACTTCTCCTTTCAATTTATTCCCTTCTAGACTTGGCAAGCTTGTTCTATTAAAGGGAACAACTTCCCTGATTCTCTCTAACCTCTTTGCTTCTCACCGTTGATCTCTCTAGATAGGATCTTGATCATCCATTGCTGCCATATCACCTGATTCCTTGATGAAATATATAAATAGAGGCTCATTTGTAGCTTTTCATATAGAAAGCATAGCATAAATTTACTCTACAGAAATACTTTCAGCATTAGTGAGCTTAACATTGGCATTTTAGCTGAAAATTTAGCATTTGATTTCAAGTAGTGTTATAATGGAAATTTCATTTCTACTGAACTTAATTTGTTACATTATCAATACAACATTCACATAACATATCCATTAGCTTAGCATTTTATCACTGCATCATTTCACATTATTTTGTATACATCATATCATTTAGCGCATCATTTAGCATATCATCCATAAAATTCATCAATCATGTAGATGTAGGAATAGTTTCTTGCATTTTTATATAATGGCTTCTCATTTCTTAGGTGCTATCCAAGTATTCTAGTGGATACCTAAAATATGAGAGAACTAATACAAGATCCTTAATGATTGAGGATGATGGAACGTCTTTGAGGAATTGCTTTATCATTTGTATTGTTAAATTTGATTTCCTTAATATAACATGTTGCATCAATTGTGTGGTTTGAATTGATTATTTTTATTCCCATATTTTATTCACACATAAATTGGCACCCACCATGGGGCCTCGCCCCTGTTATTTTAACATTTTATGGAAAGTGTGCTTACAGGTTCAGACCTGAGTTCTTATGGCACACCCAAAACATTTACCGGTGCATACACTAACTATTATAGCACCAACCATGAGTTCTTTCAGCACATCCAAGCCATTCATTTGTGCATTAGGGGGTTTCTATAGCACATTCATTACTTTCTATAGTGCATCTAATATTTTCTCTAGTGTATTCACTACATTTTTAGGCACATCTACCTTTTTACCACATTGAATTACTATAATGGTGCATTTAATTTTCATTGCACAAAATTTTCCAGATTTTGAAAACTGGTGAATGTCTTTTTGTTGTGTAGGTTTTATAAATGCTATTAGAGACTCTGCTGAAATCTTTGAATGTTGTCAAATAACATTTATTGAAAACTACTAATAATTTTGATGCAGGGACTGGAGTTGATTTATTTCCTTTTGGTTAATTTAGGAATCTATATTAATTAGGAGGGAAAGGACACCATGTCTTCTATTCTTGATGAATGGTAGGCATTTTCTCTCCCCTTAACTGGGTAACCAAAAATCCAGAACCATTCATTTTTATTTTGTTTTATCCTTAGAGGGTCTGCCTTGTGGGAAAAAGTAATCACCCAATGGAATGACCCAATTGAGAACACACTAAACCCAAGTGACTTCCACTCGGTATATAAGTGTGGGTACTTGAGGAAAGTTCAAGTATCATGTGAGGATTGTTCTGACAAGGAGAGAAAAAATGATATCATTCCATATGAATGATCCCCCACGAAAAAAATTCCTATAGTAGAACCTTCATGATAGCAAGCCAAAATCCTATTCTATTTATTTGTCCAAAAGGTCTAACCTTTGAAGTCATCCCACATTTTTGTGGATTTTAGTAGAGATGAGAAGTATGCCATGGGAGATTCATGGGTACTGAAGCTTGGCTGACCTAAGAAGTGAGTGTCGTGGAGGGGATCTAGTGTGTTCAAGCTTCTAATCATCCACTAAATGTAGGTGAAACTGGAGTAAAATCCAAGTGGGAATCTAGTAAATATTATCCTACACAACCTTAAGATTGTGCATGTTTGATGTGTTTTACCAATGTGTTTTTAAAAAAACTTCAAATAAAACATCACACATTGGAAGTGAAAACCTTGATTTAGAAAACATCCTTTGAAACAAACAATTCTCTAACTAGAAAATTAGAAAAATCAAACAAACTTGCAAGAAACTATGACATTTTCCCAATTCAGCACATACACTACTTATTTTGGTGCATTTACACCATTCTCTCGCACATCCATTTGTTTTTATAACACATAAACCATATATTCTAGTGCATCCATTGCATTTTATAGCGCATTCACCCATTACTATAGTGCATCTACCCCATAATTTGGTGCATTCAAGCTATTCTTTAGTGCATCCAATCAATCCTGCAATGCATTCAAGCTATTTTGCAGTGCATCCAATCAATCCTACAATGCATTCAAGCCTTTCTATAGCACGTAAATCCAATACTTTAGTGCATTCAAACCATTATGTAGCACATCCAACCAATCCTATAGTTCATCCAATCAATCCTGCAATGCATCCAACCAATCCTGTAATGCATCCAATAAATCTTACAGTGCATTCAAGCCTTTCTATAGTGCATCAATCTAGTAATTTCACACATTCAAACCATTATGTAGTGCATCAAACCAATCCTATGACACATTCAAGCCTTCCTAAAGTGCATCCAAGCCATTCTTTGGTGCATTCAATCCATTCTATAATGCATACGCCTTTTAACGCATGCACTGACTGTTACAGTGCATCCACCAAATTTATAACCAAAAAACCAAATTTGACACCATATCTAACATTGTGAACCTAGATTTAGGGATCTTTTCCATAGAGAAGTTCATTCCTTATCTGAACATTGCTTTGAACTTGGAAAAATTAGCATTTACAACTGAAATCATTTGCCTAAACTTTGAACAAACATATAAAAGTGCCCAACCATCATCAAATCTAAATTTTATCATCAAGTTGAGTTTCACCATCAGGATTTGTCATCCTTCATCCAAAGACAACACACTTTACATTAAATTTTATTACCTTAGTCCCATCAATAGAATTCATCATTCTATTTTAACTAGGTATCTCTTTGGAACTCCTAAACAACTATCAAAATCTAGCAAACCTTCATCACTTGCACGCCCATTTTAACAAGATCCCGAAAGAAAAAACTTAAGGAGAAGGAACTTGAACCTCAAAACACCATGGGTGAACCAGAAGAAAACCCTTTCCACAAAATCCTCAAAATCAAATAGAAGCAATAATAGAGGAGAAAATAGAACAAACAATTCAAGACCACAAATTTCACAAATTCTTAGAGAGGATCTTTGAAAAGGATGGAGAAAAATACCTTCTAATATTAGCAAACCAATGGGTCAAATTACCAAGTGATTTTGATGTCAAAAAATTGAAAGAAACACCAAAAAAAAATTGAAATTGAAATTCCAAATGCATATGAAATGGTTGCCCTAACAAATCAAATGAATAACCTTCAACAATAATTACAAGAAATGCAAAGGACTACTAAAAGATATTTCTCCCTACCCTATTGATCAAAATTTGAACATGATACCATTCCCATTGAATTGTGACCTCCCAAAATACAACAAATTCATTGGTAAATCTGACCCCATAGACCATGTGAGGGAATTTTGAACCATGAGTCTTGAGTTTTCACATGAAGATACCTACATGATGAGACTTTTTCCTCACAACTTGGGAGGCCATTGTATGGAATGGTTTTCAAAACTACTGCTAGACATAAGATCCTTTGGAGAACTTGTCAAAAAATTTATCCCTCAATATTCATATAACATTTCACATGAGATAACCATGAAGGATCTTTGCAATACTAAACAGAAACAAGGAGAATCCTTTCACATATTCTTACAAAGATGGAGAAGGTTATTTGCTCGATACACTTGTCCTATACGCGAACAAGAAAAGATGGAAACTTTTATTGATAACCTCAATAGTGAAATGAGATATAGGTTCCAATTGCAATGTCCCCTTAGTTTTGAGAAGATGATATTGAAGAAGCTTTAGTCAAAAGAGAGGTATTGAAAATTCACAATGAATGATCAAAAAATGCTAGCTCTTCCAATCATCATAACAACAATGAGAAATCAAAATTTTGGACAAGAAACAAGAATTCCAAACCCATCTTTAATCTATTAGGAACCACAACCAAGATTGATCAAAACACCAATAAAGGCACTAATCAAAATGTTAACAAACACAACAATCAAAATAGCCACAATCAAATTAATACCACATCTAAACATCCACCCTATCAAACACAATCAAACAACAAAAAATTCACCTTTGGGTCAATCACATGAATCTGCATTGAGAGAAATTCTTGCAAATAACCTTATAACACTACCTAACACCCAAGGCTTTGAACCAAAAGTAAAATTGTCATGGTGGAATGATGCTTATTACAATGAATTGCATTGGTCCAAAGGCCATCAAACAAATAGTTGCACGCAATTGAAACACAAGATATAACACTTAATAGATGACAAAGTCGTATGAATAGAAGGACCCCAAATAAATGATGATCATGTAGCATTCAAAAATCCCTTACCAAATTATGAAAAGGGGAGTCCTCTATAACAAAGAACAAGGGGAAGAATGTAAACTGTGTCCATGATATTGTCATCCTTCATATCTCAGCAGTGGAAGATCAAATGAATAACACTAAAACTAATGACAACCAAGACATTATTGCAACCAACAATCCAATTAATGACATTCCAATTGAACATGAACAAGACAACATTATAGTTGAAAATCGGATTAATGACATCAAATAGGACATGGTTGCAACTGATACTCAAATTAATGTCATTAAAATCAATGGGAAAGAACACAACATTCCATTAAATGTGACCATGAAAGCACAAGACAAATATGTACTCAAAGGAAGTTCATATAAAATACCTACTATGCTATCCAATCAATATACCATGGTAGACCAATTACAAAAGATCCCCGCACAAATATATATATTGGAACTACTCAATATTTCACATACCCACAAAGAGATTTTCAAAAAGCCCTAGTGGAAACAATAGTACCAATGGATTTGGAAGTTTGTAAATTTTAGGCCATGGTGGGATATTTGACTACATCTCATTGCTTATCTTTTTCAAATAAATATGACACATCTATTTCTCATCCCCACAATGCCTCTCTCCATATTGAAGTCCTAATTCAAAAACATCATATCAAATGTGTCCTAATAGATGGAGGAGCCAGCTTGAATATATGTACAGGTTAAAGCTTGTTCATGCCCTAGGATTTTCTAAAAATATGATAGATTGAAAGAAAAAATTACAATAAAAGGATATGAAGATGAGGAAATATCTTCACAGGGATTGATCATCTTACCCATTCAAGTAGGACCGATTTAGAAAGATGTAATATACCAAGTCTTGGACAAGGATATGACCTACAACATACTATTGGGTCACCCATGGATCCATGAAAAGAAAGTGGTCCCATCAACATACCACCAATGTTTGAAATTCCCTTGTCGTGGCAAATAAATCACCATCTTGGCTAATTCTAATAGTCATCAATAATGCAAAACCCTTAAATTAGTTGAAGATGTCTTTGTACCTCATAATAGAGAAGCTTCCAATTCCATCTCTACCAATTTAATCAAAGCCAGTCAAATTCCTCATCAAAATTGTTGGTCACTTCCCCAAATCATGAAAGTCAATCCATTTCCATGTCTAAATAGTCTGAGAAAAAGAAAAAAATTTCTCCTTCTACATCCTCAAGTCATGAAATTCAATTAAATTCCTTGTCCAAACAATTTGAAAAACATTCCAAGTCAAAGATAAAGGTGTAGGTGAATATGTCATTGAAAAATATTTATTCCTTTCACAACTATCTTCCCCAAAATCATATGGGCAACCCTCAACATCAAAACAATAGTCATCACAACTAGTTACAATTTTTGATGGTCAATTTGTAAAAACAGACACCATAGTTGATGAAGCTGAAGGCAAATATGTCCTAAATTGGCTTTATAAGGATGAAGAAGAATCCCAAGTAGCAACTACAAATGTACAAATAGCACAATATGGAAAAGGCTTCACAATCTTAGAAAAGATGGGATACAAGGGAAATGAACCTATAGGAAAAATAAAAGAATGAATTGTAAAACCAATTCAACCCCTCCTAATCAATCCAAAAGACAAGACTAGGATGGGTTATAAAGAGGGGACAAAAGAGGAAATAAATCAGAGGGTTGTTGAGAGAATCTTGCAACTACAAGCTAGTGATGATCATGAAACTAATTCAAATGAATATGAGTGGGATTCACTACCCAAAGAGTCTTGACACAACAAGGACATTGATGTGGTACACAAGTATGCACCCCTACTCGAGGAGGGACAAGGTTCAGGTTCTAGATTACTTGAAATAGGATCACAACATATTGATGACTCCAATGAAGATGATTAGACTCAGAGTGAAATGGATAATTCAGAGGAAATTTACCTTATAGTACTCAAATTTTCTATTGGAAAAATTGAAGACATCACCGTGAAGACTCTTACTACCTTTTACCTTAACCAATCTGATGATCCCTTACCCTAGTACATCCTAAACTCATAGATTGGGATGAAACTGAGCCCTTCGATATCCCCACCTTTTCAAATGATGATGTGATCATCAAGTTCCTCTATTTCAACAATTCTAAAATAGATTCCACCATTGAACATCATATCGAAGCTTCCAAATAGTGGAGTTTCAAGTCTTTTAGTTGCAAAATGAATAATATAGGAAATAGATTTGATGGTGAAAACCATTCAATGGTAGTATCAGATCCAGAAAAAGTAAAAATAAAGAGTGCATCCAATAGTGAAAACCTCTTTGAGGCATTGAAGGACGGAATATTTGACACTCTTCCAGAACACTTTCAGGAGAGATAAAAAATATTGATTGAGCCCACACAGTCCATCAATATCAGCAATGCAGAAGTAGTGAAGACTATTGATCTAGGAACATCCTTTACAAACCAAGAAAAACAAAGCTTCCTCAAATTCTTCACAGAGAAGAAAATCAACTTTGCTTGGTCATATGCCAACATGCCAAGGATTGATCCAAACCTTATCATGCACCACCTATCCCTACAACCAGGAGTAAAACCAATCAAGTAGAAGCTAAGGAAAATGCATCTGCATATTTCCCTATTGGTAAAAGAAGAGTTGAATAAGTTATTAGATGTAGGATTCATCAAACCCATTGACTATGCCAAGTGGATCTCCAACATTGTACCAATCTCAAATCCTGACAACAACATTCACATTTACATAGATTTTTGAGATCTTAATAAGGATTTATGTAAAGATGATTTTCCTCTACCTAGCATATACATCATAGTGGACTTAATAGCAGGACATGGCATGTTGTCACTTATGGATGGTTTTTCTAGTTATAATCAAATCAAGATAGCTCTAGAGGACAAAGATAAGAGAACCTTCACATGCTCGTGGGAACATTCTATTGGAATGTCATGCCATTTTGATTGAAGAATGTGGGAGCTACTTATTAGCATGCCATGAGAACAATTTTTCATGATATGATGTATACCTTCATGAAAGACTATGTGGAAAATCTATTGGCCAAATCATATAGTAGAGAAGGACACTTAGAGATCTTAGACAAAATATTTACTAGACTAGAGAAGTTCAATGTAGGAATGAATCCAAAGAAATGTGTGTTTGGGGTGACTTCAACAAAACTATTGGGATATATAGTTTCAAAAAAAAGCATTGGGATAGACCCAGAAAAAGTTAAAGTTATCATGGAGATGCTACCACCCAAAAACCTCGGCCAACTACGATCTCTACAAGGGAGATTCCAATCAATTCAAAGATTTATTTCACAATTAGATTAGGATACCTATCCTTTCACTCACTTGCTACAAAAAAATGTTTCTTTCCAATGTGATGAGAAATGTGAAGAGGCCTTCAACCAATTAAAACAATATCTAATGAGTCCACCCATCTTTATACCACCAATACAAGGAAAGCCACTCTTATTATACATTGCAACAACTACAATATCATTAGGAGCCTTCTTAGCATAGGAAGATTTGTAAGGAAAAAAAGAGAGATTTATTATATCAACAAGATGCTAAATGGATATGAAATTAATTATATATCAATTGAAAATGCTTGTTTGGCAGTAGTGTTTTCCACCCAATAGCTACAACACTACATGCTAACTCATACCATCAAGTTAATAGCCAATATAGATCCAATAAAATACCTATTTAACAACTTAGCTAATCTAACTGGAAGACTAGCCAAGTGGGTTATGATACTAAGTGAATTTGATATATAATATGTGGATAGGAAAGCAATAAAAGGACAAGCAATTGTAGACTTGTTGGCTAAAGCACCCCTACTAGATAATCATCCTCTACATATTGAGTATCCAAACACTAATGTCCTTACCTTGATTGCACAGTAGTGGACATTATACTTTGATGGATCACACACACAACATGGATCAAGGGCCGAAATCATATTTGTTAGTCCATAAGGACATACCATTCTGAAAACATACATATTGATGTTCCATTGCACCAACAACATGGTAGAGTATGAAGCATTAATCATTGGAATTAAGACAATAGTAGAATGGAAAATCCTAGAATTGCAAGTCTACAAAGATTCTTAGTTGATCACTAGCCAGGTCATTGATGATTATCAAAAAAGGATGACAAACTGATGCCCTAAAAAATAATGATTGATAATTTTAAAAAATACTTTGTGGATATCAAATTTGAGCAAATTTCCAAAGTGGATAATAATGTTGTCGATGTCATGTCCACTATTTCTTCCTTATTAAAAATTCCAAAGAAAAGAAGCCATTATGAGTTCATGTTGGAACAACTGTTTACCCCTACTTATGATGATACTATGTCCCAAGTTATATGTCACCTGTTTGATGCTAATACCTCAATCTATGGTAAAATTTATACCTATCTAAAAGATAACACCCTTCCACCTGACCTATCCCAAAACCAAAAATTAAAATTCATTCACCAAGCTACCCAAAATACTCTTATCGTGGATGTACTTTACCAAATTGGTCTTGACAAAAATATCCTCTTATGTCTGGAACATGACAAGTCTAAAACAACTTTACAGGAAGTTCATGAGGGTATTTGTGGAACTCATTCAAGTGGTTTATCCTTAGCCAAAAAAACTCCTCTATTTAGGGTATTACTGGCCAAACATGGAGAAGGAGTCTTTTTAGTTCATCAAAAAATTCCAAAAGTGTTAGATTCATGTCAGCCTCATCCATGCACCAACACAAGAGCTTCAACCATTCACATCAACATGGCCCTTTTGTTAGTGGGAATTGGATCTTGTAGGTAAAATTCATCCACCTTTGTCAAATGGACACAAGTTTATCATCACAGCCACAAAATACTTCATGAAGTGGATTGAAGTTGTTCCTCTAATCACCATCACAAGAAATTAAATTCCATCCTTCATCCTCAATTACATCATTTGTTAGAATGGCATTCCTCAATTCATTGTCACTGACAATGGAAGACCATTCAAAAAGAAGACATTCAAGAATTGTGTGAGAAGTTCAATATCTAGCATCGCTTCTCTACACCATATTACCCTTAAGGAAACGGTCAAGCAGAGGCCTCCAACAAAAATATTTTAAAAATATTGAAGAAAATGGTCAACAATGTTGGATGTGATTGGCACATCCAATTAAACCCTGCTTTGTGGGCATACCAAACCAATATCCATACACCAATAGGAGCCACACCATACACTCTTGTATATGGATCTAAGGCTATTGTATCCATTGAGGTTGAATTACCATCACTCCATGTGTCATTAAAGGGTATTATCTCTGATGAAGACTAATGGTTATCTAGATTACAAGAGTTAGAATTATTTGATGAACGACATCAACATGCAGTGAACCACTTGAAAGCCTACCAACAATGAATTTCTAGAAGCTATAATCATAAGGACAAATCCAAAATATTTCAAGTTGGTGACTTGGTATTGAAGAAGAATCCACACAATCAACAAGATAGGGAGAAGAATGGAAAGTTTGAACCAAATTGGTTGGGTCCCTTTTTCATTGTGTTAGTCTATGGATCAGGAGCATACCAACTATCCACACTAGAAGGAGACCTATTTCAGGAGCCTATGAAAAGATTCCATCTCAAAAAATTCTACACATGATTCATCTGAGGCACCATAAAAGTCCTAAACAAATCCAAAAAAATTAGAAAATGTCCTAAAAAAATGGCTTCCCTGATGAAAACTTAGCAAACAATCATCTTGGTGACAATAGAAAAAAATAAATAAATAAAAATACAATATATATATATACCAAAAAAATTAAAATAAAATGAAAAATACAAAAAAAGTGAAAAAGTAAATAAAAAAACATAAAATCTAAAAAAGTGCAATAAAAGCAAGTAGTCAAAACCTGGAAATAGGCGTTATTTATGATGGGTCAGATTCTTCCTCTATTGGAACCTATGTTGATCATTGGCTCTTCGCTATCACTATCCACATCTATCATTTGAGCCTCATGTACATATTCAGGAGTCGCAGTTGTGTCTCACCTTGGCTTCGTGATCATTGTACATATCCATAATAAATTGGTTTGTTTCTACTGGGGAAAAATCCTAAACTCACAGGGGGAAATCTATCTTTGAGCTTAAAATGATGGACAAACAACAGTACAACATGATAAAAACACAACGATCAAGTGAGCTGCAACATTGAACATCAGTCATAATCACAAAAACCAACCATTTGAACCAAGAACAACAAGATCAATTAAAAAAAATCTCATTTGATGGTCATCTCTTGAATCAAGGTTTTATCACTTTGGCACGAATGTTCAAACTATTTGTATCATGATTGTTGTTATCATTTCTTTGGAGCAACTCAAGGATTTCAAGAACTAGAGAAGCTATGATTGAGAATGATATTTTTCTTTGTCTATTGTTTGTGAATAGTCATGGGATGTGCTCTACAAAGCATCACTGATGAAATTTTGGATATGCATAAGAAAATAGTTAACTCTTGTTTGTTTATGCAAGAAATGCTTAGTAATCCTGTTCCAATTATGCCTAGATCCTTGTGTTAATTTGCACTATCAAACATTATGAAAGTAGTACATAGGTCGTCATCTTCTAATTATACCATTGATGTTTGTACTTACTTTCAACATTTCAAAAACTCAATGATGATACCAAGCACAATAAATTGGCTTATTGGGACATGACAACATGGCATTATTAGGTTTGCATGTTTAGGTTCCATTCACACTAAGTTTTGCATCTATAGTTATAGATTTTTTTCAACGGTGGTCCAATTTTATGACTGATGTTATCTCTATCATTAATGGATTGAGTGCATTTGACATTAAAAAAAAAACATCATTTACATTTAGGGGCATAAGCATTAGGATGTCATTCAAGCATTATCATATCATTTTCTATGCATTCATTTTCCATTTGGTCATATATTTGCATCATGAAAATACCAAAACAAAGCATTTACCATATCATTTCCATCCATCTACATATTTAATCATGCATTTTCATTACAATAATCCAAAAAGAAACATTTTCATAATCCATTTTATACATGTTTTCTTACATTTGCATAAAAAAAATACAAAAATATAGAGTACAATGCATCTCATACATCATAATAAAGTATCATCCATTGGAAGACATAGAATTATGCATCATCATTCAATCATTCCATCCATCCATTTATGCATAATCCATTTCATATATTGCATCATACATTTGGATCAAAAAAGTATTAAAAAATAGCATGCATAACATTTCATTTACATCATAAGATTCATCACTTATAGCATATAGGCATCATTCATAAAACCATCATAGAAGCATAACACATGTTGCATCCATAACCTATCATATCATCATCTTATAGAATATCACATAGCATACATAATAAAAATCAAATGCATCCATCATGATCAACACACATAAGCACATAGATCAACCATCATCATCATTGCATATATATCTCAAAATAATGTCAAGTGTATAGTGATATTCGAATATGAAGAGGTGCATCATAAAAAATGGTAATGAATCATCAATATCAATGTATACATTTACAAAATACAACAAACATCATGTATCAGAGCTATGTAGTACTTGCCCTAGATGGTGCCGACATCTCGAGACTTGTGCCTCCTCCACTTGATGGACCTATGCTTGGCTCTCACATAAGTGGTTGCATCACACCCCTACTAGTGGTCCTCATCCAGGTGTGACTAGAAGATTTCGAGTATCTCTTCGTAACACTATGGTGGAACAACCTCATGATATTTAATTTGATAAAACTCTACCTCCTTAGCAGAGTGTTGTACCTCCCAAAAATGATTCATTATCCTGCTACCCCTTGCAACCCTCAGTAGTCTCTCTACAATACCCTTTACCTAATCTACCTATAGTCTAAACTTGTCTCTCTTTGTTGTCAGGGCAGTAATATGTCCTTGTGCCTATGAGAGTCGCACTTGTGCCTACAAGAGTTGTGCTTTTGTCTATGTCTACGCTTGTGCCTCTGAGTGCAACTGCCCCTATATCTATGTCAACTAGCCTTGAAGTGTCTGGACATGAGCCTATAGAGCTGTAATATATTCCTATTATTGAGAAGGAACTTGTATTTGCATGTGCTATTATGCTACAACTGCTAAGAATCACCTCTTTTGAGGCAATCTGACATCTACTCCCGGATGGACACCACCTCCTTCATCTACCCTACCACCATTCCCATCTCTATATCCACCATCATCACCTCCACCTCCCCCATCTGTTCCATCCCTATCACCACCATCTCCCTCCTCCTCATCCCCACCACCTCTATCTCTCCTTTATCTAGGTGCTCTCTCCTCATCATCCTCTAGCACTGACATTGGCTCAGCAAGCCTTGAGATCCTAGGAAACATATTTCCATGAAAGTACTGCAAGTACTCCTCTATCATATATCCCTCCACAATATCTAGATGATAGTCCTAGATCACTGGTTGTAATCTATGGTACTCATCACAAGCAACATTTTAGGATAAGGTGGGTCCCCACTCTATGGCATCCTTCTATCTCCGTGCATATGTAGCCAATCCCTGTGGAATCTCTCAATAATGAAACATATCTTTCCAATGAGATATTTGGCTATGCAAACATAAGGCATCTCCAAGTGATCCTTGGCCCACTGCTCGCAATTCACATATAGCTTCCATGTCACAAAATCTAGGTCATCTAGTGCATGTCTCTAATAATCTATTTTTCCTAGATTATGGTGGACAACTAGGCCGGTATAACCATAGACATAGGGTCTCCCAATTGGTTGATACCTATCTGTCACTCGGCATGTCACTGGTATATGCTCCCATACCCATTTTTATAACAATGTCACCCCTACAGATAGACTAGCACCTCCAAGATACACTAATTGATGTAAATCATGATACAACTGTGCAAGCATGCACAAACCTTAGGTGTACTAAGTCCCATACAAAATCATCTACTCTAGTGTCTGACCCCAACTGATAAACAATCCCTCTAACCACTTGTTGGGACATAGAATGTCACTGACAAAACCTACAAGCATGGAAGGTAAAGGGGAATAACTCTCAAACATTTCCTACCAAGCATCGTATATCAGTTGATTTGATCATCATGGAATATCCAGCATAGAGCATGGGTGCCACCCTACTTGGCCTGATCATACACAACAATGTCACCCATCACCGGAATCTGCAAGATCTTGTAAACATCCTCTGGCATCACAGTCATCTCTCCAATTACCAAATGAAATGGTTGTGGTTTCTATGCACATCTCTACTAGTGTTGTTAGCAATCCCCAATTAATCCTAATCTGGGGAATGTCAACCAATGACAGACATGGAATCAACTCCCAAGTCTATGGGAAGCACTCTCAAGACTGAAGGTTCCCTAAATCACTCTCCTATCATTATAACACATTGCAATCATCATATCAATCAATCAAATCAACAAATCCATCAACATAAAGCAATCAATTATCCTATCAACTCAAGTGAGATTTTCATCAAATCTTGCGAACATCTATTTTTGATCCTTGCCTATCATAAGGTCAAAACAACGTCATCATTATTGAATCTCACCTATCACGAGGTCAATAAATCATCTAATCTATCAACAATAACAAATTATCGACTACCATGAATGAACATCATCCAATTCAAGGAGAAAAACAAAAAATCTTTAATTTTGTCCTAGATGCACTACTACAGTGCTTCATTTCACTAAAAAGATAGATGTCCCACAAAATTCTCTCTATGCACCAATACAGTCTATCAATGCACCACTTGACTCACTACACTAGAGAATGACCTCAATGCATTGGTGAATCACTTCAATGTGCCATAAAAAATTATGTGCCACTTCTTTTGGCATATGTGCCACAACACTAGACCTATGTGCGACTTCATTAGATGTGCTACCTAACTACTAAATGTGCTAGAACATTGTTCCCATGCACTAAATGCAAATGTGCCATTATAGATCTCTAATGCACTATATTGGGAATGGGATGAGATAAATCCCTTAATTTATGCGCTAAAATACCTATCCAATGCACTAAAATGTGAAGAACATCAAATTTCAAAATTAAAAATGTGGGAAAAACAATTCAAAAATTCACAAAGAAGGTTTTCAAAATTCATACCAGAGGTCCATATGTCATTGGCTGGTTATGTCATTGCACATGCTCAAATCGATGAGTCTTATAGGGGATCACCATTTTTGGCTAAATTTCTCAAGTTTCTCTCTCCAAAATTTCAAAATCAAAAGTGCACAAATGAGTTTCATTTTCACCTTTCTTTGCCTATTAAAAGGGGTAATTAAAATGAAATTTATGATGGGATATTTTAATTTTTCAAGGATCAATTAATCAAGTTACTGGTTATTTCTTCTATATCGGGAGATAAATCACTAGAACATCATGAAATCATAAAATCATCATCCAAATCATCAAAAATTTCAAAAATTTCAAAAAAAAATTTAAAAATAAAAAATTCCCCAATTTATCTCCTCAGGGGGTATACATTCGTTATCTCCTAAAAGTCACCGGCTAGGGCATTATCAAAATTTTATCAGCACTGGAAATTTTTTTCTTTGAAGCAATGTGTAAACACATCACTTCAAAGAGGGGAAAAATGTATACATCTAAAATTGGTCAAGAGAAAATTAATTAAATACTAGTTATTTAATTAATAAAATCTTTATTTCCTCTACTTATAAATAAATTGCAAAATTTATTTATATAACTTTCATATTTCTTAATTCTTCCTATCTAAACCACTTTCTTCGTGATTTAATTAAATAAACAAATTTAATTAATTTTTTTTATTTGATTAATTTCCTCCAACTAAATTGGAATTTTAAAATTGGAATTTAGTCACATTTCTCCATATTTTCTAACTTCCTTCCACCTCATCTTCCACCTTACCATGTGTCACATGAAATTAATTATTTCTAATTTATAAATGGGCATTTATCCTCAACAATTTTAACAACCTTAGAGACACATGGCTTATTTTTTACATTTATTCCCTTCTACACTTGACAAGCTTGTTTTAATAAAGGGAGCAACTTCCCTGATTCTATCTAACCTCTTCGCTTCTCACCATTGATCTCTCCAGACTAGATCCTGATTGTCCATTGCTGCCACATCACTTGATACCTTGGTGAAATATATAAATAGAGGCTCATTTAAAACTTCTCATATAGAAAGCATAGCATAAATTTACTTTGCAGAAATACTTTTAGCATTAGTGAGCTTAGCTTTGTCATTTTAGCTTAGAATTTAGCATTTGATTTCAAGTAGTGTTATAATGGAAATTTCATTTCTAGGAACTTAATTTTTTGCATTATCAATACAACATTCCCATAACATATCCATTGTCTTAGCATTTTATCATTGCATCATTTCACATCATTTTGTATACAACATCTTATCATTCAACACGTCATTTAGCATATCATCCATCAAATTCATCAATCATGTAGATGTAGGAATAGGTTCCTGTAATTTCATTTAATGGCTTCTCATTTCTTAGGTGTTATCCTAGTAGTCTAGTGCATGCCTAAAATCTAAGAGCACTAATATAGGATCCTTAAGAATAGAGGATGATGGAATGTCTTTGAAGAATCACTTTATCATTTGTATTTGTAAATTTGATTTCCTTAATATAAAATGTTGCATCAATTGTGTGGTTTGAATTGAATATTCTAACTCCCAAATTTTATTCACATAGGGGTAACCACCTCTTTTGAAAAATATCAACAAACTCATTCCATGTAGTTTTTAAGGAATTGATTCCAATTTCCATCTTCTTGTTCATCCACTAGTTTGATGCTTCTGCAACTAACTGGAGTGCTCTCCGCATAGCTCTAGTGATTTTTGACTAGTTCCTTATCTCGAAGGGTGAAATCAGAATACTATATTTCATTTTTTTTCCTAAGATGAACATTTATATCAATATTTTTAACTAAATCTTCATCTTCTAAGACCTATAGCAATTGAAAAGTTAAGAGTTTGAAGATGATGTCAACTAGTGATTTGTGGAAGTTTGTGTTTAGATTCTAAATATATTTATTTTCAAAATTTTCAAAATAAATCTTTAATCTTTCAACATCTCCTTTAATAACTAGTTTTAAATAGAAAACAATGCTTTTAGAAAGTAACTATTGTATCGTACAACATAACCTTTTTTCTATAAAGGTTTAATTTCTAATTTTTGAAATATAGATTCTCAAAATCAATATCTAGGGAAAGGATATTTTTTCATCATTTTTTGTTGCATATTATTTTTTAAATTAATTTTTGAAGTCAATAAAACTATAATTTGGACATTTGTTTGTGTCATACAACCTAACTTATTTTGATTATGGGTAAAAAATAGGTTTTGAAGGGGCCCAGAACCCTTTACAAAGGAAGAGAACTGAAACTCAAGAAAAAAATAGTAAGCATGAATTATCCCAACAATAACAAGTTGCAAAAAATGATAACTTGCATACCACCAACAGCCCAATAGTAGCCACTACCAGATAATCAAAACATCATAAGCTACAAAAGACACACAAGCATGGGCTCAAAGCCAAGATACAACCTGGTTTTATCTGGGACCAAAAACCCCACCCAAGTTTTGATTGTGAAAATCCACCTAAAACAATCAGGCAATAAATGAACATAGCAGCAACCAACCATTTACTCAGAAACAATAGACCATAACCCAACAAAAGAAAAGGAAAATTAGTGGTAAAGACCACCATTAACCCCACCCACCTAATCAAAATAGCATCATACAAGAGGAGATATACCCCTTGAAGCTCCCAAGTGCACCACAAACCAACTTTAAATCCACCTCAAGAGGAATGATCTCCCCTCTATTGGAGAGGATACTATGAAAACCCAAAATACCAAGAGCACACCTCTCCAACAACCTCTTCCTCCACCTCAATAGGAGACACTTCCACCTCAATAGGAACACTACCAAAGGAAACTAGAAAAAGGGACACCCATCCATATCCAACACACCCACCTCCAACTCAATAGGAAATGAATCCTGACTAACAAGAGTTGTCTTCACCTCAACATAAGACATAGTGCACAAAAATTTGAAGAGAGTCAGAGCTCTAGAAGAATGGGGAGCCACACCATCCTTTGGTTGAGCATGCACGAGCTCCAAGAGAGACATCCCACCCAAACCAACAGGTTTCTCCAAGGGAGGAAGAGGGAAGGGCGTTCCACTCCACTAGCTTAAAACACCACTCAACATCCAAGTCAGACTGAAAAATAGAGAACTCCTCCAAGAGAGATCCTGGAGCCAAAAGAAGAAGAAAACCCCCCAAAAAATATCCAAGACAACCACAAAGGGTATCCAAAATCTTTGATATAGAGCCCAAGAATAACATAAACCTTCCTCCCAACAAGCACCACTAAAAATTCATCATCAGAAACCCTTTCCTCCATAGAGAGTACCCACAATTGGTACCCAAAATCTCTAATAGCTCTAAAAGAGAGCCCAAGAAGAACAACACCAGAATCCAAGCCACTTCTCCACCAAAGACCAGAGAGGAGAGCCCTGAAATCCACCCTTAGACTCCTAACATGAAAATAGCTATGATGGAGGAAATCCCCAACACTACCACCAAGGAGAATCTCTGCCTGAAAGATCCCTCTAGGCACGAAAGCCAGGAAAGCCTTCCACACCACAATAGCCAGCTTTTCCAAAGAGCACATAAAAAGGATTGTAGACTATCCAGGAAATAGAATGTTCCAAGTGGCAAACACCAAACAGGAGTCCTTAGCCAAAGAAAGAGACAATCGGCTTGCATTCCTCAAGGTATAAGCAATGAAGTATCCAGAAATAGAACCAACGCAACACAGAGAGAGCAAGAACAATAGGAATCTATCCACCAAAGACAAAGCCAAAGAAAAAATAGCAATAGAGAAAAAATGACACCTCAAGAGAAAATCCTCATTGTAGCCACACACCACACCCCCAACCAAAAGAATAGGGATTGGAAAAGAGGACAACACCTCCAGAAAGCCAAAGTAAAAAGAAAAAATGAGAGCTTCCAACCAAGAATCAATGAGAACAACATTAAATTTAGAGCCCTCCACACAGAAAACCCTTCAATACATAGCATCAGAGAGTGCTGCTTCAACCACTCCAAAAAGCCACCATGGAATGCTAAGCCAACGACCCCCATCCCCAAACAATAGGCGAGACCCCTAGCCATAGATAAGGACCTCCAATGGAGACCCCCGGCCACAAAGAAGGATCTCTAACAGCTCACCAAATGCTAGCACCCTACAAATAGGGACCATTGCACCCGCATCTAGGACATCATCCTCATCTGATACTCCCTCCTCCTCCAACACACCCTTAGAATTAAAAAAATCCCTCCCACCTAAGCTCCTGCTCACCAAATGTCTCCTAGAATTGCATTTATGGAACCTAACTTGTTATGCATAAATCAAAATGCAATTTTTTTGGGGGTGAAACAAGGACATCAATCCCTAGGGAAAGGATTTTTATTTTATTTTTTTACAATGGTTTACTATTTTTCCACCTCTTCACAACAAAGATGTTTAAAGAGAAACCTATGTTTAGTAAAAATAAAAAATTAAATACATGATGAAATGAAAATATATCAAAACCATACTTGTTGGAAAGCTCATTTCAAGGACCACAATCTTACAAAATATAATTTTTAAATTACATTATTTAATCCCTTAAAAGATAAAGAAGAATTCATTTTTTTTCCAGTATTTTGATAGGTGTGAAGGAGACTCCATTATGGGTATGATTTAATAGTAGAGTGGTTCTATCTAAGGGGGTTTGATCTAAGGGGGTCTTATCTATCCTTTTTCAATTAAAACACTTATTATGGAGCCTCTCAAGACTTAAATCTTCACTTTTTCTAAAAATGATTATTTTAGGAAAAAAACAACTTTTCCATTTGAATTAGCCAAGCCTTAACTTCCTCTCCGCTGGTTCTTCCCCTAAATTTACAAGGAATAATTTTACGTATATCCCTAGATAATTTAGTTTCCATACACTTTCTCTTGGTTCCTTTAGAATATGTTTGAGTTCTAACCCTTTCTAGATCTCTAGATTTAGTATGGTTTCTGAAATCTTCCCCTCCTACCTCATTGTTGGGAACTTCCTCATTTTCTTCATTGAGAGAAATTCTTCATCATCCTCAACTTATTTTCCCCTCACCTCTTTCTAAAGATTTCCTATCCTTGAATTATTTTCATTCATGATTTCCAAAAGTCAATCCAACTTGGCTTCAACATTATCTAGACCTTGTCCCACCTCTTGGCTTTCTCTAGGATTATTTCTTCTCCTAAAAATTGTTTTGCATATAGTTACACTTGGAGGTTCATCTTGAATTAGATCCTATAATGGTTTACTAAATTTATAGGAAAACATTTTAAAAGAGAAAAAATTCATAAATAAATTTCATTGAGGTTTCCATACTTAAATATTGATAATAAAATAACCATTTTCTTTCATTTATTTATAAGGATTTCAATATACTTTATTTACATATACTGACTATTAAAATAGTCAAGAGGAGAGAATCCTTTAGATTCAATCTCAGATACATAGCTCAATGGGGTATACCCCTCAAATTTTTGCTCATCTCTTATTTTCTCTTCTCTATCCCAAAAAGGATAGTATCCTTCACACTTATCTTTTGATACATAATTTTGGGGAACATATCCCTTTAATTCATTACTAGAGGCTAACACTATTACTTCAATGAAAGGAACTATACTCTAGGATTCCTAAATATCAATGCTACAGTAACACTACATTCTGAGGGCATGTCCTTGGAAAGTGATATTGATTCAGATCTGGCGAGAGAGACAAATGGTAAATGGTTAAAATTTGATTCATCTCTCATTCTTCTCTTCTCTTGAAAAATTCATGATAGAGCATGACTGATTTTCTTGGTATCATTTAGCCGTATGGAATTTTCATACTTGGTTCCCTTAATAGTACAAACAAGCGCTTATTTTTCCTTCTTGGCCTATAGATAGCACTTATTTTTTATCATTGATTTTCTTGCAATTAACTTGAGATGCACCATCTTGGCACAATTTTTTTCCAAACATTAGACTCGTAGTGTTGGAAGGGAAAACATAGGGATCATATAGGTTCTATAGCTGAACCTAGTAGCTCTGATACCATGTATAGCATAACTAATGTTAAACATAGTACCATTCCTAGACTTTAACCTCAAGTAAAATTAATAAGCATCTATACATTAATAGAAACAATTTTTTTCTTTCAAAGCTACAAATATAACATGGATATTTGAAATAATAAATTTTCAAAAAAATTCCATTGCATTATTATCAAAATATTACATCTTACAATTAATTATTACATAAAACATGGTAACATGCAATCATTTCACCTTCACAATATTTTTGTCAGAATGGATGCAAAATACAAAAACAAGGCTTCATGGAGCTTTCTAGCATAAGAAATATAAATAGTCCTAGAATATCCTCCTTGCAAATCTTGTTCACCAACTAATAAGGAGAAGCATCACTCAAGCAGTTTTCCACCAACCTTGGACTAACTGCAACCACCCACACAACTATGAAACTTGTAGTCACATAAAAAGTATCCCTTCTACTTTTCCTAGCTTGTTTGGGCCCTCCTTGTGAGTTAGGCTTAATGTTGCATTGATTTAGTGTTGTAATGTGGTTGACACATTCACATTAGGCCCTGGACCCTTGTGAACTAATGAATTTAAATGGTACCTTGCTAAAGTTTTGAGAAGTGTTGTAACACAATTTCACACATTTCTAAGGTTTTATCAATCAACTAAACCTAATGAGCCTATATTTAATCAAAATAAACCTTAATATTTCCTTATTTGGAATGTTTTAAAGTGTTGTAACACACTTTCACACTTTTCTACGAATGTCATTAATAATTGGGATTTGTTATGCTTTAATTGGCCCTATTTTGCATTTGCAAGCCTCATTTATTTTACCTTTTCAAGAATAATCCTGACCACAATCATTAGACAATCATAATATAGGTGTTTCAATTTTTGAATGGCCCAAATTTAGTGACTTTGGACACATTTTCCACCTTGGGAAAATGGGTCCCACCTAGATCTTTTGGTCCAAAACTTGATTTCACACATTTTTAAGCATTCTTAGAAAATGATCCCAAAAATTAAGCCTAGTGGGACTCATTTGCCACCTTCGACAAATGAGTCCCTTGTGGTCCAAAATCAAAATTAATTCAAATTTATGTGGGATTTTATTCTCCTAGATTTGATGTCAGCTTTTAGTGTTGTAATTTATAAAATTCTTGAATAATTAAGTATAAATACAAGGTTATTTCACTTAATTTTCATCTAGCAATTTCAAGAGTTCAAGCATCGTAGCAAATTCAAGCATCTTAAGAAATAAATATAAGAGCATTCAAGAGTTGATTATCAAGAATTTGGAGCAACATTCAATATTCAATAATCATGTGAAATTCGTCATGCATCATGTGTTTTTTTCGCTAACATTTGTGATGTATGTTTTCATGATTCAAGCAAGCATTCAAAGACATTATCTCATATCAAGATCAAGAGTGAAGATCAACATCTGTTGGAGTGATTTCACAAAACTTTTCAGCCTTTATTTCAATGGTTTGGTGAGCTACAACATTGCATATTGTTCATTCATCATTCCTTCATTCTATTTCATTTTATTTTAAGGTTTGATTACCAAAACAGGGTTTCACCAAGGAAAACCCCTATTCCCTAACACAACAAAAAATTTCCTCTTCATGTATGATTGTAGATCTAAGTGATTTAGAGATTGAAGATCCTATAAAGATGAAGTTGGAAGATTGGAAGAAATTTTTCAAATTTGTCAAGAAGTTGTTGTCTTCATGGAAACTCACCTATAGCTCAGAATTTAGACTTTTTAGACTTGGAGATCGCATAAGACGGAAGCTACAAAAGATCAATCAATGATTAAGAATTTTAAAAAAATCCTTAATATTGGGACTAAATTTGCACCTTCACCATATGATTCCTAGTGTACCTATTTTTAGAAATTTTGGTAGATCCCGATTTGTCACCAAAAGATTCTAGATTTTTCCTAGATTCCAATAGTAGGAAAAAATCACCCATCCTAGTGTATGAGTCCCAATGCACCTTGAAAAGTAGAATTTTAGACTTTAAAACCTTATTTTAGAAATCTCCATTCTTATAGGTTCTCCTCTGTTTATCCTCAATTTATTATTTCGATTTTAAGTTCCATTTTCTAGGTCACATAACTAGATTTTCTAATTTCTTTCATTTCCTTCTTTCTGTAAATTTTATTAGTGGTGAACCCCCTTTTAATCCCACCTAAGGAAACCAACACACCATCTTTCCTCCTTTGTGTGTGTCCTTTCACTCAATTAAATCAATTTGGTTGAAGTCTCTAGGGTTTCCTAATGAACTAAGAGTTAAATAGGCCTCCCTAGTTCCATCTCCTAAAATGTGGAACACCTATTTCCTTTAGTTCATTTTGGTACCCAACCTTTGGACACTTGTATTTTTTATTTGGAGACCATTGTAGTCCTAGATCTAGGTTAAGTTTGCATTAAATCTTGCATTATTTTGCATTTACGACGCATTTACGACTCCTAAATCTTGCATTAGTGGAAAAGTGCATAAAATTTGCATTTTGTATCTTACATCATTGAATTTTATTGGAAAAATATAATTTAAAATAATCATTTGAACATAAAATATAGAAACCTTAAAATCAACTAAATTTTTTGTTGAATTTGGTTTAAAAACCCTCATTTGGGACTCATTCATCCACTTGGGCGATTTAGTCTTTGTACAGGTGGTTTTTCTAGATTTCTAGGAATTTTGTGTTGTATATTTTTTAGTATTTGAACATTTCAAAAACCATAACTCAGACTCATTCACCCATCTAGGTGATTTATTCCTACATTAGACCTAAATCTACATTTTATAACATTTAAAACTTCATTTTTGTGCATTTGTTTGATGCTATCAAATTTTTTTTTTAGTATGTCAAATTCATGTTTCATTCATTTCATTAGATCTAGCTTAATTGGGTTCATTTAGTGACTTTCCTAATTTAAAAATTACATTTGCAACATTTCATTTTTTAGATTGTTGCATAGGGTAATTAGTGAATTACCTTATTTAGAATCTAAAAATTTCATTGAATTTCATCAAGAATATATGCTTTGGTAAATTTTGGATGTCCTTGGAATCATTATTGGATGTGTCAAGCTATGTTTTTGGAAATGATCCTAATGAAATTAAACTCATTCATTCTCAAAAAACTCCTAATGCATGTCCTCTTCATGAAGTTTACATCATTGGAGAAGATGATGATAGCATGAACAACTTCATAACCAATTGCCTTAACAACCTTGAGACTAATACATCATTTTATCCATCCATTAAAAACCCAACACAACTTGAGATGTTTGGTATTTTACATCTTGAAATTGAGATGCAAACTAAACCTAAGCTCCCTACAATAGGTGAATCTAGCACCTCTAACCAAGAAAATATTCAAGTTCCATCCTATATTAACAAAGTAGCCAACACATCAATCAACCAAGAAGAGACATATGGAAGAGTATTCATTATCTTAAGCAGACAAGGATGTGACATAACAAGTGAACATGAAATTCATCAATTCTTAGAATAAATACCAGCTGAAGATACCAAAGGAGTAGGATATCAAGATCCTTCTCCCAACATAAGTGTCATCTTTCCCAAATAAAAACCAATTCCTCATAACAATGATAAGGATGATAGGATCATCTTAGGTCCTCCTCCTCAATATTTAACTCAATAAATTGGTGAATCTAACAAGCAATGAAATCCTGACAAACATAAAATAGTTACCATTCCTACATACTCAAACAAAAATTGAACAAAATTTGGAGAAACTCCTTTGAAAAGGTTGGACTAAATTTACACCTTGTAGTAAAAGCAACCTACCTAAGAAAAACATGACTTATTGCACATATCATAGAACTCTTAGGCACCTCACTGATGAGTGTCATGCATTAAAATTTATATTGAGTAATCTTCACTTTGATGATGGTGATTGTTATCAAGTGGTTGCATGGCATGCATTCCTCTCTTTTCCATGTAATAGTTGTAGGATCATAATATTATCACTATTAAAAGATTTCAATTCATTGAAAATCATTTCAAAATGCAAGGAGATATTTCCCATCACCCACCTCAACTCATTATTGTCTTGCACATAGTGGGGGAAAGAATTAGATAGCCTTGTCCTATTTTTGGCATTTGATGTTCTCCCTTTAGCCAGCTGTCCACCTTTCATATACGATGAACAAGATTTAGATGTGGATGACCTACTATAGGTTGACTCACACGTGCTTTACTAGTGTTTCCTTTGTTTTCTTTTTTAACATTACGAATATGATTGCATGTGTGTAATGTGATCTCTTTATACCATTCTTCAATGTATCTCTTTCTCTTGGTGACAATCCTCTATTTGTATTTGCATTCTTGTATATGTCATAAACCTTTATCTTCTCTTTTTCTTATGTTTTCCTTTTGTGGATGACACAAGGTGTCAAGGCATTTAGGTATCTTCCATGTTGACCCAAAATATTCTCCTTTATCTTTTTCTTTTCTTATTTTTTCCTTTTGGGGATGACATAAGGAGTTGAGACATTTAGGTCTCCTCCAGGTTGAACCAAAACCTTTTCTTTATTTTCGCTCTCTTTGTGTCATTCTTCTTTTTCCATGAGTATTTAGGGAATGATGATAATTTCATACTCTATAAAAAACTATGTAGCAAAGACATGATTGACCCCAAATCTATGGATCCCTTATGTGATTTTTGGATTTAATTTTAGGGGCAATCCCTTATCATGACATAGCTTCATTTGGAAATATATGACTTGGCATAAGGATTTCCAAATAAGCTCTCATTTCTTCTCTATTGTTAGCATTTATCATTTTATAGTTTAAAGTAATTTCTCAAAGCATGGTGTTTAGTATTTTTTAAAATTAGGGGCATACATTGGCATTATTCTTTTGAAAATCATGTTTCATTGTGTAGTCTTCTTACTTCATGTGATCCATCTTTCACTTTGTGGTTACATTAGGGGTGATTTTCTTCAAGAGTGTGATCTCTCTTATCATGTTATATTCCTCTCATTGGATTGATGTTACACACTACATCCCCTAAGTTGTGAATCTTCTATTTTTAGATTTGTCCTCTCTTGGAGACATTAGGTGCAATGTTCCCTTGATTATGACCTTACGTGAACTAAGAAAAACTCGTTTGAGCAATACCTTAAACTACTTTGCATTTGAAATATCTATTATATGGCCACCTTGCATAACACACTTTGCTTGTATGTGGGGACATCCTGTTTGTTCATGGGTCTTAGTATATGAAGTTTTTCTTGCCTCATGAATCCTATCATTCATGTTATATGACACCTTATCAAAGTTATTAGGAGGTGTAGACATGTAAAATGTACCCATTGGCATTACACACCTAATCTTGATTAACTAACACTGTTTTGTCTTAAATCACCTTCTCAGCTTATCATCACTCTTTGTCCCTTAATTAAATAAATAATAATTTATCTGATTAATTCATTATCTCTCATTAATTAAATCAATCAATCTGATCTAATTAACCCTATTTATTTATTTAATTAAATAAATAAATTTTATTTAATTAATTTCTAAAGTCTATCTATTAAATTAAATAAATTAAACCTTGTTTAATTTAATCTGAACAATCATCCCCTTTAGTTAAATAAAACAAAATATTTATTTAACTATCTCTAAAATCACATTCTTCTCATATTTTGATTTGAATCAACCCATAAATCTAAGTCAAAATTGTTACATCATCTAATCCCTCATTAAATCAATTAACCCTTGATTAATTTAATTCTAATCCATGTCCCATCCTCTAGCTTTTGCTACTTGCACATGAAAATAGATTTAATTCACTTATTAAATCCCTATTTTCTCTCAACATGGCATAATAGGGGAATATTCTTCCAAATTTTAAATCCTTCCAAGTGGACTTTGTCCTTCCAACAATATATTTATTTCATCTTTTGCATTGAGCCAAGTGGCATTTAAGACATTCTTTTTCCCTCTTCCATGTCATTTCATTATTTTTAAATTCCACCTAATTGCATTTATGGGCACATTCATCAAAATGTGCACATCCTTGGCCCATTCACATCTTGACAAGTGGAATTTGGCCATTGGTTGAAAGTTAGTCCCTTTTGGGCATTTCTCCATCTTGTCTTTCTATAAATAAGAGGTTTATCTACTCATTTGAGCATCCACAATTTGAGCAAACTTACTATACTCAATTTCATCTTAAAGCATTAGCATTTTAATCAATTTCATGAAGGCATAGCTAGATTATTGTAGGTTTTATCCATGGAGTTCATTTGAAGCAATCACCAAGTGGATCATTCATATCCCAATCATCAAAAGCTTGCATAGGAGTTGGGAAAGGGCCAATTTCCACATCAAAATGGCACCAAATCCCCCATAAGATCAAGAGTTTGCATGTTTTCAATAGGATTTGATTTATCTCCTTGTTTTTTGATTGTGTTCTTGTTTTTATTCCTATTTTGAGTATTGTTAGTGGATTTTATGGGAAAATTTGATCTTGGATTGCATTTGAATATTCTAATGTGTTTGTTTGTTTTATTTTGTAGGTGCTAGGATATTGGTTCTACAAGAGGTATAGCTTCGGTATGGTTAGCGTATGGGAGCCAAACTTTGGCATGACTTTCCCATAACCACCTACTTGTTTGTGTAAGTGCATACCAACTGTGTGTGTATGTTTGTTTGGGGTCTCACCCAGTGGATACCTTGAAGTTCCATTAGCCCTTTTGAGTGTGTGCTTTGTTTGCATGGTGAACATTGCATTCCACTTGTAAACCTCTTTTTTTTAAAAATAGCTTATATCTAATCCACATCACGTTGGAAAAATGGTAGAGGCTTGGTCCACCCCTCTGTATGGCTAGCATATGGGAGCCAAACATAGGCATGACTTTTGAATAGCTACATGCTTGTGTGTGTGAGTGCATATTGGTTGCATGCATATGTGTCTCACCTTTTTGGAGCCTCACCTAGTTGATGGCTTAAGGTTCCACTAGACCTTGTGAGCATGCATTTTTTTACATGGTGGATATCGTGTTCCACCTATATTTTTTTTTGGATAAATATCTTAGATCGAATCCACATCATGTTGGAAAAATAGTCGAGGCTTGATCCACCCTCTTTTTCTTTTTCTTTCTTCTTTATGTATTTGGAAATGTATGCTTCTATCTTGTTGCTTCATACATAATTCTCATGTGTATTCTTTTGTGCCTATGTTTTTTTTCAATAGGATCTAAATCTTGGGGGCTTGACCATCCCTCTTGTTTATTGTTGTCCTATCTTACCAACACTGGTACACTTCAACCCCTCTTGATGGGAGTTTGTCTACTTTAATGTGAGTTTGAAGCAAGTTAATCCTCTCACTAAAGTGGGGGCTAAATGTGATGCAAAAAAAATTATGCCTTTACATTTGCACACATTTTGGGGCCCTCCTAGTTAAAATTGGACTTCTTTATTCCTTATTTGGTCCTATTTTGCATCCATAAGCCTTATTTCATGCATTTTCTAAGGATAATACTGGCATTTAATAAATGACAGATCATGATTCAATGTTTGAGGTTGTGTGCTCTAGATCTAGTGATCTAGGACTGTTGTGCCACCTTGGGAATATGGGTCCCACCTAGGTCTCAAAGCCTGATTTCAAACATTGCCTTGAACATAACATTTCTTGGAGTGTGTGCCTCATGTTTAAGACACTAGGACTCATATGCCCTAAATTATGTAAGATTGTTTCATTAACCAAGACCTATTTCAAACCAAATTCTTGATGGGATTTAATTATCCTAGATCTAATGGCTTGTAGTGTTGTAATTTTGAGAAATTTAGCAGAATCAAGTACAAATACAAGGTTATTTCACTTATTTTTCATCTAGCAATTTCAAGAGTTCAATAATCTTAGAAAATTCAAGTATATTAAGCAAGAGATCTAAGAGCATTCAAAATATTATTATCAATAATTTTGAGTAGCATTCTGGATCCAAGCATCATGTCAAAGTCTTCATGCATCATGTGCTTTTTTGAGCTAACATTTGTGATGTATGTTTTCATGATTCAAGCAAGCATTCAAGGACATTATCTAATATCAAGATAAAAATCCAAGATCCACATACATTGGAGCCATTTCACATAAGTTTGTAGCCTTTATTTCAAGGGTTTGGGAGTTGCAACACTGCATATTTTTCATTCATCATTCTTTAATTCTATTTCTTTTCATTTCAAGGTTTGATTACCAAAACAAGGTTTGACCAAGGAAAACCTCTATTCCACAACACACAAACAAATTTCCCTCTTCATATGTGATTACAGATCTAGGTGATTTTGAGATTGAAGATCCTTTGACGATGAAGTTGCAAGATAGGAAGAAATTTTTCAAAGTTGTCAAGAAGTTGGCATATTCACAGCAACTCACCTATAGATCGGAATTCAAAATTTTTTAACTTGGAGATCAAACTAGATGAAAGCTACCAAAGATCACTCGAGGATACAAAACTGTAAAAAAATCCTAATACTAGGACTAAAATTCCACCTTGCATGTATGAGTTCTAGTAAATCTCTTTTTGGGAGATTTTGTGTAGATCCTGATTTGCTAGCAAAAGATTCTAGATTCTAGCTAGATTCCAATAGGAGGACAAAATCACCTAGCTTGGCATATGAGTCCCAATGAACTTCAAAAAGTAAAATTTTATATTTTCCAACCTTATTTTGGACATATCCATTCTTATAGGTGCTCCTTGTTTATCCTTAATTTATTATTTTGATTTTAAGTTCCTTTTTCTAGGTCACGTAGCTATATTTGCATATTTTTTTCATTTCCTTCTTTCTAATAATTTTCTTAGTGGTGAACCCCCTTTTAATCACACCTAAAGAAACCCACACACCACATTACCCCCTTTGTCTGTTTCCTTTCCCTCAATTGAATCAATTGGGTTTTATTCTTTATGTTTTCCTAATTAACTAAGAGTGAAATAGGCCCCCTAGTTCCATCTCCTAAAAGGCAGAACTCCTATTTCCTTTAGTTCATATATATGTTATATATATATATATATATATATATATATATATTTCTATATAAATATATTTATCATGATTCACAAGTTTACATAACACATAACTCGATAATCAAATACATATTAACATAGGCATATGCATATATGTATATATATAGCTGCATATGTATTTTCTTATTTAAATACATATACATAAATATATATATATATAACTCTTATATTAAAACACATATAATTATTGTCTTATCGATCGAAATATATACATGGCATATATATAGGTATATGTCACTATGTTCGAATAACATTCCCATATGTATGGGTAAATCTGTATATGAGGATGCATACATATATCTATCTATGTATTTGTATGCATGTATTTACTCATGTGTATGAGCTTCTTGTTGACACATGCATATACATATATATATACATATTATGCACATATGTTTCATCAATCGATTATAAACACACAAAGAAGAACTCTCATAAATCAAAGAAACTAATCACTTAGACTCCTAAACAAGAACAGTTACAAATATAAATGAAAGAATGACTAAAGCTAACTTACTAGTGCCCAACATTTGTCTGTACTTGACAAAACTAGAAGTGTGTGTATGAAAAATAAATTTAGGTCTTTTATCAAAGGTTACCAAACTAATTTCTTCTCAGTGAGTGATACTTCCCCTCTCTTTAGGAGAATTGATTCAATTCTTACATCCAACTTACACCTTGCAATGGTAGTAGCTGAAAAAAATATATCATTTTGAATCGTTTATTTTCATAATCAAATCATTTCATAAAATCAATTAATGAATCAACATTTCTTCTTCATATTTCCAAAACACATAAACCACAAGTACATTCATTTCAATAATTTTCACCTAACTAGGTAAAGTTAAAAAAGTACTAGCACAACATGTAACAAAACATGCAAGTCAACATATAGCAGGTCATCCGCATCCCAATCTTAATCAGTATATGTGGAAGGAAGACAACTAGCCAAAGGGACAACATCAAGTGTCAAACTAGGAGATGCACCAATTTTAAAACTCTTATTATAAGGATCATCGTTTAAGCTCATAGAATATGAAAACAATGAATTCAACACATTATGAACTTATTCATCAATATTTTCAATTTCATTATCATCATCCAATTTAATCACAATAGGAGGTTTAATGATAATATCCATAGAAGGTTGTCATTTATGTTGTGGTGAAGGTTGAAAGGCATCATTCCTTGCTTGAGATAAGTTTGGATTTTAAATTTTTGTGTTGTTCTTTTCTTCTTTTTCTTGTAACAAATGAGTAGTATGATGACATCTACACCTACACTTTGCATCATTTTGGTTTCTTTACATTCAATTTCAAGTTGTGACTATGTAGGAGTAGGTATATCAACCATAAGTTTCTTTTCTTCCCTTAAGGAAGGAACATAAGGAACCATGGGAGGTGGTTCAACCACTTTCTCTTTAGCTTTGTAAACTTGTTTGACTTTAGAAGGCACAATGGGATTTTTTTATTATATCATGGTATCTTATATGAAATAGGTATATGATTTATCATAGGCTAGTCTTTGTTATGTGAAAGTAATTTTTTGTTTAATCATGGTTTCATCAAGGACAGTAGGCTCTATCATGGGTTGTGGCATATTGATAAGGGCTAATTTTGCTATGCAATTTTTCTTAACTTTTGATAATATTTGAAAAATAAGTCTTCAAGGGGTCGAATATGTTCAATAGGCTTGGGACAAAAGAAATCTAATGAAGTGTTCCCATGGGAAGACAAAGGATTAAAGCTATTATGATGCATGGTAAATATTTCATTGCCAAAGGGAAACTTTAAACATTTATACGAAACTAATAGGACAATATTCATAAAGCGAAGCCATGGATAGCCTAACTTCACATGAAATTGATTCAAAGTTAGGATGATAGCAAATGAGACATTTAGTTCTTCAGTCCAACTTTTAGATCATGTAGATTTATCAAACCAATTAATGGGCAAGAAAAACCATTATGCATTTTGATCCATTCTTTCAATATTTCATATATATCTTGATAAAGCTCATGGGGTATGTGCATGATCATGGTGGGCCAAAAAGTGGCAATATGATGGGTATGTGGCTGACGACTTTTTTTTACCCAAAATTGATGAAAGGAAAAGGGTTTTTAAAGGAGATTCTCGGAATTCCACCAATATAAATTATGCTTTACTTTGAATTTAATAAGTAATTATTATGTATTTTCTATTCAAATTACTACTAAAGTCCTGATTGATAGACTGATTCAAAAACATCTATAGCTTTCAAACGATAGCACACTTTTCAATCCAAAACATGTGTCACATTCTATGCTTCACATACTATAGGATTAAAAAAAAAAAATTGAATTTGTAATGCCTCTCGTGTTATTGAACTCCCATGATACCTTTATGTGCATGTGGTTGTTGCTGTTCAAATATTGCTTATGTTTGATGTATACTCGTGATTACGTTGGTGATTGTTTCATCTATTTGACTTATATGTTTTGCTTGGATGCACATGATACTGTGTTATGATGATATGATGTGGTTTAGGGATTTGATAAGAAAGTATCCCCATCTGTGTCTGTCGTCCCGTCGTCGGTTGATGATGTCGTCCATCAGTTCCCATTCTGTTTGGTATCGTCTTGCCTTACGCCGTTCATTTTAAGTGGCAATTTTAATGTGTTAATTGTTTGATTTAGATGCGTATCATTATTGTTAATTAGTTAAATTAATACAACAATGGTTAGTATTATGGTTGATATTAAACATTAAATTTAATTATTAATGTGTGTTGTGAAGATTTAATTAATTATTAGATTAGTTTGGAAATTTTAAATTGTGTTTGTAAAATTAAAAGAATGTTACTTTAATTGTCAGTATTTAATTTTATTTATTATAAATAGAATAATATTTTAATTTTAGCTGTGTAAATTCCCAATTAGCTATCAAATAATATTGTTAGTTAATTAAATAATATTATTTATTTAATTAAATAACATTATCTAATTAATTATTGTTAAGGATTAAGTCAAAAATAAATATATATATATATTTAAGATGTAATATTTTATTACATCCCTCTAAATAATTTAAATTTAAATTTAAAATTTATATATCCATCATTTAAAAATACAAATTTGCATTTATTTTGCATTTCAATATAATTATATAGTTAAAAGTTTTATCCACCCGAGATTTTTATTAATTTGAGTAAGTATGAATTATCACGGGTAAAATCGAGGAAAGTATGATAAATTAAAATATTGAAATTTATTTGTAAACCTTTCACCGCTGTCAAGAATAGTGGGGGTAGATTTATGGATTTGTTAAATTTCTCCAAGTGTTAAGCAGAGTAAATTTAGAGTGCCGGGTGTAATTTGGTAAAATGGAAATCTTGCCACCTGTAAACCTTTCTTTTAGCAAGAAACCTTGGATTGTTACGGGAATTTATTTTGGGGGTGACTGGGGAAAAAGGGGAGGAGCAGAATGGGGGAGGGAAAGAAACTTTTGGCGAGAGGATATCAGAAGAAAAAAATAAATAAATAAATAAAAGAGAGAGGAAGTTGCAGGGGGGAATCACAACATCTCAAGCTGCAAATTCTTCAGGTTGGTTCCTCTAATTTTTGTTTGATTTGCAAAGTCAAAACAAATTGGGTTTGCATGTATTCTATATATATATATATATATGCTTCATGTGTTAACTTCATTTGAATCCCTTCATTATTCTTCATTAGCTGTTGTGTCTTAATTTCTCTCCCTTGTGGCATTGAGTCATTTCTTCTTAGAGTATATAATCTTCCTGAGTCATTTCTTCTTAGAGTATATAATACCATGGGTGACCTATCACTGCTGTAGTATTTTAGCCTAGATTTCTGATAGAAAATTAAATAGCCTCTCTGAAATCTTATCAGCTTGTCTCAGCTGCAGCACTTAAACAAAAGGGAGTATTAAAGTTTAAATAACTTTCTTGAATTTTTATTGACAATCTATCACAGATGGTCAATGTAATCACAAGGAAACTCCAGAAGGGTGAGGGTAATTTCTATTGTTATGCTTCATGTGCCATTTTGATTTTAAACCCCTTTCTTGATTATTCAATGGCTGCTAAATTGTTATTGCTTTCACCAGTGGCCTTGGGATATTCCTTCTAATTGTTGCATACATACTTAATTCCCCTGATATCTTGGCAATCTATCTCAGCTGTAGTATTTAGATTTTGTAGGGTGCATAAATTTAAAAGATTTTGTAGGGTACATAAATTTAAATAATCTCCCTTTACCCTTCGCTACTCTTCTCAGCTTGCAACATTTAGTCTTGGAAAAGCACAGTAAATTTTATAACCTTTGGAAAACTTCCGCAGCTGTTGCATTTAGGCGTGATTTCATGTAGTGGATTAAATAGCTTCTCTGATCACATTTGCATCTAGTCTTTTTCGCAACACAATTTAGGTTCGTAATATGAATTAAGAAATAAATCCTCTATGACATGTGATGTGCATTATTGTTAAAACAAAAATAAAATAAAATCTGATTTTAAAGATTGCTTCTGAGATTTTAAAATAATTCTTTTTATTTTCCCTAAAAGCTTGCCATGTTCAGTGCTCTTTTAATTAAGAGGTGTTTGCATCTTATAAAGATAATTAATATGTTTAAGACCATTTTCTTTACTTATAACCGTCTATTATAAATATTTATGCTTATTAAATAATTCCCTTTTTCTTCTTTATAAATATTTATATTTATACAAGGATAAATTAAATTATATGTACATTTTAAAAAAGATCAATGTAATAAAATAAAATATTTGCTATTTTCTTTCGTAAAGAATAGGTACTTATATAAATGAATTTGTAGATAAGCATATATATGGACAATGATTAAGACATCTGAGATTAATTGTTTATAATCCAGTGAAATGGTAGTTACTTATAAATAAAATAAAACAGAATAAAAATTGTTGTTAATACCATTAGTTTACAATTTTAAATTTTGATTTAAAGATAAATATATGATCATTTGAGTTTAATAGGTAGTTATTACTCACAAGTAAAGTAAATTATAAATATTTTATCCACTCTCTTGAATTATCAAGGTAAATTATCAACATAATTTTTGTCTATTAGGTTGTAACCTTATCTCAAGTTTCTTTAGATTAAAGTGAATACAAATATTATTTAATGTGAAGTAGGTTGTTTGAATTATCTTGTTTAAATGGTAAAATTTGTTAGAACACAATGCCAATCCTTCTTTAAATTAAAATTTTACTCACAGATTAGGTATATACATTTAAATCTTTGTAGAGTTAATTAATTCATGAATTTATAATATCATGTAATAAATGCATGTTTTTACCAAGTTAGGTTATTTGTAATTATGGATATGGCAAGGAGTTAAAATGAGTGTCGTGAATATTGGGGTAGTGCATTTAAAATTAGTTTTATTTGCAGGTTATTTAAAGTTAAAATTGTTTAAAAATTCATTTACTGATAGATTTGTGATTTGCGTAAATTTTACATCTAGATTAAATTTATTTGTAAAATAAATAAATAAGTAAAATTAAAATTTGATTTATTTAAAATTAGGTTTATTTAAAACTTGTTTTATTATATATGGGTAATTTTCATTACCCTGTAAGTTACTGTAATGGTAATTTATCTTTGTAGTACATTTAAAATTTGATTAATGGTAATTTATCTTTGTAGAATATTTAAAATTTGATTTATTTAAAATTAGATTTATTTAAAACTTGTTTTATTATATATGGGTAATTTTCATTACCCTGTAAGTTACTGTAATGGTAATTTATCTTTGTAGTACATTTAAAATTTGATTAATGGTAATTTATCTTTGTAGAATATTTAAAATTTGATTTATTTAAAATTAGATTTATTTAAAACTTGTTTTTATCATATATGGGTAATTTCATTACCCTTAAGTTACTTGCTGTAATGGTAATTTATCTTTGTAGTATATTTAAATTTGATATATTTAAGACTTGATTTATTAGATATGGGTAATTTCATTACGCTGTAAGTTACTAGAATGGTAATTCATCTTTGTAGTATATTTAAAACTCGACTCGTTTCAAGTGCATTTAAAATTAGATTTAATTACAAGCTTATTTAAAATTAAATTTGATTTTCAAACATCTTTACTTTTAGATTTGTGACTCTCATAAACCGTATATGGTAGATTTTAAATTAAAATTTATTTATTTTGAAGTCAACAAAGGTAAATGTCATACTTTTAATTAAATTTAATTTGCAATAAAAATCAGGTTACATTTGAATTAAATTTATTAGTTTAAAATAACAGATATATATAGGTTAAGTTTTAATCAATTTGAAGTAAACAAAAGTACAGGCTATGAATTTTAAATCAAAAGAAAACTGATGTTTTGAATACTATAGGTTTTCCCAAGTGCTTATCTATTTAAAATATATTATAAAGGAAATGCTTTTAATCATAGTGGATTATTTAATTATTTATTACATTATCTTTAATAAGTTTGGATTATGTTCACGTTCAAATAAGTGGGTATGTATAGTCCCTTTGAACATGTTTGGATATTTATTTTGGTTATACTTTGAGTGCTCATTGGAATTGATTTCTTATGCATACTAGTGGTTCCATGTTGATCTTACCTTCCTTTTTGCTTTATTTTGCTTTTGAGGTAATCTTTATGTATAGACATGTTTTGGATAAGTTGGGAACTCGTAAATGCTTAAGCCACTCCCATTTGATAAGTTATGGGTGGTAGGTTGTTAGGTTTCCAAAGGCGATGGGAAACCTATTTTGTGTGGAATCTTCCCATGATTAGACCTTTGTGTTCCATTGATCGTATTTCTATTTTGAGTTCGTGGGTGTACCATGTTCCATGATTCTCCTTGCCTTTGGTTATGATTATGAGCGAGATGGTTCATGCCTCGCACGTGTATTTGTTTGGTGGCTTTTATGCATTGGTACACCCTTGTTGTTGTGAGTCTAGTTTCGAAACTGTTTGAAAGAGTCTCCTAATCAAGCAATGTTGTACTCATTGCATGTTGCTTTATGTCAGTGTTATAGTGTTATGTGTATGAAGAAAGTCGAGTCGTTCATTGGAAACTAATGGTTATATCCCATGTGGGTGAGTTGGAGCAACTCAAGTTGTCGAACTACGGTGCCTCTGCGAATTATATACGTAGGCAAGGCCATCAAGTGATGAGCCCCCGAGGCATTAGGTCGGGCCCCTAGGACTGTTCTTCTGAGTCTTGTTTGAGACTTGTCATTTATTCTCGATAACGTAAAAACTACCATTGATTTATATAGCTTGTCTTAGTAATCATGTGCTAACTATCTTTGATCTTATGTGTGTGCCAAGTCATGTAGACCTTGTAGGTATAGGCATTGGGAGCAAGGACTTGTTGATAAAATAGAATGTAAGAGGTATGTTAAGCTGACCTAAGTAAGTAGACTCTATTGCCAAAGTTAGTAAATCACTTCTATCTTTCTTGTAACTTGTGTGATCATTGAATATAGCTATAAGTAGTGAATTGTGTTGTTGTTGTCTTATAAGTAAACACAAAAATTAAAATAAAATAAAATAAAATAAAAATTATTGCAAAATTAGGAAAGATGCTACAGTCTTGCCTAGTTGTTTAGTGTGTAAAATGTGGGCATGAGATTGGTCACTTTGTACCTTATTTTTCATTAATTTCTCATTCTTGTACTCAATGTACTTCTCCCATTGATATTAGGGAAAAATTAGGTGATGAACTATTGTATCTTTGATATGTTGTATCTGTGGAAATATGCTCTACAGTTGTATTATGGAACTATGATTTGAATTGCAATAAATGATGTATCGTTTTCCATGCTTGTGATCATTAATAGTAGTGTGTCATCACTATGTGTTCTTGGTTGTTTAGTCTCTTCCATTTGATAAAAGTTTATGATTTGTAATGACCGTTTCGTGTACCCCAGAGGACGTGAATGATTTAGTAAATGCATAATTGTTTTTCGTGTAATGTGTGCACACATTCATCATATGCAATGTTCTGCAATGTTTCACTTTCAAAAAAAAAAATTGTACGGTGTTTGTTGTCCTTTGGGGTTCACAGGGCATTATAGAATTTCATGAAGTTTTGACCAAGTTAAGGTGGTTAGAAATATGAGTTTTTATATTTTAAAAGTTGTAATAAAAATTCATAATTAATTATTTACTTGGAAAAAACTATAAAAAAATATGCATCACATCGGGACATGAGTCCTCTACTTATATATAAAATATTATAAAAAAATATTATCATTTTATTGTGGTTAGGGTGGTCAGACAGATACCTACTTCTTTTTTTTCCCTAAAATTTATGTACTACTCCATTGAAATTTCAAATTTTCACCAAATAGATTTCTTTTTTTTTAAACAAACCTAGTAGTTTAGAAACTACATTCAATTTTCTATAGATTCTATTGTTACATATTTTTGAAATAATATAGATAACTTATTCAAATTTATACGTCAAGTTGCCTAACTCTGATTTTTCTGACTTTTTTGCCACTTAAGGGCCTATTTTTTCCATGATGATCCTGCACATACCCCATGGAAAAAAGGGAATTCTCAGTGATTACATTCTCTACACAGATGTTCAATTAATATCCCATTATTAGGACTCTTATCATTGACTCTTCCAGCTATGTAAAGAGGATCATCTAGTGCATGTTTAAGTATTTCTTGTGATAAAGAAAGGTCAAGAAGAATCTTAGTTAGGCCCTTACAAGGTTTAGCATCAATAATTCCAACCAAACCATCCAGAAGTTTGGTCTCATTTTATTTCATGTTTACATCATTTGTATCAAAATTCATCACATAATTATTTGTTTCACTAGCTTTGACAAATGAAATATTATGATTTGGCATAGGATTGGTAAAGATTTCCAAATTTTGATTAGAAGGAGCTACAAATTTATTACCTTGATCATCAGCACCTCCAATTTCAATATGATTAGAATCAATGAGGTCTTGTACAAGATGTTTAAGATGCTTACAATGTTTCATATCATGTCCATTTTATTAATGCAAATGGAAATAGGAATTTGGTCTATAGTTTTAAGGTAAATGCTTAGTAGCATTAGGATCTCTAACAAGAGGTAGGGAAATTAAATTATTTTCTAAGAGTTGCAACATGATATTATGAAGGGTATCAGCTAGTGGTGTAAATTTTCTATTTCTATCCGCAAGGGCATATGGTTTTTTCATCTTTATAGCATCCACTTACGTGTATCAAAATTTTTATTTGATTGAGGGGAATTAAGTTTGAGAAAGCCCTTTTTTTTCTTGAAATTTAGTTTGAGGTGTGAATTTGGATTTTTTTAGATGGTTAGAGGGATTTCACTTCACAAATGCTAACCAAATTTTTATAAGATCACGTAAGGTTGTTCACAACTATGTAAAGGAAGGAAATATCAATATTTCAAGCTTAGCTTGTATTTTATCTTCCTAATTAGAAATAAAAATTCTTTTAAGGTTATAATGAGGGATATTAATGTTTATTTGTGAATAAAGCACTTGGTATCATGCTATGAAATAATTGACCTTTTCATCATCCTTTTGTTTACATGCCATCAAATCAACTAAGGTCATCTTAGGACCCATGTGAATTTGGAAGTGGTTCTAAAAGGCATCAATAAGCTCATTGAATAAATTAATTTAATTATTCGATACGGAGCAAAGCCACTCTAAAACGTCATCTTTCAAGGATCGATGGAATACCTTAGCCAAGAGTTTATCATCAAAAATGAAATCACTATATAAGGCTATGTAAGTGGAAACATGGCTAACAGGATCTCCTTTCTCACCATATATCTCAAACCTAAGAACCTCTATACCATGTGGAATTTGTGTTCTCAATATCTCGAAGGAATATGTGGAATTTGATGTATTGTGAAGGTTGGCCATTCTTGTTTCAATCTAATGTGATGATTTTTTTTTGGAGGGATGAGACATCTTGTAAAATTTTGTTCAGGATTGGATCATTGTTAGTATTGTGAGATGGAGAGGAATAAGGTGGTGTTGTGTACGTATGAAGAGGGAAAGTGAATTGTAGATTTGTGAGGGGGGATGGTTGAGAAGGTATGAGATTTTAATGCACAAATCTAGAATGATTCCTAGTGTAAATACCCAAGGAAGTGCTAGCATTGCAAGTAGGTTGAATGGTTGTAGTAACATGAGTACTAGTGTATGTAGGAATAAAGGTAAGTGTTGTGGAAGGAGGAATTGAATTCCCACCTTGGCTTTGAGTATACCCTAAAGCTTGAGCACAACTAGTCATGGTAGGGACATGTTTATCAACAATATGAGCTAGAATTCACACAATCTCTATTCCATATTCATTTTCAAGAATTTTCCTCACATTATCTAAAGCAAGAATGGCACTACTAGCAATGTTTTCAAAAATCACAAGTTTTGCAATTTCTCTATTTCTTCATCTATCCTTCTTATATTCTCTTGTGGGACATTAGAAACCATTGTTTCAACATCATGCACATTGATTTTTCATAGGGAATTCATTGGAAATGTGATATGAATACGAGGATCCATAGAGGGTTGACTAGTGACAACATTATGATTCAAAGAGTTGGGGAACCCAATATCCATGGTGAATGGTGTATCATAGGAGGACATGAGTCTTGAACTATGTCCCAAAATAGTATTAGAAATAGGATGCCAAGTTGTAAAGCTCATACAAGTTTCACAAACTCAGTATGCACCCAAAATGGACAAAAGGTGAAGTGCAATGAAGCAACCTAGGAAGTAAACTGCAATGCAAATATACATATGCAATATTTAATTCTAAACAAGATAATTTTCTCATTATGCTATGCAAAAACTTGAAAATGATGTCTTGTAAATGCAATTTTGAGTTCACATAGTGCACTAAATTTATCAAATGAATCTCAATATGATCAATTTCAAGTAACAAAAATTCTACAAACTGAGAAAAATAAAATAAAATATAGAAACAAAGGTTTTAATACCCAAAAATTTAGGAAACAACCCTTATCAAGGACTAATTTTCCCTTTGGAAAATGGGTCCTAGCTCAGGGTTTTGAAAAATATTTTTGTATATTTTCAAGTTAATTCTTGTGGTTTCTAGATTCTAGTTTGAAATAGTGAGTTACTGTTTTGAATTTTCTGTGATATTAAGCTTGAAAGAAAATAAAAAATATGACTAAATGACCAACTAGGATGTACCTAATTTTATTTTCAATTTTGATTCTATTTCCAAATGTATATGAATGATGGTGCAATGTTATGTAAATGATTTGTAAAAGGATTGAATTTTTTGTATTTTTCAGATTTTAAGGGATTCAAAAAAGAAATCCGAAATGAGATACAAAATAGTGCAAGTTAAACAACCGTAAATGATATTCTATTCAATACAATACAATGAAAATGAATGCAAGATATAAATCTAGGGTGAAAATGGACTCCAAAATTAAAAAAAAAGTATAATGACCAAACGCGAGTTCACCAAAATGAAAAGAAAGAAAAATATATATGGTGTGTTTGGGTTATCAAAATACGATACCACTTAGGGACCTATTTTCCTTCTATTTCATTAGAAAATGAGATCCACACAATGAAATGACCTATGACCCTTAGGTGAATAAAGTCAAAGTGTGAATCTATAGATTTTCTTTTTCTTGAAAGAATGCAGGTCCTAATCAAGCAACACTTTGGGGAGAAAAACTAAAAATAGTAAATAAAATTCAAAATGAAATGTAAAACTTGGAATAGATAGTTGAAATTAAAAATAAGCAAAAACATAAATCATATCATAGATCAAAGAAGGACACAATGATGTTTACTAGTCACCAAAATTCAATTTTTGAAGCTAATTTGGGACACATTCACCAAAGGACGAATGGATCTTGAGTTAGGGTTTGTTTGTAACTTTCAAGAGCCTCTGTTATAGATCTAAATCTTCAAATTTCCCCAAGTTTTAGGTTTGAAAAGCTGGAAATAAATATTGTAGATATGTTTTCATGAGATGACAACTTTTATGACAGCTTTTGCAACTTTGAGAGCTTCTTAAAATTTTATCTTCAAGAGATATTCATGATTTCTTCCACCTAAATTGGAAAACACAAATGAAGAGGGAAAAATGTTTTGTTTTTAGTGAATGGGGGTTTTCCTTGGTCAAACCACGTTTTGGTAATCAAACCTTGAAATAAAATTAAATAACATGAAATGAATGATGAATGAAGAACTCAATGTCACAACTAACGAAACCCTTCTATAAACATTAGAACATAAATCTATATCTGAGAGAGTTTTATTATTACCAACCTTCTAGTTTTCTCTTTCAATTTTTATTCTTGCAAAAGGAAAAACATATTTTAAGGTAAGTTCGGTAAGGAAAATGGGGAATGCACCATGGGATGGCTGCACATTTTTCCTTGGTTATTTTTTAGAGGAGCGCCTTAGAAATGTGTCAGGGTGGTGGGAATTTGTTGTGAACTATATTTTGAAAAGAAAAAAGTTTCTAACTGAGTGACATGTCACCTCAAAATATCAAAGGATGACTTTATCTTTTAAAATGATTAGTGAAAAAATTTCTCTTTCCCTTTGCTTGTCTAAAGATAGGAGCTTCTAATTAGTACTGCAAAGCGATGTGATTGAGTTAGAAGAATTAATTGCTAAAATATCACCTTTTAGGATTGGGTTTTATATTGCTCTCTATCTTCAAAATATCTGGAGGACATTAATTTAGTAGCTGAGAGTTAATGCAAAAATATTTTGAGACCTAACCAAGGGCTTACAAATTAGATTGTAAGCTATCAAGTGGCAACATCTAGAGATATTTACTTCTGGGCAAGGCGGTGCTTTTCTCTTTGGTGATTATAAAAGAAGGTCTTTAGCATTAGAAAAAGAGATTCTTAAAAAAGGGAAATTCTTAAAAAGAGGATATTTTTCAGAGAAGGGATTTTTCCAAGAGAAAGTTATTTTCTCCGAAAAGAGAAACTGCTTTTCATTTAAATTTTCTTAGGGTTTGTGAACTATATTTGAGAAAGCAAGTTATAGAACTACTTTATTTTGGAAAATTATACCTATTAAGGTTTAAACTATTGTCAGATTGGCATTCAACTTTTGTTTCAAAGTTTCAGTTTTAATGACAGGCATGAACTATTAAGGGAAAGTTTGAGACTATGCATGTATGGCTTTTTTCAAGTATTTTTTCTTTTTATTTTCATTATGAATGAAACACTATGTCTTGTAAGCGATATTTTCATAGTTTAAATAGTGGATTTCTATGCTTTATGCTTGTACTGATGAATATCATTTTGGAAAAATTGGACTATCATTAGACTTTTTCGTTATCCTTAAAGTTGTTATCTTTTAGTGCTATGCTATATTGGGAGATAGAGTTCCTATAGTTTTATGAAATATCATTCTCTACCCTCAGGACCTTTTTACAATTGATCGAACCTTAATGAACACTACCTATGGAAAGATTTGAAATTCTACACTATGCTTGAAGTTAGCCTTTGTTGTTCATTTTATTTCCAACAAAGAAGGGTGTGGCATTTTATGTCTTCTATATCAATCATAGGAATATTTCTAAGTCTAAAATATTGTAAAAGCTTTGGCGTATCACCTTTCATGTTTTAAATTTTTCATTTTCTTCTTTCTCCCTTATCTCTAAACCCAAAAGAAGAACTGGCTTTCTATAAAAACCTTGGAGGTATTTGAAAATGAGACACAATTTGTCCCCCACTCGCTGAATTTCCCATAAGATTGTTAGAGAGGCACAAGCTTTGATGATCAATAGTTCTTTTCTTGGCACAACTAGTGGGACCCTAATATTTTTCAATTAGCCTATTTAGAAGTCAAAAATATTTCTTACATCAGGATAAGGAAGGAAAACTGGAAATTCCATGCCCAGAATCCAAACAAGAGCATCCTCAAGAGGTCATTTCCAATATTCCTAGCTACCTACCTCAAACCCTAGAAGGAGAACAACTAAATTCTTTCTATCACTTATAAGGAGTAATAGAGAAAGAAGTGAAAGCCCCTTATCAAGAGCCTTATCTACTCCACCTGGAGGTTTAGGTTTCCAAATAATATTTCTCGTGTACCCAATTCATAGGAATATTTTTCTCATGGCTCAAGTACCCCTCCTACTCCTAGGAACATTGTAACATGGGATAATGGTAGTCTGTTACAACCACCTACACCCCTAGATGTATGGCCCATTATACCTGCTAATGCTCTCAAGGCCATCCCAAAGTTGTCTAGAGAAGAATTTAAAATGCCTTCCAAACACCTTCAAGATATAGAAGAGATATGTAGAGTGCATAACATAGCTAAGGAAAATGTTGCTCTAAGGCTATTGGCTATGTCTTTTAAAGGAAAAGCCCAAGATTGGTATTGATCTCTAGCCTTAGGTTCTATTCTTTCTTGGGACCAACTCGAGCAGTACCTTTTCAAACAATTCTCTGAAAAGGGAGACCGTTCTTCTCTATTGCAATAGCTAATCACCATCAAAAGGGCTCCTAGGGAAGCCATGAGCGACTTCAACACTAGGTTTCATATAACCTGGCAAAGGATTCCTATGACTACTCCACCCCAAGCTACGATGGAATTCATGTTCTACCAAAAGGGAATTAATCCAGATATTGCATTTATGATAACTTCCATGGGTGGAGATATCTTGCCCGATGCTTATGAAGTGACAGTACGGGTAGAGAATAGTCTGATCAATGCTGGGAAACTCCCACCCCAAATTCCTGCACCTATGTTAACGGAACCCTCTAGAGAAATACAAGAAGGAACCTATTCCAATACATTTTGCATGCAAAGTAGTGTTTCAGACACACCCCAGTCTATATATGCATATCCTCCCAAACAAGTCAACATGTCGAGCTCATATTTGGTCACAACTAACATTAATGACATGAAGAACCTCATGTGGAATTTTTCTAATGAATTGGTCATCCTTAAATGGTAGTAGAAAATTCCAGTAAAAGGAAATGCTTACTACCATGGTGGAAGCAACCTCCCTTATCAACAAAACTCCTACCAAGGTTTCTATCGAGGAGGGAGTCAACAAACGATATCTACTAACTAGATAGTTTAGGTCACCATGCCACTTGAAACAGTAAAAGATAGTCAAAGTAAAGAATTAATCCCAAGCCAAAACAATTTGGCAGAAAAAGTTGGCGCATGGTGCTTCACCTATAGTGATGATCATTTCTCACAAAATTTCCCAAAGGAGAATATGCAAATTGGATGATGGAACAAAAAGGCAAGGGCCTGCCTATGGAAACAAATAAATGCAAGTCATCTGAAGTAGATGTTATTTTCCCAGTGCAATCACAAGGGATCCCCTTCGAAAAAGAAGTGGACATAGGGCTCAATCATGCATTATTCTCATGGTCAAAAGGAGAAGATGCAGTGTATGCAAATGAAGCTCAGATGACTGGTGTTCTGCCAATATGATCTGATTACAACATGAGATCTAAAAGAAGGCTTACAGGGGAATATGTACAACAACCCTTGTCATGCCTATAGCCGTGATGACCTTTTCTTCCAGAAGGACAAGATTTTCTACCCATTATATGACCTTTTCCACAACAACAAAAGGTACTATTAATGGAAAAAGAGATAAATAAAGTATCGGCCCCAACTATGATGGAGCCCCATTTTTCAAAGAAAATACCGGCCATCAATCCAAACATTTGCGATGCTCAACGTAGTGGAGAAATTAAAGAAAGATCCTACCAATGTATCATTGTGGGATGTTATTTCAATTATTGAACAAAAAACATGCTTCAAGAAGCATTGGAGGTAGAAGGGAAATGATTGCAAGAGGGTACAACTCAGTCAAGCAATCAAAGCAAAAACTATCGATTTGCACCTACCCCTCAAACTTTGAAAGCAACGCCTTATACAAATGATGGAAACAACATTGAAGAAAAGGAGGTAAGTAGACCAAGGGGCACACCTTTGTTTTTGACACTTATAGTAGGAGATAAATTGTTGCATATTAATATGATTGATTTGAGGAAAAGTATGACTATCATTCCAAAGCAAGTGACAGATGCCTTAAAATTAAGATATGAACCCCTTGAAAGAGGAATCATGTAGTTAGATGAAAAAAGGGTCCCAACCATTGTTCAAATAAAGGATTTGTCTTTAACTCTTTTTTCCTACCCAAGCTAGATAGTCACCGAGGAAGTGGTAGTGATAGATATTATGTTGATCTTTGGGATGTGTTTATCAAGGGATTTCACTACCTAACATGGCAGATATTTAGCACTTGATTGGTCCCACTTGATTTTTCAGAATAAGTAAGGAGAAAAGATGAAGATTCTTTCAGAGCCGTTACATCATGAGCATGTTGCATACAATGGGTTCCTATGCTTTCAAACCACACATACAACTATATCTCAATAGGAGAATTATTGTGTTGAAATGCTAGAAGACAAAGAGGATACAAGTGAGTGAAGTACTGAAGAGGAGGTCTTGCTTAACCAATTCATCAAGTCTAACCCCTCTGGTAACTTCCATGCAATCAGGCTCAAAACCTATGTAATTTTTTATGATAATCAAGTTTCTCAAAAGTAGTCAAAGATGGAGAGAATTTTGATGACACATTGGATAATCATTTGTGGACTCTTTTCTTTTGTTGTGCCAAGTGTAAGGTTGGCACTAGCACGGGTGTCCATTTACTCTCTCCAACAAGATTTGAGACACTAAGAGCTTATAATTTCATGTTCTCATTCTCAAATAATGACGTTGAATATGATGCTTTAATTCACAGTCTAAACCTTGCAAAAAGGATGGGTATAAAGAGATTACAGGGTTTTGGATATTCAGAGTGAGTGGTGAGTCAAGTTGGAAACCAAGAAATAACAAAAAATGGCCAAATGAGGTCATACAAACATTGAGTTTGGGACTTGATTGAGGGTTTTGAAGCTTTAAACATACATGTCATTCCCCTATCACAAAATAGTAGAGTCGATAGAATGGTGTCAGTCGAGTCACAATTTGAACCAACTTCTGACTCAATTAAGTAGAATGTTGTTCAAGTCATTGTTTGACCCTCTATTCCAGATAATGAAGAGAATTGGCAACTTTTCGACAGTGATACCCAAATAGCTACCTTCATACAAAAGGGAGGAATGGCTCCCAATGGTCTGACCTTAGGGACAAGATTCTCTAAAGGGAAGGTCATCCAACTAAAAGGAAACAAGCATTTAAGGGGATTAATTTCATTGGAGAACCTATTTGACTGTGAAGATGTAAAAAAAGGGAAAAGAACGTTCATGGCAGATGAAAAGGATTATGAATAGGTTGATGTTGGTGATGGCAGAAGGTTGAAAGTTAGAAAGGAGATTCTGACTAAAGATAAACAAAGACTAAGGGACTTGTGCTATGAGTATGTTGGGGTTATGGCTTGGACTTATGATGACCTAAGAGTTTATGACCCGAGTATAATCCAACATACCATCGACTTGGAGGATGGATCTAAACCCATCCGATAGAAGCAGAGGCCTATCAATCAAAAGATTGAGGCACTAATGGCATGAGACCTTACCAAACTAATTGAGTCCAAGATAATATTTTTGATTAAACATTCCCCTTGAGTATCAAATTTGGTGCATGTCCAGAAGAAAAATGGTGACATCAGACTCTGCGTCAATTTTTGAGATCTAAATAAAGCATCAGTTAAATATCATTACCCTTTTCCTTCAATGGAGAAAATTTTATAGACAGTAGCTAGGTCCAAGATGTTCTCACTACTTGATGGTTTTTTATAGTATAACCAGGTATATGTGAAGGAGAGAAACCAACATAAAACAACATTTACCAGTAAGTGGGGGACATATGCATATGCTAAAATGCCATTTGTATTTTCAAATGCTAGTACGACTTTTCAATGAGAAATGGATATCGCCTTCAAGGGTTTAATTAATTAAATCATTCTTATTTATCTAGATAACTTGACAGTATTTTTGAAATCAAGGGAAGATCACTTTGATCATCTACAAAAGATTTTTTTGAAGTGTCATCAGTTTGGAATTTCTCTGAACCCCAAGAAATGTGGTTTTGGAGTACCTCAAGGTAAGCTACTTGGTTTTATACTCTCTAAAAATGGAATATTAATAGATCCTAAGAGGGTTAGGTCCATAATGGAATTACCTTTGCTAGTAAACCAAAAGGGACTCGAGTCATTCTTGGGCAAGATTAATTTCATCAGAAAAATAATTTCTTACTTTGCTAGTATTGTAAGGCCCATTTCACTAATGCTCAAAAAGAATCTACCATTCAAATAGACCCCGGTGTTGTCATAATAGTGGTTTACAATTCGAGAGGAATGAATTTAGCTGAAATCACATATTTTTAGAAAATATAATGATTTAAGCCTTAAAAATTTTCATTTTAAGGATTCCAATTGAAGAGGGTTTGATCAAATCACCTTAGATCAAACCCCCTTGGATAGAACCTCGCTAGTTTTAAACCATACCTATAAATGCGTCTCCTTTACACCTATCAAAATGCTGATAAAAAATCACTTTTGATTTAGCATTTGGGGGATCAAATGAATTCATTTAAAATTTATTTCAAATGATTATGGTATTAGAAGCTATCCAATGAATATAATTTTAATATGTTTTGGTTTTGTTATGTATTTGTTTTTAAGTTTTATTAAACATAGGTTTTCATCGAAAATGAATTTCTTTGTTCTTCACATGTGGAAAAATAGAAGATTATCAAAAAAAATGAAAAATATGAGTGCACTAGATATTGAAGTCCTTGATCCAACAAAAATAAAATAAAAATTTTGACATATACAAAAAAAGTTAGTCATGTCGAATTGTAATTTGTTTGACTTTGAAACTTGATTAAGGAAAAAATATTCAATAAAAACTATCTAACCAATTGGAAGCACTAGATATCAAAGTTATAAATCTAAATTTGAAAGAATTAGAATTTTATCCTTCATGGAAAAAAAGTTATCGTATTGCCACTTTTAAAAATGTTGTTTTGAAAAAATCAATTTTCGTGGGAGATGGAAAGAAGTGCAATTTGATTCCAAAAATTTTGAATTTTTTTTTAGAATCTATAGACAAAATTTGATGAGACTCTAGTTTGCACCATCTTCAAATTCCCTCACAGTTTAGATAGGTGCGAATGTGAAGATTCATTAAAATAAATGGCCAAAATTGTAAACCACTATTATGGGATCAGAGGGGAAAGAATCCTTTGAGCAAATAATGATTGCAATTTTTGCTACTCCAGCTTTGGCCAACCTAGATTTTTCAAAGGATTTCTTACTATTTTTATAGTGGTCAAGATAGCATAGCTTCAGTACTTACTCAAAAGGGGGATCAAAATGAAGGGGAAAATCCTATTGTGTTCTATTCTAGAAATTTGAAAGGATATGAGACGAGGTACAATTTTGTGGAAAAAAAAGCCTTTTCTATAGTTAAAAGTTTTGAAGAAATTTTGACACTTAGTTTCAGCCAATAAAATCAATATTCTCATAGCACATCCTAGTGTGTGAGAGTATATAACAGAGGGGTAAATCACTGAAAAAAGAGAAAATTGGATTACTAAGATTCTAGAATATGATGTCAACATTAGACCAACTAAGCTAGTCCGAGGAAGGGGTATGTGTGAATATATGGCACAGGAAACAAGTTTCACAACTGAGAAGAAAACTAGTCAAGTCTACTCAAATGAATTTGATTCAAATGAATCTTGGGTTACTGATCAAATGTTGCACATGAAAAAGGGGTATTACTGAACTAGTCTACCAACTAATAAAAGGAGGTACTATCGGTTGCAAGGTGTGAGGTATATATTAGTAGAAGATATACTTGTTAAAAGAAATTATGATGGTATGTTACTCTGGTGCCTTGATACTCTCCAGGCAAAGAAAGTTCTTAATAAATTTCACCATAGTCCTGAGGGTGGACATTTTTCTACCAAAACCATTGCTTTGAAAATTATGAGGGTAGGTTATTACTATCCTTCTATGTTCATCTAGGTACATCATTTAGTACAAAAGTGTACTCAGTTCCAATATTCTGTTGAAAAAAGAAAGAATGCCACTCAACCCCTGAGCCCAATTGTGACGAAAGAACCCTTTTCCCAATGGGGTCTAGATTTCATCAGTATGATAAATCTTATGTCTAGTGTTGGACACAAGTGGATCCTCAAAACAACCAATTACTTCACAACATGGGTAGAAGTTATGGCCCTAAAAAATGCAACAAAAGGAAAATAGTTAGCTTTCTCGAAGAACTAGTGACAAGGTTTGGGCCTCCCAAAACCATCATATCCAACAATGCCAGAGCATTCGTCGGGTCTAGGATGTCAAATATTGCTATCCAACATGAAATTTTTCTTGAAACTTCATCAAATTATTATCCACAAGGAAATGGGTTAGTAGAATCCACCAACAAAAACCTACTTAGGTTAATTAAATGCATTGGGTCAAAATGGAAAAAGGACTAGCACAAGCATCTACAAGTAGCTTTGTGGGAAAACTGAATTACCCCCAAGAAAATCCTCAAAAATTCACCCTATGAGTTGGTATATAGAAAGGAGGTAATAATGCCCATTTCCATAGAGATCCCTACATTACAACTGTTGAAAACACTTGAAGTTGAAGAAAAAGGTGGAATGGAGGTGCGATTAGCAAAACTCCTGAAACTAGAAGGCTAAGAGAAGGCCCATGGTGCCATGATCAATCATCAGCAAATCATCAAGCAATGGTCTACCAAAAAGACCTCTATTCCAGAGTTCAAGGAAGGGAGCTTAGTGTTAAAGTATGATGAACGTACTACAAAACTAGGACAACATACGAAGTTTGAAGGATTGTGGAAAGGGCCTTTTCAAATTAGTGTATGTAAAGAAAAGAATGCATATGAACTTGAAGATATGGAAGGCAACGCCTTAGGTATATTGGTAAATGGAATTTAGCTAAAAAATTTCCATTAAAATTGCATATCTTGTAATTATTTGAAGTTTTGAATAAAACCTATGATACTAGGAAATAAGTAGTTTATATTATATCGAAAGCTCTACATACATGCAAGCCCAAAACCATATTCAAACATGAAGCTTTCTTGAGCGATCCCAGAAGGGGTTTACAAGAAAAACATGTAATAGGAAAGGAGTAATAAAGAATGAGGTAGACATAGACGCAGGCTCAAGGCCTATTCATTAAAACTCTACACCAAGAAATTGAAGTGTTTCCTCTAGGCTAGTCTTGTAACCCATTCAACATTGTACTCATGAACCAAGAAGATGACTGTTGGTTGAGAAGAATGTCGATGTGTCACCACGTCCATTATGTGGAAATATTATAGGAAGGGTAGCCAAGGCGCATCTATTCCAAAGTCCACATGCCTCCAAAGGTCCATCGTGCTTGGGATGCCAACACCAGTGATAGCTACTTGTACTATTTATCTGAGCCCTTCCATCATTGAAGTGTCAAACATCTCTCGGCATAGCTCAATTATCATTGGTTTGGCCACACCCAAGTCTAGCAGTGAGGCCACAAAGTGAGAAAGTACATTGCAGTTGTTCTGAAGTTGGTTCTCATCAAAAATAAAGTTAGTGCCCATCACCCATTTGAACACAGTCATGATAAGTGGGTCACTTTTTTTGACCAACCTCTTGATTCAATTGTTGGTGATTTCTCCTACAAAGTTGTATTGTAGCCTCCATGGAAGGAGCCAAATAGGGGTTCCCAAGCCAGTAGATATCCTGGTGAAGTGGAAAATACTAGCAGAATGGAAAGAAATAAGATGGAGGGCCAACTAAATTAGAAAACTTTGTGTTTGAATGAATGTTGTGAAAGGTGGTGTGAGTATATATAGAAAGACTAATCAATAAGAAAAATGATCGATGGAATAGCTACCTCTGGCCAAATGAGAACATATAGTGGGCTTAGAATGGACTAAAGTAGATAAATCATACGGATTATCATGAGGAATTTCTTGAGAAGTAAATTGGCACATTGGGAGTAGGGTATGTGCAGGATCATCATGGAAAAAATAGGCCCTTCAGTGGTAAAAAATTTAGAAAAATCAGAGTTAGGCAGCTTGACATAAAAATTTGAATAAGTTGTCTATATTATTTCAAAAATATGTAAGAATAGAATATTTAGAAAATTGAGTGTAGTTTCTAAACTACTAGGTTTAATTAGTTTTTAAAAAAATTATTTGGTAAAAAATTGAAATTTCAATGCAATAGTACTTAAATTTCAAGGAAAAAATAAGAAGTAGGTGTCTGTTTGACCACCCTAACCACAATAAAATGATAATATTTTTTTATAATATTTTAGACATAAGTAGAGGACTGATGTCTAGATGTGATGCATATTTTTTTGTAATTTTTTTCCAAGTAAATAATTAATTATGAATTTTTTTTACAACTTTTAAAAAATTAAAAAACTCATATGTCTTACTACCATAACTTGGTCAAAACTTCATGAATTTTTTTTTTTTTTTTTATCCTATAGTACTCAAAGCACAGAATGTGATGCATGTTTTGGATTCAAAAAATGTGATACTGTTTGAAAGCTATAGATGTTTTTCAATTAGCCTAACAATCAGCATTTTAGTTGTAATTCAAATAGAAAATGAAGAATAATTATTTATTAAATTCAAAGTAAAGAATAATATATATTTTTGGAAAGCTAAGAATATCCTTTAAAAACCCTTTTCATTTCATCAATTTTTTGTAAAAAAAAGTTGTCAACCACATAACCTACAAATACCCATCATATTGCCACTTTTTGGCCAATCATGATCCTGCACATACCCAGTAAATGTTCTAGTATGTCAATTATTGACATGTGTCTATTTCCATCATCACTGCCAACTATCCCATTTATAAGAAAAGATAGGGTTAACACTAGAGAAGAGAAAGATCTCTAAAAAATTAATGGCTACATTTTCCAAGGGTACTTTACATCACTTCAGCATGCTTAGTATGACTAGAAGCATATTTCTCGAGGAAATATTTCTTTTGATCAAGAGGTAGCGAAAGGAATGTGCTAATTCAATCCTCACAATATTTTTGGCATTCCCGAGAGATATGGATTTTTATCCCACACGCATCATCCTGGTAGCATCATTTAATAAGCTCAGTGGCAGTAGCATAAGCCTCAAGTGCATGTATGAGAAAAAGCATTAATTACTCTCAAGGTACACTTTATTTTCCATAAAGGGTTTCTTGACTATTACCCTCAAGAATTCCTCTACAACACTTGATACAATCATGGTAGAACCTTCAACCTCCAGGAGATAGGCCACAGTTTCGAACCAGTGACCTGGATATGCTATAATTTTTCAGTGAAAATCTTTTTCCAATGCTCGAGCTATAGAAGAATGACCTTTTGAGTATTGCAAAAGGTTACCTATAGATAAGCCTCTGAAGAGAGAAGTAGTCCAAGACATTATTGATCATGTTTTTGATCCTAAGTTGTCTGTTAATCCCAAAAACCTCAAAGAAGGCACTTTTCAAAGGAAGGAAAAGTATGATACTCCCGATAGCTTTGCATTTCGGTTGTGGGATTGTGTCTTACCATAGTTATGTTTCCCACTATACATCCATTCCCTAAATTGGTCAACGTATGTGTCAAGAGATTTGATGAAGTAATAGGATCATCTCAAGTGGCAGGATTAGAGTTATTCTATTGGGTCAGATCATACAGGAGATGTGTATCCCCACAATTTGGGATTCAAAGTCCTTCAAAAGAGAAAAGATGGATCTAATTGGGGAAGAAAGGGCCAGAAGAACAAATATTATGAAGAAGAAACAAGGGAAAAACTACATAGGGGGCATGTTTCTTTCCCTCTATCATATGATATTTTCAAAAGAGACAATCAAGCGGTGTTTCCAATGCTAGTCTGGGTATTTTGCCTCGACAATGATACCCAAGTCTTTCCTTTTTAGTTTGGCATGGTCTTTCAGCTAAAACGAGAAAGAACCTAGAAGCATTATGATTTTGCAGAGTCAATAGCTAGGAACATGTACCAACTAAAAGATTATGAGACCAATTCTAAATTTGTGTACCCTTCTTTCTTGGCTCATTTAATTTTGCATCAAAATTTTGAGTATTTTGGGGGAAATGTGTCAGTATCCAGGCTAGATGAAAGGAATTGTCTTCAACCAATTTTGGTATGGACCCCTCTACTTTCAAAAATAGGGGATTATTATGGGTTTGTAGATTTCTTTCTGAGGCGCATACTACAAGAGTTATTTCTTTTCCCTACAGGACTTTTTTCTCTGAATTTTTTACAATGGATGAGGATCTCACAAAATCTAGTGGATTACTTCCTAGGTGTGGATTTTACATTCATTAGGATTCATGGTTTCCTTGACGAGTCTTTTTGGCTCTGCAGATTTGTAACAGACTAGGTTTTCACACTAGAAGCATGTTGCTAGTTGATCATTGTTGATAGGATCTATGGTGCATGAAGGAACAAAAAAAAGTTGTATTTGCTTGCTCTCAATATCGCTAACAACTAGGTATCACTCATCAAGCGATTTTGTGAAGGAGAACTCAAGTATTTATTGGTAGTTTTGGGTTTAGTCCTCATCTGTGACAAACGAGACTATAATCTGAGAGGAATTTATAGTGTAAAACATGAGGAGTGGGAATACTTCAAAAGAAGGAAGAATGTGACACAAGAAGGTGCACAAATATATATTGACTTAAAAAAATCCCCTTCAAGTGACCAGAATGGTTGAGTTTTTATACTCCCAAGGTCCAGTATGATAGGAAGCTTCCAATGAGTAAATCCCTAAACGCCCATCTAAAGAAGTGGGGATGGTCAGAAAGGAAAAAGAAATATTTTTGGAGATTCCAACAAGAGTTGTGTTGTCTGAACTCCCTTGTCGAAAATTCCCATAGGATGAAGAATTTGAGTATCCATATGATAAGGAAGTCAGTTTTGGCAACAACAATCCAGAAACTAGCCATGAAATCTAGGAGGAGCGAGTTCCATGGAAGATCCATAGATTACAAGAGTCGAGTGATCGAAAGGATTTGAGGCAAAAAAACCCACATGCCCTGTCCACCTCAAGTGCCCAAAGTAAAGGAAAGAAATCCTGAAGGTCGACAAGAACATAATCTGTTGTAGTCATCAAGGATCATTTTTCAAAGAGGTCAGTGGTCAAGAGGATGGAGCATGTTGACTTTAGTCAAGGAAAAAGAAGGAGGCCTAGGTTCGACCAAAGCAACAAACTAAGGAGAAGAAGTGGATTCCACTCTCTAGGTTTTTCCGACCACCATGGCTCAGGTAAGTTTTACTCCTTCTTTTCCCTTTTCTGCCTCTTTGGTTTCTCCCTTTCCTTCTCCTTTAGGAGGGAATCCACCATCCAAAAACTCATATTTAGTAATCCTAAATACCCTTTTCCTTAATGAAAATGAAATTCTTAAAGAAACCCTACACTCCAAATAGGCAACATTTATTTTGGTTGTTGTTGATTCTTTGTTCGCTCTATCAAGGGCCCCTTTAGAAAAGTCTGGAGCATTATTATTAACCCCCATGCCTAATTCGACGACTTATGAGGAAACACCTTTCCACCTATTGATGTCTTTGTCTACCTCCACCAGCAAAACTCTTGCCCAGACTTAGTTGGGTGTTCCAACCTTTTCCATGATAATGCTAACCTTTGCTTCTCCCCGTGCTCATATGTTAGAAATCTCCCCTTTTGTTACTCTTTTTAGTTTTCCTGCTAGCCCCCTTATTGTAGCATAGAGCATAGATGTCCCTCAAACACTCCAAGATCATTTCAATGGGAGAAAAATGCCCACAAAAAATGATAAGTAGAAGTGCCTCTTAAAAAATGTTGAGTTACCTGCTACAAAAAAGATTGAGGCTTGTTATAATGAATAGCGGAATTCTCTTCTGATTAGCACCATGGCCCTGCTTTTGGCTAAGCCAAAAGGGAAAATGTAGCTAGAAGATTATGACATTTGGACAATGGGCCTAGATTTGACAAAAACATGTCCCTATGACAAAGTGGTCTTAGTCAAGACCACCCAACGAGTGGTATACGCCGATTATGAAAAGTTGGATAGAAAGTTAAAGAAGCAAGAGGAAGAGCTAGTAAATGTAAGAGAAATAGTAGGAAGAATATGGATAGAGCTTAAGGCTAAGGATATCGAATTGGCCCATATCATACAAGTCTAGAGTAAGCAAGGAAAAGATTCAAGATTGCTTAAGGAGGCACAAAACTAGCAGGTTCAGTTACTTACTGAAATTAAAAGAATAAAAGTTGATCCTTCTAGCCAACATTAGGTCAACATAGTGTACAAAAGTGCTCAAGAAGATTTGTAGAAAGAGTTGAATGATGTCCAATCTCGGTTTTCAAATGCTAGTCAAATGGAACAAGTATAAATAGAACAACTAAAGCTAGAAAATCAAGAAGTTGTATCCACATGGTAGGCCTGTGATTTAGAGAAATGAAAGGTAAGCTCTAAACTAGTAGATGCTCTCAAGACAAATGAGGAACTGGAGCAAGATGGAAAGACAAAGGAGATTAAGTTCAATGAAGAGTTGACTATAGCTCAAGAAACTTGGTCCCTCCTATTGCTAATATGACTGGTATCTTTGCATTGGGAGCATATTGCAGCCACAATCCCTATTCTTAGACCTAGTTTTCAATTTTTGAAGGAGGTCCAAGAGATAAACAAGAAAATAGGCTCAACGAATGATCATGTTTTATAGAAATATAACTCTCAAGTGACAGAGTCACAAAGTTTCATTTCCAGACTTTGCATGGCTTTCGACAAAGTTTTGAGGGATGCTAGAATTGCTGATAAAAGAACTACCTACATCAAGCCAATGAAATCATCAATTGCTAGAAGAATGCCAAGAAGTGTAATGATTTCTAGTTGGTATTAGCAGGGAAAGTTGAGGAAATTAAAAAGGATTTTAATGTCTTGATCAACTACAGATTGCCCCCATTCTTTTCCTCAAAAGGAATTATGCAGACTATGGAGCAAATTATCGAGGCCATTAAATATAAAGTCCAAACTACGACTGAGCTTCCAAATTCAAGCATAGTGTGTATATCTGATGAGGTTGAATGTGAGTTTTTCACCTTTCTCGCCTTTATCATTACCTTGGAGTCGTTACTGCAAGATGGGGGGTCATATAATTCAAAGAAGTATTTCAACTTGAAAAGTCCTATAGGCTCATCTATAATATTTATTTTCCCACTAAAGAAGAATGGCAAGTATAGTGCTCCTTCTTTTTCAAACTTCAAGAATTTCTAGAGAGTTGGGTTCATACCTCCATGAGCGAAGGCCCTTGTGAATCACCAAACTATGAAAGAGTTTTATTATTACTGACCTTCCATATTTTTCTTTCAATTTTTATTCTTGCAAAAGGAAAAACAAATTTTAAGGTAAGGTCGGTAAGGAAAATAGGAAATGCACCATGGGATGGCTACATGTTTTTCCTTGGTTGTTTTTCAGATGAGAACCTTAGACACGTGTCGGGGTGGTGGGAATTTGTTGTGAACTATATTTCAAAAAGCATAAATTTTTTGACCGAGTGATGTCACCTCAAACTATCAAAGGAGCAATTTATCTTTTAGAAAGATCATGGAAAAACTTTCTCTTTCCCTTTTCTTGTCTAAAGATGGGAGCTTCTAGTTAGTACTACAAAGCGATGTGATTGAGTTAGAAGAATTTATTGTTGAAATATTTTATTTTAGGATTGGGTTTGATATTGCTTTCTATCTTCAAAACATCTAGAGGACATTAATGTAGTAGCTGAGAGTTAATGCAAAAATATTTTGAGACCTAACTGTAGACACGTAAAATGGGCATAATGCATTCGATTAGGTCATATTCATCCACACAGCAAATAAATCAAGTTTATTTATCGATCTCCTAAAGTCATTAGTTTATATTAAATAAATCAAACTTGATCCTATCATCATCCTTTTAATTAAATAAATCAAACCTTTCTTTAATTAAGTATAAAATCACCTTCCATCCCTTTTGATTTAAATAAATCAAAGAATCTTTAAGTCAAATGGGTCAAAGCATCTAATCATCATCTAAGCTAATCTAATCCTGATTAAATCTAATCTAATGCATGTCACCATCCTCTAGCTTTTCCCACTTGCACCAATAAATCAATTTATTGATTTATTAAAATCAGTATTTTCAATCAACATGGCATCTTTGAGGAATATTCCCTCAAGTTTGAATTCAAAAACAGCTAGACATGCACATCCAACAAAGTATTTATGAGCTCTTACATGGCTCTTACATGTCCCTTGCACAAGTCAAACTCAGCATTTACTCTCAAATTCAAATTTGAAATCTCCCTCTCTTTGGCACATTGACAAAAATGTGCTCATCCTCCAACCTATCACATGTTGACAAGTGGCCTCTTTTCATTGGCTTGTTTTTAGTCCCACATCCTCCATGTTTGGAATTCTTCCATCATTCTACTTTATAAATAGATATCATCTCCATTGATTTAAGCCTCCACAATTTGATCCATAAATCCTATGCAAAGTCACTCTCTTCATTTGAGAACTAATTTTTCCCATCTTACTTCATTTTCAAAGCATTTTATCATTTAGCTTATCTTAGCAAGGATTGGGAAAGGGCATCTTTCCATAGAAGCACCAATCCACTATGAAATAGGATTTATTTCATGTTTTATATGCTTTAGTTTATCTTGTAATTTGTTTGCATTTTGAAACATGATTTACTATTTCATAGGAATCTTAGATTTGTTCATTTTCAAGTAAGGTAGATTTAAGATTCACATTTTGGTGCCCACCGTGTGTTTGTGAATGTTTTATAATATCTATGTTTCCCATTCCTCTATTTTTTCTGTGATGATTACCTATGCTCGAATCTAGTTTGTGAATATACATTCTATCCACCTGAATGTTAATTTGTCTAAACTCTGAGATTACGTAGCAGATGGAGACAATTATTTTGAAGTACGAAAAGTTTGATTTGCAGAAGGTTTGCTACGATTCAACTTGATCAGCCCAGGTATGCCTGTCTCACATGGTTTGATTAATCATGCCATTCTATCTTTGTGGCACTTTGTTTAATTAATCATATAAATGAAAATCATAATCTATTATTCTTGAGTCTCCAAAGAATATTGAAATCTAGGTGATCTTGTGACCATTATTGGCATACAATCAATTGAGAGTTGAAAGTTGTCTACAACTTTTTATTTATTTCAAATAGCTATGATTCGATGTTTTGATTTAGAAAAGACAAGCTGCTTTGCATCATTCACCTATGAGGGCATGATTTCTAATGTACAATATTGGAATCTTAAACAAAATGTTGGAAAATTCTTTCCTTACTTAAATATAGATTGATGCAGGACTATCAAGTCTCTTATTTCATGTAGCCAACAACTATCAATTTCACAGAAATTTTTTTATATCATGTCAGTTCCAACGCTAATGTCTATCGACCAACATAATAAGATGCTTTTCTTTTGAAAATTTGCTATTCAATTGTGTTGTGCAAAAGTTACATGTCATAAAGAGATCTTATAAAATATATGTCATGCTCACATAGACGTAGGAGTTTTGGAAGCGCATGCAAAATAAACATTACATTTTTCTTTAAGGCATTCTGTCAAATAGTTCATGTGCTTGTCTATGCTCTGCATTTTTTATACATGTCTATCAAGGGATCTGCAACTTTACCATCTACCTAAAACCCCCATAAAAATTATTGGTTTCGTAATATCTATTCCTTCAAACTTTACCCATCCTTCTCATCGACATTCTTGATAGTGTGGCACAATTTGTACATAATCTTCAGCAACATGTGCTTCTAACTATAGGGACAAAAAAAGTCTTCAAATATATTGGGCATCTGTCTCCTTTTGCATAGTTGTTCATAGGGTAACAACATTTCATTTTTTTGTGCATCCACCCCTTGCATATAACCAACAACTGCATCTTTGCATACTTGGGAAATTTCTACATACTTTCCCATTGTTGTGGGAATTCTAACAACACGTGGCTTGACATGAATGAGCATCAAAGATTGACCTAGGGAGATATACTTATCCAATGCCCACCTTATTGCATGCTTTCTATCTTTGCTAATGGCCAGTGCTATGCCTAAAGAAGGTGCAACGATGGCTTCTTCTATTTCCATCTCCATTAGAGCAATTTCGATGATAATCAAGGTTAGAGAAGACAAGCACTAATAAGACTCCCGCAACCCAACTTAGAATGTATCTTTATTTTCATGTTGTAGCTTGCCATATAGTCGAACCTAAAAGGTCTGTTTTGCTTTTGTCATTTGCAGGAAACAAGAAATTGTTTAGTTATGGGATTTGATCATGCAAATTTTTGTTTACAATAGAGGGGCTCGTTGTGCTTAATATGGTGGAAGATGCAATAATTCAATGGATTGAAGTTTGTGTTGTAGAGTATTAGGAAACTTACCCAACATGCCAACATTGAGTTTGGTTGATGATCATAATGTAGCAGAGGGGATTATCAGCTGATTTGATGTCAAATTAAACTTGATAATAAATATAGCAAGGGCAAGTCTCATTCATATTAATTAAGGAAATACAAATGGTTTCTAGTACAGTCAATCACAATATTAGTATTCTTGTTGTCAATGGTCTTCACTATTTGAAAAAATCAAATGATAAATGCAAAGAGCGATGAATTCAATTCCACTCACTTCAAAAAGCCACCAATTCTATAGAGTCTGCATTGATTGCTATTTACATTGTTGTGATTATTTGTTTGATTTACTGCAGTCCATATTTAATGCTCCTCGACATAGTGGCAGGTGAATCCATGCTTAAAAGGTCACTTAGATATGTGAATTGCAAATTTACATTTACTTCTCCGTCTTGTCAAGGTTCACTATTGACTATTGGATGCTTTCAAAATTGAAACCATTTTTTTATTTAAGACATCATTTTTCCTTATCTAAATGTGAAATGGTGATTTTGATGCAGGAGAATAAGCGGTTCCAATTTATAAAATACTCACTGTTCTTTGTTTAAACTAAGCAAAATGGATAGGCATCTCCACTTAGACATAATTAGACACAAGATTAAAGGTGAGACGAGTGATGAGATATTTCAACAAGATTTGAAATGGATGGGATGGATTTTAGTTTGTAGTTTACCTATCAAAGATAGTGCTTTCATGTAAAACATTTATGTGGTAGTCCAACAAAAGATCTATGCTTTGGATGGCGTGATGTTTGCATATTAAAGTCTAGTTTAATATATTAAATCTTGCATCTTTGCTATTCCATGTCACTCATTTAAGATCTTTTTGTCGGCTAAGACAATAAACTAAAATCAAATCAAATCAAATCTTTACTTTTAAGCATGATCTTTACCTCCCTACATTAAATGGTCTGATTTATTTTTATTTTTATTGATGACCAAATATTTTAGCTAAATACTTTGTTGGAATGTAGGATTCTTTTGTCTAAAGTTAATGATTAAAATGATAACTTGATTTTAGTGTTATTTTTCTTTCTTGATAAGAAAATGAAGGAGTGATTTTCGTTCGCACAAGAGATTTGCAACATTGAAATATTGGAAGTAATCCTTGAAGAATCTTGGAGTTGAACATTGAGCATCAAACTTGAGATCCACTAAGCATTTTTAAATGCTTTAAGGATCTTTCATTTTACGCTTTAGTTTTCTCTTTTAGATCAACTCGCATACTTTTGGGCTCTAAAAGGAACGTTTTTATTTTCATTACAAACGCTTAAAATGAACATTAGGACACACACTAAAGTTTGTTTTGGATTTAAAAAATTGAACAAGGAAAACTATAACATTTCCTTTGGTGCTTAAAATGAAGTCATTATTGCTTTGTGGGATTTAAAATGAACATGTGTTTTTCATGTTTCGTAATCTTTTATACAAAGTAATCTCATTTAAAAGGGCATATGCACTTCTCTCACACTTCACAACGACCTTCAGAATCAAAAGTCTTTTTAATGAAATTAAGTTACATAAAATATTACCTCCACATTTCAATTTGGGATTAAAATTGAACAAAATCTTGTATGAGTGTGAATGAATTTATTGCATGTGTTCTCCCTTTTGTTTCTAAACAAGGTTTGATCAAACTATGAATAAATTTATTCACTTTTGTATATCTTAGAGGGCCTACTTTAGGGAAAAATTACTCACCCAAGGGAACGACTCAACCGATAACACTCTAAAGCCAAGAGTATTTCCAACCAGGATATAAATGTGGGTATTGGATTAAACGCCAATATCACATGGTTGATTCCGATGAGATTGATCTGAAAGGGGACTCTCACCATGTGTGTCAATCTCCACGAATGGAAAGTTTGAACTAAAACCCTTGTTTGTAGTAGCCAACCAGTCCATCCAATGAGTTTATCAAAGTGGTGCATTGGAACTTAGATTTTAAGAAGTTACTTGCCATGTCTGATCTTGGTTGAAATATAGAGGTTAAGACTTCATTCTTAACATACCTTTATATTTTTTCCTTGGTTGCATGTAAAATCATCTCTTCTACTATGAAGGGCATGAAGCAATCCCACCAAGAAAAATGTACCAATTGAGGTAGGGTGTTATATTGCTTGTGAGTCAGTTTGAAAACATAGTGCTTTGATAAAAAACATTGGAAAACCAACATTCAACATGAACATCAAATCTCAAACCATTTAGGCGAAGCAAATATCCTTGAACAAATTCACATGTTATTGCTTTCCCTTGGGATTCATATCCTTAGAGACTTCTAAGAATTTGGATCTCATCTCAATTTGCTCCTACTAAGGTCAAAAATAGGTAACTCTTTCCTTGAATTTTCTTGGTTTCTGCATAATACACTTTCTGAGATAAGGGGGAAACTTGAGTCATTAGACATCTAGATTCAAAATATAATCAATAGTGTGTTTTTGGTAAAAAGAATCCATTAAACAAAGAGTAAATCAATTGGACCCCACATATTTTCTTGGCATCTTTTGTTCGTATGGTTTTCATGCAAACATTTGTCTTTTGATTTTGAATTATTCTTTAGAGAAAGGCATGTTCTTCACTATCTTGGCCTAGTAAACAAGTCCTTCCTAGATTCATTTAGGATCAAAATCAAACACTTCATCCACCCCAAACATTTGTCATCCTCATCCCCCATACAACTTTAGAGCTTTGGAAACATCATTATCTAGACTTGGGTACATCCTTAAATCAAAATCAAAATCACCTTGTTTAGTTACATGTATGGGAATGCATCCTTTCTCATATATTTAATTGAATTAGCAATCCTTTTGAACAAGTTCATCCTAAGATCACATCTAACATCTTAGGGTTTACAAGTTCACTATCCAAATCAAACAATCAAAATCAAGCCCTAAGTCTAGCATTGATCCAAAGTCCCTAAACGTTCAAACACTCATATCATTTCCCCTTTTCATCCTTCATCTCATCATTAGTCCTAAGAACCTTAGAGGTCACTTTTACAACAAGGTCAAAACACAAGAGGAACATGGAATATAAACTTGATCCATACATCATGAGTAATCCATGTCAACTAAGCTATCAAAGCCTTACAACACCAATTGATTATCAACACTCACATCTATACAAACCATACATGGGATCATTACCTTCGACAAATGTCGATAGTACAACAAATATGAGTATGCCCAAATCAAAGTTTGGGACACCTTTCCCAATGGTAGATCCAAGTCCAAACCTACAAATCCTCCAACTGAACAATCAATGCATAAGCCTTCAAATGGACAATGTCATCCCACCAAATTTCATCATGCCAAATGAGAATGTATCAAGTACAAGTTTTCCAAACATGAATTTGGAAAATTTTGGGATAAATATGTTTGCAAATCATACAAATGTTGTTCAAAGTCAAAATAAGATGTTAATGACTCCGTGTATCAATCCAAGTCAAGCTAACACCATGCAAAATCAAAGTTACCTAAATCAAGGTGATGTGATTCCCAACACCAAATATGCTCAATTTCAACCTATCATGCCAAATCTGAACATCATCCCAAATCAGAACATTGTCCAAAATAAATTTGTTCATGATCTCATTAAAAAATCACAAGTATGCATCCCAAATCTACTTGAACAAAAACCAAATCAACTATATCAAGGGAGTCAATATCAAAATCAAGATTAAATTTGGTGAGATCAAATTGCTATACTTACTAAAATAGTTGAGTCATTGCACCAAGAGTCATCTCCACCACCATTACCAATATCAACATCATTCCTTGGTTTAGGGCTTCCCCCTTTACCTAGCACCAATCACTCCATCCAAATCAATCCACCTAACGCCAATCAAGACATCACATCAAGTCCTTTGGATATACCATCGACATCGCACCAACATATGGTATTTAATCAAATGACAACATCAATCCTGAAAAATCAAAATGTGGTCTCCCAAGGACTTATCACCTCGGTCATTCTAACCATTCCTATCATCTCAATCACTCCAACCACTCCTATCACACCCATCATATCTCAAACCCTCATGATCGCTCCAAGCATATCTCAACCAATTTTCAGTACATCCAACATGATTCCAAATCCACCACCTCTACAACCAAAACCAAACATAGCAGGACAATATAACATTGCACTAAAATCTCACCAATCCTACCAAAAGGCCATCCAACAATATCTAGCCACGTAACAAGCAACACGAGCTCAACAAGTGCAACAAGCCTCTCAAGCTACCCAACAAACACAAGCACACACACAAAAAATGACAATTATTGAGAACAAAGATCAAGATCAATCCACCATTGAACACCTTGAAACTATGTCTACTTCATCCAATCATCAAATCAACATATGTCAATAGTCACTTTTCAATCATGATCAAAATCCACCAGCCGACAATGATCCAATCCAAGAAATGTCAAAATCACTTGACCCTATGGTTGAAGACATTCACAATCTCTCAATTAAGGAGCACATTGAAGTTGTTTCCACCCCATCTGATGATCAACACACCATACATCTAGAGCCACTTTTTAGTTATCTATTTCAAGGAATGTTAGGATTATTTGATCCTATTGACATAATGCATGATCTGTTGACCTATGATCATGTTGAAAATGTCCCTACATCACCTTATGAGGACATATCTCAAAAGTTTATTCCAAAGCATGATCAAAATATTTCACCAAAGTCTAGAAGTGGTCGTCTCCAAGACATGTTGACATGCTTTGACCTCATCGTTACAGATAGTGAAGGAACCCTAAACTCGACACTTGAAGATATCAAACCACTTACCATGTCTAATGATGACATCCAAGAACCCTTTATAAGCAATCCATCCTTTGAAATTGACCCATCTCAAGAACTTGATCCAAAGCATGTCAAAGGTGATTCCAAAATTATTCAGGATCAAGAATTCGTTACAATGATCTAATGGACATTCTCCTATCTATGCAAGATACACATACTCCTCCATCTACCCATGAGATTCTTTCAATGGATGGAAACATAGATAATCTTCATTCGGAACAAGATCCATTTATTCTTGGCATTGTTACACAAAAGGAGCAGGTTATTTATTCGTATAGTCAAACAGATTTATCAACATTAGGATCAGATATATCTCGAATTCAGACTAAGAACATCATGTATGAAGATATCTAGTAGTATCCATTTAAGGAAACAGGTCAAATAGAACAAGATATCCCAAAGTCAGTAGAGCAGAAAATTCCAATAACATCATCTGTAATGGTCATTTATCAAAGAATGCATTCTAAACAATAGCTCTCAAAACAGGCAAAATCAAAGCATGAAGGTACTACTTCCACAATACTAGGGGCAACTTTGTCTCAAGAAAATGTCAACATAGGGGGCACGAAGAATCCTTCTGATGAAACCGATGCCAATACTACAACCAGTCACGTCATGAATCTTCATCCACCCATCTCCCCATCCACGAATTGGGACCAACATCAAAAGAAAGAATTAAATCAAAGTACAAAGAACGTTATCAAAGAAAAAGAATCAGAAAAGCATAATGGAGAAATCAAATACATATGGATACCAAAGAATACAAAGAAAGATTATCCTTATCAAACTCCATTAGTCAAAGAAATTATCAGGAAAAATAATATAGGGAAAAGTATCCATCAAAGATGTCTGCAAAAGAAAAAGAAGGCTTTTTAAGTGATGTACAAAGTGTATCAAATAGTTCATCCTAATTCCATACACACTTTTGTATCCACCCATAATTGCTCATCTTCCCAAGTTTGGAGAGTCAAATATTTCAAGTTGTCAACCAATCCATCTTTGATCCCTAAACACACTCCATCCATGTCTCCACTCATGATATCCAATTCTCACATTGACCATGTGTTGGCAACAACCCTTCATCATAAGGATTCTGAAGGCACTTTATCGTGATGTACGCACAAAGATAGAGTTAACCCCGATATCAATGAAGCAGATCAAGAATCCCAAAAGTTGCATTCAAGTGCACATATCTTAGCAAAGCAGCTTCTTCAGGTAGGATACCGATGGCACATTATGACGAAAGAATCTACATCAACACTACCAGGTGGGTCAGCATGAATCTTTAAGAAAAACCAAAAAGATCAAAAAAATATGAAAATCCAAAAAAAAAATCAAAAAAAGAATTGAAAACAATAAAGATAAAAATCATCCTCTAGTGAAAAATGCATGTGCGGTGCTTTGGGGAAGACCATGATGAAAACCTAGCAAACATGCATCATGTGTGGAATTGAGCATCTACATGTGCCACTTCAAGTGAAAGAATCTCATCCCATCCGTAAGAAATCCAACATTCCATCCATCTTATCCACAATAAATCCAGTCATCCATAAACCATTGATCCAATCCATTTTCATTCATCTGCATCCATCATCCAAGTTATCTTGATCTTGATGAAATTTTGGGGCACACTTTACGCTTGCTTACGATAAAACATCTTGACATGGGTCATTTTCATTAATCATATCCTATCCAACATTATCTGAGCCATGAAGCATTAACCAAATGAGTATTCTATATCTAAGCACTTTATCTGATCACAAGATAATCCATATCCATCCATCCACATGCATATCCAAGCATACATCCATGGCATTCCATACATTTCTAGACACTGGGAGTAGATATCTACATCTTGCTTTGAGAATAAATCTTGATCTACATCCTCCAACTTATGTGGTGATCTTAACATTGGAAAGCGTGAAATCAAATTGGTCCACCACTTGTGAGAAAAAATCCAAGTCACTAGCCCAAGGCATATTTTGACAAGAACATGTTTTTTATCAAGCTCCATCTTTCATCAAACATCAATCCAAAAAATCAATATGAGTCATGTCTAACGCACATTTCAAACATCACATCCAATCATTCAAACAACTTTTATTCCAAAATCAAGCTTCATCAATCATGATCAATCAAATCCAATAAAAAAATCACCATCTTAGGATTTCATTGTGTTGCTTAACACTATCCTTGTATTATTGTGCATCCTCAACAATGTTATCGTCATCAATCCTGATCAATCAAATCCTTGCATTGTTGTGCATCCTCAACATTGTTGTCATCATCAATCTTGATCAATCAATCCTTGCATTGTTGTGCATCCTCAACAATGTGATCGTCATCAATCCTGATCAATCAAATCCTTGCATTGTTGTGTATCCTCAACAATGTTATCATCATCATTAATTCCTCGATTCGATCAATCAACCTTAGCTTGGTTTTCAAAAAAATCCCAAAACAAAGCACTGATATCATCACACATTTCCATATCCAAATCGTCGAAATCAAGGAAAAATCAAAAACATAAAAAAACATCAAAATCCAAAAACATTCAAAAAAGAGAAAAATCCAAAAACCACTCCAAAAGTCAAAAAAACATCAAAAACATCATAATCCAAAATACGTCATCTCTGAGCTTAAACGTAGGCAAGGCTAATATCTGATCAACCCCTGATACATAAAAATCCAAAAACATTCAGAAAAACATCAAAATCCAAAAAAAAATAAAAAATAGAAAAATCCAAAAAGATCCATAAAATCTCAAAAAACCCTAAAACATTCAAAAAATCAAAACATTTGTAAAAATCTCAAAAAAACCAAAAACAGCCTCAAAACATTTCAAAAACATGAAAAACATCCAAATATTTGAAAAAAATCCATCTGTCTCATCTTGTTTTCATCCGCAATAATCAATCATCCATAATAAATTGATCGTCACCTTCATCCTTTGGCAAAACAAATAGAAACAATCACAACAATCAGCAAAATCAATCTTCAATCTTAAAATCAAAATCGAAACAATAAACAATTAAAACAAAATCAAACTCTTGATCATTCACAAACATGTCAATTGACCTTATATCAATAGCCTATCAATCAACATATCAAACCATCATCATCCTATACAATGCATGTCCTAGGATATATCGTTCCAACAATGGGCATCATTTTGGATATCACTTGAATTCTTATCCTATCAAAACACATCCCTTTGGCTCAAGATATGAAGAACATTGGCTTGTTTGCATACTCGATCTTTTCTCTTGATTTATCTTATTGCGCTCATTACAAGGACCTCTCGATGATATCCAAATGAAGGATTTAGAGAGATAGGAATGGGGCAATGATAATTATCTTTTGTCTAATGTGCTTGTTGGATGTTCTTGTGAAATAACTTGGCGAATACTTGCTTTGTTAGGTACGTCCTAGCAAGGTTTTCATATGTCAAGTGTGAACAAGAATACTCCTATCTATTTTTCAAGTCAAATTCCATCACACTAGGTACAACGCCATCTTGGTTCTTTATACATTGATGCATTGTATCTACATGTGTAATCAAACATACTTAAGGTAAGTATCCCTTTTAAAGTCCCAATCCTTGATAAGCAAATCATCATCATCTATCATCATCATCATCTCTAATAAAGTCTCGTCAGATCATGGACTTGTTGGATCCTCTTGTCATCATCTAATGTCTTCTTTTCTACACTAACATCACATCATGATCAGTTAATCATCATGACTAGTGCATTCATCCTGCATCAACAAACTATCAGCATGCCACATATCATTCATATCATACATAATAGGAAACATCAATCATTTCACATGCATTGCATTTGCATCATCATCATAATATAGATCTGTTAGTCTAAGCATCTTAAAACCATCTCATTTGCATCATCATCTATAACCAACCATTTTGAACCTCTTTATCATGAGATCGGCCCTCAAATTGAATCTTTTCACTCAATCTCTCGAGGGGGAAATGTACCAATGTACTTCTTTCTACTAGGGCATCCGAAAAAATAGAAATTTTTTGAATTTTGATCGTGGCAAGTTTATTCTTTGAATCAACGCAACAAGTACATTGCTTCAAAGAGGGGCAAAATGTAGACATGCAAAATGGGCATAATGCATTCGATTAGGTCATATTCATCCATTCAACAAATAATTCAAGTTTATTTATCAATCTCCTAAATTCTTCAATTTAAATTAAATAAATTAAACTTGATCCTATCATCATCCTTTTAATTAAATAAATCAAACCTTTATTTAATTAAGTTTGAAATCACCTTCCATCCCTTTTGATTTAAATAAATCAAAGAATCTAAGCCAAATGGGTCAAAGCATCTAATCATCATCTAAGCTAATCTAATCCTGATTAAATCTAATCTAATACATGTCACATCCTCTAGCTTTTCCCACTTGCACCAATAAATCAATTTATTGATTTATTAAAATCAACATTTTCCATCAACATAGGCATCTTTGAGGAATATTCCCTCAAGTTTGAATTTAAAAACAAGTGGACATGTACATCCAAAAAAGCATTTATGATTTCTTACATGGCTCTTACATGTCCCTTGCACAAGTCAAACTCAACATTTATTCTCAAATTCAAATTTGAAATCTCCCTCTCTTTGGCACATTGACAAAAATGTGCTCATCCTCCAACCTATCACATGTTGACAAGTGTCCTCTTTTCATTGGCTTCTTTTTAGTCCCACACCTCCATGTTTGGAATTCTTCCATCATTCTATTTTATAAATAGATATCATCTCCATTGATTTAAGCCTCCACAATTTGATCCACAAATCCTATGCAAAGTCACTCTCTTCATTTGAGAACTGATTTTCCCCATATTACTCCATTTTCAAAGCATTTTATCATTTAGTTAATCTTAGCAAGGATTGGGAAAGGGATTCTTTCCATAGAAGCACCAATCCACTATGAAATAGGATTTATTTCATGTTTTATATGCTTTAGTTTATCTTGGAATTTGTTTGCATTTTGAAACATGATTTATTATTTCATAGGAATCTTACATTTGTTCATTTTGAAGTAAGGCAGATTTAAGATTCACACTAAGCAAGGGCCTACAAATCATATTGTAAGCTATCAAGTGCTAACATCTGGCGATATTCACTTTTGGGCAGGGTGGTGTTTTTTTCTTTGGTGATTATAAAAGGAGGTCTTCATCATCTGAAAAAGAGATTCTTAGAAAATGGGAAATTCTTAAAGAGAGGATATTTTTCAAAGAAGGAATTTTTCCACGAGAAAGTTATTTTCTCCAAAAAGAGAAACTGCTTTTCTTTTAAATTTTCTTAGGGTCTATGAAATATATTTTAGAAAGAAAGTTATAGAACTACTTTATTCTGGAATATTATATCTATTAAGGTTTAAACTATTGTTCGATTGGGACTTGACCTTAGTTTCAAAGTTTCATTTTTAATTAAAGGCATGAACTATTAAGGGAAAGTTTGAGACTGTGCATGTATGGCCTTTTTCAAGTATTTTGTCTTTTTCTTTTTGTTATGAATGAAACAGTGCATCTTGTAAGCTATATTCTGGGTGATCCCACAAAAGTGATTTACTATTTTTGGCCAAATTGGACACTGAAATAATTGTTTGAAACTAAATCCTTACTTTCGGGCACCTATAGTGGCTAAACCGTGAGGAATTTGAAGATGATGCAAACTAGAGTTTCGTGAAATTTTGTCTATAGTTTATAAATATATTTTTTTGAAATTTTTTGGAATCAAATTTCACTTCTTTTTCCATCTCCCTTGAAAACTAGTTTTTTTCAAAAAACAACATTTTAAAAAAGTGACACTTACTCTATAACGCATAACTTTTCTTCCATGAAGGATAAAATTATAATTCTTTCGAATTTAGATTCATGACTCTGATATCTAGTGCTTCCACTTGGTTAGATAGTTTTCTATTGAATATTTTTTCTTTAATCAAGTTTTGAAGTCAAACCAATTATAATTCAGACATAGCACGACTGTATAATGCGTAACATTTTTTGTATGTATCAAAATTCAAGTTTTTTTTCTTTGTTGGATCAAGGACTTCAATACCTGGTGCAATCATATTTTCAATTTTTTTTTTTGATAATCTATTTTTTTTCCACATGTGTAGAATAGAGAGCTTGATTTTCGGTGAAAAACCTACATTCACAAGAAATAAAAGGGTATGTGTAGGATCATCATGGAAAAAACAGGCCCTTAAGTGGCAAAAAATTTAGAAAAATTAAAGTTAGGCAACTTGACGTAAAAATTTGAATAAGTTATCTATATTGTTTCAAAAATATGTAACAATATAATTTTTAGAAAATTGAATGTAGTTTCTAAACTACTAGGTTTATTTTTATTTTTAAAAATCTATTTGGTGAAAATTTTAAATTTCAATGTAGTAGTACTTAAATTTTAGGGAAAAAATAAGTAGTTGTCTATCTCACCACCTTAACCACAATAAAATGATAATATTTTTTTATAACATTTTAGATATAAGTAGAGGATTCATGTCCCGATGTGATGCATATTTTTTTGTAATTTTTTTCCAAGTAAATAATTAATTATGAATTTTTTATTACAACTTTTAAAAATAAAAAAACTCGTATGTCTAACCACCTTAACTTGGTCAAAACTTCATAAAATTATTATTATTATTTTGTAATCCTATATTATGCAAAGCCTAGAATGTGACGCATGTTTCGAATTCAAAAAATGTGATATTGTTTGAAAGCTATAGATGTTTTTCAATTAGCCTATCAATCAGGCCTTTAGTTGTAATTCAAATAGAAAATAAATAATAATTATTTATTAAATTCAAAGTAAAACATAATTTAGATTGGTGGAAAGTTGAGAATCTCCTTTAGAAACCTTTTTTGCTTCATCAATTTTGGGTAAAGAAAAAGTCGTCAGCCACATACCCTACAAAAACCCATCATATTGCCAGTTTTTGGCCCATCATGATCCTACACATACCAAAAAAATAGATATAAGAATAAAATTAAATTTATTTAAAATTATACTTTTTGGGAAGCTTATAGTAAGGACTGCATACTTACAAAAAATAAATTTTAAATGAATTCATTTGATCCCCCAAAAGGTAAATCAAAAGTGATTTTTATCATCATTTTTATAGGTGTAAAGGAGACTCCATTATAGGTATGGTTTAAAACTAGTGAGGTTCTATCCAAGGGGGTTTGATTTAAGGTAGTTTGATCAAACCCTCCTTAATTGGAATGTTATAAATGAAAATTTTAAAGGCTTAAATCATTATATTTTCTAAAAGTATGTGATTTCAACAAAAATCAGATCCTCCCAGAAATTGTAAACCAGCTTTGTGGGATCACCCTTCTGATAGTTTAAAAAGAAAATTTCTATACTTTATGCTTTTACTAAGGAATAGCATTTTGGAAAAATTGGACTATGTTATTGGACTTTTCTATTATCCTTAAAGTTGTTATCTTTATATGCTATGTTGTATTGGTAGATCAAGTTCCTATAATTTTTTCAAATATCATTCTCTGCCCTAAGGACTTTTTACAATTGATCAAGCCTTAATGAACACTAGCTATGGAAAGATTTGAAAGTCTACTCTATGCTTGAAGTTAGCCTTTTTTTCATTCTCTTTCAAAAAATGAAGGGTCATGGCATTCTTTGTCTTCTATATCAACCATAGGAATATTTATGAGTTTGAAATACTGTAAAAGCTTTTGTCTATTGCCTTTCATGTTTTACATTTTTCATTTTCGTCTTTCTCCCTTATCTCAAAACCCAAAAGAAAAATTGGCTTTCTATAAAAACCCTGGAGGTATTAAGTGAGACGCAATTTGTTCCCCACTCATTGAATTTCCCATAAGACTATCAAAGAGGCGCAAGCTTTGATGATCAACACTATAACTTGTATGAAATGGATTCAATGGATGTGGTTCTTAAGCCTCGAAGCTTGATTTGAAATAATGCTTTGAATGCTTGAATGGATCATGAAACCTACATCATCATATTAGCTCCAAAAACATGCATGATGCAAGAAGACTTTGACATGAAAATTGGATCTTGATTACTGAAATAAACCTTCAATAAATTTTCTCTTGAATTCTTTGAATTTCTCTTGAATTACTCTTGAAATTTCTCTCTTAGATCTTTAAAAATTGCATGAAAACTTGTAGATTTTCTATGTGAAACATAGTGAGATAACCTTATATTTATAGGTATGTAACCCTAATTTCCTAAAATTCAAATATCACAAGTTGACATCTAAATATAGATTTAGAAACACTAAAATACCACCAAAAAAATAATTTAAATTTAGGTCCTAGGTCTAAGGGTGGACCCATTTTCCCATGGGTGAATGGATCCTAGGTCCCTAACCTTATGACACCCATTGCTCAATGAGAAGTGTTTTGTTGAGGAATTAATGAATGTGAGGTTTCCTCTTCAGAAAATGCAATCAAATAGGCTTGGAAAATGAATTAATGGGCTAATTAACGAAAATTAAGCTCAATTAATTAAAGGAGGCCTAAATAAGTGTGAAACTATAAATAAATAAAATTTACAACACTAAATTAAGGCATCATTAAGTTCATTGTAATTAAAGGGCCCTAACCTTAATGTCAATATGTAAAATACATATTATAATACTAAATTAAGGCATAATTAAGTTCAAATTAACATTAATTCCAAATTAAGTGTGAAAATGTTAAAGGGATACATTTTTCTACACTACAATGGCTACGAGTTATATTATTTAATATGTTAATATAACATTTTTTTTAAAATAGGTAGAAAACTATTAAATCAAAGAACCAATAGAAGTCCCAAGGCCATAGGCCTAACAAAGATAACCAACCAACATAAAAAATGTCCCTAGAGGAACCCAATAGAGAAACCAACTATATATTTTTATCTTCCATGATTAAATTTTCCATGGTCAAAGAATACTCAGATTCCCCACATCCCATATCTCTAAATGCTTAGAGGACCACTTTTCTAAAAAATCAGTCACTCTATTCCACTCTCTAGAAATATGACAAAAGGAAATACAATCCAAAATACCACATAGGTTCAAGATCTACTTAGCCACAATGGCTAGGTGCCAATTAACACCATCCAATCACTTCTCATTTAGCATATGTACCATGATTTCTAAATTAGATTCACAAATAATCCTCCCTCATCCAAGAGAGCAACCTCCTTTAACAACATGAAGAATCACAATCATCTCCATAAGGTTGTTAGAATGTTTCCCCTTATAAATAGAGAAGAAGAATAACACATCCCCATTACTATCTCTATCTATACAACCAATCTTTGCATGCCTAAGATTCCCCCTAGAAGAGTCATCTATATTAATCCTCAAAGTCCCATAAGGAGGAGGAAGCCACTAACCCTCATGATGAATCCTCCTTTTGACCTGTCGAGGACCTTGACCATCAAAGTACCCATACCAACCATCCTTCAAATTCAAATTTCTAACAAAAGAAACATCACTAGGATCCATTTGACAACTGATAGGTCACATTTAGCTAAAATGGTCTCTCGTATCCTATACAAAATCTTTTTCCATAAAGGAAGCATCACAAAATTCAAACCCTAGAATATCCTTCAATTTTGTTCTAACCAAAGATGTCAGGTAATATAAATGTAGGCTTGATGATCGAAGTAATTTGATGAAAAGTAGTCTTAACTAGAGGTCTACCTATATTTTCCTAGAAATCCAACAAGGAAGTGGCATGGACATAAGCACCATTGCACACCACAAACAAGAGGTGCCAAATCTCTCTATAGTAAGGGCATTGAAAGAATATATGTGAAGCATAGTCCTCACTATTGGAACAACGAACACAAATAGAAGGACCTTGGATGCCTCTCTTGTGTAAATTTTACCAAGGCACCTATTTTGGACCACAAGCCATAAGAAAAAATTACATTTGGGCCAAGAAAACTTATTCCAAACCCTCTTCCACCACAAAATATTGATCTTCTCATGCAACTATATCCAACCCTAAGTATCCCAAGGAAACCAAGAATTTACCCTTCGGGTTAGGTCTACAAACTAAAATATCTCTCCCCTTAAGTTAATTACACATTCTACCATCCAAAATCATAGATAGCTCATGTTGCTCTTCCTCAGTGCCCCATGATGACCACTCCTATTGCTCTTTATAATGAGACACCTTGACCTGCCCCAAAACTTGAACATTTTTAAAATCTTCAACTTTACACCATCTAGCTACCAACTTACTATCATAGAGGGTTTCTAAGTTGGGATATGTTGATATGGTAGGGGAAACCCATCCCAAGAATCATGCCAAAAGAGGGCCTCAGATCCCTTGTCAAAAGTCTAAAAATTCCACTCATTGATTAGCTTCACCTCTCTTGAGAGTATCCCAAACCATAGACCCTTTCCCAAGAAGACCATATTGAGGCACATGAGAGGAACTCACCCCTCAAAGATACTTATATGTGTCGATTCTAGCCTAAACCTGATACTGAAAAGTTCACCATCACCAATATAACTTAGTGGCTAAAACTTGACCATTCACACTCATCAACTTGAGCTCAAGACCACCTTCATATTTTAGCCTATAAATAGACTCCCACTTTACCAAGCTCCAATTTGAAGAGATAAAATTTATAGCCTAGAGAAATTTTTGGGAAAGTGAATCAAACTCCTTAACAAAACTAATAGGAGTAACCTACACAAAGCACCTATAAAGAGGAAGATCCTAAACAAAAGATCTCAAAAGGATCGCATGCCTAATAAATGAAAGTCATCTATGAGTCCAATGAGTTACCCTCTTATGAAATATACCTAGAACCTTCTGTCAACAAACTTGAAGCTACTAGCCTATGGAAAGGGGGATCCCAAGATACAGAAGAGGGAGTGAACTAATCTGAAATCAAAGAATTTGAGTAATTCTACTCTGAATTAGTCAAGGAGTATTGAAGAAAAAAATTGAAGACTTATCCTCATTCATCCTTTGACTAGACACATGTAAGTAGATGTCAAAAGTTTTTATATTTATCGCTTCATTTATTCTTGCCATTCCCATCAAGGAAACATCATCAACAAATTGCAGGTGAAAGTGCAAAAGAAAACTACTACCCCAACTCCAAACCTAAATCAATTCTTGTCTAACTCAAGATTTGATAAATATTCCAAAACCCTAAGTAGCCATAATAATAAAAAAATAAGGATGCAAAGGTTCCCCTTGGTGAAGACCTCTCAAGTTTCCAAATAAATTTGATGGCTCACCATTGATAAGAAACAAAAAGGAAGAAGACATTACACAACTCATGACCTAGTTGACCCATTCACTATCAAAGCCAAAGGCCAAGAGAACATTTTGCAAGATGGACTATTTGTCTCTATCATAACCTTTTTCCATGTCCAATTAAAAAAAACATATACTTCACCTTAGAGGATGCTATAGAATGAATAGCCTTAGTGGCAATGACAATCCCATCCAAAAAAATTCTGCCAACAACAAATCCCCCTTCTCTTTAGAAATCAAAGAATTGAGCCAAGGCTTAAGCCTTTTCGCAATAAATTTTGTACTAATTTTATAAACCACATTGCAATGAGCAATGGGTCTAAATTGGTCCAAAGAATTAGCACCCTCCCTTTTAGGAATAAGAGTTAGAAAGGTGGTGTTCATGGATTTTAGCATCTGTTTATTCTCTTGTGACTACAAAACCACCTCCAAGAGATCCATTTTGATAATTTCCAAAAACTCCTCAAAAAATTCAATTAGAAATTCATCAAGACTCGGGGCTTTCTCTTTTTCTATTTGGAACATGATTGTCTCCAACTGCTGTAGAGAAATAGGCTAAAGAATATCCAAATTCATCTCATTAGGAATGAAAGAGGGGATACAATCCAAAATAGAGTTTTACGCCTCCCTCATAGGAGGTGAATCTTTAGTGAACATATCTATAAAAAACTAAGAATCCTTCCTAGAAATCTCCCCCATAGAAGAAAGACGAGTCCCCTCCAAAGACACCAAGGATGTAATAAGATTACAATTCCTCCTAGTAGCTACAAATTTATAAAAAATGGAGTATTTATATCCCCTTCTTCAAGCCAATCAATATGAGACTTCTAATTCCAAAAAATATTCTCACAAATCCCATTCCTCTAGCTACTTAGAAGGAATTTTATCCTACATACTCTAAAAAATAGTGAGACCATGATCTCATATAATATAGGTGATAGAATCCAAGTGGTCTTGAGCTATCATATTTTTAAGGTGTAAGTGTCCAAAGAACTACCTATTCCATCAATTAGGCCTATATATCACATACTGTAACCTTTAGTGAATGAATACATAGCCCTGCCAAATGTCGGCCTCCCTTTGAGCCATCAATCACCCATCAAATCATGAAGTGAAGGATCACAAATTTACATAAGCTAATACTTAAATTAAGGGTTCTTGGAAGCTCTAAAGGAAACCACACAAAGTATAATTGACTAGTAATCTGAGCCTTGCTAATCCAAGATCTCAAAACTGGTAGCCCACCTATCACCAACAAAATATTATATAGCCTTTTCACCAACTCTTCTATTATTCCAAGTGAAGGTTCCATTATTTAGTATCACATCAATTATATTCAAGAGCTCAATGTTGTCCCGTAAAAGGAAAGCAAAAGAATCAAGCTTAGTTGTGCCCCTCTTTTTTCATCCAAGTAAGAAAAAAAATTTAAGTCATCCACCATAGTGCAATGAAGAAGTGGTACAAGAGATCAAACATATCTAATATGAGACCAAAGCTATGATTTTTCCAAAAAATTAAAAGGAGCATAAACATTAGTGAAGAGACGAGTTTCACTAGAGTCTAAGCTAGAAGAAACCAAAGAAATAGAAGGGTGACTTGATATCCTTTACAAGGGAGAAACTATCCTTGGATCCCACAAACAAGCCACTCCTCTAGAGCTACCAAGGGCCCCAACATAGTGACAAACCTAATGATTCCAAACCTAAGGTACTATATATTCATTATACCATCTACAATCAAGAGAGTGAGTACTAATCAGTTCTCCAATAGCCTTTTGTCTAGGGATGTTATTCATACCCCTCACATTCTATGAAATAATAATTGTAACAAAATCCACCAACATCTCACCAATTAATTTAATCTTAACGTGGTCCTTATGACCAACCTTAGAAGGTTTCTCTGGATGCCCCTTTTTAAGGTGCTTTTGTTGTAAACCCAAGACATGCACAACCCCATTTTTTTACAAGAAACCAAACACTCATTCACTTATTAAGGAATTGGATCTTCCAAGGCCCCAGTATCCTTCAAGGTGAAAATCCTACTTGGATTTGAGACATCCTATAACTGAGAGGGTAAATATGTTTCCATCTATCCACCCTTCAATGTTGCTAGAGGAAAAATTTGGTTAACATTCTCACAAAATTCTATTGAAGTCCCTTGTAAGACTTTAGTACCAAAGTGAAACTCAACTAAACTTCCCTCTTCCTAAACCAAGTCCACCAAACCATCCAATGGTGTGTGCAGAAGAAACTCTCTCAAGATAAATGGACTCACATGATGGATGCCATGGAAGAATGATGAAGGGTCCAAATGTCTGAATCAAATGAAGTTAACCCAAACAACTATGAAGATTCCTTTCGAGAAACATGCAAGGGGATTGTTGAGGAAATGAATTTATCCTCAAGTTTTTTCCCAATATTTTTAGTTTAATACTCCAAAAATAACTTTGTAATGTCCAAAAGGTAGTCATCCCAAAAAGCTAAAACTAAAAGAATAAAAAAATATTGTTGAAAATAATTGCTCTCTAAATATTTAGGAGATGTAGGAGGAAGAATATCAACACAAGTCTCATGAACTAAAGTGGATGATATAAGTACACATAGATTTAAGTAACTAAACTTCTCTGATATTTGATCCACCTTAGATGCATGAGAATGAGGACTAGTCAATAATAGTGTTTTCTCATTTGGGGGGAAATGATAAAAGAAATATAATTAAGAGGAATGATCTGCTATCCAAGTAAAAAAATTCTCTATTTTACAAGTCTTTGATAAGTAATGAATCAAGTGTGAACTCTATGGTCTTTCCTGCCCCACTATGTGCAATCTAATGTAAAGGACATTGGAAGAGAATGAAGTGATAGAAAGTACATCGTGAAATGTTTCATCATCAACATCTATAGATCCTTTCCTAGATTTACTCATAAATTTTTTGTTCCCCATCATAATCTATGGAAATGTGCAAGGCTCATATGAAGAGAACATACCCAAAGATGCAATCATGTGATGTGAGCCTCTTGAATCAAGAATCCATATAAGTGAATAAATATTTTTCGATGCAAAGGGAGAATGGACATTCATTTTTTATACTCCATGTGACATTGTGGATAACTCTGATTTTGAAGGTCTTTTAGTGTAAGAAGAGGATGAAGGCAACAAAATATTTTTCTTTTGTATGAGATACTTTAGTTTATCTATTTTATTTGTAGAACACTAATGCTCATTATGTCATGTCTTTGTGCAATATGCACACTTTGGTTGATCCTTTTTAAATAAGTCCATATTACAAGAGGATGAAGAATCTAAGGTATCATATGATTATGATTCCTTGACTTTATCATTGTACTTGGAATCCTTCTATTTTAGTTTCTTTCCTTTTCAATTTGAAGCCTTTAGTTTTTAAGTGCTCAGAGGTAAAATAAGATTCTATGGTGTGGAAGACTCCAATCATCTCATATATACCAACTTCAATTTCTCTTGAGTGAGTGATTTAGAAAAATCATCAATTGAATACATAGGGAATCTAGAACCAAGTGCATGTATCATGGCATAAAAGGTGGAAACATAAATCGAATAATCAAGACCAATCTTAGAAAGCATGGAAAGAATCAATTGAGTTTCCTCCTTTTGAATAGCACACTTTTTCAACTAAATTGTAAGAGACTTGATTTTAGTGAATAAATATTTCTTTCCATCAAAATCTCAAAGAACCAAGTTGATAAGCCTACTTTCCAACTGAAATCCTCTCATAGTATCTTGATTGCCAAAAAAGGATGCCAATTGAGTCAATATTTGATCAACCGTGGTGCAAGATTCAAGAAAGAGAAGATTAAGAGACATGGACATGCATAATGTACTAAAATATTCATCGCCTATATTAAACCACTTCCTATTTTTGACACAACTTGCATGTTTAATTTTTGTACCCATTGTAACTCTGTATAGCATTTCTTTCCTTATATGTATCTCTATTTGTGATTTCCAACTATAATAGTTGTATTGAGTAAGCATAGAAATATGTGTTGGATCCATGATGAAAAATTATAGGAATGAACTAATGTAGTGGTATAGACACCCTAAATGTAGAAAAAATCCTCTTTGAAACCAAAAAAAATTGACCTATTTGCATATTTTCCATGAAAATAACCAAAAAAGGAAAACCTAATATTTTATTGAAATTAAAAATACCTAGTTAAATTTATTCAAAAATAGGCCTAAGATCTATTTAGAGGACTGAATCATCTTTTCGATGCTACTTCAATCATGAAAATTTGATAACCAAATCATAAGTTATTCCCTTCTAATTGCAAATAGCTATATGTGACTTTAAAGACTTGTAAAATAAATTAAGAGCATAATCTAGAATTATTACTTGCACCATTGTATCATTCTTAGAATCACCTTTCCAATGATATAATGTTTACAAAAAATAGAGATTATAGGCTTGATTTACTACAATTTGTATAATTTACCTTCAAGGGCAAGATGGGGGCTAAAAACCAACCCCTAGTCCTATGGAAAAAAAAGGGCGCTAGTAGCTAGGGGCTAACTAAATTCTGTTAGCACCTGGTCATCAATATTAGCCTCCATCCTAGCCAAAGGTTTGCTAGAGCAGTGCTGATAGGAAGCACTGCTGTGTGAGTAGTGGAGGGGAAAGATCTATAATATCTACATGTGAGAGAGCACTGAAGAATATTCAATAGAATATTATTATACAATATTGTGAAAAAAAGTCAGTGTTTTATTCGTTGGTTTTTTTCTCACCACCAAACTATTTTCTATCACCACCTAGTTTATTTTGTGCTACATGCATAGAGAGGGTACAACAATACTTGTACAACTATATAATGTATAGATCTATTTGTGGTATGGATTTTGTACAGTTGTATGGACACCTAGTATTGATTTGTATTCATTCTAAACTTTTTCCCTTACTACAACTTCTTATATTTTCATGAAATGATAGTCAATCTTTAGGTTTGTGGAAAAAGACTTTGGCACCACAAGACTCCCTAACACTTTTAGGGTTTTTCACATAAAAGGAGAGAGGTAGGCCAAAATGTACAATGTCCCCACTCAAGACTAATGAAATATGGATGAAATATGCATAAATGTATGCTACTAAATGCAATAAAATGATAAAAGATGTTGATTACTAATGCAAAACTATTGAAACACAAAATGTTTGAAAACACAATGTGATATGAAAAATGACCTAAGAATGCAAACAAACAATAAAAAATATGAATAAGATTGGAGAGATGCATCTGGAGACTAGAATGTGATGCAAAGAGGCTCTAGAATCCTATAGAAATTGTTGTTCAAGCCTACTAGGAAACTTATGCCAAGCTGGGTGACTTAGTCCTATTTTGAGGAGATTCTGTCAAAATAGGTTTCAGCCAAAAGGGTATCTAGAAATACAACAATCACTTTTCAAGCATGGCAATGGAACTAATTTTCCACTGATAGTGACTTATTCCACTTTCATCTTTTGATAATTTCAAACATGCAATCTATAGCTAGGTATGTGTAGGATCATGATGGGCCAAAAAGTGGTGATATGATGGGTATATGTAGAGTATGTGGTTCACGAGTTTTTTTTACTCAAAATTGATGAAACGAAAAGGGTTTTGAAAGGATATTCTTATCTTTTCATTAATGTAATTTATGCTTTACTTTGAATTTAATAAATAATTATTATTCATTTTCTATTTGAATTACGACTAAAGTCCTGATTAATTGGCTAATTGAAAAACTTCTATAGCTTTCAAACAATATCACATTTTTTGAATCCAAAACTTTTGTCACATTATATGCTTCACATAATATAATATTAAAAATATATATATTGAATTTCATGAAGTTTTGACCAAGTTAAGGTGGTCAGACATACCATTTTTTATATTTTTAAAAAGTTGTAATAAAAAATCATAATTAATTATTTACTTGGAAAAAAATACAAAAAAATATGCATCACATCGGGACATGAGTCTTCTACTTATATCTAAAATCTTATAAAAAAAAATATTATCATTTTATTGTGCTTAGGGTGGTCAGACAAACACCCACTTCTTATTTTTTCCCTACAATTTAAGTACTATTGCATTAAAATTTAAAATTTTCACCAAATATATATATATATATGTATATATATTTAAATAAACCTAGTAGTTTAGAAACTACATTCACTTTGCTACAAATTCTATTCTCACATATTTTTGAAATAATATAGATAATTTATTCAAATTTTTACATCAAGTTTCCTAACTTGGATTTCTCTAAATTTTTTGCCACTTAAAGGCCTATTTTTTCCATGATGATCCTACACATACCCAGCTCTCAGTCTACACTCTGGTTCTTGATAGGTGTCCAGTTCTGAATCTGTATAATTCAGTTTGTAGATGATATCCAAAATTATCTTAGGGCTTTGTTGACTTTGAATGACTTTTGCGAAATGATGACACCTTTTAACACCTTGCTCTTTGATGAATCTACATACAAGACCTACAAAACACACATGCAAAGAGGGGGAAAAGGGTTAGGGGTTAGTGAATAGGGGTTTTCCTTAGCCAAACCCTGATTTGGTAATCAAACCCTTGAAAATGAAATGAAATGGGACAAGAATGATGAATGAGCAAAATGCAATGCTAAAACTCACCAAACCCTTTATGTAGAAATCTAAAGATATGCAAGTGGATTCTCTAATGAATGCATGCTTGATAATGCCTAGAATGCTTGGGAATGATTAAGTGGATGAATTAGAGTGTGAATGAATGTATTGGGGGGTGAAAATAAGAGGAATAACCTTTATTTATACTTTATTTTTACAAAATATCCTAAAAATATCACATCACAGGTCCACCTCAAGGTTCAAAGAATGATATCTTGCCAGAATTTTGAAATACTTTTGATTTTAGTGGCTAGTGGGACTAAGTTGCCCAAGGTGGCAACTTGGTCCCACCAAGGAAATTTTAATGGGTGTCAAGAATTAAAATGTATTTAATGATATTTAATGAAATTATTCTCTGAAACACACTTAAATAAGGACTATAAGTGTATTAAGGGGCCATTTAAACATAAGAAATGGTGAAATTATTGATGACAAGCCTAGTAAAGTGTGAAAGTTTGTTACAACTCTTTACAACACTTTGGAATAAGGCTTGGTAAGTGATAAAAAAGGGTTTGTTTAGGTGAATTATATTAATAAGGTCCTAGAAAAGTGTGAAAGTGGGTTACAAAACTTCACAACACTTTTACAAGACATCATAGAGTTCTTAATGATTCACAAGGATCCAAGACCTAATTTGAATGTGTTGACCACATTAAAAAATTAAATCAAGTAAATATCAAGCCAAAATCACAAGGAGGGCCTAAACACGAAGAAAAAGTAGAAGAGTTACTTTTCCATGTCCACAAGGTTTTTAGTTGCTCTGAATGCAATGGCGATGTCTGATTTTCTCCAAAATGAACTAAAAAATTTCTCAAGGATAAATCCCTCAAATTTGAAATAGGGGAGTATAGATCTGGAGCTTTGATACCATGTCGAAGTTCATGGTTGAATCCAATAGTCTCTAGAAATTGCCTAGAAGCAATTATATATCACAATAGAGAAGATCAAAAGCAATATTATGGATAATATCTTGATAATTATATTGATGCAAATAATCTAAATGAATCAATAAAATTATTTTTTATGCTTATAAAAGGATAAAAAGAAAACCCTAGATGAGGATTTCATTAGATTGTAGCAAGTGTCTTAATCTCATTGAATGAGAGAACTTGTCCTATTTTCAATTCAATCTAATAATAAAAAGGAAACTCCTAAGTTTAGCTTAAGTAATTAAAGTAAAAAATAAATTAATATTTAATTAATTATTAATTAACTTTTAGATAATTACTTTTTACTCCAACAACCATGACACTATGCTCATGGTTTTCATGCAATGATGGCATGTGGACACCTATACCTTTCATCTTTCAATAGGAGAGATGACCATTATGGTGGAGGATGTATACTGTATCCTTCAATTACCTATCCAAAGTGGGATCATGATACATTATAATACGTGGACCATTAAGGATATCCTTGAGGATTAGCGATATTGTACCATGCATGATACACCCCAAGATATTAAGGATTGGATTCTTCTTTGATGGTTACTACATATGAGTGTTGACGTACCTCTTCTTTAGTGGATCTTTATCACCATAGTAGGTTTGGCCATATCACTAGATGTGCAAGGAACAAACCTACATGGGGGCCTTATCGAGAGGATAGAGGTTATGGAGGAGAAACATGTTGTTTTTCCTAGGGGTGAAGCATGCTAGCACACTTATATTATTATGTTAGACGATACCTACACTATGAGGTATGCGCAATCAAATGGTTTACAAACTACTTCACATGTGGTATTTTGAGCTCATTGATTGTACAAGTCCTGTGAGATATCCCATTGAGGCACCATGGACCTATCCATGTGTATTTTTTATTCAATCTAAAAACCTTGGCACTATGAAGACTTGCTCTACTAGTGTATCACTTTTGATCGACTAGAGGCCAAGGGCATAATCTAGAGACTATACAAGAGTTTATGGTATTGGGAAAGATTATCATAATATATAGGAAGATGTAACAAGATTTATTATCGAACTATGTGAGTATATCATCATGCCATTTTATTTTTATCTTCTAATGAGATAGTTTGGTATCACCAAGGTTGCATTTTTCATTTGATCAATTTATTTAAGATTGACTTATAGAATTTATAGATCATTGTGCATACCCTATCTTACCACCATACACATCCGTTTGAGTAATTTGGATGATGAGGAGTATGATAGACATCCTATGTCAAATGCTCCTAATATTGGATTTACCATTGTATATTGTAGATTGTGGGAGACCACATGTCCTGATCCTCTATTCCTTATGGACCATCCTACTAGTGATCTTGAGCCATTACAATGACATCAATGGGATCATGAGGATGAGGATTAGGATGAAAATGGATATGTGGGAAGAGATTATGATGATTATGATCATCACCTAGTCGTAGTGGCTTGCAGAGATCGAGAAAAGCATGATGCTAGAGATGCCCCTAAGAAGAGACCTACGTCTCATCACCCCATATCTTGAGCACTTCATATGACACTAGAGAGGACACCCACCAACCGCCATGGAGAGAGAATTAGTACCATACGCACCATGCTTCCAACCTCACAAGAAATTCTAGGACTTTGCACGATAGTAACATATCAATATTTTGACTAGCGAGCTAGCAATCTAGGTTATATGATATGTTATGATGTTTATGTTATGCTATTTATATATTATAATCGATATTTGTGCTTTATTTAATACTTATATCTAATGGTAGTTTATGTTTTCATTATTATGTGGTTGGTACCAAAGATTGGCTAGACATTTTGGGTTGAATGCTAGCAAATATGGTTCTAATGACACCTCCCCATAAGCTTGTATATGCAAAGAATCAACCACCATAGAGTTTGGGGTGTCATGTAGACATATTCAAGCATGACATATGAGGATTAATAATTGAGAGAGATTGATCTCCTACTATTACTTTGATGCAGGCTATCTTGTGAGAGGATATTGATAGGGTAAGGGAACATAGATCATCTCCACACATTCCTAGGCTCTCCATTATTTTCTTACTATTACACTTTCTTTTCTCTTTCTTTTTTATCTTTTCTAAATTGTAGTGAAAAGGTTATTTTCATTTGAGCACATCTTCCTTCTATCAACTTTCTATTACATGTTACTTTTCTATTGTAAATTTATTATGGGATTTCTATTTAATATGGTTCTAATTATAGGTTTTATATTTTTATAAATTAGACCCTTGCATAGTAGTAAATGTCCTGCATTGCATACAAGAAATATTTTCTCTATTGTTGTTAATTTTCATTACTTATTTTTGTTATTAATTATAGAAATACTTGTATATGTTCACCTATGAGCTTTGGAAATATGTTCATGTTTCTAGTTTCAGAAATAGATATCCAAGAAATTTATTAGTCTATACATTAAATATTTCATTTGTCAATGTAATTAGATTTCCACAATCCATATGAATTTAAATCTAAATGCTTCTGGATTTGATTGTGTGGAGTCTTTTTTCATCAATGTTTCAGATCACACTTAGTGAACCATCATCAAGATAGAGAGTTTACTGAGTGTCATCCAAAACATTGATGAAAAAAGACTCCACACAATCAAATCCAGAAGGATTTAGATTTATATTTCATTTGTGTTTGCATTCTTTCAACTTCAGAGGTGCGAGATGGATTGAAGTGTCATGATTATAGGAAGAACTATATGATATTTTAAATATGAGATTTGTATTTTACATAATTATTCACTATATAAATATTTGTTTAATTAAAAACATAACACAAATTTATATTATTGACATCTAAGTCTTTAATATATTGATGCTTCTTCATAGATTTTCTAGGAACTCCTCCTCAATGATTTGTTCCCACATTTGGAACACCATCCAACATAATACACTAGAAATCAACCATAATTGGCTCCTAATCAAAAATCATGTCACCTAATTTATCTTTGTAAGAGCAAGATATATAGTCTTTAAACTACCCTAGATAAGGGTGGGTTATAATTTGTTAGAATTTATGCTCAAATATAAATAGGTGTAATAGTGAACTATTAGTTAGTGTATAATGAGGTGTCCAATTGATTAGTTAACATAGAATAAGGTGTCTAGTTGGTTTTCATCAGTAATGTTTGTTTTCAAACAAATCTAGTTAGTTATCAATAAAATTAGCATAATTGTAGGTTGTTATTCAAGTCTTTTATAGCTATAACTAGCAATCTCACCTTTGTGTTAAATGGCTATGCAGAAGATATTTGGAAGGTAGAAGACTGATAAATGTGGTATAGTAGTGAGAATTTTTAAAGAGATAATTTATTTAAGAAATTGCTACTCAATTTAGTGAATAAAAATTGTATATAAAAGGAAATGGAGATTTTTCTTTTTGGAAATAAAAAATGTAGCAAATTCTTTTATAAATTGGTTTTGACAACCCCAACAATTGGTTCCCTTGTAAAAATGGATCTTATTTGTAATTTATTTCAACTAAATTTGTAGAGTTGATAGTAGTTTTGTACAAAAGTTTCTTGTTTCCTGCAGAAACTTTGGATAATAGAAGCTCATTTTCCATGAATGGTGTAATCTTTATCTCTCCCTATGAAAGATAAGCCATCAAATATGTGTTTAGAGTAAACATTTATAAATCATAGAAAAGAAAAGCTGCATTTAACAGATGGTAAAATTACATGGAAACAAAAAGCAGAAAAGCAATTGAAATATGCGAATGTTCATTTATAAATTTATAAACAAATACCAAGAAAAATTCAAAAGGGCAATGAAAAAAGAAAAGCTTGTAAACAAGAAAGCTTTCACAAATGGTAAACTTTATTTCCTCATTTTCCTATATTAACTTGGAAATCCATCCCATAAATGGAACCTCAAACGTATACCAAACTAAAAATAAATAAAAAATGAATATTTTTAAAAGAAACTTAATTGGAAATTTGACAGATCTTTCTAATTCAAAATCAAATAATATGTCCCGGTATTCTTATATAGTAAAGAGAATACTGAAAATGATTCCTTAACAATATTATCAACTTACATTCAGTTCTAACTTCTGATAGATAGAACTTTAAGCTTTTCAACATCTCTCTACTTAAATAGTCTAATTTATCTAAACCCCAAATACACCATATATCTCTCTACTTTACAAATAATCACTACCTTGTTGCCATTATAATTGTCCCTCTTAACATAACAACCATCATAACTATTGGCATAAACACTTGAATACTCCCACACCTTTTTCTCATAAAAAAGCATAAACAACCAGTACATTGTTCTTCATATAGGGCTTCAGATACCCCAAATAAAAAATAGTGATAACTGTTCTTTTTAGCTGATTATCAACTAGCCCAACAAAATTTACTAGTTTGAATTTCTAATCACTTCAACAATTATAAAACATTTAAAGTCAAAATAAAGCCCCTTTGAAATGATGTAAGATTATTTGGAAGACTAAACCATCATTCAAAAAGGTATGAGTTGCATAAAGAAAGGATATAATTCATATAAATACCATATTGGAGCTTCTTTTTCTCAACAGACTCAACAAAGAGTGAGATTATCAAAAAATCTATAATGAAAAAATATGATGCATCAATAAAGTTCCTTTTCAAAAATTTAAGCAGCATGAATCATGTTTCAATTTTGTTTCACTAGATGCTATTTCTAATAGTGGACTCTATTGGGATTTGCTTATAGCAGTCACAATTATTACTACTTAATTTAATCGTTTACTAGTTTTTATGCATTAAATATGCACTATTAAATGCTTCTAGAATAGAAACAAAATTAATGATAAAAGAGAGAGGAGAAGTAGAAGCATTGAAGGAGTACGAAAAGAAGCATTCAAGGCTGGAGAAGGAAGTGTTCAAGCTAGAAGACCACAGAAGAGTATTGTAGGAAGATGAAGGAGAGGATTCAATACCCTACAAGAGGAGATAGGAGATAAGAGGTGCATCCAAGATAAGTGTAGATAGGAGACTAACAAAAATTATTTAATGCAATATCCCAACATAGAAATTGAAGGGAATGTGGGTTCCATGAACAAACCCTCACAATTTCAAGGGTGGGTCCTCAATAGAAACCTTGGCTAATTGATCTAAAACAAAAATTGTCACTCATGGGCTCAAGTAAACTTGTCTTTGTAATATTTGTCATAACATAAAATTTATATACTAAAAATCACAAGCCACTAAAGAATAAGCCAACAAGTTTCATAACAAGCATCAATGAATAGGGATATTATTGTACCAAGTTGCTACATCCTACTGCTCTTCCTTATATAGTAATAAGATGACAACAAATACTTTTGCATCTTTGGGAATGTTCATCAAACTTCAAAAGAGCCAATATAAATTCCATCCAATGAAATAAAATTGGTGACTCTCCATAAAATTGGAGAATTGTTTCTAAGAACAAAAGGAATGAGAAGAATCCATGGAAAAAATAGCTTAGCGAGACGAATGACAAAAATCAAGAAATGAATGAACTTTGGAAATAATTCAATTTCATGCATGTAGCAGTCGATCACACTCCAAATTGATTATGTGGCTGAAGAGAATGCATCATCTACACCTTTATTAATTCAAAGACAACAAATAACAACAAGGTCTTATTCTACCAAAAACATTTTATGTCAAGTACCCGCTATGTCTCTTGCATGGATTTTTCACTCTATATGCTATTGAACTAGACTCGGGTCAAGCATGATCAATTTATAATGTTTGAATGTGGTTGGAAAGATGATATATTTGGTCCAATATCCTATATGTTTATTATAATCAGAACCATCCACATAGATTTATATAAAATATAATAGGTGAAAGTTTAAGTCTGTATTAAACTAGTTAAAATGACGAGAAAAATTCATGATCTTTTGACCTATAGAAAGCATCATAAATATTTTGAGAAATAGGTAAGCCACCCTTTGGGTGAGAATAGTGGTCTCTTCTAACATCAAAGTGACAGGATAATCAACATCTCATGCAACTTTCTAGATACTCTTTGAGTGATTCTACTTATACTATGGGAAATTAAAATTGTGAATAATAGTAAAATAAAAGTGTTTGATAAGTAGCTTACAATGTCCTCCCAACAATAATTCTAAGTTAAACAAGCAAGATATTTTTCAACTTTGTTTATGACTTTGTTCAATTTAAATTTGGAGGATGTCACCAAATTAACCTACCCCCAAGAATTAAGATTGTATGTATATGTGATTCTCAAGTCTAACAAAATTTATTTGTGAGCAACTCTCTACCTTTACTCTCCATGAAATAAATAATGGAACAATATGTAAGAGATTAGGTAGTCTAAAGAAATAATTAAAAAAATATATAGATTTGGATTTAAAACTAAAGAAATTGTATTCTTTCATTCACTGCAATAGAAGGGGCATCACAACCCACAATTTAAATTTACATAGTTGTAGTTAAGCGATCTATGGGGCAGATTCATCATGCAAGTAGATGACCGAGCCCCTCCCCATTGAATAAATTTGTATTTCATCTATGATTTTTTCCTGTTCCTAGAAAATCTTGGACATTGTCAATTGCTAAAAAAACTGTGTTCAACTAGCTCCCATTGATGACATTTCCACCTGACATATCCTTCCATATGGTGGGACTCACAACTATTCTTCCCATATGCTAATTATGACTCCACAAGTTTGACCTGAAACTCAATAGGATGGTTCATTTTCTCAACCAACTGAAACTAAATGCTTCTCCAACCATTATTGAATCATGATGTTGTACATGAATCCCAAAATCCCATTAAAAAGGGCACACCGACATGCTTAAAATTAACTTACACATGGTTAAAATTATCCCTAAAGAGCTCATTTGTGGATGGGATGTTGGAGGTTTACATAAGTAGGAGTGGACATGGAAACACATATTAGCAACTTAATCCAAACCACTCCATTCCAGCACCTAATGGCTGAGTAGCCTTTTTTTTCCCTTCATGCATCTTTTCAAAATGGGTGACCAAAATATTCTTTTCTATGAGTACATTTGCTTTCGGTATATCAAAACTCCTAGGACTAGCCCTATTTTTAAAACTTTAAATATTATTATTACAAAGACCTACAGTGTAGATTTAGAAAAAAAATAATTATGAACATGAATCATTCAATGATGAAAAAAAGATGAATATTTGCATATGTCCTTTAGGCCATTTAGATTTATTACTTTATAAAATCTTTTGGATTCTATTTGACAGGAATTCAACCTGATCCATAACTTTCATGAGCATTTAAATATTATGACCATTCTTTTCCAAAGCCAAAATCTTACATGAAAAGATATCATGTTATTCATGGGATATTTATAGAAGAGAATACATAGCAGGTTGTTGTCATTAAAGCATAGGATGCTTATTTAAATATTTTTATCTTGAGATAAACAGAGAAGTCAATTCAATGATTATTTTTAAACATCAAAATTTTCCAATATTTATTGCTATGGATTCATGCTACCCTCTATGTCAATGTTTATTATTATTCTTCCCTCATATTTGACCTTGAAAGTATTAGGCATTGATGTTCACTATGGTTCTTCCTTGATTGAATACTTTGGTATAAAATCAATATATCCCTACTTGCAATGAAACCAATGCCATAAAAATTGGGTGGAGATGAATGATGCAGAAGTTCTCATTCTCTTTCCAAGAAATTTTACTATGGATCAGGAACAGGGGAATCTAGATTTATTACTTTATAAAATCCATGAATCTCAAGAACAATCTCCATCACAGCAAAACAGGGCTAAGCCAGAACTATAACCTACAGGGGTTAAAAAAAAAAAAAGCCCAAAACCATATAGTTTTTTAATGAAACATTAAGTTTAGGTATTCTGATGATTTTTTTTTACAATTCTGGAAATCAGACCATCTATGTTCATGAAAAGACAAAGCAAACTAAGAACACAAACTTGAACCATACGTTGATTCTGGAAATGACAGACAATGGAAGAATCGTAGACTCAGGCTCTGATGTAGTGCAACGAACAGTTCCAGAAGTGACTCGCCCTTCACAAACAACAAGTTTCCATCTCTCACACTGCACATCTAGGGTTTATATGGCAAAATATGACCCAAATACCAAGCGCTCAGGTTTGCTTTAACACACCCTTGACAACTTCAGTCTCACACCTTTGATAAAGGAGAAACCACCAGCGCATATGTATTGAGGTGAATCACACCCTTACTCAGATTGAAACTGTGTATAGTGGTTGCCCCATGTATTGAAAGATAAAACAAGGGTTTAGGCTCATAAATAAACCACATGCCTCTGCCAAGAATGCTCAAATTCTGTAGCTCCTAGGGTTTTCCAGCAAACACGTCCTCAGTGAAGAAAAAATGGCCACAGAATGAAAGTTGTTGCAGCCATAAGACTTAGCCAACAACAACAAAAGAAAGGCAGAGACCCGCCAAATTTATATTCTACTCCCGTAGAGAGTGGACAAGTTGTAGCTCATCAATTTGGAGAAGTGAAAGGTCAATACTAGCGAGGAAGAGTTTAGAGGAGTGAAAAGTAATAGCAGTGGGGAAAGCAAGAAAAAGGGGTGAAAACAGCTAGAGAAAAATGATGAATTACAGTGATTGATTTCATCGCAGTCCATGCCTTGTCCTCAGAATTTAGTCATCAATAGACAAAATGCATTTGGGAAACCTCAGTGAGGGAATGCCTTCGGTGTAAATATGTAATTTTTTCATAAATAATTTGTGAATTAGATTATTTTTGTATGTTTTTACATTTTTCTATTTTTATTTCCTCCACCATTATTGGTGCTTCATCCACCTTATTAAAATATGCCTCATACATCAAGTTCTTATATATAATATTTTATGTAATAAATTATAATACTCTATACTATTTGATATTATGTAAAATTATTTTTAAAATAATATTATAGATCTCCATTCAAATTTATCATATTTTAATTGTTATCACAAAATAGTTGATCATGGGTTAGTCTCTTTCCTCTACCTATATTTTCCTTTACATTTATTTTCTCTCTCTCATGCTCCATCTTTCTCTCTCTATTACTCTCTATAAATCTCCCTCTAAATATCTCTATCTCTCCCTCTCTATCTCCCTTTGTAAATTTATATCTCTAGATATTTCCTGTATTTCTCTTTTTCTCTCACCTCCGTCTCTCTCCCTCTTTTATCCATCTCTCTTTCACTTTATATCTATTTCATCTATTTGTCTCTCTCTTTGTAATGCTCTATCTTTATTTTAGTCTTCCCCTCTCTATGTTGCAAGTATTTTAACACCAACAAACCAAATAAAAAAATATGTGAATTTTCTAATGAAGAGGCAACTTGTCTTCAGAAAAAGAAAAAAAATTTAAAAAAGAAAAAAGGAAAAGAAAAACTTAGATCTACTTTCATGGCCACTAATTGCATAAGATTTAATTTGATATCATGAATTCATGTATATCATGTTTATTTTGATACATAATCATTTTTCCACTACATCGCTATCAAAACACCAATTAAATAATATTTAGGATACTAGAAACTATGAACATTTCTTGTTATTAATAGAGGCCCAATTTTACCATTACAAAATTGTATTAGTATCAAGAAAAATGTATGATGTAACATAGCTTAAGACTAAAATTGCTTTAGTACAATTAAGTCTATGTTATTTATGGCATCCACCATAACTACATATCAACCTATGTTGAGGTCCTTATTAATGTATTAGCTATAAAGGACTTCATCTAATACTTTTTACACAAGAAATAATTATGTTTTTAACATGAAATCAACACTACTTAAATTGCAATCAAATGATCCACACTATGAACTTCAATCCAATAGATGTTACTTGGAATTTCTTAATTGGTGTTGCAATTCATTCTAGTAATCTATAAAAAATAATATAAATTATTTAATATTAACTATTGTTGAAGCCTATCAATCTACTTTACACTAAAAGGAAAGTACACATAGTAATGAAATCATTGATAAAAGTGAGATTTTTTGGATAATATTGTTGCTCTTTCCTCTATCTTTCCATGTGGTTATGTAAAATTTTCTTTAAAACATTATCTGTTCAATTAATGTTTTAATCCCTCACATTAGAAGGATAAGGGTACAAAGGAATTAAATGATAGTGCATATATGAATCTAAAAAAAAATCATGGCATACATGTTTATTACAAATAATACATTATTCCTTTTAAACTATTACCATTGGTCTAAGATTTATCAAATGTATAGCCACCATACTAGGTGTGAACACGTGTCAATGTCCTTGTTGCTGTAACAACTACTAATTGGTCCACACATCTCCACGTGGATATACTCATATTCTAACAAGCTTTGAATGTCATACACTATGGAATTTTCTCATCAATTTTTAGGTGGGAAGACATGAAAACATGAAGCTTGCACTAAATAAAGTGCAATCAAATTGTCTACACGTTATAAATATGTATTATAGAAGGAGAAAGAGAGAAAGATAGGGTGGTGCAAAGAGGTAGAGAGAAAGACAGGGTGGTGCAAAGAGGTAAAGAGAGGCATGCACAAAGAGAGAGAGAGGGGGTAACTATTGTTGAAGCCTATCAATCTATTTTGGTTTTCATAACTAACCTTCCACACTTCTTCGAGGTACCCATTGCACACCAAAGTGTGAGTGGTACAATATACATATATGAGAGTCTTAAGATTGAAATTATCTAATAGCCCGAAAAGAAGAAAAACCAAAATCATACATTAATGACATCCTTGGAGAAAGAGCAAAAGCATGAAGGATTTTTCTCCTTTACAACTAATAAACCTTAAAATAAGGTTAAGTCGACAAAGAGCTTGGAGAAAGAGCAAAAGGGTGAAGGATTTTTCTCCTTTACAACTAATAAACCTTAAAATAACGTTATGTTGACAAAGAGCTCTGTCACAACGAACGCTAAATTCGAGAGTACGTGGCATCACGTACTCTTCAATTACCGTGGACGTTTTTACCATATTCACGTGTGATCGACGAATTAAGCTTTTTATTCATAAATGTATTCCTCTGCATTGCATGTCCTTTCAAATCTTAAATCTGTCTTCTAGAATGTTACTTTCCCGGAATCTTCACTGAATTATTTATTGTTCAAAATATAGCTTAGAATTCAGAACAAATTCTCATTACTTTTCCCCGAAACTTCAATGGAAGCAATGCATCATCATCTATAGTTTTAAAATAAAGCTTAGAACTACCAAATCGAAAAGCGTACTACTAAGTTAAATTCTATATTCCAGAGAGCAATCATTCTAGTTGACGCAAGCGATGACTCAACCTTTTGCCAAACTCTCCGTCTCTTCGACGACCTCGCGCAATTCCTCTTCTAACTTTCATGACTTGACTAACAAGTAATCTGTGTTTTGCACTGTTATCCTTTACGAGAAACGTCTACGTTTATATTGAAAATGGAGCTTTAGTCAACTAATCGAATCGGAACACGTGAATGTATATCGATGACCTTTTATTTTACATCCGCGTAGACAACACCTAGAGTATCAAGTATCGTTTGAAAAGCATTTTATTGTGCTGTCCTACGGAGAAAAAACTTATTCTCATTTCACTTACTTTTTATTTTAGATGAGATTTTAAATATGATTTTTTTCTTTTTTTGGTATCATTTCATTTATCATCTTGTTCTTTTAATCAAAATATTTTTTCTTTCCTTTTTAGTATGTTATAAAAAATTATGACTAATATTTTGTTAGAACACATTTATCATTGTGTCAAACAATTGACATGTTAAGGTCTGATAGTAGAGATAAATGGATCCATGGGAGACAGTTAGTCCATGCCACGAATCTGAAGGGAGACGTTGGCCATTAGTCCAATAGTCTCCCCCTCAATGTCACCCAAGGGGATTTGAATCTGCAACCACAGCTCTGATATCATTACTTGCAACACATTTGCCATTGTGCTAGAAGATCGACTTGTTAATGCTTGATACAAACACCAAAGATAAATGGATCCATGGGAGGCAGTTATTCCATGTCACAAATCTAAAGGGAGACACTAACGATTAATCCAACAATCCCCCCTTAGCATCACCTGAGGGGATTCAAACCCATGAGCACGGCTCTGATACCATTTGTTGGACAATGTTTGTTTTTGCTCCAAAAGATCAACCTATTAACGTCTTATACAAACGCTAGAGGTAAATGGATCCACAAGAAGAAGTTAGTCCATGTCATGAATTTGAAAGGAGACGTTGGCGATTAGTCCAACATCACCTTGTATGCATAGTGTTCTAAATATAAATCATAAAATAAGAGTTATTATTGAGGAGAACCAGTCAAGAGTGTTAAAAAAAATAATAACATTTGAGCATGTGTAAAACTACAACATGAGTCTCTATATTAACATTTACAAATATTGTATTAGGCATTATGCATTATTCTATTATGTGCATCTTCTATTATTATGAGAACAAAAAAAATGTTTGATACACTATCAAAGATGTTCAATATTTCTATTCACAACAAATCTAAAAGTTACTTCTGAACATCACATTTATCACAATAATAGGTGTGAGCAAAGCTAAGATATTCTAAATTGTCATTTGACAAAAGACATAATGACATAATAACATTAGATAAAAATATTTACAGACTAAATTACATGCTACAAAGTCCATCATAGTTTCAAAGATATAGAACAAATTTATCATAACTTCACAAAAATAACTATAATCTTAAATTGTTAAACACAATTACGAACTACATTATACAACCACACCTTCATTGTCAGTAACTTCAAATTCATATATATATATATATATATATATATATATATATATATATATATAAACCATATCTTAATTTTATATTATTACTTTCACGACACTTAATTTGATAATTATAATTTCTCCTCATAAATTTAGTAACTTAAACTAATTATAAAATATTATTCTTAACTTAAGTAATTATTGACAATACAAAAAAGTAAATCATAAAATGTATTATAAAATAAAATTAATAATTAAATTAACTTATAAAGGACACAAACAATTAATCTATGAAAGACATTAATTCAAAATAAAAAAAAGTTTAAAAATAAAATAATATTAAAATTGTCGTGCAATCATTATCACTTTCCAATGTTACAAGAAAAATTTAAAGAAAGATGAAAGCCTTCCAAATCCTTGAATGTAAAAGAGGGGCAATTGCGTTCAAAGATGTATTGTATTTGTATGGGCCCTCTCCCACATAAGCAATTTACAAGATTTCTTATACAAACGGGGCTGCTTATGGAACATTTTTAGTAAGATATGTTGACCCTTTAAACTTCAAACGCTTTCCTCTTAAACCGTAGATTAACCATAAAATTCACATATTTCACCGTGCAAATCGTCCGAAATTTACCACTCTTATTTAATTCAATGCTTGTTAGTGCACATATTTTAGATTGGTTGAGCCTACGGACATCGAATGGAATCTTTCTTGTAAAGCACTTATCGTGTGAAAATGTATAGAAATTTCTTTAAATGTAATGTTTCTATCCTCGCTGGAAGTTTGAAAATTTCTATGAAATTAAAACTGATTTGTTAGCTGGAGCGGAGGCCGAACCTATAAATACGACCCTCTGCCCAGTTGTTTCTTATATTTGACCTTTCGATCACCTATTTTTCATCCCCTGTGGTCCAGTTGCTTCTTGTGTTATCTCATCCATTTTCGACTTGGAATCATGGAATTAATGAACGCCGATGAAGTAAAGTTCGATCAAGATCTCTGGCTAGTTTAAATCAAGAAAGGCCTGCAAATACATGGCGAGCAAGAAGAAGAAAAGGAGATTTGTGTATCCGTTTTTGGTGTGCCCAAGGAGTTGTTGGCAGTGAAGCCAGAAGCATATATTCCGCAGTGCGTCTCCATTGGACCATATCACCATTGGAGATCCCAAATATACGCAATGGAGAGATATAAAGTGGCTGCTGCGAGAAGATTTCGGAAGACGCTAACCGTTGATAGCGATTTCGAATCTGCAGTGGAAGAGGTGAAGAAATACAACTTGCAGATCAGGAACTGCTACCACAAATATCTCGACTACAAGGAGGAAGCCCTGGCATGGCTCATGGCTTTGGATGCCTCCTTCGTGCTCGAGTGCTTGCAGTTCCACGTCCAACTGCCGGATCAGGCTTCATCACATGTGTCTTCCCTGATGAAGGGACCGGGCAGAGTGTTAGATCCATTTGGCAGGAGTGCAATACATAATGCCATTATGAGAGATCTGATGATGCTCGAGAATCAGCTACCTTTGTTCGTCTTGCAGAAGTTGCTGGAACTGCAGTTGGGTTCTCAAGAGGAAGCGGACGAGAGGCTCTACCATCTGGTAAGTCTCGCATGTAAAGAGTGGTCGCCATTTATGTTGAAAATGCCCGATAGGTCAAAGTTGAGTATAAAAGACCGAGGTCAGATTCTAGAGGTGCTCTACTACTCTATTGTACCTACAGCGACAATAGATAAAACTATTTCCAAGAAGAATGAGGAGGAGAGTGTCCCATTGAGAGATTCAAGCTACTTAAAGCGTGCTCTGAAAGCTTTATGCGAGGCTCTCTCCTCGCTAATACTCAGCAGGAGTAAAATTCCTCCCAACCGAGGGAGATCTTGTCACAATTCGCTTCGATCCGACCACTGCAACTCTATATCTTCCCAAATTGAGGTTGGATTCCAACACCGAAGTAATTCTCAGAAATCTTTTGGCGTTCGAAGCTTCGGTGGCTCCTGGTGCTTTGATCTTCACTCGCTACACTGATTTCCTGAATGGCATCATCGACGAAGACGAAGATGTTCGGCTTCTTAGAAATAGCGGGATTATCTTCAATCACCTGGCAGACGAAAGAAAAGTGGCAACCCTGTGGAACGGCATGGGGAAATGCGTGAAATTGGCGCAAGTTAAATATTTTGGACCAGGTTATAGCGGACGTCAACAAGCATTATCACAACAAATGGAGCGTTGCTGTTAAGGAGAACATAAGGAAATGCATATTTGGTTCATGGCAGCTCCTCACTGTTCTGTTAGAGCACTGTAATTTCTAACAGTCTCTTGAAATGCGTATGTATTGACTGGATAAATCTATATGTACTGTTTTGTCTGTTAGTCAAAAAAATAGTGGATAATGTAAATGGTACGTTGAGGTTCTCGAATCTTCGAGAGGCCTCCCGTGATCACCAAACTTCACCACCTTCTAGAGACTTCCAACCCCTCTATAAAATGAGGACCAATGTAATGCATTTTGCAATCAATACAATCAGTTTGTGCAGCAGCACGGTTCTGAGAAGTGTCCTGAGTTTTGCCTCTGCCCACTCACATAGTGGTATCAGAGCTGTAAGGAAGGATCGCTGGAGAGCTTGTCAGGTTGGAGAAGTATCAGTGCCTGGTTCGACCAGACTGCAAGTAGGAGATTGCTGTTCAACCTACTGAGGGTTGCCAACGTCTGGAGCTGTTCAGATTGCAGATTTTTTTTAATGAAGAAATGGTGCCATCTATAAGTTCTAATAATTGCTGCGTGATTTAATCAGTTGTGTTATTCACTGAAGTTGCCAAGGAATTGTTGTTTTTGTGGTCAAACTTTTTTGAGATTACAGATCATTACAAGTTGAAATGGTAAAGTGGATCGCCCAAGTTACCCTGCACCCGAAGAAAGAAGCTGCAAAAAAAATTTACTTTGTTAAAGGTAAATGCTGGTGAAAGAGACACAGCTCAAGTTACCAAGGGCTCTCGAAATTTATGTGATGTGAAAAGAAAAAAAAATCTATGGCTCTAAGTTTCTGATGATTAAATATTTTGTAAGCAGTGCCATATGATATTATGTTTTGGCCTGTATTTTGTTAACAAATTTGAAGTCATAAGATTAGAAAAAGGGAAAGAAGAGTTTGAAGAACAGTTTTTTTTAAGCTGTTGTAAAATATTAAACAAAAAGAGTAAAGAGTTTGTAGAGTTGCAGGTGCCAAGACAAGGCTGAAATAACCAAGCAAGAAACATTTAACTCTTGAAGATTGGAGGCACTCAAAGAATTGGAGAAGCTGATCATTTGACATCATGGCATCAAGAAGTAATTTTTTGCAGCCCCAAATTCCATATTTTGCAGGTAAAAATTATGACAATTGGGCAATTAAAATGAAAACACTATTTCATTCTCAAGATCTATTAGAAATGGTTGAAAGGGGATTTGTAGAACCACAAGATGAATCTCAGTTAACTAGAAATCAAAGAGATGAGCTTAGGGATAATAGACAAAAGGATGCAAGGGCTTTACAGCTTATGCAACAAGGCATAGATGACACTATTTTTGCTAGAATTAAAGGTGCAAATACATCTAGGCAAGCATGGGAAATACTTGAAACTACATATCAAGGTACATCTAAAGTAAAAGTAGTCAAATTGCAATCACTTAGAAGGGATTTTGATAATCTTCAAATGAAAGATTCTAAGTCAATAGATCAATTCTCAGCCCAAGTTATGAATGTTGTTACTCAGATTAGAGAAAATGGTGATGAATTGTTAGATCAAAAGATTGTTGAAAAGATCCTTAGAAGTTTGCCTAACATATTTGATAATATTGTGGTTGCAATTGAAGAATCTAAAGATCTATCTCAATTGTCTATAGATGAGTTGTTTGGGTCATTGTTATCTCATGAATATAGGCTACACAAGAACAACAATGTTTCATTAGAAAATGCATTCAAATCACAAATGACATTTGGCAGAGGCAGAGGAAGAGCAAATTTCAGAGGAAGAGAACGAGGAAGAAACAATTTTCAAAGAGAAGAAAGAAGAAGCTCTAAATCAGGAGAAAGGCCAAGACAAGGATTCAAGCCTAGAGGACATGGATATAATCAAGCATGACAAAGGTATGATAAATCCAATACCCAATGCTATTATTGCAAAAAGTTTGGACATTTTGCAAGTGAATGTCGAAAGAAACAAGCAGAAGTAGGAAAGCAAAATGCAAATTTTTCATGAAGTAATTCAAATGCATTATTTATCACATGCCATGTAGCTCAAGAAAATTCAAATGATACTTTGTTTTTAGATAGTGGGTGTAGTAATCACAAGATAGGAAATAAAGATTTGTTTGAAAGCATGGATACTACAATCAAATCAGAGGTAAAATTGGGCAATAATGATATAGTGGCAATCATGGGTAAAGGTGTAGTCAATGTAATGACAAATCATGGTAAGAAGACTATTCATGATGTTTACTTTGTTCCTGGGTTGAAGCATAATCTTATAAGCATTGGACAACTTGTGCAAAAGGGTTATAAAATCACTTTTAACAATAATGTTTTCACTATATTTGATTTGTCTCCTAGTAACATGATAATTGCAAGGGTTGAAATGACAAAGAATAGGATGTTTCCACTAAGGATGAGAAATGAAAAGATAGGAGGGTTTGAAGCAAATTTTAAGGTAACTTATCAAGATCAAACATGGTTATGGCATTTAAGATATGGACATCTTAATTTTAAAGGATTGTGTTTGTTGCAAAAGAAGAAAATGGTAAAAGGACTACCCCCAATTGAAGAACCAATAAGTTCATGTGATAAATGTATTTTGGCAAAACAGCATAAGGAAAGTTTTCCAAAGGGAATGTCATATAGAGCATGTGCACCTTTAGAGCTTATACATATAGATTTATGTGGCCCAATGCAAACACCATCATTAGGGGGGAGCATTTACTTTTTAACTTTCATTGATGATTATACTAGAAAGACATGGGTTTACTTTCTTAAATATAAATCTGAAGCATTTGGAAAGTTCAAAGAGTTCAAAGCATTGGTTGAGAAACAAAGTGGCCTATTCATTAAAGTATTAAGATCTGATAGAGGAGGAGAATATAAATCAAATGAGTTCTTAGATTATTGCAGTATCATGGTATAAAGAAGCAATTTACTACAAGTTACACACCTCAGCAAAATGGTGTCGCGGAGAGGAAGAATAGAATACTAATGGAGATGGCAAGAAGCATGTTAAAAGGTAAGAATCTACCTAATGAATATTGGGCTGAAGTAGTAGCTTGTGCCATGTATATTTTGAACAAGTGTCCAACAAAGAGCGTAAAAGACAAGATTCCTCAACAAGCATGTAGTGGTAAGTACCACAGTGTCTCACATTTTAGAATTTTTGGATGTATTGCATTTGCATTTGTGCCTAAAGAAACAAGGATTAAATTAGATGATAGAGGTGAAAAATATGTTTTCATTGGTTATTGTGAACATTCAAAAGTATATAAGTTGTTTAATCCTAACACTAAAATGGTCACTGTAAGTAGAGATGTTGTATTCAAAGAAGAAGAATCTTGGGATGGTACTATAGATAAAACAATTGTTGGTTCATCAATACCTCATGATAATGAAGAAGAAAAAGATCAAGATAGTTAAGATAATCAAACTACTATATAAGAGGGTTCTCCATCAAGAACTCCACAAAGAGAACAAGGTGAATCATCAAACTCACAAATAAGTAATGATTCTAATCCTCTACTTGCATCATTAAGGCCAAGGATTAAAGAAAAGAAATTTAAGAGTATGCAAGAAATTTATGGTCAAGCAAATGAAATAGATTTACAATCAATTTTGCTTTATTTGCTCAAGATCCTATTTATTATGATGAGGCAATTAAGGAAAAGCATTGGGTTAATGCAATGAATGAAGAGATAGAATCAATAGAAAAGAATGACACATGGGAATTGGTTGATTTGCCTAAAGGAAAAGAATGCATAGGAGTAAAATGGGTTTACAAAACTAAAGTCAATGCAAATGGGGATGTTGAAAAACATAAAGCAAGATTAGTGGCTAAAGGTTTTGCACAACAATATGGAATTGATTATAATGAAACATTTGCACCAATAGCAAGACCTGATATAGTAAGAATGGTATTAGCAATAGCAGCTCAACATAGTTGGAAAGTTTACCAAATGGATGTAAAATCAGCATTTTTGAATGGGTTTCTAGAGGAAGAAGTCTATGTACAACAACCAGAAGGATATAAGGTAAGTGGGCATGAAGACAAAGTCTATTGGTTAAAAAAGGCACTTTATGGACTTAAGCAAGCACCTAGAGCAGGGTATAGTCAAATAGATGCATACATGATGGAAAATGGTTTTAAAAGGAGCAGTAATGAACCTACACTATACATGAAGATCAATAAGCAAGGTCAAATTTTGATTGTTTCTTTATATGTTAATGATTTGATTTTTACTAGAGATTTATCCATAAACATGTTTAAATCAGCCATGAAAAAGGAATTTGAAATGACAGATTTGGGATTAATGGGATATTTTCTTAGAATTGAAGTTATGCAAAATGATAGTGGGATATTTATTTGTCAAACAAGGTATGCAAAGGATGTGTTAAAGAGATTTAGAATGATAAATTGCAAAATAGCATCTACTCCTATAGCCACAGGTACAAAGCTTAGCGAAGATGATAATGGCTCTAATGTTAATTGAACCATATTCAAAAGACTTGTTGGAAGTTTGATGTATCTCACAACAACTACGCCAGATATTATGTATGGAGTGAGTTTGATCTCTAGATTTATGGATTCACCTAAGGATTCACATTGGCAAGTTGGAAAAAGAATATTGAGGCATATTGTAGGAACTATTGAATATGGCATAATGTACTCCACAACAAATAAGTTTGAATTGGTTGGATACATAGATAGTGATTTTGCAGGGAACATTGATGATCGTAAAAGCACTTCAGGATATGCATTTCACTTTGGAACAAGTATTGTTGCATGGGCATCAAGGAAACAACCTATAGTCACAATGTCATCCGCAGGAGCAGAATATGTGGCAGGTACATCAGCAGTATGCCAAGCAATATGGATGCGAAGAGTCTTAATGGATATAATGCATGATCAAAAGGAACCTACATCAATCTATTGTGATAATAAGTCAGCAATTGTACTATCAAAGAGTCATGTCTTTCATAAGAGGAGCAAGCACATTGACACGAGGCACCATTTCATTCGGGAATTGGTAAACAATGGAGAGATCAACCTCAAGTATTGCAGATCTGAAGACCAATTGGCAGACATATTCACAAAGCCCTTAGCAAAGGAACAATTTGAATATCTTAGAGAAAATTTAGGAATTGTAAATATTGATGTAATAAGTAGTAGAAATTAGGGGGAGTGTTAGAGCACTGTAATTTCTAACAGTCTCTTGAAATGCGTATGTATTGACTGGATAAATCTATATGTACTGTTTTGTCTGTTAGTCAAAAAAAATAGTGGATAATGTAAGTGGTACGTTGAGGTTCTCAAATCTTCCAAGGCCTCCCGTGATCACCAAACTTCTCCACCTTCTAGAGACATCCAACGCCTCTATAAAAGGAGGACCAATGTAATGCATTTTACAATCAATACAATCAGTTTGTGCAGCAGCACGGTTCTGAGAAGTGTCCTGAGTTTTGCCTCTGCCCACTCACATGTTCTAGCCACGGTGATACTTTTGCTTCTCACTTGTTTTGAGGCCTTTTGTTCTGTTTATGACTGTAAGCGTTGGTGGAGCGACACTAGTCTTTTGCAGGACTAAGTCGATCAGAAGAGCTTCATCTCAATAACTACTTAGTTTGGCATGATACAAACAGTTCAGATTTGGGAAGAAGGGTTGAGCTCCTATTACACTGTGGCGTATTAAATTCTCACACAAAACCGTACATAAAGCACCTGAAATTTTGTCTTGCCTGTAACGTCAATTCTTCCCTATAATAATACCATTTGGAAACATAAGCAGAAAAGACATTGGAAGTTTGTATTATTTGTAAAATTCATTTCTTCATGATTTTAGTGATGAATTGAAAATAAACATCAAAATGGTACAATCACATTTTTGTCAATATTATACACGGTTAATTTATTTAAAATACATCTCTTTACAATAGTACAATTTGGTTCTTTAGTTAAATTCATGGCTTCTGCATGTTGCTTGTATTAGTAGTCAAGACAACAAGATTAATTAGATTGCAGAATAAATCTGACTTAATAGAGGATGAAGATAATCTACCTTAGGTAAATGATGTTAAATTGTAAACAAATTCCATGGAGGAAGAGGAAATTGGAATTGCTAGTCAACCTTGAGACCTTCGCAGGGTTATATTGTTCTCATTAGTTGGAGAGTCTAGCTCCATATTTGTCTTTTATGTATTTGGATGTTGGTCATTTTTTTAAGTTAGATGATGGCTAACTCAATTAATAGCTCAATAGTATTGTCTTGTTATAAGATAAATAAAGGAAAATGGAGAAAAATGGAGGAAGAGATCTTGCAATAGAGCTTTCCTAAAGTCTGATTGTAAACTTTGTAACTAAGCACAGGAAAAGAGTTGCATAAATCATCAAATGGGTTGCTCAACAAGAGAGAAATCTGTCAGAAAAAGGAGAGGTCTCTGTTCAAATAACCGTTCTGTGACCATTAGAAATGAAGAGAGCTTACCTGATTGTAGGAGGAATAACGGCATAGCTACAGAGACTGCCTCAAAACCTATGAGAATATTGGATGGTGCATCAGTGGAAGAAAAACCAAAGACAAGGAAGTTAGTTCTAAGTAAATGAAGAAACGAATTGGGGATATTGCACAGAAGACCATTTGGAGGACCTTCTACTAAAGAATCGTGACTTTGTCTACAATGACACTGTGTGCAAAATTGTAAGTGAAGGCTACAGTGGAGAAGATTCGCTTAAGGCAGTGCTGCGAAATGGCCACTACTCTGGGAGTGGTGATTTGCTTTTCAACATTGTGAAAAATGGCACATCCTATCTTGAAAAGAGCACCCGCAACTGCTCCGATGAAGCGGATATTGTTTTCAGAGATCTCAAACAGCCCGAAGAATATGCATTGACAGGAATGGTCTGCATGCTTAGGAAACTACGGCCACAACTAAGGAAAGAGGATGCCATGTGGTGCCTCCTCATGAGTGATCTTCATGTGGGAAGAGCAAGCACCTTAGAGATCCCTTTGTTGCCACCTACTGATGAGAGAACTAAATCAAATGGAATTGGACCACCTACTTCAACAGTAATTTGCATGAAATCTTCTTCGAAATCAGGTCTATGTTCACAATCAGATGGCAGCAACAATGAAGGATTAGTTTCCACATGTAGGACAGAGGAATTACAAACATAATCAACAAATTCCTGCGAAATGAATCAGCTCCCAACAAAAGATTTAAATGGTGATGCCGAAAGTGCTGCTGATTCAACCAGTGTTGTTGCTGCAGGGACAGGAATATCTTTGGGGATAGTTTCCCCTGGGGATGCAGGGCAAGCTCAGTACAACGAAAAGCCTAGAAGTTATGATATAGTCGGAGCCATTTTGGGAAGTCTAGATCACATGGGTATTTCTAAGAAGTTTGAACATATTTCTCAACATTCATAACAGGTTTCAAAATTTATTTCATTAAAAAATTGGTTGTGAGATATTTACAGATCAAATGGGCACCATAGCCCAAGGTTGTATAACTTGAATAGAAATATTTTGTAAACGTAGTAAAATATCTTTCAATCACAATTCTTCCTCATACTAACACAGGCAATCGCAATTGGTGAAAACTTTGTGCCGAGGGATGCAACGGATAATTTTACCTAATCCTTGTGCAACAAACCTACTTGGGACTTGAACTTGTTATAAGCAGAACTTTAAAAATCACATGAGCAGGAAACATCATGAGAATGAGCACTACATGTTTTGAAACTGGAGTTCACTTAGAGAAGAGTGAGCAACATTTGATGGAGATCACAGATTGGAATCTAAATAATCATTCTGCCCTGTCACAATTAGTTTTTTTTATTAATTCCCTGGCATTTCCTCTCCCATATATTCCCTAAATAAGCAAGAATTATCTTTGCAACCATGGAATACTTACTACAAACAATTTTTAGAAACTATTTTAGATGATTCAATCACTATTTTTTTTTTTTGTTTTTTGTCTTTCTTCCTAGTCTAACCACCTTCCTTGGCATGAGAACCATAGATGGAAATATAAAGAGCACATGACTATTGGGTGTTGACACTGAACCAACAAAACCATTTTTTGGTTGAGAAAATACCAAGGTGTACACAAAGGAAATATCTTGCAGAAATGAATTTTAAAAACCAAGAGGCATATGTAATATTTTTTCATTGAGAATATCTATGTAAATCTGACAAATAAAAAGTACCAAAGATTAACAGAGTGCTAAGAATAAATGCCAAGGTCTATCTAATATTGCACTCATGTTTGAGTAATAAGAAGGGTGATTAGAGAACAATTCCACATGGCATACGATGAGTCAGCTAGTCAGCAGAACCATAGGTAGAAGGTGAAGGTGCTAGAGAAACTCCATAACATGTCCTAGTGTTTAGACTAGACTAACAAAACCATTTTCTGGTAAAGAAAATTCGAAGGTTTAGATAGAGTAAAAATCTTGGAGAAATGAATTTTTAAAACTGAGGGTCAAATGTAATATTTTTCATTGAGAATATCTATGCAAATCTGATAAATGAAAGGTAGCAATGGTTAACACCAGTCTAAGAATAATTTTTGAGGTCTATTTAATAATTCATCATTGCCTCATGTTTGAGAAATAGAATTGGTGATTAGAGGGCAATTCCACAAGGCATATGACTAGGGAGCTAGTCACCAGAAGCATAGGTAGAAGGTGAATGAGCTATATAAATTCCATATGATGTCCTAATGATCTTTAGAAGCATGGGAATAAGGAAATAACATTTCACCATAACCTGGTCATATGAATTGAAAATTAGTGGACATTCTACCTGTATTATGGTGACATAACCTCTTGTCCGAAGAAAAATTCAAGGTAAATGAATTCCAAATACTTGAGCAATACAAGGGTGAAATAAAGTCTTGATTTCGACTAATAAAGTCCAAATGACTATCCAAAAGGGTAAAATAAAGTCTTCCTTGGCTTGGGAAAATTAAATCCATATGACTTGAAATTGTAAATACAACATGATTGCAGTTATGTCCCTATCCACAATGAAAATTTGATAGAATGAGGGTTGGATTGAATCAGTCACTGACTCAATGCTCTAGGTCTCACTTTAGATAACCCCTGGTGTTGCTGCCTCCACCAAACCTATAGGTGCCCAAATCAATTAGGCACCCCTGGTCTTTCCTGCCAACCCTGCTATCAATATTCCAAAACATGCATGATGTCTTAACCAAGCATTTCTTGGTGCTTCTTTCCCTCACTTCACTAACCAGCCCTTAATCAATTTAAAGACCAGTTCAACTTCATCCACTTCCAAAACTTGTTTGGCAGGGTGTGTTCAGTCTCCTATGGCTTCGAACCATCAAGGAAAAAATCCTTTACTAACCTCCATACTCAAGCTTTCCATTGCTAGCATAAAGTCACTATTATAGGGTTTGGTCTTGAGCCTTTTTATCCCCACACACAAGGAAATTGTTTATATTCCCTCTCCCTTTGAAAATGAACCCAACTCCCTTTTTACACTCAGAATCTCTTTCCAAGATCCATCAAATTCTTAGGGTTTGAGACCCTTCATTGCTGCATACTAGCACAAGTCAACATTTTGCCATAACCTAGGGTTTAGGCCTTTTCTAATCTGTATTGTTTTTCTCAATCTTAAATACACTGAAAAAAAATACTAAATACACTCCTATGCCTGCTCCAAGACTTCTTGCATTCACCAACCACCTTGATTTGTAACATAAAGAACACCCCTGCCATGAAAACATAAATTACTGTTGTCTTTTCCAAGTCGGGCTCTTTAGCTCACCTAGGGATAGCTTTTCAACAAAGAAACAGGACTTTCACTCACTTGTACCACTAACATATTTACATGCAAGGGGTTTAGCCTTGTTTCCCATGCAGCCATGCTTCTTGGCATGGGCAGAAATAGACTATACCTCCATTGTAAGCAGATTTACCAGTCAAAAAGAAAATGAGAAAGTAAAGCACTATACAAACAAAAATAGAAAGAAACGTTGAAAGGCTATTTAAAACGCCACTAATAAAAATTCAAAGGGAGTCTTTACATCTCAACAAGCACATTGAATGCCCGTTCAAACATTAAAATTGCTGCTACGTAGTAAAGATTAGAAAATAGATAGATTTTCCTTTAACACATGAAATCTCTGTTTTCTTTATTATTTCCAAAAAACCACTCACACCAGCAAAACTCCCCATCCAAAAAACCTTCCACCCACTCAAAAATGTTGGGCTCTTCCTTTTCCACCTAAAAAAATCAGTTAGGTTTTACATTTCAAGCTCAAAAGTGGAGAAAACACGTTTTTTCAAAAACACACTGTGTTTTGCGATTTTCACCAAAACCTAACGTCTACAAAAAGAGTTTCCATTTTATTTTAATTTTACCTAAGCTTCAAAGAGGTTCCCTTACACCTTATCAATGGTGTATGAGACCATTACAAAACAAAATAAAAAAATTAAGAGCAAAACATTAAAATTACACTTGTATTCAAGTAGGTGCTCCTGCACCATTCTCCCCCTCTCAGCACAAAGATCAAGGACTGGAAGGTGGTATCAGTTTTAGGTCAATTCCAAGCTTCTTGAATTGATCCTCTTGTACCCATGTATCCTCTAAGTCAGGTTTTCTCTTCCACTTGATAAGGTCCTCCATGTATACCTTATTCCTTGTTGCTTTCTTAACCCTGGACTCCAAGACCTTCTCTACCTAACCTTTCTCTTGACTTGGAAGGGGTATATTGCTGATATCTTTAAAGATTTATTGACTATTTTGAACTTCATCATTGACTGTACCCTTGTACTTGATCAAATCAGCAATGTTGAAGACTGGAGATATGCCCAAATCCGATGGAAGTTCCACCTTGTATGCATTCTTTCCATACTTAGCTATCACCTTGCATGGTCCTACCCATTTCATTTGCAACTTGGTGGACATCCGCTTCTGCAATCTAGATTTGTTGAGGTGAACCATCACATAATCACCCACCTAGAACTGCACATCTCTCCTTGACTCATCAACTTTGTCTTTCAACTTTTGTGTTGCTGTTGTAATTATCCTCTTAACTTGCTCATGAATCTCCTTCATGGTTTGAGTGAAGTCTTCTGCATGTCCACTCATATTCTCCATTGTTCCAAGGTCTCTAAGCTCACAAACTCCTCTTGGATGCATCCCATACACAACTTCAAATGGTTTTTTCCTATAGTTCTGTTCACACTATCATTGTATGCATATTCCGCTTGGGAAATCACCATATCCCAGGTCTGTCCATATTCGTTTGTCAAGCACCTCAATAGGTTACCTAACACTCTGTTAACGACCTCGGTTTGACCATCGATCTGAGGATGGTAAGCTGATCCAAATGATAAATTAGTTCCCAATCTGCTCCATAGTGTTTTCCAAAAATGACTCATGAATTTTACATCCCTATCTGAGACAATGCTCAATGGTAATCCATGGATTCTCACAACTTCCCTAAAAAAGAGATGGGCAATATAGCTTGCAGCATGTGTAGTCTTGCAAGGAATAAAGTGACTCATCTTGCTAAATCTATCCACAACTACAAAAACACTGTCAAAACCAGATTTAGTCTTGGGAAGACCCACCACAAAATCCGTGCTCACACATTCCCAAGGTCTGTTCAGAATAGGCAAAGGCTGATATAACCCAGCATTGCTAGCTCCCCCTTTGGCTCTCATGCAAACAACACACTGTTCAACATACTTTCTGACATCTCGTGCTAACTTAGGCCAATAGTAAAACCTTTGTACCAGCTCTAAAGTTTTGTTAATACCAAAATTCCCACTAAGACTGCCATTGTGTTTTTCTTGGATCAGATTTTCTCTCATTGACCCTCTTTGGACACATAACAGAGTGCCCTTGAATAACAACCCATTTTGCAATGTATACTCAGCATATTGACTGTGAAAATGATTTGCAAAATCTGAACATACCTTGTAGGCTTCGGAAAAGTCTCCGTCGTCACCATAGAGATCCTTAAAACTTTCCAATCCAATGCTTTTCAGCTGTATCTCTTGGACTATCAACATCCTCCTGTTTAATGCATCTGCCACTTTGTTTTGCTGTCCCTTCTTATGCTTAATGGTAAATGTGAAAGCTTGAATGTACTCCATTCATTTCAAGTTCCTATTGCTTAACTTCTTCTAGGTATTGATATAACTGAGTGCTTGGTTATCCGTGAAGACCACAAACTCTTTGGGCAGCAAATAATGTCTCCATTTCCTAAGGGACTGCACTAAAGCATAAAGTTCCAGATCATAGGTTGAGTATTTTTGTTTGGCTTCATTGATTTTTTCACTGAAGAAGGCTACAGGCCTACCTTCTTGGCTAAGGACACCTCCTACTGCTACTCCGTTTGCATCACACTCAACTATGAATAACTTATCAAAACTAGGCATCAAAAGTATAGGTTGGGTTGCTACCTCTTGTTTCAGCTTTTCAAACCCTTTATCAGCCTCTAGTGTCCATTTAAACTTTGTTTTCTGACCACCCTTAATTGTATCTAACACTGGTGCACATATACCACTAAAATTCCTTATAAACTTCCTATAAAACTGAGCCAAACCATGAAAACTTCTTACCTCAGTTGTTGTGGTTGGTGTAGGCCAGTTTAGGATAGCTTCTACCTTACTTGGATCCATCTTCAGCGTTCCTTGGGATACCACAAAGCCTAGATACATAAGCTCTTGTTTGAAGAACTCACACTTCTCAAGGTTGATTTCCAACTATTCTTCTTTCAACCTTTTGAGCACCATCTCTACATGCTTCAAATGTTCTTCTACTGTCTTACTGAAAATCAGTATATCATTCGTCTTAAAAGCTGTCTTCGTCTTTCATCTTAAAAGCTGGCATATCACTTTCCACTCATATAAGCCATCATATAAGCCATCAGTATATCACTTTCCACTCATATAAGCCATCATTCGTCTTAAAAGTTGTCTTCCATTCATCACCTTCCTTAATTCTGATTTGGTGATACCCGCTCTTAAGATCTAGCTTAGTGTAAAACTTTTCCCCTCCAAGGCAATCTAATAAATCTTCCATCCTAGGTATTGGAAATCTATACCTAATTGTGATTCTATTTATTGCTCTAGAATCAGTACAAAGTCTCCATTTACCTCCTTTTTTTGTTGCCAAAACAACTGGGACTGCACATGGACTAATACTCTTTTGAATCAAACCTTGATTCAGCAACTCTTCCACTTGTCTAGCCACCTCTTTATTCTGCTCAAGGGTCAGTTTGTATGCTGCTTTGTTAGGAAATGAGGCTCCAGGTATGAAGTCAATTTGATGACTTATTGCTCTCTTGGGTGGTAGAGTTCATGGTGTTCCATCACTCACTATGCTCTTGTATTTGTCAAGCAAGTTCTGGACTACTGTTGGTAACACTTCCCTTTCAGCATTTTTCTCTTCTTTGGGCTGCATCATAATCACATACCCTTCATTCCCTTGGTGTAGGTCCTTGATGAACTCTTTACCACTGCTCAACATGATATTAGGAACCTTGGACTGCCCTTCATCTTCCTCAATCAACGATTGCAGCTTGAAGTTTTTTCCATCCTTCATGAATTCTATGGTATTCTCCTTCCCATGATATAAAACACCTCTATCATATTGCCATGGCCTGCCAAGAAGAAGATGGCATGCATCCATGGGTAGTACATCACAAATCAGCTTATCTTTGTAGCCTCCAATCAAAAATTCCACTGTAACCTGCTCATTCACTAAGACACTTTTCCCTTTATTCAGCCATGTGACTTTGTAGGGATTGGCATGAGGTACTTTCTGCAATTTTAACTTATTTACTGCCTCCTCAGATATTATATTGTCCATAGAACCAGAATCTACAATAAACTTGCATACCTTTCCCAATATCTTGCACCTTCCTCGAAACAAAGCTCTCCTTTGCTTGAGTTCTTCCTTGACCGGTTGCCTGATCAACACTCTATTAAACATCAAATTTTCACCTACTTTTGATTCTATGTGACTGATCTCAAGTGTCTTTACACTCATGGTGTCCTCTTGTGCATAAGCTACTCTTTTCTCATTGCTAGATGAAGCTTTCTCCGGGCATCTATAAGCTAGATGGCCTAGCTGATTGCAGTTATAACACTTCATGGTGGCAAAGTAAGAGTTACTTCTGCCTATTCCTCTACCTTTGTTTGAACCTCCTTGAGGTCCTCTTCCTCTATTAAAACCTCCTCTTGATGAGGTTTCACCTCCATGCTCAGTAAGCTTTGATTCTCCTTGGCTTCTTTGGTCACCACCTCTTCCTTGGTAACCTCCACGTTGTCCTTTTTGATCTCTGCCTCTTCCTCTGCCCTTAGAGGATTGATCATGCTTCCTTTCATTCCTCTCTTCAATCTTGATAGCTAGCTGATAACATTGGTGGACTGTCTTGGGGCTGAGCAAAGCCATCTCTTCCTGTATATTCCACTTCAATCCGTTGAGGTATCTAGCCACTTTTAGGCTCTCATCTTCTGCCACATTTGATCTCAAACAAAGTTTCTAAAACTCTTTCGTGTAGGTGTTTACATCTTGGTCTTTTTGTCTTAAACTCTACCTCTTCTTGTGGAGCTGAATTTCATAATCATCTGGCATTTAAGCTTCTTTCACTTTAGCAACCATTCCTTTCCAGGTTGATATAGGCTGCTTACCTTGTTTCTCCCTTTCAATCTGAATAAACTTCCACCAAGTTAACGCTAATCCTCTCAACCTTGACTTTGCAACCTTCACCTTCTGTGCTTCTGTAACTCCATCACATTCGAAGTGATTCTCCATGCCATCTATCAAGTCCAAGACCAAATCAGGATCCATCTTTCCATGAAATAATGGTACATCCTCAAGTCCTTTTCCACTTAGGGCTTTTAATGCCTTCAAGAAAGGCTCCTCCTCCAAGACAGGGTCAGGTTCAGGGACTTTTTCCTCCTCTACAACCTCTTCTTCTTTTGGAACTTTTCCTTCTAGTTTCACCTTGTTCAATGTTGCTTCAAGTTGTTCTATTCTTTCCTTTCGAGATTTGTTATCCTCTTCTTGCTCTTCAACCATCTTTGGCGGTTCACTTGACTCAACTTCCTCTGACATATACACTGCTGCTTTCCCAAATCTTTCACTGCTCTGATACCAATCTGATAGAATGAGGGTTGGATTGAATTAGTCACTGACTCAATGCTCTGGGTCTCACTTTACATAACCCCTGGTGTTGTTGCCTCCACCAAACCTATAGGTTCCCAAATCAATTAGGCACCCCTGGTCTTTGCTGCCAACCCTGCTATCAATATTCCAAACACATGCATGATGTCTTAACCAAGCATTTCTTGGTGCTTCTTTCCCTCACTTCACTAACCAGCCCTTAATCAATTTAAAGACCAGTTCAACTTCATCCACTTCCAAAACTTGTTTGGTAGGGTATATTCAGTCTCCTATGGCTTCAAAACATCAAGGAAAAAATCCTTACCTAACCTCCATACTCAAGCTTTCCATTGCTAGCATAAAGTCACTATTATAGGGTTTGGTCTTGAGCCTTTTTATCCCCACACACAATGAAATTGTTTATATTCCCTCTCCCTTTGAAATTGAACCCAGCTCCCTTTTTACACTCAGAATATCTTTCCAAGATCCATCAAATTCTTAGGGTTTGAGACCCTTCACTGCTGCACACTAGCACAAGTCAACATTTTGCCATAACCTAGGGTTTAGGCCTTTTCTAATCTGTATTGTTTTTCTCAATCTTAAATACACTGAAAAAAAAAATACTGAATACACTCCTACACCTGCTCCAAGACTTCCCGCATTCACCAACCACATTGATTTGTAACATAAAGAACACCCCTGCCATGCAAACATAAATTACTACTGTCTTTTCCAAGTCGGGCTCTTTAGCTCGCCTAGGGACAACTTTTCAACAAGGAAACAGGACTTTCACTCACTCCTACCACTAACATATTTAAATGTAAGGGGTTTAGCATTGTTTCCCATGCAGCCATGCTTCTTGGCGTGGGTAAAAACAGACTAAACCTCCATTGTAAGCAGATTTACCAGTCAAAAAGAAAATGAGAAAATAAAACACTATACAAACAAAAACAGAAAGAAACGTTGAAAGACTGTTTAAAACACCACTAATAACAATCCAAAGGGAGTCTTTACATGTCAACAAGAACATTGAATTCCCGTTCAAACATTAAAATTGCTGCTACGTAGTAAAGATCAGAAAATACATAGATTTTCCTTTAACACATGAAATCTTTGTTTTCTTTATTATTTCCAAAAAACCACCCACACCAGCAAAACTCTCCGTCCAAAAAACCCTTCCAACCACTCAAAAATGTCGGGCTCTTCCTTTTCCACCTGAAAAAATCAGTTAGGTTTTACATTTCGAGCTCAAAAGTGGAGAAAACACGTTTCTTTGAAAACACACAGTGTTTTGCGATTTTCACCAAAACCTAAGGAAACGTCTACAAAAAGAGTTTCCATTTTATTTTAATTTTACCTAAGCTTCAAAGAGGTCCCCTTACACCTTATCAATGGTTTATGAGACCATTACAAAACAAAACAAAAATATTAAGAGCAAAACATTAAAATTACCCTTGTATTCAAGTAGGTGCTCCTGCACCAAAATTAGGCATAGATTCATTTATTTGATATCCTAAATATTGGAGAAATGGATCAGGTGTGTGATCTTAAAGAAAATCCAAGGAAAACAAAAGGTTTCATTCTCAACCAACATATCTTTATCAAGAAAAAACATAAAATGAGTAGCGTTAAGAGTCTACTCCATAGCTCTCTAGTAGTAGAGGTTCAATAAGAATGCACATAGATTCAAGGAAAGGATAGTATCTTCTATAGACAAGTAATTGTAATGCTAGTGATGCAACAAAAGAGAGTCAGAACTTGTATTTTCTGTAATTGGCAGATTGAATGAAAAAGCAAAGTTTTTGTTCCATGTCTTTCACTCTAACATGTACGGAAATTTGATTAGAGGCATAGTTCTAAATTCATTTCAACCAATATAAGTGAATAAATTATTGACACTGATTTGGACATTAAGAGTTTTTGTTCAAGTACACCGAGCATGTACTTTAGCATATGTGAATTTCAAATGATAAGAGGGACATAGGTTGGAGCCTTGATTGCAATATACATTAATTTTTAGTGTTAAATACATTGCGTGTGTAATATCCCTTAATTGGGGTATGTCTTATTTTGGCAAAACAAAATAACAATTTTAACAATATGATTTGTTTTACAAATAATTTTTTAAAATTAAATCATATAAAAATTATTGAACTTAAGAGTAAATGAACAATTAAGATAAGTGACATTATCTAATTGGATCTAATCTATTGCTTAATTTCCAATAACCAAGCATAGAAAGGATTGTAAGTTAAAGCATGGTAGGGCATCTAGAGACTATTCATCATAATTTAACCCAAGAGCATGGAAATCACCTCATGGCCCACAAGTGGTAAGAACTCCTGTTACCATCCAACATGGGGTGTCATACTTACTGTTACCCGATTTTTAGCTTTCAACTAAAATTGGGTTTAGTGTTTATTATTTTCTGTTGTTTGTTTAAACATTTAAAAGATAAACTAGAACTCTGCTAGGTTTAGTATGCGTGAGATAAGATTTTCAAATGAAACATATTACATTTTTTAATTCTAATGTTGCAATTACAGCAAATGAGAAAAGAGAAACATACATATACAAATGTAATCTTTTATTGATAATCCTGAACTATACATGTCCCTCACAAGCCAAGGAACTAACCTTACTTATTCAATAGAAATATGAAAACAATTTATACATGAATAAGTAAAAACAAACAATGTTTATATAATAATGGAGACCAATAATTTCCTGAGAATGACTGGTTGCAAAGTTGCCTACTTTCCCTACTGCTGCTGCCCCAAGTTGCTTATATCCCAACTCCGTAGTGCTCCTAGCTCCTACATCTAGAAAAAAAAATGATATTAGAATGAGCTTCTAAGTAATGAAAGATCTCAATCCTTACATACACACTTGCATATGCATGTATAAACTGATCCATAAGTGCACTAAATAAGTGTGCAAACCTTGGATGTCCTGGAAAACAGTGAAGTCATCAAACACATCCAAAATATGCCTCTATTTTTCTAACTTGTTTTCTTCAGGTGCAGATTTAGGAAAAGTTTGGTTATTGTTTTGATTCAAATTAAATACAACATGTGGGATAAATGTGGCTTCCACGAGAGTAGATATCAAAATGATTTGAAAGAAAAGGAAATTGAGCAACTTGATCAAAATATTTATCTATTAGAAATGCATTAAATAAATATGGAATCACACCAATTGATTAACTTTCATTATCAAATTCAAAAGATGCATCAAGTTCAATTATTCATCTCTTAAATAATGAGAGAGAAATCCAAAGTATTGTCATGGTCCCTCTCACCTTGACCCTATTGGACAGCCACACGTCACATAGGATGGTGAGCTCTTAGGTCACAAACATAGGGGACGTGTGTCTACTCACTAGGATCAAAGTGGGAAGGTAGTTATGTATCACACATCTTAAAGGAGGCAAGTGTGGTGAAATGTGGTAGAAAATTTATGTAGGACAACAAGCACTACAATGGTACAAGTGCATATGAACAACAATCATAAAGGCATGCTACATGTCAATGCAAGGACAACATTAGTGGATATGCTCATAACCTTTAATGGAGGGGTTTTTTTCATCATGAATGATCCAACATGGATCATGATGACATGCATGAAATGATAGTGAAGTCAATTTACAAATGACAAATAAAACAATCATGATTCAGGATGAAGCACTTAAAATCTGCAAACACTCATAACCTCAAATGCACATTAAGTAATGGGTTAGTCATATGCAAATTCATCAAACGCTTCTATGAAATAACAATGCCATGCTCCAAAGATGCAAACAAATAACAAAGAAGATCAAAGAGACATATAGAAGCAAGAAAATTGCCTATTCCATATTAGATTGGTGTCAATTGTGCCAATGACCCTCTCCCAATCCTTGCTAAAACTCAAATGATGCAAATGCAATGATGATGGGAAAAATTAGTTCTCATTTGAAGAGAGTAACTTTGCATGAGAGTGTAGATGAGTTGATGAAGAATGAAGCCCTCTATTTATAAAATTTCAAATGCTAAGAGTGTTCAAAATAGAGAAATATGGGACAAAGATTTGACCAATGAGATGAAGCCACTTGTCACATTATGATAGGTTGAGGAATGTACAAGTTTTGGCCAATGTGCCAAAGGGGGGAGATTCAAATTTGAAATTGAGAGTTAAATGTTGAGTGGGGGACACGTAAGAGAGAAGTTGTTGCCATTTTGGAAGGGACAAGTCAACTTGTCTTCATATTCAAACTTGGAGAATATTCTCAAAATATATTTTATTGAGTGAAAATAAGGAATTTATAAATGAATTAAAATTATTTATTGGTGCAAGTGGAAAAAGCTAGAGGATGTGATGGGTGGTTAGATTAGTTTAATCAAGATTAGATTAGCTAAGATGATGTTTAGGTGATTTTGATTTATTTGATTTAAATACTTTGATTTATTTAAATCAAAAGGGATGGAAAATGCATTTGGGATTTAATTAAATAAATTTTGGTTTATTTAATTAAAGGGATGATGCAAGATAAAGGTGGATTAATTTGTAGGAGATGAAATTAGAAGATGGCTTATGAAAGGTGAAATTTTAGGATTTGATTGATTTATTTAAATGATGTAATGATGAAGTGAAATTAAATGGATGAAATGTTAGATTTGATTAAATGAAGATTATTTAATTAAAATATTGGATTGAAATGTATGCATATTTTGCGTGTCTACATTTTTCCCCTCTTTGAAGCAATGTAATTGCTACATTGGTTCAAAGAATAAACTTGCCGTGATCAAAATTAAAAAAATTTCTAATTTTTTTGGATGCCCCAGCAGAAAGAAGTACACCAGTACATTGCACCCTCGAGAGATTGAGTGAAAAGATTCAATTTTGAGGGTCGATCTCATGATAAAGAGGTTCAAAATGGATGGTTATGGATGATGATGCAAATGAGATGGTTTTTTAAGATGCTTAGAATAACCAATCTATATTATCCTAAATAACTTAAATGATGATACGATATGAGATGGATGAGATTGATGATGTGATATGCTATGATTATGCAAATATATGATTGTATGAGATGCTTAGACTAATAGATCTATATTATGATGATGATTATGTATGTGAGATGATATGCAGACTGTTGATGGTTTTGTGGATGCAGGATGGATGCACTGGTGATGATGATTAAATATCTGTGACATGATATTAGTGCGGAAAAGAAGAAATTAGATGATGACAAGAGGATCCAATAGGAAAAGTTTATGAGAGATGATGATGAGAAATGGATTATTTTCTTATCAAGGATTGGGATTTTAAAAGGGTCACTTACCTTATGTTTGATAACACGCATAAGCACGATGCATCAAGGTATAAAGGACCAGGATGGTGTTGTACTTAGTGTGATGGAATTTGACTCGACAAATAGACAGGATTATTCCTATTCACACCTAAGATACAAAAACCTTTCTAGGATGGATTTTAGAAATTTCAAACATCCCAAACCATAAAATGGAAAGGTATAACCAATCAATGCAAAAGTCAACAAGTTTTCCAAAACATCCTCTATACATATCTAACAAAGAAAGTATTCACCAAGTTATTTTACAAGAATGTCCAACAACCATATCAGACAAAAGATAATGAGCTTTTTCCCCATTCCTATCTCTCTAAATCCATTTGTTTGGACATCATCGATAGGTTATTGGAATGAACGCAAAGAGATAAATCAAAAAGACCAAGATACAGTAAACAAACAAGCTGATGTTCTTTGATACTGATAACCAAAAGAAAATGTCTTTTTAAGGATAAGAACCAAAACTATTGCCAAAAGATAATGCCCATTGTAGGAAGGATACATCCTAGGACATGTTAGTGGATGGAAAAATGCCATTTCATTTATCCAAAGTGCTCTTTCTGATAAATAATTCCCCTTGTAGGAAGGATACATCCTAGGACATGATGTTATCAAATGATTGATATGGGACTGATTGGATGATGGACTATCAACACAAAGAATTGACCAACTTGTTTATGTACTGACTTACACTTGAGACTTGATGTTTTTGAGTTTTACTTTTAACCTACTAGACTTGTTTCTAATAGTTTCACCAAAGGTTGAGGATGGTGATCAATTTATTATGGATGGTGTTATTGCGGGTGCAAGTGAGATGAGATGGATGGATTTTTGAAATATTTGGATGTTTTTGATGTTTTGCAATGTTTTGAGGTTGTTTTTGGTATTTTTCAAGATTTTTAAATGTTTTGATTTTTGATTTTCCAATGTTTTGGGGTTTTTCTGAGATTTTAACCAAGAGACTAACCTAAAGACCTATCCTAGGGGCCTTGGGGGCTGATCAACAAGTTAGCCTTGCCTACGTTATACACACAGAGACCACGCAGTTTAACTGACGACTTGATTGATTTACAGATGAAGATATACAAGATGAAATGTTAGTTTATTATGAAAAACTCCTAAAGGACTGACCTAATTGTCTTGAGGGATGATCAAAGATCAACCTTTCCTATGTTCAAGGCTTAAAGACCCGTAGTTTGACAAGATGACTCTGTTTTTTACTTTTTGATTGACTTTTTGACCTGTTTTTGGATTTTTTGATATGTTTTAGATGTTTTTGAATTTTCGCATGATTTTGAAAATTTAGATATGGATATGTGTGAGGATATCAGTTCTCTATTTTGTATTTTTTTGAAAATCAAGCTAAGGTTTATTGATCTGATTGATGGATTGATGATGATAACATTGTTGAGGATGCACAACAATGCAAGGATAGTGCTAAGCAACACAATGATTGAGATGTTGATGGGATTGATGATGATAATATTGTTGAGGATGCACAACAATACAAGGATAGTGTTAAGCAACACAATGATTAGGATGGATATCCCAAGATGATGGATTGGTTGGATTTTGATTGATCAGAATTGATGAAGCTTGATTTGGAACAAAAGTTGTTTGAATGATTTGGTGTGATGTTTGATGTGCAAATTATATGCAATTGATAGTGATTATTTGGATTGATGTTCAATTGAAGATAACACTTGATAAGGAAAATCCTCTTGTCAAAATATGCCATGGGCTAGTGATTCGGATTTTGGATCACAAATGCTTGACCAATTTGATTTCATGTTTTCTAATGTTCGGATCACCACATAAGTTGGAGGACATAGACCAAGATTTATTCTCAAAGCAAGATGTACATATTTGCCCCCAATGTCTAGCAATGTATGGAATGCCATGCGTGGATGCTTGGATAGGTGTATGGATGGAGGGATATGGATTATCTTATGATAAGATAAGGTGTTTGAACGGAGGAATGCTCATTGGATAATGTTTCATGGTTTAGATAATGTTGGGTAGGATAGGATCAATGAAAATGACCCATGTCAAGATGTCTTCCATAAGCAAGCATAAAGTCTACCCCAAACTTTCATCAAGATCAAGATAACTTGGATAATGGATGCAGATGGATAAAATGGATTGGATCAATGGTTTATGGATGAATGGATTTATTATGGGTAAGATGGATAAAATGCTAGATTTATTATGGATGGGATGAGATGCTTCCTCCTAAACTAGCGTACACAGATGCTTGATTCTACACATGATGCATGTTTTCTAGGTTTTCATCATGGTACCTGTCCAAAGCGCCACCGTAGTGGTTTTCACTAGAGGACAATTTTTTTTTCTTTACTATTTTCAATCATTTTTTCTAATTTTTTTGGATTTTCATATTTTTATTTTTTTTTGGTTTTTCTAAAAGATTTTAAACTCATATTGAACAACTTGGTGGTTTTGATGTAGATGCTTCTTTCATGATGTGCAATTGATAGCCTACTTGAAGAAGTTGCTTTGCCAAGATACGTGCACTCAAATATAACTTTTGATATTCCTGACTGGTTTTGTTGATATCGAGTTAAGTTTGTCTCTATACACACCTGCATAGAGTGCCTTCTAAATCCTTATGATGAAGGGTCATTGGCCAACACATGGTCAATGTGATAATTGGATATTATGTGTGGAGGCGTGGATGGAGTGTGTTTAGGGATAGAGATGGATTGGTTGACAGTTTGGAACCTTTGACTCTCCAAACTTGGGAAGATGAGCAATGATGGGTGGATACGAAAGTGTGCTTGGAATTAGAATTTCAAGAACCAACTACTTGATACACTTTGTACGTCACTTGAAAAGCTTGCTTTTTCTTTTGTGGACATACTTGATGGATACTTTTCCCTTTTTTTCATTTTTCCCGATAGTTTCTTTGACTGATGGAGTTTGATAGGGATGATCTTTCTTTGTATTCTTTGGTATCTATTTGTATTTGATTTGTCCATTATGCTTTCCAACTTCTTTTCTTTGATAACATTCTTCGTACTTTGATTCAAATCTTTCTTTTGATGTTGGTCCCAATTCATGGATGGGGTGATGGGTTGGATGAAGATTCATGACATGGCTGGTTGTAGTATTGGCATCAGTTTCATCATAAGGATTCTTCATGCTCCCTATGTTGACATTTGCTTGAGATGAAGTTTCCCCCAATATGGTGGTAGTAGTACCTTCATGCTTTGATTTTTACTATTCTGAAATGTCTTGTTCAGTAAGCACTCGCTAATAAATGACCACTGTAGATGATGTTATTGGAATTTGTTGTTCTGCTAACTTTAGAATATCCTATTCTATCTGACTTGTTTCCTTGAGTGGATAATGTTGGATATCTTTATTCATGATTTCCTCCATCTGAATTTGGGATATATCTGATCCTAATGTTGAAAACTCACCTCAACTATAGGAATCAATAACCTGCTCTTTTTGTGTAATAATTTCAGGAGTAAAGGAATCCTATTCTAAATGAAGATCATCTACGTGTCCATCCACAGGAAGCATCTCATGGGTAGATGGAGGAGTGTGAGCTATATGGGTATGATCATCTTGTATAAAGAGGAGAGTTTCCATTAGACCAATGTAGTAGTTTATAGATATGAATTCTTGATCTTGAACGATTTTGAAATTTGTTTCGACATGCTTTGGATCAAGTTTTTGAAATGGGTCAATTTCAAATGATGGATTGCTTATAAAGGGTTCTTGGATATCTTCATTAGGCATAGGAAGTGGCTCAATATCCTCTTGATCTTTGAGTGAATTGGGATCAAGTGTTGAGTTGAAGATTCCTTCAATATCGGCAATCATGAGGTTGAAGGATGTCAATATGTCTTGGAAAGGACCATTGCTATACTTTGGTGAGAAATATTGATCATGCTTTGACATAAATTCTTGAGATATGTCCTCTAACTTATCAAGCGATGTAGATACATTTTCAACATGATCACTGGTTGATACATCATTGGATGAGGTGAAAACATCTTTATTGATGGATAGATCTCGAACATTGTTCTCAACAATTGTGGTAGAAAGATTGTGAATGTCTTCAACCATAGGGTCAAGTGATGTTGACATTTCTTGAATTAGATCATTATTGGGTATTGTTGGTGGATTTTGATCATGATTGAAAAGTGACCCTTGATGTACGTTGTTTTGATCATTGGATGAAGTAGACACAACTTCAAGGTGCTTAGTGATGGATTGATCTTGACCCTTGTTCTCAATAGTTGTGGTGGAGAGATTGTCAATGCTATCATCGTCCCCAATAGTGATTATCTTTTGATCAATTAGTTCTTGGATGAATTTTTTGAGTCGAACACAATCTGATGTTTTGTATCCCTTTATTCTATGATAATCGTAAAGGTGCTTCTTGTTATAGCTTGGTGGTCTAAGGTGCAATTCTTGATAGTTTGAATAAACAAGGATTTTGATGAGATTTTCTTGTACCAATTGTTGCAAGACTAATTCAATTGGTCTCCCAAGTGGTGTGTATTTTCGCTTGTTACCTTGTGAGATTTGTGTCTTAAATTGACCTTGTCGTGATTGATTTTGGAGATGTGGTGATTACTCTTTGAGATGGAGTAATTGGGTTTGTTTTTTATGTTGATTTTGATATCTAACCTCTTGACATTAGAGATTTTGTTCTTGATGTGGTTGTGGACACAACCCAATGCTTTGATGACATGGATTAACCAATGGAAGAGTACATTGATTTTGGAGAAAAATGTCTCTTGTTTGAAGGCTTCAGTTAGTTTTCCAAGTGAAGCAATTTGGTCTATCAAAACTTAGTCTTGATTTTGATCTTGGCACCCTTGATATAGTTGGTTTGAATTTTGTTCAAGTGGATTTGGAATGTATGCTGGTGGTTTTTGAATGGGACCATGAAAAATTGATTTTGGACAATGTTCTAATTTGGGATGATGTTTAGATTTGGCATGATAGGTTGAAATTGAACATTGTTGGTGTTGGGAATCACATTGCTTGGTGTTTCCTTGACTTGGATAAATAAATGGAGTCATTAACCTATTGTTTGGAAATTGAACAATATTTGTATGATTTGTGAACATATCTACCCCAAATTTTTCCAAGTGTGGATTTGAAATGTTCATGTTTGGAAAACTTGTACTTGGCATGTTCATATTTGGGATGTATGGATTTGGTGGGATGACATTGTTCGTTTGAAGGCTCATGCATTGATTATTTAGTGGATATACTTGTAGGTTTGCACTTGGATTTAAATCTACCATCGGGAAAGATGTTCCAAACTCTTGACTAGGCATACTCACATTTGTTGTACCACCGAGGATTGTAGGAGATAATGATCCCATGTATGAATTGTATAAATGTGAGTGTTGATAATCAATCGATATTGTAAGGCTTCGAAGGTCTAGTTGACTTGGATTACTCATGATGCATGGGTCAAGTTTATATTCCATGTTATTCTTGTGTTTTGACCTTGTTGCAAAAGTGACCTCTAAGGTTCTTAGGACTAATGATGAGATGAAGGATGAAAGGGGTAAATGATATGAGTGTTGAATGGATCAATGCTAGACTTAGGGTTTGATTTTGATTGGTTTGATTTGGGTAATGAACTTGTAAACCCTAAGATGTTAGATGTTATCTTAGGATGAACTTGTTCAAAGGATTGCTGATTTAATTAAATGTATGAGAAAGGATGCATTCCCACACACCTAACTAAACAAGGTGATTTTGATTTTGATGATTTACCCAAGTCTAGAATAATGTTTCCAAAGCTCTAAATTTTTTTGTGGGATGAAGATGATAAATGTTTGGGATGGATGAAGTGTTTGATTTGATCCTAGGATGTACCTAAAAGGACACTTGTTTACTTAGACCTCGGTATTGAAGAACATGCAATACTCTAAACAAGATGTTCAAACTCTCTAAAAAGATTTGGGTTGTCGTAGTAATAGATTGAATACAAACCTGGATTATTTCTTGAAGCCTTTGTATAAAAGTTGAAAAGCAATCTTTGTCTGAATTTGTATAGCGTTGAGAGACACTTTTAATAGGCTTTTAGACTAAGGGCTTTTACCTTTGGTTTCTTGATCTTGATCTTGCATGAAATCATTGGAGACACATGTGTGGGGTCCAATTGTTTTTTAATCTTTTCTTAATGACTTTGTTTTTACCACAAACACTTCTTGATTAGGTTTTCAAATTGGATGTCCAATGTCTCAACTTCTTCTCATTTCACAAGGTATATTATGCAAAATTTTGATGAAATTAAGGCAAGGGTTACCTATTGTTTAACATTAGTGGGAAAATTGAGATGTAAATTCAAGTGCTTAGAAACCTCTAAGGATGTAATCCCAAGGGCAAGCAATAACATGAGAATTTGGTCGATGGTATTTTCCTCCTAAAGGGTTTGAAATTTTGAGGATCATGTTAAATGTTTGTTTCCAAATGTTCTCAAACAAGTAAAGCAAATTGTAACCAAGAACAAGTAAAATCATATGGATATGAAAGACAATATTTGTTGAGTCCCCACTTGGACAAGTCCAACTATGCTTATCTTTAGCGAATGGTTAGATGCTTGACCCCACTGGCTCCCCTCCATGACACTCACTTATATAGGGCAGCCAAGCATCAACATGCATGAAACTCCCATGACATGCTTTCCATTTCTACTAAAGATCGTAAAAGTTTTGGGCGGCTTCAGAATGACCATTCTTGCACCAACAAATAGATCAAGGATTTTGGCAATTCTAGAACATGGGTTTTAATAAGGACTTTTTGTTCGTGGAGATTGACACATATGACAAGAGTCTCCTTTCGAATCCATCTCATCAGAATCAACCACATGATATTGGCATTTCTTCCAATACCCATATTTATATCCCAATTGGAAATACTCTTAGGTTCAAAGTGTTATCAGTTGAGTCGTTCCCTTGGGTGAGTAATTTTTCCCCAAGGCAGACCCTCTAAGATAGACAAAAGTGAATAAATTTATTCATAGTTCGATCAACCCTTGTTTAGAAACAAAAGGGAGAACACATGCAATAAATTCATTCACACTTGCACAAGATTGTGTTCTATTTTAAACCCAAAAATGAAGTGTGGAGGTGATTGCTTTGTCTCAACCTAAAGTCATGAAAAAGGCCTTTTGATTCTCAAGATCACTATAAATCATGAGAGAAGTGCATACGTCCTTTTTCAATGAAGTTTGTTCAAGTAAGCCTTCACAAAACAAAATAACACATGTTCATTTTAGATCCCCAAAGAAAATTGTGAGTTCTTTTTAAAGCACAAAAGGACAAATGATAGACATTTTGTTCAATTTTTAACCAAAGAAACAAACTCTAGTAAGGTATCGTCCTAATGTTCATTTTAGCCCTTGCAAAATAAATTTGAAAATGTTATTTTTAAAAGCCCAAATGAAACTAGTTTCCTACGAAAGAAGTGATAAAAATTTCGTAAAAGTGTCCTTTTGATTTTCTTTGCTCTCCTTCATTTTCACCTTCCTCATTTTCCTTTATACCTTCTTTTTCCTATTAAACAAAAGGCAAGCATGTGAGGATCAAAAGTTCATTTTAATCCTTGATTTCAACCAAGAGAACAATTTCAAATAATAGAGGCTCAATGATTTTAGACTAATAAACGACAAAGATCAACACAATCCAATATTAGACTTAATCATCAATTTCAAATAAAAGAATGATCTCAAATAATAAAGACTCAAGGATTAATAAAAGAAAAAAAGTATTTAACAAGAGTCCTTTATGCTTTGAAGAAAACATTAGTCAAAATGAGATTTTATATGGTATTCAATGCTTTGGTCTTCAAAAGAAAATTTCAAATCCTTTTGGCATTAATAACATAATTGCAACATCCCTTTCGAAGCAAGCCAAGCAGATTTCACCTTCCACCAAGACTTCATTGCCAAATTTTAGACTAAAAAAAAAGAAAAGTTGTCTACATTTTTTGCATGTAGTTAATGACAAAGTGAACTGAGATAGCCCAATAAGCTTCTATGTTTGGAAAGCTTCAACTAGAGATCCTATAAATGCGTTGCCTTCTATTTTAGTCAAATCACAATAAATAGCTTTCTCACCAATAAAAAAAATTGTGACTTTCAGATTGTTGACAATATTAAATGAGATTACGAGCATAGTCATCCAAAACCTATTCATAGTCGTAGAAAGATATATGCTAAAAAAGATCCTGAAAGAAAACTAGGTTCATTTTCTAATGCCAAAGATTGTGAAGAAATTTATGGTTGCTCTAATTAATGGAAAATTGTGGATTGGTTTCAAAAGACAGCAAAGAACATACTAAATCAGCCTAAAAATCTCATCATTACATTAGGTAGAAACAGAAGCATGTCTGTTGTATTAAATTGTGGCCAACACCTTCAAACTGCTTACCAAAATACACTAAGAAAAAATTAAATCCAGTCACATAATGCTTATTGTTGCATCTCTAGAAAAATTTTAGACCTCCAAACATAACCTATATCCAAAGGAACACCACCAATCACCTCACACACGAGTACGAGTGTATTCAACATGAATCCCACAACCTAGTCTAACACATTTCCAACTTGAAATAGATCTCACACACAAAACCAAAATAATTACTTTACTGAAATAAAATGCTCAACCTATGTACCAGCGTAGCCAGGAAACTATTCACACACAATCTGATAGTAGTTTGAGAAAGATATGTGCCAGCAAAGATTTTGAACGTAAACTGAGAGTCCAAAAGAAACATCAGATATTTACTCAATTTGTTTTGTCTTCTATCACCAAAGGTTGTGAAAATATTTATGTTTGTTCTGACTGATGGTAATAGTAGATCAATTACATAGGCAGTGAGACTTTATCATATCTATCATGCATAGATTTTGATATACACATTCAATGGGTGATGTGCATCGAGAGTAAACTATCATCGTATGGAGATCGTGTATCCACAAAGACTTCTGCATGAAACAATAAACTGAAAATAGCATATTGATTATGACTTCATACCGCCTAGATTACTTGGATGGTGGAAACTTCAATAAGAGAGAAAATTAGATTATGATGATATCCCAGTGAAGCCAGAATAATGTGTATAAAGAAAAAAATAAAAGCTATCTTTCTTAAGTGATCGTATCTTAAGAAATCACAATGCCCTTTTATACCCTTAAGATTTAGACATTTATAGCATTTATCTATAGGGCATATATTATGAGTCATATCATATTTTCTATGACCTCAGACCGGCAAAACAAGCACTAGCTAATATATAGCGTGGAGAGGTATCTTTTTTTTTTTTTGGTCAACATACATCAGCATATGGTTGGGCAGGTGTTCGCATCTAGCTTCATTCTAAGAGTAACTTTCTCTATGCAAATTGAGGCACGTTTGGCAAGTGACCACTAAAGAAAGAGAGAATAACACAACCTTTTTGACAGGATGCCTCAAAGACATGGTCACCATGGTACAACCATATGTTAAAAAGGATTTACTGAAAAAGATTTCCTACCTACACCAATATGAAAACTTTGGTATAGGGTATGACCATCTATCAAACAATAATGAATCCAGAGAGTGCAATAAATGCATAAACTGACTATTAATCAGAAGAAAAAAGCATTTATATTCAAATCAACATAGTTAAAATAGACCTGCACAAATATGAAAAGGCATTTATATTCAAATCAATGTAGTTAAAAAAAACCTGCGCAAATATGAAAACTTGGTATAGGGTATGGTCATCTATCAGAGAATTATGAATCTAGAGAGTGCAATAAATGCACAAACTGACTATCAATCATAAGCAAAAAAGCATTTATATTCAAATCAACATAGTTAGAATAGTTGAGAGATAAGAGATGATTTCAACTTTAGTGCAGATAGATCACCTCAAGCCTTAAAATTTATCAAAAAAACAAAATAGATTTTATATTCCTATGGAAACTTTAGATTCCCATCTAATCACAATGAAACAATTAATAGATAAGCTTAAAAAAACTATGAGTTGAAGATTCTTTTGAACCAACGTATGTCATATGAATGTGATGGAGGTTCAGCCCTCCTTCTAGCGCCATGATGAAGCACTTAAAATATGCAAACACTCATAACCTCAAATGCACGTTAAGCAATGTGTTAGTCATATGCAAATTCATCAAATGCTTCTATGAAATAACAATTTCATGCTCCAAAGATGCAAACAAATAACAAAGAAGATCAAAGAGACATATAGAAGCAAGACAAGTACTTATTCCATATTATATTGGTGTCAATTGTGTCAATGACCCTTTCCCAATCCTTGCTAAAACTCAAATGATGCAAATACAATGATGATGGGAAAAATTAGTTCTCATTTGAAGAGAGTAACTTTGCATGAGAGTGTAGATGAGTTGATGAAGAATGAAGCCCTCTATTTATAAAATTTCAAATGCTAAGAGTGTTCAAAATAGAGCAATGTGGGATAAAGATTTGACCAATGAGATGAAGCCACTTGTCACATTATGATAGGTTGAGGAATGTGCAAGGTTTGGCCAATGTGCCAAAGAGGGGGAGATTCAAATTTGAAATTGAGAGTTAAATGTTGAGTGGGGGACATGTAAGAGAGAAGTTATTGCCATGTTGGAAGGGACAAGTCAACTTGTCTTCATATTCAAACTTGGAGAATATTCCCAAAAGATCCTTTATATAGGGAAAATGAGGAATTTATAAATGAATTCAAATGCTTTATTGGTGCAAATGGGAAAAGCTAGAAGATGTGATGGGTGGTTAGATTAGTTTAATCAAGATTAGATTAGCTTAGATGATGTTTAGGTGATTTTGACTTATTTGATTTAAATACTTTGATTTATTCAAATCAGAAGGGGTGGAAAATGAATTTGGGATTTAATTAAATAAATTTTAGTTTATTTAATTAAAGGGATGATGCAAGATAAAGGTGGATTAATTTGTAGGAGATGAAATTAGAAGATGGTTTATGAAAGGTGAAATGTTAGGATTTGATTGATTTATTTAAATGATTTAATGATGAAATGAATTTATTTAATTGAAGGATGAAATGTTAGATTTGATTAAATGAAGGTTATTTAATTAAGCTAGTGGATTGAAATGTATGAATATTTTGCGTGTCTACACAAGAGATGTCACATCTTTGAAGCCAAGGTTATGATACAAGTGAATATGACAACACCTTGCAAAATACAATAGGAACATGAAGTAACAATGTTACAACTAGTAAGGATGAATCAAATAACAATTCAGAAGGATATCCTACCTCTAGCATATGAATACATAATAATTGTGTTGATAAACACAAGCTTGTTACTAACACTGCATCTATCAAAGATGATGGAAAAGCTAGGGCAGAACATTTTAACATCTTAAAGGAGGTGGACTACACATGCATAAGTGAATGACACCATTGTCAAAGAAAGGAATGCCAAAAGACAAGCCCAAGTTGTACAAGGCTTTATTCAAGGCCTTCTCAATCAAACATTAGACAAACAAGTTTTCCAACTAACAATCAATGCGTGATTGTTTGAGGAAAGGCACAAAAGGAAAAGACATTCAAGAAACATCATCCCTAGTTGATACAAATAATGTACCAATACAAAGCATATCATATTTGGAGAAAAATGCAGAAAATGTAAAGGGTGGGCCCAATATACTCTTCATATCATAAATTGAAGCATGGGGCAGTGCATTTCATTGTCAAGTTACAGGGACACTAAGTATGCATAATCTCTCATGGATAAAGATTGTCATTCAAAGAGCTCGGTGGCATGAACAACCCCTATGATAGGTTCCATGAAAGGGAAAGCCTATATAAAGTGTTCAAATAAGTGACAATAGGCCCAGTGGTTCTCACAGAGTGATGAAAGGACATTATCTTCAAAGGAAGGGTTGTAGGATGGCCACATAGGCTTTACTGAGAATGAAATTTCTTGTTACAGGATGCTAGGAAGACATCATGGTCATGGGACTATTACAACCATGCAATTTGAAATGAGTTTCTAAAGCACATTTTTACTCAAGTTGAGGACAAATCACTATTCAAGCCACCATGAGGCAGTCAACATACATGAGGCAAATGATGGACAAAATGCATTTTGAAAATCTGACACAAAATGTAGCTCATAGAAAGGGAGCTCTAGAAAATCTATTGCTACTAGAGAACAATGATATTAAAGATGGAAATAGTCTTATTGATTGAAATAGAGGAGCTCATAAAATTCACATATTGAAACTATCATAAATCATGGTGCTTCAAGAGAATAGAGTATAGTCATGAATAAGGGCAGTTTTGCTTGGAAGTGCTTTACAAATTCTATCTGTAGCCAAGAACCAAATGATAACAAAGGTGGTCATCATTGTCCTCAAAAGCAGCAAGTGGAAGCCATTATCCTTGTATAGAAGGTATAGTAATAATGGTTTCATATTCAGAGTAAAAAATAGATATTCATGATGTCCATTATCATAAAATGGAAAAAGCAGTTCAGATGCTCACAGAAAACCCAGTTTTCAAAATTGGAGCTTTTCATTATGCTCACACTATGCAGTGGCATTGAATCATTTTTAATCTGAAGTTTGCTTTCAAACTAAGGGATCCATTTGGGTTCAAGACACAGAAGCTAATGCACAGAAACAACACTAGTGAAAAGAAGCTGAAATGATAAATGGAAACTCATTTTATGATAGGCCATGGTCAACTTTGACCTCTTTTCTACAAAATATGGAAAACCCACCTGGAGTTTCAAAAAATGAAGCAACATTGGTATATTCTACAGAAAAATGGAGTACATTTACCAAGCCATATGCATTTCTATTAATTTTTTTTTTGAGCTTCTTCAAGAAATCAAGAAACCCACTTGGGTTCTATTAAAAATATTTGCAGATACAAAATATATGTGCTACAGAAAACCCATTTTGGGTTTTACAAGTGTATTGTAAAATTGAAAAGGAAATGTAAAAATACAGAAGAAAACCATGTTGAAAAATGGAGGCCAATCTCATAGGCTATTTTTTTTTCTTCTCTTTTCTACATATCAAAAAACCATCTGGGTTGTTAGAACACTCTCAGATATAAAGGAAAAATCGAAAGACATTATAGGGTTTTTTCAAATGAAGCTGAGCCAAGAAAAAAAACACTATTTTTTGTTCATGGCCACTGCTAGAGAGCTATTTTCTTCAGGAAAAACAATAGAAACAACAATAGGGTATCCCTACTAACAAATGCAAAGAAGAAAATGAACATTTGTTGTTATCTTTTTAAGATGGAGGGCTAAAAAAAATAGATTTCTTTTGCTCAAGATCAAAAAATGGAGTCTATTGAATGCTTACCTACAGATTTTGCTCATTTTTTGCAATATTTACAGCTTTGTCTCTCCATAGTCAGCTTCATTTAAAGCTTTTCATGTCGGCTAAAAGGATGAAACAACAGAGAGAGAGAGAGAGAACAAATGAAGCATATGAGTCAAAAACTTGTCCATGGACGTGACCTTAAGTTTTGGAATGGTTTCCAAATGATAGAAGAAATGTAGATTTTAAGCTACAGATAAGTTTTTACCTCTTTTTCTTTTGTTTCTCATCAGAGAATATCAACAAAACCATGGTAATCTCAATTTTTCCTGTGTTTGCTCAAACCCCATGGCAGTAGCATCCTAGTTTCTAGATTGTTCAAATGACAAAATGATGGGCTGCCCATTGTTTTAGTGTTTGATGATTAGGGTTTGACAATACCTTTGTGTGATGGGATTTTCTTCCCATGTTTTTAAAAATTAAAAACATGTGTGAATGCATAATTGGGCCAAAACTTATGTTTATTCATTTAGGAATTTTATTCCTTAAGGTGTCTCCCCTTGTTTCAACTTTGCGATAAGTCCTCAACAATGCAACATGGAGTGTGGCAAGTATGTTATGCTATGCCTTTGTTTTTTTCCCAACATCATGTGACTTCGAATATGCTTTCCAAGAAATTTGGAGGTCAACCATATTGGCCAAGTGTTTGGAGCTCTATGATGCCTTTGAAAACCAATGAATATTGCCCATGTGTGTATTAACAAATGCAAAATGTGGTAAGTTGAGATGGTCAAATGCCTTGGAAGCTTTTGAAAGCTTTTAGATATGACATTATATGTTGCATTTTATTCCAATGTTTAAGGATATCATGTAAGTGATTTAAAAATCACTTTTATTATGCCTAAAATGTGAATGCAATGTAATTCAAGGAGATGGTGGGGCCCTCATTTTATGCTTTGAATTATAAAATGACTTGTTTAGTGATGTTTTATGAATTACTTAATCAAGATCATTATCTTTAATGCTTTTTGGAGTCTTGTGCTTCAAAACACACATATTGCATGAGGAGAGTGTGGGTCAATACTTGTGTGAAGACCAATCATGTGTTGAAGTCATGAGGTATGGTTGAAGACATGTTTGCACACCAAAGGTGTGACTCAGCTAGTTTGAATGCATGCGAGAAATTTGGAGGAATGTTGACAACATGGAGAAAGTGTGGAGGGCCTATTTTGACTATTTTGGAGGTTGTTTTGTCACACCTTTAGTGTGACCTTGGACTTGGATTAACTCTTCTTCATGTGGAGGATAGTTTGGAGGGTTTCTAGAAGGTTCATTTTGGCCTTTTTTGTTGTATCCTACTAGAATCTTTTGGAAGCACTTGTGTGAGGGGTTTTGGTGGTTTTTTGCTTAAGTATGTTCATTTTGAACATTTGGGGGAGTTCTTTCTTTCTAGCAGCAAGACAACATTATTTTCTTGGAGCCATTTTCATGGAGCAGTATTGTAACTCAGATGGGCCTATTATATAGTAAGCACTTTGAATTACAAAATTAGAGTATTTTCATCTTCTCTCATCATGTTTCTTGGTATGTCATTGATGGTTGATTGTTTTGTCTTGTGAAAATTCATCCTTCCTTGCAAACTTGTCGCATGTTTATGCATCCATTTAGCAGAAAATGTATGCTTACAGGTTATAAGCTGTGTTGTTTAGTAGTGTTGTTTGTTGTGAAACCGCTATTTTTATTTTAAAAGCACTGTTACAGACCTCCTTATAAATTATTTATGTAAACTGCATTGGAAAGTTAGTTGTCTGAGTCAAGATTTATGATTTTAATTTGAACATGATAGGCTGTTAATAGGTCCAATTTGTTTTGGTGCATCACCTTAGGTTTTCAGCATTAGGTTTATTTTCATGAAAATTCTTACCCTTATCTTAGAGACTAATAGTTAGGTGACATCAAACGAGGAAGCCATCCCATAATCTGGAGGTCTTCTTTCAAATAGGATACCCACAACCTAAAAGTAGTCACATGTTAGTCCAAATCTATTGAGTTCGTTTAAAGCTTAGCAAATAGGGTGCAGATTTGGAAACCTAACAGTTTTGGCACACCCAGTGGGACAAATGAATTGCTAATAGTTCATTTTTATGCATTTTTCTACTGCTATTTGTTGTGAGTAGTAGTAGTTTCATCCTTTTAGAGGCATTTTCTTTACATACCTGGTGATTCTGCAAAGTTTTACTGGTTTTAGTACAACCAAGTGTTGGTTAGTTTCAATTATTTTTTATTTTATTTTATGTTCTAGCTTTTGAACGAACAAATATGTCTAAATTTCATGGAAATATGTCATATTATCCACTTTTCCATGAAAATCATGCATATATGACCTCTTACCAACCATACCACACTTAACAGCTTGCTAGTTTTATTTCAAATAACTCTGTGACAACAAATTACCAGCATCTGCATTATACCTCCTACCCTCCCACTCCTGGTCAATCTCAATATTAGCTAGTATGTGCCCAAAACTGGCCTCAAGAAGGATATTTTTTTCCAAACCAGTAGTCTTGTTCTTATTTGCAACCCCAAAATGCTAATGATGTAGGGATTAGCAATATTGAAAGTATATTGCTAAATTTTTGTAGGTAGTTGGATGAGATCAAAAAAGAACAAGAGTATCAAATGCAACAATAGGAGGTTGATATTCCTCAAGAGGAATTAGCCTATTAGGCATACATTCAAGAGTAGGAAATAGAGATTCAAAGGAAACAACATGAGGAATGTCTGGAGAAGTAGATGGATACAAAGGAATGCCAACTAAGTTATGAGACTCAAGCAACCCTTCCCTTTGCTAGTTTCAGCTCAATTCCTCCTGTAATGTTGAATCATCCTATTAATGAGGAGGTTTCCAAGCACAAGTTCCCTAGTTTTAAACAAGAGAAACCTTTTGAGCCCATTAATGAGCCTACCAATGAGCCTTCTACCTGTAGGTTTCCAAGTTGGAAAGAGTCATCTGCCCTACCATGTGAAGTTCCTCCATCTATCATGCAATTGGAACCATGCCCTAACATCCAAAAAGCAAAAGAAGAGAAGACCCTTGGCCCGCATAGATCACTCAACATAGAGGAGACTAGGAGTGTGAACTTGCTACATTTAGCCATGGAGGAATACATGCTACAATTGCAAAAGGCTGAGTAGGAGAAGATTTCTCGGGATGTGTTTTGCAATGTCTTAGCTAATGATCCTCCTACTATTGTCAAGGATAGTGAAAATTTTCCAACAGGACAATAGGTTGAGGAAGTGAAAAAGGATATTTTAGAGGACCAACCTTTAGTTTGGATTGATGAATTTCCTACTTTTGTTGACAAGGATGAAGATTCAAAGTAGCAAGAATACATCAAGCAATATGGTGAGTTACAGGTTCAAGAATCAAAACAACAACATGAAGAGGCTAAAAAGGGTGATGTAGGTCATGATTTCATGGCTTCATTTGAGGATCTTCCAAGCTTCATTGAGCATGATGAGGATGGCATAAATCTAGTCATAAGTCAACAACATGAGGTTGAAGAGGAGTAGTGTACAACTGGATTTGATATTTTTGAGCATGCTATGGATGAAAGGGATAATATTGAGCTTAATGAAGAGATGTGCATTGATATAATTGAACATTTTTGTTCAAAATTGGATGAAAAAGAAGTAGAAGAAGTTGACAATACTAGTGCTTCAAAACAACAGGTTCACAAGCTTGATGAGGTCTTGAAACAATAGGAGAAGCCTCATGAACCTGATGTGCAAGTCTTGTATGGTTTGATTAGCTTCATTTTTGTTGTACAACAAAGCTTGAAGTTGATTTATTAGCTGAAAGTTTGATTCAGGAAGTTACTTCACTGTTTGAACATTTTCTTTCCTTCGTTGAACAAGACAAATCTGAATTGGAATGGATTTCTTTGAGTGATAATGAGGATTACAAGCAACTTCCTTTTTGGTGTATAAAAGAGCCAGAGGCTAATGTGTTGATTAAAATTGTGTTGGAGGAAGCCATATCATTGTTCTCCATTGAAGAAGTGGGTGATCATTTGGAACAATGGTATGTAAAGCAAGTGGGTGATTAGGTGCCTCGTTTGTTTGACAAATAGGAGATCACCAAAGAGATTCTAAGGTTTTTTCATTCAAGGGGTTGTTCCATCAGACACATCGCCAGTTTGGAGGCCATTGAAGTACCAAAGATCATGCTTGCACCCAAGTATAAGGATTCAATTGAAGAAGCTAATTTTGGAGTTACAGCTGAAGGTGATTAAATTCAACTCACCTATCTAGTTCAGGATAGCAATAGGCATGATCGAGTTCAAGATGCAATTAATTTTATTTAATTTTTTTATGAAACATTGCAATAGTTTATTGAACATTTGCATGTGTTTCATGTTCTTTCAATGATACATAATCATGTCATGCATTAGTTACTGATTAAAAAGGGGTGTTATTTTGCAAAACCTATCAATGGTTTTGTTTGACCGGCTTCTTTTCCTGGTTAGAATAGGTTCATGTAGTTTCATTAGTTAAATGCTTTTTAGTTTTCCCTAAGTGCTATTTTGCACAATTAGGTGGTAGTTTTCATTCTGCGGTGTTGGGTTTTCAATAAGTTTTAAAAATACATTAGTGGATATGCTCATTATTTGGGGATCCTTAGTCAATTTTTTTCTTCAATAATTATACCTTCAAATCAGCCAATACAAATATATAAAAGAAATGTGTTCTATTAAATTTAATGCATCTACAAATAAGAATATTTACTAAATTAAAATGCAAGGGATATGATCATCCAAAGATGATTGGGGGCACAATTAAATGTTTAGAAGAACAATGAGAAAAGCAAACAATATTACTTGTAGAGACTTCGGAAATACAAGATACAATAGATCTTGAGAGAGTGTTATAGAGGGTTGTGTAAAGCTTGAAAATTTCATGTGAGAAACCCAAAGATAGCCAACAGAGATTATCCAAATAACTTTTCTATACAATTTCATATTATTAATATAATTTTTAGATTCCTAACATATTTTATTCCAAAAATAATTGTTATTTACAAGAGAAAGAGTTTTAATATTAACATATTTTTTAATATTTTTTGGTTTGGTAAATCATTGCCAAAGTTATGGTACATGTATATTCATTGGACAATTATAGTTATAAGAGTTGTGGCCCAGATTTATTTGGCTAGAATGATTCTCCTAAAAGAGATCATAATCATGTCATTCATATAGTAGGGAAGAGATAACCACCAAAAATTATACCATAAAGTATCAATATGTAAAAAGATTTGAGATTAAACAAATAGTTCAAAATATACTAAAGGTTGTAATTATCAAGCATAGTTAGAATGCTTACTTCTCTCCTATGGTAATGATGTACAAGAATGATGAAACTTGGAGGATGTGTCCTTATTATAGTGATATCAAGAAGTAGCCCATAAAAGATGGGTTCCCTATTATAGTAATTGATGATTTTCTAGATAAGCTTGATGATGTTTATTTCTTTAAACTTGATCTTTATTTTTCATATCATCAAGTGAAAATTTAAGACAAGGATGATTATAAGAAAAAAAATTGAACCCATGAGGGCCACTATAATTCTTCTGTAATGCCCTTTCCTCTCACAAATGCACATTTGAAATTTTAAACCTTAACATGAGCTCTATCTTTTATCCATTTATATAGATTTCTTTCTTTCTTATCACATCTTAATATACAATAAAACATGGAAGAAATCTTTTAATAGATTAATATCCAATTATGTGTTGGGATTAAAATAAGTGGATTATCTCAATCTTGACCATATTTTGTCATGTTAAGGGGTTAAGGTGGACACACATAAGATCAAGACAACTATATTATGGAATAAGACCCTTAAGAGCCTATGGGGTTTCTTAAAGGTTATAAGTTAGTATCACCAATATGTAAATAATTATAGTACCATCACATGACCTATCACATTTTTTTGGAGAAATATTGATTCTGATAAATGTGACAATTACAAAGGCATTTGAGAAACTAAAGAAACCCATATGCAAAACTCTAATCCTACCTTAGATATTTATAAAGCTTAAGTTGTGGAATATGATGCTCTAGTACATAGCATAGGAGAAATAATCATAAAAGAAGAGTCACAACATTTGAGAATTGTCAACTCAATGGTAGGAATTTATTGAAGCTAGTTTATGAGAAGAAAATGTTTTCTATGTTGTATGTAGTCAAATAATCGAGACCTTGTATAATGGATAAACACTTTAAGATAAAAAAATCTCATGATAGTCTATTTTTTTAAATGGAGGTTATCATTTGAAGAACAATAAAAATTAGTCACAAAGATGATGGATATGACATTGATGCCATACATACGAATTGAAAGGAGAATGTTAGGGTCAATGCTTGAATCATAAAAGGATGAATCCACAAAGTCTCTATTGTATGTCAATTTCATATTACAAGTAGGTTCGGTTATGAGGCAAGAGAATAGTAGGAGAAAGATCTAAATACTCAAAATTTCATCTACAAACTTCAATAGGATTCAAGCTAGTTAGAAAAATTTGTATGAAACAAAAATGATTTATGGTGTAAGGATATGTCGTACCTATGTAAAAATTCAACCGTTGAGTTTAAGATGTTGGAAGAACTCCTTGCTTCTCTAGTAGGTGGAGACATTGGGTTCATTAAACTTATTATATAATCAAGCAATATTTTTGTTAGCAAGGGAAAAATGGAGATGCATTTTGTTTTAGCAAAATGCATGCTATATCAAATAAATCAAGGGGATACAATTAAGATTCTGGATCTTTTATAATCCTTATCTATCCCAAGCTAATGGTGAGCGGAGATATTTATGGATTTCATCACTGGTTTTCCCAAATTTAAAAGATAATTTGCAAATGATATTTTTCTCTTGCAGCATTATCGATAATTTACAACCATTTACATAAAATTATTTAATTAAAAGATCTAATGGTAGATAAGTCATAGTGGTCTTACGTAAGATTATTGTTTTGTCTTTGTGAAAGAATGGTGATTTAATAAATTATATAAATGTTCTTGAAGGAAGGACAAAATTGCAGCATGTTTTCTAAGGATACTTTACTAGAAAATGACAACATAAACAAATTTGTTTAAATTTGATCTACAATCAAGTCTGACTTCGACCAACCTATGTAAGAAAAATTGACTATGTCCTTCCAAAATAACTCTTTCGTTGAACTTAGTTATCCACAAAATGAGTTTCGCTCCACCAACTCTTACAAACATACACAGAACAAAAAGCTTGCAAATAGGTGAGAAGCAAAAGCATCACTGTGGCCAAAAGAGTAAGGAGCTGCCATGAACCAAATATGTATTTCTTTATGTAATCCTTCACAGCGACGCTCCATCTCTTATGGTAATACTTATTGACATCAGCTATGACTTGATCCAAATATTTAACTTGTGTCACTTTCACATATTTACCTATGTCGTTGCACATGCTTGCCAGTTTTTTGTCGTCTACCAAGTGATTGTAAATAATTCCACTCTTTCTGAACAACCGAACATCTTCGTTTGTGTTGATGATGTTGTTCATGAAATATGTGTAGTAAGTGAAAATCATGTTAGAGTGTTCTAGATGTTCTGGTAATTTCTACCAGCTTCCACCTTCTCCACTGTCCTCATTAAAGACTCCATCTAGAATGGCAGTGATAAGAGACTAGAAGGAAACGCGAGGAAAATTCTAGAGATTGTTGGATACTCCTGAGACCTCTATAAAAGGAGGAAGATGTAAAAAATTTTCAAAGGGCAATGCAATTAACGTTTTATATCTTTCTTTGCCTCTACCCACCCCATCAGAGTGGTATCAAAGCTGATGGTAGGAGCCTAGAGAGACAGAAGAATCTGGTCAAGTATAGAGCCCAGAGAGATCCGAGGGAGTGATTGCAGTCAATGAAATCATAGAAGAAGAAAGGCTACCAGTCAAAGAAGCCATGAATATGAATGACTGAATCGAGGGCACGCTGGAGGTCACCGTTTTTGATGCTATGTTGCTAAAGGCAAAAGAAATCGCTGCAAGATGGCTATTAAATGAAGGACTTATCATGCTGTTGAAATTAGGAGGAGATTGTGGTTGTTGTAGCTATTGTTGTTGATCAACTAAGTGGAGTACCCTGTTTCCATCGGCGAGCAGCAGAGTGAGAGCTGCGAGAGATCAAAATGGTGGATTGACGAATGGACTGTTGCAGACGAGGACATTTGTAGCAAGTGTTGTCGTTGTTGTTCAATGAACAAAAGGTGGATTGCAGTTTTTAGAGGTAGAAGGAAGAAGAGATCCCTGGCCACTGCCTTTGAAATCAGCTGTCGTCCTTGGAATTGTCACTCATAAGAGGACTAGGAATATACGAGGTGAAATCATAACTCTTGTTTTTATTGTCAAATAACATTGTTGGTTAAAGTAAAAAAAATAAGATTATAGCAAAAAGAGATTGTGATTTGGCACCAAAATTGCTATTTGAAAAGATTGCTTGATAAGTAGAGGGAGCTACCTATGCAAAAAAGAGGCTACAGAAATCAAAAGGTGTTGTAGATGAATCAAATCGCCCAGCCTGTGATATTGCTGTTGTAGATCGTGGGACATCAAAGAGCCGTCAATTTTGCTGCAAGCAAACAAAAGCAAGAAATTTGGAGCTAAATCGCTGCTTTTGTGAGTCATCATATCGGGTGAAAGAGAAGTCGTTACTGCTCATCTTCGAATAACCAAGAGCAAAATGGTTCTCAATTTTTTGAAGGAGAGATGTACCAGTTGTGCTAGTAAGCCGCTGACCAAGGAAAACAGTTTCTTAAGCCTGAGTGTTGTTTTACAAGCATAAGGCAGATTGCTATAAATGAGAAATGTTTTCTTAAGCCTGAGTGTTGTTTTAGAAGCATAAGACAAATTGCTATAATTGAGAAATGTTGCTTAAAAATTCTTATAAGGAGATCAAAGGTGAAAATTAGTCGCCCCAGTCTAAAGAAGAGTCATCGTTGTGTCCTCTAAGATAGGGAAAGGAGCCGCAGCTCATCAACCAAAGGATTGCTATTTTTCAAGATTAAAAGAAGCTGCTTGATAATAAAGGAAACCACCAAAGAGCCGCTACATATTATCCTGGCTGCCAAGTGAAGGTATGTAGCAGTGTGAAGAAAGATCACCGAATGCCAAATTTGTAGTGGCAGAGAACGGAAGTCTAAGGAGATCAGTTATGCTTTGTAACCCGATTTGAATCCACCGCCAGTCAGATTGAACGCTATGTGGACTATGGCAGATTGAGAAGACAAGGAGATCATTTGGGGGATCCTGATGTCATTTGTGACAGACGTCAGGCAAGATTTTGGAGGTGATCCTGTCACCATTTGTGACAGATGAAAGCTTTTAAGAGGTTTTGAAAAATGTGAGCATCGTGTAAGGAATTGGCAATTTCAAACATCATCAACTTGGCATCAAGGAAGTGTACGTATCGGAGGTTACATACGGTTGAAGAAAAGCAGCAGATAAAATGAAATAGTGTTTGTGTTTGTGTTGATGAATAAGCTAAAGCTTAGAAGATGGAAGACAATGTAATATTTATTTTGGGCATTGTAAACTTTGATGTAATTAGTGGTAGAAATTAGGGGGGAGTGTTAGAGTGTTCTAGATGTTCTGGTAATTTCTACCAGCTTCCACCTTCTCCACCATCATCATTAAAGACTCCATCTAGAATGGCAGTGATAAGAGACTAGAAGGAAACGTGAGGAAAATTCTAGAGATTGCTGGATACTCCTGAGACCTCTATAAAAGGAGGAAGATGTAAATGTTTTTCACAGGGCAATGCAATTAACGTTTTATATCTTTCTTTGCCTCTACCCACCCCATTAGAGTGGTATCAGAGCTGATGGTAGGAGCCTGGAGAGACAGAAGAATCTGGTCAAGTATAGAGCCCAGATAGATTCGAGGGAGTGATTGCAGTCAATGAAATCATAGAAGAAGAAAGGTTGCTAGTCAAAGAAGCCACAAATATGAATGACTAAATCGAGGGCACGCTGGAGGTCACCATTTCTAATGCTATGTTGCTAAAGGCAAAAGAAATCGCTGCAAGATGGCTATTAAATGAAGGACTTATCATGCTGTTGAAATCAGGAGGAGATTGTGGTTGTTGTAGCTATTGTTGTTGATCAACTAAGTGGAGTACCCTGTTTCCATCGGCGAGCGGCAGAGTGAGAGCTGCGAGAGATCAGAATGGTGGATTGACAAATGGACTGTTGCAGACGAGGATGTTTGTAGCAAGTGCTGTCGTTGTTCTTCAATGAACAAAAGGTGGATTGCAGTTTTTAGAGGTAGAAGGAAGAAGAGATCGCTGGCCACTGCCTTTGAAATTAGCTGTTGTCCTTGGAATTGTCACTCATAAGAGGACTAGGAATATACTTGAGGTGAAATCATAACTCTTGTTTTTATTGTCAAATAACATTGTTGGTTAAAGTAAAAAAAAAGATTGTAGCAAAAAGAGATAGTGATTTGGCACCAGAATTGTCGTTTGAAAAGATTGCTTGATAAGTAGAGGGAGCTACCTATGCAAAAAAGAGGCTGCAGAAATCAAAAGGTGTTGCAGATGAATCAAATCGCCCAGCCTGTGATATTGCTGTTGCAGATCGTGGGACATCAAAGAGCCGTCAGTTTTGCTGCAAGCAAACAAAAGCAAGAAATTTGGAGATAAATCGCTGCTTTTGTGAGTCACCATATCGGGTGAAAGAGAAGTCATTACTGCTCATCTCCAAATAACCAAGAGCAAAATGGTTCTCAGTTTTTTGAAGGAGAGATGTACCAGCTGTGCTAGTAAGCCGCTGACCAAGGAAAATAGTTTCTTAAGCCTGAGTGTTGTTTTACAAGCATAAGGCAGATTGCTATAAATGAGAAATGTTTTCTTAAGCCTGAGTGTTGTTTTAGAAGCATAAGGCAGATTGCTATAAATGAGAAATGTTGCTTAAAAATTCTCATAAGGAGATCAAAGGTGAAAATTAGTCGCCCCAGTCTAAAGAAGAGTCATCGTTGTGTCCTCTAAGATAGGGAAAGGAGCCGCAACTCATTAGCCAAAGGATTGTTGTTTTTCAAGATTAAAAGAAGCTGCTTGATAACAGAGGAAACCACCAAAGAGCCACTACATATTATCCTGGCTGCCAAGTGAAGGTTTGTAGCAGTGTGAAGAAAGATCGCCAAATGCCGAATTTGCAGTGGCAGAGAACGGAAGTCTAAGGAGATCAGTTATGCTTTGTAACCCGATTTGAATCCACCGCCAGTCAGATTGAAGGCTATGTGGACTATGGCAGATTGAGAAGACAAGGAGATCATTTGGGGGATCTTGTCGCCATTTGTGACAGACGTCAGGCAAGATTTTGGAGGTGATCCTGTCACCATTTGTGACAGATGTCAAAAGCTATGTTAAGAGGAGATCATGTCATCGCGTAAGGAATTGGCAATTTCAAACATCATCAACTTGGCATCAAGGAAGTGTACGGATTGGAGGTTAGATACAGTCGAAGAAAAGCAGCAGATAAAATGAAATAGTGTTTGTGTTTGTGTTTGTATTGATGAATGAGCTAAAGCTCAAAAGATGAAAGACAATGTAATGTTTATTTTGGGCATTGTAAACTTTGATGTAATTAGTGGTAGAAATTAGGGGGGAGTGTTAGAGTGTTGTAGATGTTCTGGTAATTTCTACCAGCTTCCACCTTCTCCACCGTCCTCATTAAAGACTCCATCTAGAATGGTGGTGATAAGAGACTAGAAGGAAACGTGAGTAAAATTCTAGAGATTGCTGGATACTCCTGAGACCTCTATAAAAGTTTATAGGAGGAAGATGTAAATGTTTTTCACAGGGTAATGCACTTAACGTTTTATATCTTTCTTTGCCTCTGCCCACCTCCTACAAATCAGCGCACCAAGCGCCGCTGAAGCTTCGAACGCCGCCAGATTTATGATAACCACTTTTGTATTTGAATCCAACCCCAGTTTGGGAAGGTAAAGTGTTGTAGTCCTCATGTCAAAGTGAATTGTTGTGAGGTCTCCATGGGTAGGAATGAATTTTACTCCTGCTGAGTATAAATCGAAGACTACAGGAATCTCCAATTCGTCACGTGTAGGTGGAGTTTGCACAGAAGTGTATCCTCTTTCTTCATCATTTTAATCTTTTTGTTGAATTGAAGGCTTAAGAAAAATGGAAACAAGATTCAAGAGGTTCTGAGAGAGCACCTAGAGATGTCGAACAGGGCCAATGTTTAACGATGAGAGAGCCTTCCATAGGGCTTTCAACGCCCTTTCAACGAAGGTAAAATCTGGCAAGGAGGCCTTCTCGGCCTCATTCTCCTTAGTATAGGCATCTTCTATGGCTGCTGCAGGGACAATAGAGTAGTAGAGCAGCTCCAGTACGTGACCCCTCTCTTTTATCAGCAACCGCCAACTATCCTGCATCTTGAACATAAATGGCGACCATTTTTCAAGGACACAACATAGCAGATTGCTGAGCTTTTCTTCTGCTTTGTCTTGAGAACCCAACTGCATCTCCAGTAGTTTCTGCAAGAGGAACAAAGGTAACTGATTCTCTAGCATCACCAAATCTCTCATAATTTCATTGCGGGTTGCGCTCCTGCCTGATGGATCAAAAATTCTACTCAATCGCCTCACCTGGAAAGACACTTCTGAAGAAGCCTGGTACGCATTTTGGACCTCGTACTGCGAGGACTCCAGCAAGAAGGAGGCATCTAAAGCCATTAGCCACGCCAGGGCTTTTTCCTTGTAGTCTAGACATTTCTGATAGCAACTCCTGATTTTCAGGTCGTACTTCTTCACCTCTTCGACTACAGATTCAAATTTAAAGTCATCACTTATGCTCTTCTAAAATCTTCATGCAACAACAAATTTGTATCTCTCCATTCCTAACAGTTTGGAAACCCAGTGATGATATGGTCCGATGGAGACGCAATGGGGAACATACGCCTCTGGCTTCACTGCCAACAATTCCTTGGGCACAGCGAACACGCATACACAATTCTCCACTTCTTGTTCTTGCTCGCATATTAGTTGCAGGGACTTCTTGATGCGAACGACCCAACGATCTTGATCGACCTTTACTTGATCTCCATTCTTTGATTTCATGATTCCCAGTGGGAGTGGACAAGGAATGAATGGTCACAAAAAAGAAGAAGATGAGAATTAGATAATCGAAGGCTCAAATATGGTAAACGCTCAGGCTCGGGGCCATATTTGTAGCTTGGGCTTGTCAGCAGAGGACAAAGCCTTTATAATTTCGCTGAAATTCTACACTGCCAGCGAAGATTTCCAATTTTGTTTCGCAACAATTTGTATACCTGCGGCTCCACATGCTAAATTCTTTCAAAAGAGGACTCATTCAGTGTATGTGCAGCTTCTTGCTTTCACATGTTTCTTGTACAGTGGGGCATAATAGCATCTACATCAGTTTAATCGGTCCTATGAGAAGGCCAGAAGTACTTACTAAAGGATCATTTAATAATGACTTTACAGTTTCAAAAGTTTTAGTTTATGTTTAACAACGAGGAGTCTTAAGAGTTTACTATTTAAACAAATTTGTTTTTCTGAAGGTTGGAGTTTCGTGAAGGGTTTTTTTTTAAATATTTTAATAATTGTTCTTCAAAAATTTTAGGAGTTTTTATAAACATGTTTCTTATGGATTTTAAAAATGGATAAGTTTTAAGGAAGTTTATAGTGTTATGATTTTCTTGTAAGAAAGAGGAATGGTAAATTTTCAATTATATATATAAATCTAAAAAATTATTAATAAAAATTTAAATATTACATATGAATGATATTGACAATAAAGTTTTAAAAATTTTCAATGAAACTTTCATTTCCATTTCAAAAATTTCTTTTTAAATTTAAAAATTTTAAAAAAGAGAAACCTCATTTCCCTATACAATATTGTTATACTCTATAAAACACTTTTATTTTTTCCATAAAAACCTTAGTTTACAAAAGTATTCAATAGATGAAACATGTTTCAAATAGAGAACCCATCTATCATGCAATGGCTTCCAGATGTTTTTAGGTATAAAAACATCGTCCTTGTATTGTAAGGATAATCAAATGATATTTTCTAATAAAATTAATGGAGATGCAAACCCAAGAAAGTAAAACCTCATATCGTAGGTATACTCTGTCCCTTCTACACTTAAGGAATAAATGCCAGAAAGCGAACAAAATACCCCATAAAATCTTTTTGATAATCATTTTGCAATCATTTGATGATACTATTTAGATCACAAGTGAATAAGCATGCAAACAAGGTCATACAAGGGTTGAATACTTGAATTTATTATAATCTAAAGAACATTTTTCATAGTTGACACATCAGGGGTCATACTTTGACACATAGCTAGCTCATTCTTGCCTTGCCAAATTCATAGAATGCACTACAAATTTACTATTTATCCTACCTTTGAAGTAGAGTTTTTTGATGAATTAATCATTTTGTGACCTAATTGAGTCTCATCCACTTTATGTTTCAAAATTTGATTTGTGATTATGAATATGTAAAATAGAAAATCAAAATATATTTCAAAAAAATGAATAGATGAAATTAGTTAAATTTATTCTATTTTCTATTTTTTTAATATGCAAATTAGATTGGAAATGTCATCTAAACAATATGAAAAATCTAATTATAAAATAAATTAAATATATCTTAAAATTAATTGTTGTATATGTAAAATTTAAAAATCAGATTAATTAAAAACTAATTTAAATATTAAAATTACTGATTGATAGCAGAAAAAAAGGTGTTGAACATTTTTCTCGTCTACTCATTTTGGATTAGGCAAGGGATGGCGTAGCCGTGTGCCAAAGTATGACGTTACAACTTTACACCCGAATGGATATCAACAACTTAGTTTTCCGAATGTGTACAAATAACGAGAGAATTTTTATACGCTACTGTCATTAATATATTTTTGATACTTATAGTTTATTAACTGATCTTTGATGGTTTAAACTTGCTATTATTTTAGCCATTTCTATATTTTGAACAAGATAAGCAATTTTGGATCCTCTCCTTGCACATAATCGAATTCGGAATTTTTTAGCTTTCCCAATTGGCATTAAATTATAGTAATTACTTATTAAGTTTTGTATTCAATGATTTAAATTAATTATATAGTGTTTGGTGTTTGAACTACTATTATTTAGTTGGAATTTTAGAGAATTAGAGAATATTGGACTATTAGAATTGTTTATTTTTTAATAAAATGTAAATAGTTATTTTCCACTTTATTATGTACTATTTTTCACACAAGTAATGTTAACTAAGAATATGTTATACAGTTCAATGATATATATTAATGGAGTAATTGATTATTTAAGAAATACATGTGAATTTTATGATAAGCTTGTGAATAATTTATGGTGGTTTACATATATGAATTATATCTTTTATTATTTCCTAAAATTTTATTATTTGTTTGTTTAGTAGTTTCAAGCAAAAGGGTTTTGCCCAAAACTCATTTTTGTATACAAGCGCCATAGATTTTTAGGTGAAACGATTTAGCTCAAAACTATATGAAGTGAAGAAGTTTCACTTTAAATTATTTTTTTTGCCAAAAACATCACCCAAATCTATAGTTTTACATAGGAACAATATAGTTTTGTATTTTAAAACATTCTAGTTCATTTGGAATATCTAGTGAATATTTAGTGAACATCTAGCACCTAACAAGAAAGCTCCATTATTCACTACATTATCACACAAACATTAATATCTAGATAGCATCATAGGCATAATACATAATTGATTGTTGTCTTATATCATTGTACCAAACCATTAAATTTAAAATTGAAAGAAGCTCATATTTGTCGTTTAAATCCATTTAAAATAATTAGATACACATATGTGATCATTTTTTATTGATGCATGGGTCAATGCTATACTTATAGAAGTGAATAGAACAACAAAAATAAAAATTATTAATGCATATCTAATTGTCTACATGCTTTAATTTTTTATGAGGTTGTTATTCCTTTTATATTGTTGTGTGTCCTTGCAATTTTACTACATCTTGTTGTTTATATTAGTTTAAAACTTTATAAAAGATTTGAATTCATTTTAGAAACTCCATTTTACCTATACAAAAAAAACTTTAATTTTTTAATATAGAAAAAAAATAAAAAAAAATATTTAATATAACAAAATTAACATCAAACTTAACATAAAAGAGAGGTAAAAATTTATTAAAACACAAGAAAATTACAAAGCAGAGTCATTACAAAGCCTTATCCAGCTCCACCAAATGGTCCAACTGTTGAGACAAATCAGGGGGTAATTGACCCCGATCAACCAATTTCCAATCATGAAAATGATCAGAAGCCCATTTAGCCAAACAATCAGCTACACCATTCCACTCCCTAGGAATATGAGTGAAAGTAACAGACTCAAGAGAAACACTAAGATTGAGAATTTGTTCAATAATCAAAGCCAGGTGCCAACTGACATCATCTAACCTCCGCCTATTTAGCAAGTTCACCACAACCTAGGAGTTAGATTCACACATAATCCTGCGCCACCCCAACTGGCTGCCACGCTCCACCGCCAGTAAAATAGCCTGAGCCTCCATAAGATTATTAGTATGAAGACCCTTATAAATAGAGAAAATGAATTGAACATCCCCAGAACTATCCTGACCAACACCACCAATACCAGCATGACCAGGGTTTCCACGAGAAGAGCCATCCGTGTTAATTTTTAGGGTGCCTTGAGGAGGAGGAAACCATCTTCCCTCCCTATTCACCTTCGGTGTTGGATGCCTACACCTGTTGCGCATAAGTTGTCGATGCGCAGGAGGAAGATGAAGACAGTTGAAACAACCCACATCAGAAGGAGCAATTGAAATAGTCAGATCATACTTAGCCGTGATCGTTTCTCCCACAAAATGCAAAATTTTCCACCATAAGCGAGGGGCTCCCATCAGCACATCTTGAAAAATCTGTCGATTCCTCTCCAACCAAAGATTCCAAATACTGAGGGAAGGGCCAATCGCCCAAGCAGCTTGAAGAAAGGAGGTAGAAACAGGGGCCCTACTCCCCTGATCCACAAACTTAGCCAAAGAGGAAACATACGTACAGGGCACATTCCACACCCACCACCAACAATGCCAAATCTCTCGAGCATAGGAACATTGGAAGAAGAGATGAGAAGCACACTCCTCAGCCTCATGACACAACACACAACAAGAGGGACCTTGGAAACCCTGCTTGCATAAATTATCCCAAGTAAGACATCGATTTTGAGCCACTAGCCACATGAAGAAATTGCACTTGGGCCAGGACAACTTATACCAAACATACTTCCACCAAGGGACCTCAATAGCCCCAAACAGCTGAGGACCCAAATGCTTATAGCCAGAAGACACAGAGTACTTCCCAAACTTATCAGAGCCATCACAAGCTAAAATATCAAGTCCCCTCAACGAATTACAAGCCCGGGAACCCAAAAGTTGAGCAAGCTCCTGCTTATCCCCCTCAGAGCCTCTAGGAGGCCACTCAGATAGATGCTTCCAGCGAAAAGAGACAACAAAGCCACAAAGCTCAGCAATCTTGTAATGCTCTACGGTGTCCCAACTAACAACAGTAAAAACATCACAAAGGGATTGAAGATGAGGAAAAGTAGAAAGAATAGGTGGGTGACCATCCCAAGAATCCCACCAAAACAGAGCCTATGATCCCGAGTGACAGATCCAAAAAAGCGCTCACTTAATAAAACTAAGCTCCCACTTTCAGAGTAGACCAAATCATAGAACCACTCCCCTCCAGAGGATAGCGAGGAACCTCATAAGAAGCAACACCACGAAGATACTTATAGTTAAGAACACGGGCCCACAATTGGTGTTGGTTAGTACACCAGCGCCAGTAAAGCTTCGTCGCAAGAACTTGCCCATTCAAAATAGAAGAGCGTAAACTGAGACCACCTTCCTACTTTGGTCTACACACAGAATCCCATTTAACAAGGCTCCACTTAGAAGTCATCAAGTTACCACTCCAAAGGAATTGCCGAGAGAGAGCATCAAAATCCCGAAGGAAATACATAGGGGCCGATTAGACAAAACACCTGTAGAAGTGATCAAGTTAACATCAAACTTAAAATTAAATACTATTTAATTATTTAAATTATATTCTTTTTAATATATTATTTTAAATAATAATTACTCTTTCAAATATTAATATTATTTAATTATTTTAAACTAAACCATATGCAAAAGGAATTTTATTCTACCTTAAAAAGGAGTGAGGATTTTTTTAGTGAAATTATTCCAAGATCTTTAATGAGTTGATATGATTAGAAAATAAATTCTTATGTATAGAGGGTAAGTGAAGTATCAATGTTCTTGATTTGCATTTAAATCAACAATGAAATGAGATGTTAAAAAAGAGTTTTAACTTTTAAACAAATAAAAATAGTAGTAAGAAATAAATTTAAAAAATTAATTTTTAAAAAAGAATTTTAAATTTGTCAATATATTTTTAAAATTAACTAATCAAAAAATTCAATAGTTTCTCTAATTAAATTAATTAATTATTGTTGAATAATTATTAACACATAAATTATATTTAAATTTTTAAAAATTATGATTGCTTATACGATAAATATAATTTTTTAAGTTATTTGTTGACAGCCGACAGGTAAGCCTCAAATTCCCTCATCTAATAATAATATAATCTAAATAAAAAAAGCTTATTGTCTGGACGGATCAGACTTGTGAATAAAGGAACAGAAGGGAGCACATAAAAATTCGGTAAGCGTAAGAGACTGCACGACTATGAGATCGGATCCCCCGAGAAAAGTAATTCGGCGGGCAGAACTGTGAACTGGAGTTTTGTTTCTTCAAAACAATGCAACGGTGAACTGCAGTCTGATGGTAAGTAAAGCTGCTGAGAAACATGGAACTGGAGTTATGTATGAAGGCATGCATGCTCCGGTACATTCTAGGGACGGAATAATCAAATTTGTTTAAATCTGATCTACAATCAACTCTGAATTACACCAGACTTAAGTAAAAACAACTGATCCTTTCCTTCCAAAAGAAAAGGACGCCGGCAGTATTGGAGAAAACTGATATAGGGTACAGCTCTTCCGTTGACCTTAGTTATCCACAAAATGAGTGTCGCTCCACCAACGCTTACACTCATACACAGAACAAAAAGCCTGCAAACAGGTGAGAAGCAAAAGTATCACTGTGGCCAAAAGAGTAAGGAGCTGCCATGAACCAAATATGTATTTCTTTATGTAATCCTTCACAGCGACGCTCCATCTCTTGTGATAATACTCATTGACATCAGCTATGACTTGATCCAAAAATTTAACTGAAGTCAATTTCACATATTTACCTATGCCGTTCCACATGCTTGCCACTTTTCCGTCGTCTGCCAAGTGATTGTAAATAATTCCGCTCTTTCTCAACAGCCGAAAATCTTCCTCTGTGTCGATGATGCTGTTCATGAAATCTGTGTAGCGAGTGAAAATCACAAATATTTTTGGTACATGAAATGCAAATTTTATTCACATTTTAATATTTAATATATGCCTAAACTATTGTTTTGTTAGAACACTCATTGAATGATATAATGACTTGTTAGAGGCATAAACCCATTCCTACTTGTATAATGGATTGATTTTAACTATAAATTCAAATACGATGTTTATTTTTGTTATTTTGAACCTCATTAAATCTATGTTTGTATGTATATTTTTGGAAAAATTATCAATGAGTCATGCTAAACTTACAATGGTAGCCAAATGATAATCAATAGACATGTTGAATTTATGTATCAGGCTCAGACTATGATCATGCTTAAGACAACTACATGTAGGTTACAAATATGATCATGCTTAAGATAACTACATGTAGGTTACAAATATGGTGTATTTTCAACCTACCAATTTTTATTGCTAAAATTTATAATATTTGAGGATGCTAATCATATGTATACTAATATTTGAATTTTCTATGAGGAGAATAAATATATTTTTTATTATCTCTAAAATCTACTTTTACATGAATTGACAATATTAAATTGGCTTGAAAATCTAATAAATACATAAATTGTCTTTCAATCCAAATTAAAAGAGAGAAATTTAACTATATTCAATGTAATAAAAATATTAGATTAAAATTTTTATATGACTATTTTCTATTAATAAAGATCTTTTTGTGACTGCATTTGTGTATGTGATTCATGTAAAAGAGCATAAAACTAATAACTTAGTCATGGCCTTCCTTATAAATGCTATGGAGCATATCCCTTAGTTATAAATTTTGGCGTTGCTTTGCACCATATTTTTGAACTGTTTAGTTTTGCCAATAATGTTGGCATTTAAATCCTTGAGTGCATGAAAGGAACTTGGGCAAGGTAACCATAATTATAAATAATTAATTTAACGTGCTCAGTTCAAGCCATATAATATTTACATTTGAATTTATCTCTCTTCATTGGAATTCATGTTTTCAAATTTTCTAGGTGTGGAAACAATTGTTAATATTTCATAATCTTACGAATCATTATCTCCCTTTGGGAATTTTTCTTTATAATAAGAATTTATGTATTTTTGAGAGGTGGGTTGTTCATATAATCAATGAATAAGATAGAGCACTCCAAGACCATCCAATTTATTATAAGATTAATACTATACAAATTATATTAATTTTATTCATGTGTTATTGGTTGGAATCAATCAATTTAACAATACAAGCCATTTCACCTACAAATGTAAAGGAAAAGGACAATGGTGCTCACCCATTCATAAGAAGAAAATGTTTGAAATCATAATAAAAACAAGGGCTTTTTTTGATGCAGATCCAAGCTCGTGTCTCAGATGAGCTAATCTTCTCTCATGTTTAGGACCTTTAACAAAGAGCCATTATTGGTAATATTTGGATGCTTTTTCCATCTAGAGAAGATCTGGTTTTTCGAGTTAATGATAACTAGGAAAAAGTCAAGAATTTGGATAAAGGTTTATTTTGTATTGCAGATGGGATTTTAGGAAAATTTAAATTCACCTTTAAATAATTTACTATGGGAAAATCTATGGTCATGAAAAATTCATCTCAAAGAAAATTCACCATCAACAATTCATCACAGTGGAAAATTCAATGCATTAAAAGTTTGCAATTAATTTTCCATGGTGAATTTTTGGTGGTGGTGAATTTTCCTTGAGGTGAATTTGTCATGGCAATGATATTTTCGATGATGAATTGTTGACGATTTTTTGTATGAATTGTTGAAGGTGAATTTACCTGATGCCACAGATGGCTAGAGATAATACTTTTAAAAACAAAACCTTGTTGTTTCATGGTTCAGATCTCTGTTTACAACCTTGGGAGCCAAAATTTAACAAATATAATAAGTTAATTCCTTTCTCAGTTTAGTTGAATTATTTGTCTCTGAAATGTCCTGATCTCAAATCTTGGAGATTTTTGGGAATTGCTTGGGTTGCTTTCAGCTTCATGATATGGAGTACATGGAAATACTAGTTTAGTCGAATTATTTGTCTTTGAAATGTCCTGATCTCAAATCTTGGAGATTTTTGGGAATTGCTTGGGTTGCTTTCAGCTTCATGATATGGAGTACATGGAAAAACTAGAAAAGAATGTTTGTCTATTCTGTGAAACCCTTCCCCCAAATAATTTTCTATTTCGAAAGCTATTGGTATTTCGTAGTAGGACATTTATATTGAGGGACCATATCCTCTCTATTTTCTTTTGTCATTCTTATGCTCACCTTTCAAACCAATGTAATCAAAATTTTATTTAAAAGTTCATTGGACTGCAAGGATCCCTAGAACTAACCTTTTACTATTAAAAATTCTTTCATTTCAAAAAATCCATCTCAAAATAATATAGCACTTTCAAAAACTTTGGCCTATCGTCATCTTGATCAAGGGGCTCTTCAAAGTTCAAAAGATCCAATTCTATGTTAGGCCCAGCAGAGGCAGAATAGAAAACACATTTTATTGTATCTTCAGAAATTACATTGAAGAACTGTTTACATATTTTATTTATAGGCAGAAGACAGTTCAACAGCCGAACATCTATCTGAACTAAATTTAGTTTATAGCATTTACAAATAAATTAACCAATCGGGATTAGGACATTAACATTCTGCAAGAAGCCAATAATGAAGAAAGTCCACAGCATTTGAAATCTCGTAACAGAGTAATCCTGTTTTCTCCATATTATCTTTTTAAGCCTTCAGCAAGTGAGAATGAATATCAGTCTTTAAATGAAGATCAAATTACAAATTCATAAGAGAATTCTATCAAATATATTCAAGCAAATTCTGAAGATGTATGCATGAATATTAGTTCTCTCATTCAGAAAGAAAGTGATCCGTGACATAATCATAGTTCTTAGGAAAATATATGTAAAGATCGTGTTTCAGATAGCCCAACATCACCTCCATAATGGAAAACTCTATTCCATATAATTTTTATATGATATGGTGAATGAAATGATCCAAAATTTGGGATCAGATTTATCAGAGGAAATGAAATGGCTAATAAAATTCTTTAGTAGAATGATTATGATTATACCCAAATTTTGTCTACGTCCCAATTAAAAAAAATTAGATAAAGTAGATATATCCACTCCTCCATCCAAAAGGGGAAGAAAAAAACCCAGAAAGAAATAAGAGGCAAGGACTCGATCCATTCTTCAAAAATTTCTAGGAGTAACGAGACCATGTTGCTCTCCTTGATCCCAATTAAAATCATTTCATGTAATTCTAGGGATATTAATGTTCTTAGTAAAAAATGTTTAATAAAATATCAAAATGATTCAAGTAGTTTAACTTTGTTTCTCTTCGAGAAACAAAGTTATCAGATGCTGATAATTTCAATTTTTTTTCTAAGTGGTCAAGATGGAAAGTTTCTTTCTACAGCTGAGATTAGATTCTATGTAACACCTTATATAAGCAATTAAGGCCATACCTTTGAGATTATATTCTCTTCTGCCTAAAATCCATTGAGCAAGCGGGATTTATTGCAAATAAATAAACTGTAGAAGGAGCTCTAGTTTCTCATTAAGAATTACATTCAATCCACCAACATAAGCTTCAAGCTACGATTATAAAATTAAATAGATGAAATCCTATGAAAGATTTAGTTGGGAAATTCTTTTTCCAGTTCTTCTCAAGTTTGGTTTCTCACAAGAGTGGTACAAATACATTTTATCTTTTATCTTCGGAGCCAAATTTTTAGTCTTGATAAATGATTTATGTATTAAATTTTTCTAATCTCTCCAAGGCGTTCAGGAAGGGGACCTTCTTTCTGCTTTTTTTAATTCTGGTGGTAGAATTTTTAAGAAGATAAATATCAGCCCAAAATTAGGGTAAGAAATGGAAAGGGATCACTATTCGAAGACTTCAAATTCCTACAACTCATGCATTATTTTCCATGATACTCTATTATCTGGCTTTCCTTCTATTTCTATAGAAAGATGAATCAAGAATAGTCCCAAGTCTTGTTGTGCAGCATTTGATAATCTATTTATATGGATTTTTTTTCAAAATGTAGTTTATCATTTCAAGAGCAATAAAAATAGGTTACAAAGATGATGGATATGGCATTGACATCATACATAGGAATGGAAAGGAAAATGTTATGGTCAATGTTCAATTGAAAAGAAATGAATCCACAAAGTTTTTATTGTATGTCATTTTCATATTACAAGTTGATTGGGTGGTCAGGCAAGAGAATAGTGAGAGAAGGATCTAAATACTCAAACTTTCATTTACAGACTCTAATGCGATTCAAGTGTGTAAAGGAAATGTGTTAGTATAGGGATAGGTTACACCTATGTAAAAATTCAATCCTTGAGTTTAAGATGTTGGAAGAACTCCTTGTTTGTCTAGTAGGTGGAGACTTTGGGTTCATTAAACTTATTATAGAATCAAGCAAGACTTTTGTTAGAAAGGGGAAAATGAGAATGCTAAATTTTTTATAGCAAAATGCATGGTATGTCAAATAAATCAACGGAATACAATTAAGACTCTAAGTCTTCTAGAACCCTTATCTAACACAAATCAAAGATAAGAAGAGATATCTATGTATTTCTATCACTCACCCAAATTTGAAGAGAAAATGCCATCATGATAGTTGTAATATCCCCTTCTCCAGCATGATCATTTCAGTTGACCGTTGGCCTATTTCGGAGACCCGTAGGCTACTCGGAAGGTGAAATTAGGGTTTCATGTTTTGGAGATTGTTGTTGCTTGAAATTTGGTGATTGAATTGCGGATTCTTTCTGGATTTTCAGAGAGCTTCGCAGTGGTGTTACTTGCTTTGTGTTCTGAGCACTTTCTGGAATTTACTATTTTTAGTAAATTCTATTTCTAGCAGTGGTCCTGTTGTTTTCGGCACAGTTGGTTCTCTTCTTCAGCTGGTTCAGTTGGTTTCTCCGCTTTTGGCCTTAGGATGCAATTTTGAGAGATAAGTTCAATTTATTTAAATATTGTTATATTTTAACATTATATTTAAAGTCCCCCCTTGGCCTAGCTTCATCACTTCATGTTGTTTTAAAAAGGTGGTCTTCATGGGTGGACACCTCATTGAAGTGATTTAATATTTTATAAGGTCAAAAATGAACCTTGTGTTTGGATGCCAACTTGAGGAGGAGATGATATTTTATTATTTTAAAAGGTCAAAATAATACTTCTGTGGGGATGCCACCTCTTGGAGGGAAAAAGGTTTATTTCAAATTTGAAAGTTAGGGCACCTCTTCTAGAAGCTTGTAGAGATTCCTTGTTGTGCCTTTATAAGGTGACCTCTTCTCTTCATTTCATTATCTTATGTCTATAGTAATGTTACTCTGTCGGAATGGTACTGAGATCGCTTCGAGGAATGAATGCCTCCTAGCCTTGGCATTGCTTCTTGCTTGAAAGATAGAAACTAGTGGTGAGATAGTTGTAGTTGAGAGAATCTTGTAGTGAGGTTTGTTTTGTAGCATTTGTTTTGCATTGTAGTTCAGTTTCTTACATATCATATCAAAATATGGAGTTGCTGATATCATGGCTGATTTGTAGTTTCACTCATATATTTGAAAAATAAAAATATATTCATTTTGGTTGTTGCATATTTCCATTCCTCTAGGTTAGGCACCCCTTTGTGCTAATTTGTAGATTTTATTGTGAAGAACTTGAATTTATAAAAGGAAATCACCCTACTTGCATGGCTGCCCCTCTTTGGATTGCATTGGGAAGTGTGTTAAATTATTACTTGGGTTTGAGTGTGGTTTCTTGTATGCAGCTTGGTCGCCCTCTTCATAGGAAGCCATTTCATCATATTTGAGGTCATTTGGTTGAGTATTGAGGAAGTAGTGAGTAATTTAGTGGCTACTTGTGTTGCTGATTGAGTATTTTAAGTGTAGGTCTGTCACAAATCAGAATATCAAGATTGATCCATTGAGAGGAGTTATTGGTCTTAGCATAATTGATAAGCAAGGGGAAGTCTTCTATATTGCTGCATCTTTGTTAGACTTTCTTATTCTATGTTATTGGCAGGCGCACTCTAATTATTGTAAGCTAAATAGTAGTACTATCAACATTCTCTATTCTGCTCTTTACTTTATTGTATTTCCCACTGAATAAGTGGAAGAGGTTGGCTTGCCACCTATCTTATTTTGAAAATTACGTTATAGCTCATTAGAATCTCTGCCATATGGTAGCTCCATTCCTACCTTGGGTTGGAAAGCACATTCTTGGCATTGATTTACTTTGAGCATTGTAGTTGGTAGGGATCCTCTGACCATACGCTCATCATCATCTAGCACATTCTTGGTTAGAGTTCATTTATTAGCATTGCATTGAGATTTTCTGACCATATGCTCACACCTTGCCCAAGTCGGGATCCTGGTGTACATCCTTGGTTAGTTTTGAATTCTACATTGTTTTGGTTTAAGTGCTAACCCTAATAGATGTGTGTTGCATTGCTTATTGTAATAAAAAATTTAAAAAAATTGGTTAAGAATATTTCAGTGGTATCAAAGCCACACATTCTGCCATCCTGTGAAACAGAATTTCTATGAGTGACAGAGAAAAAAGATACATAGAAAGAGAAGAAAAGAAAGGTGTAAAGCAGTGGTATCGGGTTCTAGAGGGTCAGACAGCTTCAGAGGTATTGAGAGCACATTGGGAGTCTTCTCAAGAAACAAAAATGGTGGAAGGTGAGAGTTCAACAGGTGGTAACGAGAGGTTTACTAGCAACAAAGAAGAAAGTGGAAAGGGAAGAGAAAGGACGCCAAGTCTAGGAAAGAGGTTCGAGAGGAAGATGGATGCCATGATGGGTATGATATCTTTCATGATGGGGAAAATGGGTCAGAATCCAATTCCATAGAACAATCCAGGGCATACGGGAGAACATAGTGCCTCCAATGGACATGCTGCTTAGCCTACTTCAAATAGCATGTACACTTCTTCGAGGCCATTTAAACCCACCTTCTCGGCACCAGTAAATCCTCAACCTCATATGGGAGAAAATGCATCATTTGTGGAACAATTGAGACTTGACCGTGCTAAGTATGAGTCTCTTCCTGATGAAATCAAGTTAGACATGTCTTACAACAACATTTTGGATCATAAGAGGAAGAATAGAGTGAAAGGAAGACATCATGATCATTAGGGGAACAACAGTACAAAGGGACTTACACTAAGCCATCAACAAGGTCACGCTTCCACATTTTGATGGGAGTGATAGTAGTTTAGCTTGAGCTTGGATACAAAAGTTAGATAACTATCTAGCCCTCAAGTCTATGGCAGAAGGGGAGGCAATCAAGTTTGCTACACTACACTTGGATGGTGTAGCACACAAATGGTGGTACCATGGCCTAGTCAGTTTGGGTCATCGGTCTATCACTACCCATGATGAGTTCACCAATAGACTCAAAGAGAGATTTGAGAAAAAAGATCCAGAAGTGCATTTCAGAGAGTTGGCACAACTTAGACAATATGGAACAGTTGATGCCAATATAGCTAAGTTTCAGAGGCTTTCAGTAATGGTCACGGGAATCACCGAGAGGCGGTTGGTGATCCTATTTAGTGAAGGGCTTATGGAACCAGTCAAGGGTTGGATTAAAGCCTTTGATCCACAACATAAAACTCATGTCACAAGGTTGGATCTAGAGTTCAACTTAACCAACTCAGAAGAAAGGGGTTATGTTTCAGGTGTAGAGAAAAATGGTCTCAAAATCATATTTTCCCTAAAGGAGTCAAAATTCATCAAATTGAATACTATTCAGCTGAAGAAAGTAATTCTAATTTTTCAGATTAGCAGTTTGATTTTGATGACAACAAAGTGGAAAGAGCTCCAGAAGAGTCTAAAGATGAAAAAGGAAGTGGAGGTACCTTGGCTCAACTTTCAAGCTTTCACAAAAAATGAATCCTTCAAAGTTCGAGGGATGATTAAGGGGTAGGGAACAGTTGCTTTTATTGACACTAGAGCAACGCATAACTTCATTGATGAAGTTGTAGTGGCAAAGAAAGGGCTTCAAACATAAGAATTTGAAGGCTTCAAGGTTATGGTTGCTAATGGGTTTCACATCTCTTGCACCAAGAATATTTCAAACATGTCTATGCAATTGGGAAACTATGAAGTCAAGGATGACTTCTATGTAGTCAACATTGGAGATACAAATGCCATCCTAGGCATTCAATGGGTGCGTTCACTTGGAGAGATTTCTCTAAATATGCAAACCATCGAACTTAAGTTCTAATCTGATGGAAAGAAGGTGGTGCTAAGAGGAATGTCCAATGGTGGTCCTTGGATTGTGTCATTCAAGAGAATGGCAAGGCTGATTCGGCATGATCAAGTTGAGTGGGCTATAGAATGTATGATTCTTCCAGCTAGTCAAGTTGAAACAGAGAGGGACTATCCTCCTAATATTCAATCTTTACTCACCAAGAAGAGCAAGGTGTTTGCTCATTTACCGCCTGAGCCACCTCCTGAACGGGGTTCAGAGCATGTCATAGAACTCAAGGAAGGGGCTAAGCCAGTTATCACAACTCCATATTGGTACCCTAAGAAGCAGAAGGATGAGATTGAGAAAAACATTAAGGAACTCTTGGAGATGGGCTTCATTCGTCCAAGTAAGAGTCCCTTCGCTTTAGCAGGTTTTCTTGTGAAGAAAAAGGATGGTACCATTCACATGTGTGTGGATTATTGTGCTATGAATCAAAGCACCATCAAAAATTGATACCCCATTCCAAGGATAGATGAGCTCATTGATGAGCTACATGGAGCCAAGTTCTTTTCAAAGATTGATTTGAGGTCAGGCTACTACCAGATTTGGATGAGAGGGTTTGATGTCGAGAAGACAACATTTAGATGTCACTATGGTCACTTCAAGTTTTTAGTCATGCCATTTGGGTTGATTAATGCTCCTGCTACCTTCCAGTCTTGTATGAACAGAGTCTTTCAGAAGCAGTTGAGGAAGTTTGTATTGATATTTTTTATGACATCTGATCTTCAACAAGACATGGGAAGAACATCTCAAACACTCAAAGGAAGTGCTTATCATCCTAGAATCAGAGAGTTTGTTTGCCAAAGAATCCAAATGTGAATTTGGAATGAAGGAGCTACTTTACCTTGGTCACATAATCAGTGCTGATGGAGTGAAGGTTGACCCTGAAAAGATCAAGGTAATAGTTGATTGGCCACCTCCAGAGAACTTGACTCATTTAAAAGGGTTCTTGGGTCTTTGTGGTTTTTATAGAAGATTTGTGAAGGGCTACTCACAAAATACTGCTCCTCTTACTGACCTCACGAAAAAGAGGGCTTTTTGTTGGTCAAAAAAGGATCAAACTACTTTTGATAAGTTTAAGAAGATCATGAGCTCTTGTCTGGTTTTGGCTATTCCAGATTTTTCCAAGCCCTTCGAGCTATAGTGTGATGCATCTGGAGAAGGTGGTGGGGCTGTTTTGATGCAAGACAAGCATCCCATCGTGTTTGAGAGTAGAAAGTTAAGAGGTTTTGAAAGGACATACTCCATCTATGACAAGGAAATGCTTGCAATCATGCATGCATTGGCTAAGTTCAAATAGTATTTGGTGGGGAGCAAGTTTGTGGTCAAGACTGATCATAATAGTCTCAAGCACTTCATGCATCAGAAGGACTTGAACAAAAGACAACAAAACTGGGTGAGTAAGCTTCAAGCTTATGATTTTGACATTGAATTGTCAAAGGGAAAAACAATATTGTGGTTGATGCTCTATCTAGGAGACCTCATTTGAGCTCATTGTGTGAGCTTACTGCTCATTGGGAGGAGGGGTTGCTTGCTGATTATGCTAAAAATTAGTTTGCAACCAGTGTAATTGAAGGTACTTTTCATGATGAAAGGTACAAAGTGGTTGAAGGTTTGATACATTACAAGGGAAGGATATTTTTGGTGGCTAATTCTAAGCTCAAAAAGAAGATTTTGATGACCTTTCATGACATTCCACTTGTTGGTCATCAAGGTTTCTTCAAGAAATATAGGCAGATTCGGAAAAGATTTTCTTGGAAAGGGCTGAAAGGATAAGTTCAATGCTACATCTAGGAGTGTCCCACTTGTCAGATGAACAAGAATGAGCATACTCTACCAGCTGCTCTGCTGCAATCTCTCCCCATTCTCAATCAAAAATGTGAAAGCATATCAACGGACTTCATCACTGGGTTGCCAAAGGTCCAAGGCAAAGATTGTATCTATGTTGTAGTGGACAGATTAACAAAGTTTGCTCACTTCTTTTCCATTACTAGCTCTTTTTCAGCAGCTTAAGTTGCAGATTTTTTTTTCCATGAGGTGTTTAGATTGCATGGGTTGCTGAAAAACATTGTGAGTGATAGGGACAACAAGTTTCTAAGCACTTTTTTGGCAAAAGGTCTTTAGGATGAGTGGTATGGTGCTTACTCCAAGCACTAGTTATCACCCTCAAACTAATGGACAAATAGAGATAGTGAAAAAGTGGTTGGAAGGCTATTTGAGAAACTATGTTTCAGAGTAGCAAAGAGCATGGGTGAAATGGCTTCACATAGGTGAGTATTGTTACAATTCTTCCTTTCACATGTCAATAAGGATGTCACCTTTCATGACTCTTTACGCTTATGAGGCTCCTAGCTTTGTTGATTTGGTGTTTGATGATAGCAAAGCCCCTCAAGCCAAGGATTTGTTGTAGTAGAGTCAAGATATCTTGAAATCCTCGAAGAACAACCTTCAAATTGCACAGAATCAGCAGAAGATGTATGCTGATTAGCGACTTGTTGAGCATTCTTTTGAGGTTGGAGATATGGTTTATCTTCAACTACAGCCTTACAGACAGTCTAATCTCAAGAATAGTGGAGCTGAGAAGCTCAAACCTCGTTTCTACGGGCCATCCAAAGTTATCAGAAAGGTTGGAGCAGTAGCTTATGAGTTGGAGCTACCCTTCGAATAGTAGAGTACATAATATCTTCCATGTGTCTCGCCTAAAGAAGGCACTTGGACACAATGTTGTTGCTTCATGGTAGTTACCACCTTTGGATGAAGAAGGACAGTTAGTTTTGATTCCAGAAGAGATTCTTGATTCTAGAGAGCGTTCTTTAAGAAAAAGAACAATTAGAGAGTACTTGGTGAAGTGGAAAAACTTTCCTTTGGAGGATGCGGCTTGGGAGAGTGAGGAGATTTTCCAGCATCTAGGCTTGCGATTGCTTGAGGACAAACAATCTTGTGGAAGGCAGACTATAATATCGCCTTCTCGAGCATGATCATTTTAGTTGACTATTGGCCTATTCCAGAGACTCGTAGGCTACTCGGAAGGTGAAATTAGGGTTTCTTGTTTTGGAGGTTGTTGTTGCTTGAAATTTGGTTATTGAATTGCTAATTCTTTATGGGTTTTCATAGAGCTTCGCAGTGGTGTGAATTGCTTTGCGTTCTGAGCACTTTCTAGAATTTACTATTTTTAATAAATTCTATTTATGGTAGTGGTCCTATTGTTTTCAGCACAGTTGGTTCAATTCTTCAGCTAGTTCAGTTGGTTTCTCCGCTTTTGGCCTTGGGATGCAATTTTGAGAGATAAGTTCAATTTATTTAAATATTGTTATATTTTAACATCATATTTAAAGTCCCCCCTTGGCCTAGCTTCATCACTTCATGTTGTTTTAAAAAGGTGGTCTTCATGGGTGGACGCCTCATTGAAGTGATTTACTATTTTATAACGTCAGAAATGAAGCTTGTCTTTGGATGCCAACTTGAGGAGGAGATGATATTTTATTATTTTAAAAGGTCAAAATAATGCTTCTGTAGGGACGCCACCTCTTGTAGGGAAAAAGGTTTATTTCAAATTTGAAAGTTAGGGTGCCTCTTCTAGAAGCTTCTAGAGATTCCTTGGTGTGCCTTTATAAGGTGACCTCTTCTCTTCATTTCATTATCTTATGTCTACAGTAATGTTACTTTGCCAAAATGGTACTGGGATCGCTTCGAGGAATGAATGCCTCCTAGCCTTGGCATTGCTTCTTGCTTGAAAGATAGCAACTAATGGTGAGATAGTTGTAGTTGAGAGAATCTTGTAGTGAGGTTTTCTTTGTAGCTTTTGTTTTGTGTTGTAGTTCAGTTTCTTGCATATCATATCAAAATATGGAGTTGCTGATATCATGGCTGATTTGTAGTTTCACTCATATATTTGAAAAATAAAAAATATATTTATTCTCGGTGTTGCATATTTCCATTCCTCTAGGTTGGGCACCCCTTTGTGCTAATTTGCAGATTTTATTGTGAAGAACTTGAATTTATAAAATGAAATCTCCCTACTTGCATGGCCGCTCCTCTTTGGAGTGCATTGGGAAGTGTGTTAAATTATTACTTGGGTTTGAGTGTGGTTTCTTGTATGCACCTTGGTCGCCCTCTTCATAGGAAGCCATTGCATCATATTTGAGGTCATTTGGTTGAGTATTGAGGGAGTAGTGAGTAATTTAGTGGCTCCTTGTGTTGCTGATTGAGTATTTCAAGTGCAGGTCTGTCACAAATCAGAATATCAAGATTGGTCCATTGAGAGGAGTTATTGGTCTTAGCATAATTGATAAACAAGGGGAAGTCTTCTATATTGTTGTAGCTTTGTTAGACTTTCTTATTCTATGTTATTGGTAGGCGCTCTCTAATTATTGTAAGCTAAACAGTAGTACTGTCAACATTCTCTATTCTGCTCTTTACTTTATTGTATTTCCCACTTAATAAGTGGAAGAGGCTGGCTTGCCGCCTATCTTATTTTGAAAATTGTATTATAGCTCATTAGAATCTCCGTCATATGGTAGCTCCATTCCTACTTTGGGTTGGAAAGCACATTCTTGGTGTCGAGTTACTTTCAGCATTGTAGTTGGTAGGGATCCTCTGACCATATGCTTGTCGTCATCCGACACATTCTTGGTTAGAGTTTATTTATCAGCATTGCATTGAGATCCTCTGACCATATGCTCACACCTTGCCTAACTCGGGATCCTGGTGTACATCCTTGGTTAGAGTTGAATTCCACATCATTTTGGTTTAAGTGCTAACCCTAATAGATGTGTGTTGGATTGCTTATTGCAATAAAAAATTAAAAAAAAATTGATTCGGAATATTTCAATAGTTGATTAATAATCTAACCCAAATCAAAGATAAGAGGAGATATCTATGTATTTCTATCACTCACCCAAATTTGAAGAGAAAATGCCATCATGATAGTTGATTAATAATCTCATTTTTCTTGTAGTCTTATAGATAATTTGTAACTCTTTACAACGATTAAAAGATTTAATCGTAGAGATTGTTTTGCATGTATGAAACAACGACGATAAGAATGTATCTGGAAATGTTCTTGAAGGCAAGAAAAAATTGCAGCGTGTTTTCTAAGGATACTTTACTAGAAAATGCTAAGATAATTTTAAATCTGATCTACAATCAAGTCTGACTTCGACCAGCCTAAGTAAAAACAATTGATTGTGTCCTTCCAAAAGAAAAGGACGCCGGCAGTATTGAAGAAAACTGATGTAGGGTACAGCTCTTCCGTTGACCTTAGTTATCCACAAAATGAGTGTCGCTCCACCAACGCTTACACTCATACACAGAACAAAAAGCCTGCAAACAGGTGAGAAGCAAAAGTATCACTGTGGCCAAAAGAGTAAGGAGCTGCCATGAACCAAATATGTATTTCTTTATGTAATCCTTCACAGCGACGCTCCATCTCTTGTGATAATACGCGTTGACATCAGCTATGACTTGATCCAAAAATTTAACTGAAGTCAATTTCACATATTTACCTATGCCGTTCCACATGCTTGCCACTTTTCCGTCGTCTGCCAAGTGATTGTAAATAATTCCGCTCTTTCTCAACAGCCGAACATCTTCCTCTGTGTCGATGATGCCGTTCATGAAATCTGTGTAGCGAGTGAAAATCAGCGCACCAGGCGCCACTGAAGCTTCGAACGCCACCAAATTTCTGAGAATCACTTCTGTATTTGAATCCAACCTCAGTTTGGGAAGGTAAAGAGTTGCAGTCCTCGTGTCGAAGCGAATTGTGGTGAGGTCTCTGTTGGTAGGAATGAATTTTACTCTTGCTGAGTATAAATCGGACACTGAAGGAATCTCCAGTTCGTCGCGTGTAGGTGGAGTTTGCACAGAAGTGTATCCTCTTTCTTCATCAATTTCATCTTTCTGTTGATTTGAAGGCTTCAGAAAAATGGACACAAGATTCGTGAACAACTGTATCAGGCACTGCAGACACCTGCTTTTCAAGAGGTGCTGAGAGAGGACCATGAGATGTCAGACAGGGCCAATGTTTAACGATGAGAGAGCCTTCCACAAGGCTTTCAACGCCCTTTCAACGAAGGTTAAATCTGGCAAGGTGGCCTTCTCGGCCTCATTCTCCTTAGTATAGGCATCTTCTATGGCTGCTTCAGGGACAATAGAGTAGTAGAGCACCTCCAGTACATGACCCCTCTCTTTTATCAGCAACCGTGAACTATCGTGCATCTTGAACATAAATGGCGACCATTTTTTATAGACAAGACTTAATAGATTGCTGAGCTTCTCTTCTGCTTTGTCTTGAGAACCCAACTGCATCTCCAGCAGCTTCTGCAAGAGGAACAAAGGTAACTGATTCTCGAGCATCACCAGATCCCTCATAATTTCATTGTGGGTTGCGCTCTTGCCGGATGGATCTAAAATTCCGCTCAGTCGCTTCACGTGCAAAGAGACTTGTGAGGAATCCTGGTACGCATTTTGGACGTCGAACTGAAATGATTCCAGCAAGAAGGAGGCATCCAAAGCCATTAGCCACGCCAGGGCTTCCGCCTTATAGTCCAGACATTTCTGATAGCAGCTCCTGATTTTCAGGTCGTACTTCTTCACCTCTTCGACTACAGATTCAAATTTATTGTCACCGTTTATGCTCTTCTGAAATCTTCGCGCAGCAGCAAATTTGTATCTCTCCATTCTTAACAGTTTGGAAATCCAGTGGTGATATGGTCCTATGGAGATGCACTGGGGAATGTATACCTCTGGCTTGAGTGCCAACAGCTCCTTGGGCACACCAAAAATGGACACACAATTCTCCATTTCTTGTTCTTGCTCACATATTAGTTGCAGGCACTTCTTGATGTGAATGACCCAACGATCTTGGTTGACCTTTAGTTCATCTCCGTTGTTTGATTCCATGATTCCCAGTGTAAATGCACAAGGAATGAAAGGTCGCGAAAAAAGAACAGATGAGAATTAGATATTCGAAGGCTCAAATATGGTAAGGCTGCTGCTCAGGGTCATATATGTAGTTGGGATTGTCACTAGAGGACAAAGACTATATAATTTCGCAGAAATTCTACACTGCCAGCGAAGATTTCCAATTTTTCTTTGACAACAATGTATTTGCTTTCAAAAGAGTACTCATTCAATGTATTTGCAGCTTCTTGCTTTCACATGTTTCTTGTACGGTGGGGCATAACAGAAACTACATCAGTTTAGCCGGTCCTATGAGAAGGCCCGAAGACTTAGAAAAGGGACATTTAACAACGACTTTAAATTTTAAAAAGTTTTAGTTCATCGCAAGGAGTCTTAAAGAGATTACTATTTCATTAAATTTGTTTATTTAAGGTTGGAGTTTCGTGAAGGGGTTTTTAAAAAATATTTTAATGGTTGTTCAAAATTTGTAGGAGTTTTTATGAACATGTGTCTTATGATTCTAATAGTGGATAAGTTTTAAATTTTAAGTTTTAAAATTTTAAGAAGCTGATAGTCTTATATTTTTCTTTTAACAAAGAGGAATGGTAAATCTGTAATCATATAGATAAATCTAAAAAAAATCAATTAAAATTAATATTTTATATTATACATGAATGGCATTGACAATAAATTTTCTAAAATTTTCAATGAAACTTTCATCTTCACTTCGAAAACTTCTTTTTAAATTTATTTTTTTTAAAAAAAAGGAGAAACCTCTTTTTCCATACAAAATTGTTATATTCTATAAAACAGTTTTATTCTTTTCATAAAACTCTTACTCTACAAAAGAACTCAATAGATAAAATATATTTACTCTTACTCTACAAAAGAACTGAATAGATAAAATATTTTACAAATAGAGAATTTATGTGCCATGCAATGGTTTCGATATGTTCCTAGGTATAAGAACATCGTCCTTGTGCATTGTAAGGATAGTCAAACAATATTTGTAATAAAATTAATTGGGATGTAAGACAAAAGAAAAATAGGTAAATGTTCTAGGTATACTCTTGTCCCTTCTACACGTCAAGGTAAATGCTTGAAAGTGAACAAAATCTCCCAATATAAATTTGTTGATATTATTTTTTGATAATTTTTAGATCACAAGGGTGGAATATTTGAATTTACTATAATCTAAAGAACGTTTTTCATAGTTTGGCATATCATGGTTCTTACTTTGACACATGGCTAACTCATTCTTACTTTGACACATGACTAACTCATTCTTACCTTGTTAAATTTGTGGAGCTCACTACAAATTTACCATTCATCCTACCTTTGAAATAGAGATTTTTGATGAATTAACCATTTTAGGAGGGAATTGAGTTTGGTCAAGTTTAACCTTTCAAATTTTGATTTCTGATTATGGATGTTTAAACTAGAGAATCAAGATATGTCAAAAAAGAAAGGATAAATGAAATTAGCTAAGATTATTTTATTTTCTATTTTTTTTAATATAAAAATTAGATTGCAAATGTCATCTACTTTAATATGTAAAATATATTTAAAAAATAAATTAAATATATCTCAAATCTAATTATTATATATATGTAAAATTTAAAACTCAAATTAATTAAGAACTAAATTAAATATTAAAATTACTCTTTAATAGCATTAAAAAAAATATGTTAAACATTTTTCTTGTCTACAATTAATAAACTCATAATACTCTTTCTCTACAATAAGTAAAGGTTAAGATAATTGAAAGTCAACAAATCTCTACGTCCTCAAAGATTATATATATATATACTATTCATGGTTTAGAATAAATTTTAAAAAATAAAATATTCACTGTTTATGGTTTAGAATAAAATTGAGAATTAACAAATCAGAATGGAACACCTGAATGGATAGCATCGACTTAGTTTTCCGAAGGCGTAGAAATGACAACTAGATTTTTACACGCAACTGTCCATGCTTATCTTTGATGGCTTAAACTTGCTGTTATTTTAACCATTTCTATATTTTGAACAACATTCGCAAATATCGATCTTCTCCTTGCACATAATCTAATACATTTTATTTCAAGTTTGGATTTTTTTAGCTTTGTAAATTGAGCTTAAATTATGATCATTACTTATTAATTTTTGTATTCAATGATTCAAATTAATTATTTAGAGTTGTGTATTAGTAAAAAATTATGTTATTCATTATTTTCAAATTAGATTGGTTATGAGCATTTAAATATTAAATATAAAATATAAGAATATATATTAAAAAAATTAATTTATATTTCTAAATATTTATAAATAATATGTTAAACATTATTTATTATTATGTTTTGATTTTTTTTAATTATTTTGAAATCAAAGATCAATCTTTACTTATTATCAATGTTGTTTAATACTTTCTATTCTATTTACACTAAGTTCAAATATTACTTTTTTACACATAAAATATGTACCCCTCAAACTATAGCTTATTGATCTTTCAGTACTAAATATCTATTTTCTAGAATACCGATAACATGCAATACATGTATGTAGAAGTAATTTATATCCACTAATGTTTATCCCCAGACACTTTTTAATACATCAATTGGAAGATACTTTGCTTTGTTCGATATGAAAACAATAAGGGAAACAAAGGAAAATCTTGTGAAAAAGATAAAAACAATTAAAACAAAGCAATAAAACAAAGTTAATATTTTCTATGTTTGAAAGTGGTTATTATCTTGAAGAAATTATATATACCTTGTTACCTTAAAGGAAAAATCATTGTAATGAATTATAATTAAAGAGCAACATCAGTGTGAACATTGTAATCTGTTTCACTCATGTAAATATGTATCTTTATCTATTATTTTGTTATTTCATTCTATTTTTTCTGTTATTTATTTGCAACTAACTTGTGCTCCAATATTATTTAATTTTGTGGGTTTTATGTTTCCATTTCCACAACAAGTGGTAATAGAGAATTTATTTTGCAAATGTGTGTTAAAAATTGGTGTTTGTTTTGAAGCATCAAATTGCGAAGTTTTTGAATGCAAGGCTTGAGGTGGAGAAATTCAATACAAAGAATAATTTTGAGTTATGAAAGTTTAAGATTTGTGATTTGTTAGAGCAACAAGGGTTGCACAAAGTATTGGTAGGGAAGTCAAAGAAATTTGCAAATATGATTGAGGAGCATTAGGAGGATTTAGATAAAATAGTCCTTAGCACAATTTGATTGTGTTTAGTAAATAATTTTCTTTTCAATTTTGTTGGAGAGGAAACAACATTACCTAGGCTTATGGAGTATAATGGAGAGTCTTTATTTGTATGAAACAAAAGTTATTTTGTAATGTCTTTGTTAGGATTTGATGTCTATTTTGTATCATCAAATGGCGAAGGTTTTCAATGTAAGGTTCAAGGTGGAGAGATTCAATGGTAAGAATAATTTTGAGCTATGGAAGCTCAAGATACGTGATTTATTAGTGCAACAAGGATTGCATAGAGCGTTGGTAGGGAAGTCATAGAAATCTACAAATATGAATGATGAGGATGTGAAGATCTAGATACAAGATCTCTTAGCACAATTTGGTTAGACTTAGCAGATGATGTTCCTTTTAATATTGATGGAGAGGAAACAATAGCAGGCTTATGGAGTACAATGAATAGTCTTTATATGAAAAAATACTTAATGAATTAGATCTACTTGTAGATGGAATTATTTAATTTATGAGTGAAGGAAGATATTAAAATTGTTAATACTCTTATGTGTCAATTAGATAGTATGGGTATAAAAGTTAAAGATGAAGAAAAAATGCTTGTTACATTATTGATTTCATTTCCTGAATCTTGGAATCACTTAGTAACTTTTATTAGCTTTATAACAACTGAGACCCTTGAATTTGAATTTGTTATTAGAGCTTTGTTGTTTGAAGAGGTGTAGAGGAAATCTAACATAGAAACATCCACATCAAAAGCAATTGTGGTTATGGTTGGATCCATAGAAAAAGGGGAAGATTTGAGAGGTACATCTGTAACACCCCGCCTTGGTTACCGTTAAAACAAAGTGTAAAGAATGAAAATAACTGAACAATTTTTTTTTAAGATAATTAATTTACACATTTTCCATAAGGTTTCCAAGATGATGTTGCTTAAACTTAACACATAAACTCAACACGTTATCATAAACATAATACAAATTTAATGCCAAGAATAGTTCAGTTTGCAAGACTTATTACATTCGAGAATCCATAAGTTCATATTACAACAAGAGAGATTTTAATAAATCTCAATACATCCAAAGATGGTACAATATAAACACTCTTATACAAGAGGTAACTTTTACAAAGCATATAGTGTTCATTTAACGTCTGGCACAAATATCCATGAACAAGCTCTGCATCATCAGTCACGAACAAAGAAGTAACTGGAACTAGCTGCAAGCTTAGGATCATCTGCATGAAAATATAAGGAAGATAGAGCACGGTTTCCTCCTAACCACGTGGAACCCGAAGGTCCACTCCCTCCGTGCTAGGAGATAATTGACAGGTCCACAAGCAAAGAAGATAGAACATAACGTTTACGGGGTTTACAAATACACATCACGACATAACATTAACAATCATAGCAGATAAAATTTTAGTAATGCAACACATCAAAATAAATCTGAACATAAGGAACACCATCATGATATAGACTAAGAGTGTCATCACATTGTCGGGATAGGTTACCCTGGTGAATCTTCCTAGACTACCGGCCCTCTCTCCAAGAGTTACCCTGGTAGCCTCTACCGATTCCCGGCCCCTATGCAGACCAATGTGGAGTCACTTCATCTTTCAAGAGGACAAGATAACGACTTGCCATTCCAGGCCTTCTCAACCTTTTCTCAACCTGAACGAGCGTTAAGACAATAGGCGAGGCACACTTTTATCTGAATTAATGTTTATAACTTCCCAACCCATAATTCTTTAGTTAGGTTTTCACTGAATTAACACACCTACAATAGGTTACCTAGACAATCACTTCCAGATTTCGGCCCCTACCGTAAGCCACTCTTCTATAACATGACTCAACATAAAACCAATCTAGGGGTAGCTATCCAACACAAAAATCAAAACCAGAATGTTTATGTCCTTCACTAGAGGCAATCTCAATCTCTAGGATGTCACTTCAAAAGACCACAAAATGATACAAAGCTATACCCCCAAGTAAAAATACTTGTAATCGAGCAAAGTGATCAATATGTATTTCACATAACAATACCATTTTCACTTCTCTTGCCTTTAAAGAAGAACAAATCAAAACTCAATAACATTGCATGTTCACTCCCATAATATGTACATATCTCATCAAATACACTCATTTAATCTTCATGAGTTAAGAGTTCAAAAATAACAATCTATTGACATTATAGAATGTTTTACAATTTACTATTTCAACTATTATTATTATTCAATACAAATAATAAGAGCTCCTTTATTTTAAAAAAAACACTTAATTTCTACGATACAATTTATTAAATAAATAAATAAATAAAAAGTATCTTTATTGGTCTAGGAATCATATGTTTAAATCAACTCTTTAAAGAACCTATTAACTAAAATGTAACTAACATTATAACATAAGTATCATACAAATTCTTTATATTTTATAATGCAATTACCTTGAAAATAAAAGTAGCATTATAACTTACAACATAAGTTGTTATATTTTCTTCTATTTTCGTTCTTAGTCTCATACTTAACCAACACTTCTGTATAATAAATATCTAGCATTAGACAGATTTATAAAATATGATTTTCTAATTAAGGAATCTGCCCATATATTGCATGCAAAGCCAAGTCGAACTAAAGATAAGTATAAGTTTATGAATAAATATCTCAACTTTGAGTAAGATAGGACTCCATGTTTCCAACGTCAGTAATAGTTGTAGGTAAGAACTTATTGTAACCTTTTCAAATCTAAACATAACAATTGAAGATCTCAATATATTTTTGTGGACTGATTTATCAGTTAAATGAAAGGGATTCGCCATGATATAGGAATAGTTACAGACAATGATTCAAAGTAAATCTTCTAACTAAAGATTATACAAAATGTATCATTGGGTGGAGGTTGAGTGCAAACTTTGATAGGGAGTAAACATTGGCAAAAGGAATAGTTAACAATATCTTTTATTCCCTCTTCAGATTTAGAGAATATAAAACTATAGTTTTACCACTTAACCAGGAAGATTGTGTAGTATTTTAAATGACAATTACAGAAATGGAATCTACAAAACATATATAATGATCTACAGGTATCTTAAATTCAACACATGCAAAACTGATACACCGAATATTACATGTAGAGAGAGTTGATTAAAGACGAGTTAATAACTCCTAAAATTTTATCTTAACTTGAGTACACTCACAGGGGCGCCATGCATACAGTGCATGAGACAAACTGCCGGGGAAAGTTTTTAAAGAACTAATATTATTGAGTGAATACTAAGAGAAGTATTCCATTCACATGTTATCAGCCATGTACAAAAAGATGTAAATGATCTAAAATTGGACACCTAAGAGATAATGGTATGTTTCGGCATCCCTATAGATTTGATACAAAGACATGCACACCCCTGAACAGTTGTCAAAACAGTTTGTTACGAATGGATAGAAGTTAACGTATTTCATCAAGGACCAAGGAGAATGCATATGTTTGAATTTAGGATAAACAGGAAACATGCCTCACTGAATGAAATTCGCGCTTGAATGTGAGGAATTAAGCAAGAGTTTTTAAAGAATAAGGGAAATTATAATCAAAGTTGAAATGTGAAATGATAAGATAGGCGTTTTAACTGCAGTCCCTCCATTCCATTGAAATTTATGCAGTAGTTTACACATTACAGAAACCACGCACATACACAGGCTTGGATATAGATAATAAGAAATGAAAAAAAACAAATAAAAGTCTCTCTCCCAACGAAAGATCAACCTCTATTCTAAAATTTCCAGTTAACAAGGAGGTTGCACGCCTAATATAAAAAATGTGTATGATGGAAAGAATTAAAGAATACAGATCATAACAGCAACTGCGCTGGTGAAGAGATAGACGTGATACCAATTTGAAATTATATGCTTTGGCAAGGATTAACATGAGATCTTTTATATCAAAAAAATATACAGAAAACATCAAAAGAAAGAGGCTGCGCGCAAACTCACAACCATACTATTTTTCCAGCGCTATTAAGTGGAAAGTTCACATTAAGTGTCAAAGCCAATACTAAGGCGGTTCCCAACAGCAAGATGAAGATGACGCACATAACAATCTTAACAGATGTAAACAAACCTAAAGACAGTAATTTTTAGGAAAAGAGCGATGGTGATACCAGTCCAGGTGGTTTATAAATAAATACAATTAATCAAAATCAATGATATGAGGCATAATATTTATTGTCCACCATTTAGACTGGTGAGATCAAGAAGGTGGAGAGAATAAAAGAATGGCAAATAAATGATAAATACCAGATCATTTGTTATGTACCAAGTATAGACATATACATAATTTTCCAGGAAAGGCGAATCATCTGACGGTTATATTATATAATCTACCTAAATCCTAAGTGCTCCAGATGTAATAAAAGTTTGGGGCATACCATTAAAGAATGCATATAAAAAAAGGGCTACAGGGTAGTATTGTTGACAAGAGGACACTCTCTTCTAAATCAAAACGTCATAATCCTTAATACAATAATCCAAGAATACCATGATATTTGTATTATACTACAACCATTTAAATGTCTAAATCAGAAGATTGTTTAAATCTTATCCTGAATATAAAGAATAATCTTCAACCCTTTCTTAAAATTTCTATTTCATGCTAATATGATCATCTACAGTCAAATTAAGGATATTTTCAGATCTGGAAACTACATATTTACGGTATTTTTTAATTCTTTTTTATTTACTATTCATATACTCTTCTAATCTGTTTCTTTGTGATTTGTGTAGGTTCAGCAAAACAAGTCTCTTAATTGAACGATTAAATTCAACACCAATTTCAAAGAAAGAGTTTAGCACTTGAATTAAAAATTACAGAAGAAAACCTGTTTTGAGGTTTGAAAATTGGCTGAAAGCGATTTCTTGAAACTTCTGTTAGCTCGTGAAAACCTATCACCAGACTTAAACGAAGAATTTACCAATGAACTCAGCTTCAAAATTATGCTTCAAAACAAATCCTAAAGAACAAATCTTCTGAAACAATTGTTGTACTGAAATTTTGCTAAAAAGTTGTTGCCGTAAAATTCTTCCCGTGAATGTATGCACAATCTCCAATTTTCCCAAAATATATAAATTCATGCAAATCACTTTCAATAACAAAACTTAACTGAAAGTTCATTTCTCATTGTAAATAGCTCATTCAGTTCAACTCATTCTTATCAGAACAGACCTTTAACTGGCAATCAAAGATTCTTATCTCTTTGAAAATATCTTTCCTTAATAAAATCTATTTCACATAATACAAGTTGCACAATTAAATCAGCAATAATAATATTTTAATTAAAATATTGCAAAGAAATAACTTTCACTAATAAATTTAATAACTTATTTAATTTAACTTAATAAATTAGATCATTAACATTGGTTAAAACATTAATAAGCATTTAATAAAATTAAATATTATATTCGCAAACACAAAACAATATATATTTGAACACAACAAAACAAACTGGGCTACATGGGGTAACACAAAGATACTCATTCGAAAATGAATGATGGTTTAAAAGGACCTGTCAATACCTCCAACAACATATTTATTTTGAATTAGGGTATGCTCAGACCTGACAAGCAGGTGGAGCCATTACCCGGTACCTGTGTCTGCAGGAAACATCAATGTTAGAACATATATATACTCATGTTAGAAAACACACCATGAATAAGAATTGCAGCGTAGCAGGGTACTCACGAATGAGTAATGGCACACTGTCTTCTTCACCGACACACACGAGAAAGATAAATCATAAACAATAAGCCACATCATGAATGAATCTATCATAGTATCATCAAACTAATCACCTCAACATAACAACCACATGAAAAATCGTAAGCTAATAAACCATATCAGATATATGTCTATTTCAATAACATCACGGAAACACAACCAGATAAATAGGACGTCAATGTATCATCCATAGAGTATAAAAACAACATAATGTCAAAGTTATAACTGAGAATACATAGCATAGTACCGTAGTGAACTAAAGCATCTAACAGGCAGAATCAAACTGAAAACAACTAAGACAGGATGTCACAGCGAGAGGGTCACTACAACATCCAAATCTTAGTCAAATGGAAAAAAGAGTAAGGGAAAATGTTGTTACTATAGGGAATATGAAAAAAGTTTATTTAAAGAGGAAGAAGATAATGATGACTCCAAAAAGGAAGAAAATTAAGTTGACACAAGTTGAGGTATGATTGATGAAGTTTTATTTGTTTGTAATTCCTTATAGTACAATGAGGAATTGTTATTAGATTCTAGTTCTTATAATCAGATGTGTCCACATAAGAATTAGTCTTCTTCTTACCAAGCTATTGATGGTAGTGGTGTTTTTATGGGAAATAATGTTTCTCATAAAACTTTTAAGATTGGGAGCATTAAGATTAAAATGTTCAATGGTATTGTGAGGACATTAATATAGGTAAGACATGTACCAAAAATGTAAAAGAATTTAATTTCCTTCATAGTTTTGGATTCTAGCTCGGCTATTAATTTACAAGCCAAGGTAGATCAATGAAAGTGTCCAAAGTTATTTTGGTGGTTATAAAGGCTACAAATATTATAAACCTTTACAAGCTAGAAGAGAGTACTATAATAAATGAAGTGGGAATGGTATCTAAGAAGATGATTATACTCATTTATGGCATTAGTAACTAGGTCAAATGATTGAGAAAGGGTTGAAGGTACTGTTAAATTGTAAGTTACTTCCAAACCTAAAATCTTGAATTTGAATTTCTATAAGCATTGTGTTTATGAAAATAAATATAAAACAAAGTTTAAAGTAGGTAGCCATAAAAAAAGGGTATTATAGATTATATTCATTCAGATGTTTGGGGACCTTCCACTACAATTTCTTCTGGAGGATCATCATATTTCATAATATTTATAGATGACTACTGTAGAAAGGTGTGGGTCTATATTGTTAAAATTAATGTTGATGTGTTCAATTTATTTAAGTAGTTTAGAGATTTGGTTGAAAAGATAATTGACATATCAATCAAGTGTTTAAAAATAGATAATCGAGGTGACTTCACATCTTTACTCTAACAATATGTATTACTGTATAGTTTATGTAAATGAGTGTTATTTATTCATCCAAATCCACTTCTATAATTCACCTTCTAACATCTTTTAAGGTACTCTACACACCAAAGATGTCATATTTTACTATATTTTTCACATCATATGTCTTTTCATTGATTTGAAATTGGGTTTTCTTCACAAAAATCAATAATTTAAAACTTACACCCATCTTATTGAACACATGTATCTAAATTGTTAGATGTGAAATAGGAAAAAAATTCCTTTGATTGAGGCCTACTATGTTTCATCTATAGGATGAACAAATAATAAAAAAGTACTTGATTTTTTTGTTACATAGGACCCACATGACATGAAAGAATATATATGCATATTCTAATTGATATTTTATAGAGATATATAATAAAATAATTGATCTTATAGTGAAAATGGATTCCCTAGTTTTGGTGCTTCAATGAAATGTTTATTGTGCTCTTTTGTAGATGAGTGTACTATAGTACTCCTATATAGATTATTTTTCCTTTAGTAAGAATATAGTATGAAGAAGTAGCATCCATATTTTCTCATTGATGGTGTTTGTATGAAAGATAATTAACTTATATTGAGCTTAATTTAGCCTATCATTAAGTAACCTTCAACCAAAGGATGCTTCAAGGATTGTGTTTGGAGCTAAGAAAATAAATTTCATGACAATGGCTATCTTTTTTTTTAAATCAAAAGTGGCAAGCCACTATATTTTATTACTTTATATATAATTATATTTACAAACCGTAGTTCAAAGAGCATACCAACAGGAAAGAACCGGGTGAAGAAAACCTCTGGTTATAGCTCAAATGTTATTAAAAATTTTACAATTCAATACCATATACATACAAAGAAGCCAATTTTTCCATTTGGCGTTCATCTAACTTCTCGACTTACATGTACATAATTTCAAAATTACAAAACATTTTGCTATTTGGGACCATTTACATTCATAGAAGCCAATTTTTCTATTTGGCATTCATATAACTTGTCAACTAACATGCCTATAATTCAAAAAATACTACATCGAATATAGTTTGAAATTTTCCTTAATGAAATATGATAAAAAAAAGGTAGCTTCCATTTGTACTCAAAACTATCATTTGCATTGTTATAGGCTAGCCAAAATATTGCTCAAAATTTTTTGCATTCGAATACCTAGACATGTCAAAATCATTTTCAAAAAATCACTTTAGCTTTCACTTATTCTTCTATCTACATATTCTCCACAGAGTTCTTCTCTTTCTCATCATGTCCCTCATCCATGTTATGAGAATTGAGTGCAATATTCATATCTAGAACCATAGTTGCAGCCCGATTCTGAACCAAATTCTGGACAAACCTTTGCGAATTTGACTGAGCAGTAATTAGCTGACATTGAATAACTAAAGAAGTTGCATGAATACAACTATGATAAAGAAAAAAAGACACATAATGATATTTTTCTCTGAAACATTTAGACATTTCTCTCTCCACATGATGACTATATCTTGCCAATGCCCTATTAAGATTACATGGCCCAGAAAGCTCCAGAGATAGCTTGAATGCATCATAGATGTTAAAAAATTCCCTATTACGAGGTAAGAAGTGTGGCGGAAAGATTCCACCCACATAACCCTCCCCCATGCCAAAAACATTCTTTTGTGCACATTCAACAAGGGCTTCATTCTGCAAGAATATGTCATTAACCATTTTTTCTACAATTACAATCACATAATCTAGACATTGTAGCATATCCAAGAGGTTAGAGATGAAAATTGACAAAACATTTGATGGAAAAAGCAACCTCCTTGACTTTGGATGGAGAACTTTCAATCCAATAACACATTTGAGACACCAATAATCGTAGGGACACCTTAGCTTAAGAATAGTTTGTAGATGAAGCTCTTCCAACCTTCCTGTAAATGGCCTCTCCCACGATTGCATTGGAAACCAGACACAATAATTCTTCAAACAATAATCCATCACTGTTACCCTTACAACTTTTTTGCAAATTAATCCTTAAGAGGATAGTTATCAATTTATTGTTTGTCAACAAAAAAACTTACTTTGGCTGAATAAATAGAGGAGTTTTTTCCATAAGACATTAACTATCATGATGAAATCAAGTTTAGTATGTACAAAACTAAATTTGACCATCAGAAAGATGACATTTAGCACATACTTGATTGATATCCTACACCTCCAGAATAAATGAATCATTTAACATTAAGATGCTAAATGTACTAAAAATTGGTAAACCATTTTAATAAATAATGAGATGAAAACACTTGTTACCACGTCGCAAGAATTAATGCTTTCTGAAAGAACAGATATAGAAATCCATGCATACCACAACTAAAAGATGGAAACTCCAAAATTCATTATAGCATACTAAGGAATACGAACAAGATTAACCACACAGATGAAAGATTACACCAACTTCCAACAACACAAAATGTTGAGATCATCATAAAATAGGAATGTGCCTCTAATTGAGTCCAAATCATGTGAACCTGATTTCATAGTATTTGGCATACTCCCAAATCTGCATAAACAATTAACCTTTGAATTTGTGTTATTCATTTGAAATGACATACAAGCCATCTCAATTGTACTGGCACCACAAAATTTTGACAAGAACCAAAATTGCACATATGAATAGTACGATTCAGATACATGCTTTAAGCAACTTCAAAATTTGTAAACTTTGCTTGCATCACTTTGATTCCTTCTTGTGATCTCATCAAATGGTTCTTAAGAAAAAATGCATCTATAATGCTTTCATTTCTCTTTCATATATCTAGTCAAGAAGCTCCCACACATGTAGTTGTCAATTACACATGTGTTGTTAGATCTTTCATTGTGTTGAATTAATTTTTCATCTTCATGGATCTGAAAGGAATTGGCACTTGTAATTTCTAATTACCCATGTTTTGGCAAGTAACACATGTGTAATTTCCAATTACATATTTAAGGATAGATCACCAAGTTAATATTTTTTCATAGATCTAACCAAAAACACAACACATCTATAATTGCCAATTACATATATGAGGCCAGATCATTTCATCTCTTCATGAAAATCTATCACATATATATGTATTCTTATTCCTAAAATATAACAAACCCTGTCTAACCTTCACAGATGTTAGATAAAAATTGATATAATTTAGGAGATTCCATCCTTAATCAGATTTTCTATTTAGAGAAATCAAAATCTCAAAAATTGTACCATGCCAAATTTACCATATATTTGTACACACCAAAAATTTAATTGGTTAAACCACCAAATCTAACAAAATCTTTCTTGTTTTGTTAGTAAAGCTTCTAACATATAATGCATCTTACCTAGTGCAACCACATGAGTAACTTCATTATCTACTTGATCACACCCATAGTTTGCCAAAAAAATTGCAACCATATTTCCTTCTTTGTATGTGTGCAAGATTTCATAATTACCTATTTTGTCAAGCAATGGCCAAATTTGCTTAACAATACATTCTAGCTTCCAATTTTTAAGCTTACGATCTCGACATGCATTAATTAAAACCATCGAGTCACCTTCAACTTGAATCATAAGTAGTTTGAAGCTAAAAACTAGCTTCAAACCAAACAAAAGAGCTTGAGCCTCAAGAAAATGATTAGTTCCAGACATCAATTTATAAGATTTTGCACATAACACTAAACCTTTATGATCTCTTATAACCACCCCTACTCCAAATAAACTTGGATTCGCCCTAGATGCTCCCTCTATATTCAACTTAAAGATAACTAAAGGAGGAGGAGACCATACTATAGAATCTATGCTTACCTTTGGGACATACTGATGAAGATTACCTTTGAATGATAGAGACAGTAAAGTCCATGAGGACAACAAGCTTGAGTCCCAAGTAGTGAAAAATGATCCAACATGCTTTACTTTGTACACATAAGCATTTACTATTTAAGATATTGACCTTTCCAATAGTAATAGCATTTGATCAATGTTCAATTTCTCTTTCCTAAAAAATATTCCATTTCTTTCCCACCAGATAGCCCATAATACTAAGGATGGTATGATGCACCAAATACTTGCAAAAAATGATGTTTTATACAGTTATGGCCAACTAGTAAATAATTTCCAAATGGTGTTTGGCATAGTTGTTAACTAATTCATTTTAGCCACTACAAACAACCAACAAATATGCACTACTAAACACAAAAGAAAGAGGTGATTTATATCTTCAAACTCCTGATCGCAAAGCACACATTTGAAAGGAACAACTATCTTTAGTTTTACTAGTTTATCATTGTAGACATGCAAAATTGGCATAATGCATTTGATTAGGTCATATTCATCCATTCATAAAATAAATCAAGTTTATTTATCAATCTCCTAAAGTCACCAACTTATATTAAATAAATCAAATTTGATCCTGACACCACCCTCCTTTTAATTAAATAAACCAAACTTTATTTAATTAAAATCCAAATGCATATTCCATCCCTTTTTTATTTAAATAAATCAAAATATCTAAGTCAAATGGTTCAAAATATCTAAACATCATCTAAGCTAATCTAATCACCCATCACATCCTCTAGCTTTTCCCACTTGCACCAATAAAGCATTTGAAGTCGTTTATAAAATTAGCATTTTCTCTCAACAAGGCATCCTTTTGAGAATATTCCCTCAAGTTTGAATATGAAGACAAGTTGACTTGTCCCTTCCGAAATTTCAATAGCTTCTCTCTTACATGTCCCCCTCTCAACATTTAATTCACAAATTCAAATTTGAATCTCCCCCTCTTTGGCACATTGGCCAAGACTTGCACATTCCTCAACCTATCATAATGTGACAAGTGGCCTCATCTCATTGGTCCAATCTTTATCCCACATTGCTCTCTTATGAGCATTCTTTCAACTTGAGGATCTATAAGTAGAAGGTTGATTCTTCATCGAATGATTGACAATCTTATGCAAAGTCACTCTCTTCAATTGAAAACTGATTTTACCCACCTTATATCATCTTCAAAGCAATTTCATCATTTAGCTTATCCAAAGGGGTTGGGAAAGGGCTATTTTCCACAATAGCGCCAATCCCAATATGAAGTGATGGTTTAATCCATTTTAGATAGGTTTACATGCTTATGATTTCTTTGTAATGCTTTTTATCATGTTTCCTTGTCTTAATGTGATTAAGAACTTCATAGGGAGTTTGATTATTATTTTTGGCTAACTTGACTAATAATCTGTTGTGTTGATTTAGATAGCCAAGCAAAAATATTGCTCACATATTGGCGCTAGAAGGAGGGCACTTGTTGGTTGATTGGCTTATGGAGTCTATTTTAATAGCTAACTATAGATTTATACCAAGTTTATTACTATTCGCAGGTCGGTTTAAATTGGAGTGAAATTTCTTCGTCCTATTCAGATTGATATCTTTCTATCTATTCATTCTCTACATCATAATTCATTTCTTTCAGGTTTTTTCTTTCTTTATTTATTTAGCCATGTATGTTAGAAGGAAACAGTCTCTTATATATGTAATGTCTTCGAAATAGAGGGATAGGTCAATATATTAGTGAATTGATAGTTTTGAGTTTCAAGCAGATAGGGAACTCTATTTTTTTTTCAAGTGAGAAAATGCTATCAGTAAATGTTGCAGTGTTTTTCTATCAATATCAGTGGCTTTTCATCACTAATGGTGTTGTTTTCTTATCAATAGAGTGTATAGCTAATTTGTTTCGTAGTAAAGGCACATCATTCACTCATTTCGTAGAATTCAAAAAAAAATTGTGGTCACTCCAGAGGAAGCAAATTGTGCATTTCTCAATCCTAGGGTTGTGCATTCATCATGTTGCTTATGTCGATTCAGTTGCTTGAAAGTATCTAAAGCCTTGCAACAAATCCATTTTGCATGAACTCTGCAATTGCGACATTCCCTGAGATCACATTATTTCTATTTTTTTGGCACATTTTTTCAAATAGTTCATACGCCTTCTCTATTTTTTCTGACACATCTACCATGGAATTTCCAACTATAACATCTGACAAAAGTCCTTTATTCATTTTTTTTCTTATGGCTGTCCATACTCTTTTCCAGGCTACATTTTAAGCAAATTTTGAATGCATTTTTTTATTCCTCTCTCATGGCTTTGTGGTAATTTCTTGGTTTTCCCCTCTGCAAATTTTAAAATTTTCCCCTTGTCCAAATGCGTTGTACCCTCAAAATGGCATTGGTTTCTCTCTAAATGTTTCCCCTTGAACAAATGGCTCACTACAAATTTTTAATTAAAATAAATTCTCTCTACAGACTGTTTTAAATCATTTCTAATGATAGCTTATTCTTTTGCTAGCCATAGCCTCTCTGGGTGTCTACTGATCCTATTATATTTCTTGAAAACTCAAAACTAGTTCCATGGAGACCCTTTCCTCACTTGATAAAGATGAATAGTTTGCATCAAATTTTCTCTCAACTGACAGTGAACAATAGAGGTGCACTAGACAATATATCAGATCAAACGAAGGTGAAGCTACACTCAAAAATTTCCAGGGAGATAATTATTTCAGAAATCTTCCATGCGCTCAAATCTTTTAAATATTATGTTACCACAACTAACAAAGAAGCCGCCTTGTAATTAGGATATCCATTTTTTTTAACTAACGAAGAAGTCATCTTTTACATAGAATATCCATGTTTGGAAGATGAAATTTTGAATGAACATAGATGTTTCCTTTGGTGGGAAAAATTCAAGTTTGTATAGACTAGATAAAGTGAGAAAAAAATAAAAAAAAAGTATGCTACGAAAAAGGTACGCTGGTACACTGATTCATTGATAATGCATACCTAAAGAGGGTTGAATTCAACTGAGAACCTCTATATCAAAGGAAGTTGTTGATATTGTTCCCAATCATCCACATGGGGCAAGACTTCTAGGCCTATGATCTTCCTTTCACAACTATGATATAAATGTGGGTATTGGAGTAAATGCCAATATCACGCGGTTAATTCTGATGAGATGGATCTGAAAGGGGGCTCTCGCCGTATGGGTCAATCTCCATAAACTGAACGTCTAAAATAAAACCCTTGTTTCTAGTGGCCTATTAACTCATTCACCGAGTTTATCAAAATGGTGCATTGGAACTTATATTCCAAGAAGTTACTTGCCATGTCCGATCTTGGTTAAATTATAGAGGTTAAGACTTCATTCTTAACATACCTTTATACTCTTTCCTCGGTTGCATGTAAAATCATCTCTTCTTCTACGAAGGGCATGAGGCAAGCCCACCAAGAAAAACATATAATTGAGCTAGGATGTTATATTGCTTGTGAGTCAATTTGAAAACATAATGCTTTGATCAGAAATGTTGGAGAACCAACATTCAACATGAGCATCAAATCTCAAACCCTTTAGGAGAAGCAAATATCCTTGAACAAATTCACATTTTATTGCTTTCCATTGGGATTCGTATCCTTAGAGGTTTCTAAACATTTGGATTTCATCTCAATTTGCTCCTACTAAGGTCAACATTAGGAAACCTTTTCCTTGATTTCCTCGATTTCCACATAATGCATTTTGTGGGATGAAAGAAAATTAGGACATTGGACATTCAGTTAAAAACCTAATCAAGAAGTGTTTGTGATAAAAAGAATCCATTAAGAAAAGATTGAATCAATTGGACCCCACACATGTGCTTGGCATCTTTTGGTCATATGGCTTTCATGCAAACATTGGTCTTTTGATTTTGAACTACTCTTAGAGAAAGGCATGTTCTTCACTATCTTGGTCTCGTAAACAAGTCCTTCCTAGGTTCACTTAGGATCAAATCAAACACTTCATCCATCCAAAACATCTATCAAAATGCATCCAACCAAAAAACTTTAGAACTTTGGAAACATCACTATCTATACTTGGGCACATCCTTAAATAAAATCAAAATCATTTGTTTAGTTATGTGTGGGAATGCATCCTTTCTCATACATTTAATTAAATCAACAATCCTTTGAAGAAATTCATCCTAAGATCACATCTAACATCTTAGGGTTTATAAGTTCATTATCCAAATCAAACCAATTAAAATAAAACCCTAAGTCTACCATTGATCCAAAGTCCCTAAACGTTCAACACCCATATCATTCACCCCTTTCATCCTTCATCTCATCATTTGTCCTAAAACACCCTAGAGGTCACTTTTGTAACAAGGTAAACACACAAGATGAACATGGGATATAAACTTGATCCATACATCATGAGTAATCCAAGTCAACTTAACTTTCAAAGCCTTACCATGTGGATTGATTATCAAAACTCACATTTATACAATCCATACATAGAATCATTATCTCCTACAAACCTTAATGTTACAACAAATATGAGTCTACCCAATCTAAATCTTGGAACACCTTTTTCGATGTTAGATTTAAATCAAAGTTCAAACTTACAAGTCTATCCACCAAATAATCAATGCATGAGCCTTCAAATGAACAACATCATCCCATCAAATCCCTACATACCAAATGTGAATGTACCAAGTACAACATTACCAAACATGAAAATTTTGAATCCAAACTTGGCAAACTTTGGGATATATATGTTTGCGAATCACACAAATGTTGTCCAGATTCCAAACAAGATGTTAATGACTCCAAGAAAAGGTGACAACTTGCAAAATCAAAGTTACCTAAATCAATGCAATATGATTCCCAATCACAACAATGTTCAATTTAAACTATCATGCCAAATCCGAGTGTCATCCCAAATCAGAACATTGTCCAAAATCAAACACCACAAGTACGCATCCCAAATCTACTTGAACAAAAACCAAATCAACTATATCAAGGGAATCAAGATTGAAATCAAGATCAAATTTGGCGAGATCAAATTGCTACACTTACCAAAATAGTTGATTCATTGCACCAAGAGACATCTCCACCACCATTAACTTTATCAACATCATTCCTTGGCTTAGGGCTTCCCCCTTTACCTAGCACCAATCACGCCATCCAAATCAATCCACCTAACACCAATCAAGCCATCACATCAAATCCTTTGAATATACCATCGACATCGCACCAACAAATGGTATCTAATCAAATGACAACATCAATCCTAACAAATCAAAATATGGTCTCCCAAGGATCTATCACCTCAATCATTCTGACCATTCCTATCACCTCGATCACTCCAACCACCCCTATCAAACCCATCATATCTCAACCCATCACTACCATGATCGCTTGAAGTGTATCTCAACCACTTGTCACTACATCCAACACAATCCCAAATCTGCCACCACTACCACCAAAACCAAACATAGTAAGACAATATAACATTGTGCTAAAAGCTCACCAAGCCTACCAAAAGGCCATCCAACAATATCTAGCCATGCAACAAGCAACACAAGCTCAACAAGTGCAACAAGCCTCTCGAGCTACCCAACAAACATAAGCACAAACATGAAAAATGATAACTATTGGGGATAATGATGAATATTCAACCACTAGTGATAGCATTAAAAATATCCCCACCACAATTACTAAAAGCAATTATCAAGATCTACCCATCAAAAAGAACCTTGAAGATGTTTCTATCTCATCCGAAGATCAAATCAACATAGATCAAGAGTCCCTTTTCAATCATGATCAAAATCCACTAATAATACCCAACAATGATCCAATTCAAGAAATGTCAGCATCATTTGACCCTATGGTTGAAGGCATTGGAAATCCCTCCACCACAATTGTTGAAAACAATGATCAAGATCTCTCCATCGATGAGCCCCTTGAAGATGTTTCCCCCCCATCTGATCATCAACTCACCATACATCAAGAGCCACTTTTTAGTGATCTATTTCAAGGAGTGTTAGAATTATTTGACCCCATTGACATAATCTACAATCCATCGACCAATGATCATGTTGAAAATGTATCTACATCATCTAATAAGTTACAAGATATATCTCAAGAATTTATGCCAAAGCATGATCAATGTCTTTCACCAAAGTCTAGCAATGGTCCTTTCTAAGACATATTGACATCCTTCGACCTCATGGTTATAGATACTGAAGGAACCCTGAACTCGACACTTGAGGATATTGAACCACTTACCATGTCTAATGATGACAACCAAGAACCCTTTGTAAGCAATCCATCCTTTGAAACTAGCCCATGTCAAGAATTTTATCCAAAGCATGTCAAAAGAAACTCCTAAATCATTCAAGATCAAGAATTTGTATCTTCAAGATACTACAATAATCTAATGGACACTCTCCTATCTATAGAAGATGTCGCAAATTATGATCACATCCATATAGCACATACTCCTCCATCTATCCATGAGATGCTTTTGGTGAATGGACACGTAGATGATCTTCATTCATATCAAGATTCCTTTACTCCTGACACTATCACACAAAAAGAGTAGGTTATTGATTCCTATAGTCAAACTGATTTGTCAACATTAGGATTAGATATATCCCAAATTCAAAATGGGGATATCACGAACAAAGATATCCAACATTTTCCACTCAAAGAAGCAGATTAGATAGAACAAGATATTCCAAAGTCAGTAGAGAAACAAATGGAAACAACGTCACCTATGGTGGTCATTTATCAGAGAATGCATTCTAAACAAGAGCTCTCAAAACAGGAAAAATCAAAGCATGAAGGTACTACTACCACCATATTGGGGGAAACTTCATCTCAAGAAAACATCAACATAAAGAGCATGAAGAATCCTTATGATGAAACCGATGCTAATACTACAACCAGTCGTGTCATGAATCTTCATCCACCCATCACCCCATCCACAAATTGGGACCAACGTCAAAAGAAAGAATTGAATCAAAGTATGAAGAACGCTATCAAAGAAAAAGAAGCTGGAAAGCATAATGGACAAATCAAATACAAATAGATACCAAAAAATACAAAGAAAGATCATCCCTATCAAACTCCATCAGTCAAAGAAACTATGGGGAAAAGCCAAAAAAGGGAAAATTATCCATCAAAGATGTCCACAAAGAAAAACCAAAATTTTCAAGCGGCGGTACAAAGTGTATCAAGAAAGCGGTTGGTCCTAATTCCATGCACACTTTCGTAGCCACTCATCATTGCTCCTCTTCCCAAGTTTGGAGAGTCAAAGGTTCCAAACTATCAACCAATCCATCTTTTATCCCTAAATACACTCTATCCATGCCTCCACACATGATATCCAATTCTTACATTAACCATGTATTGGCAATGACCCTTCATCATAAGGATTCAAAAGGAACTCTATCACGATGTGCGCACAAAGATAAAGTTAACTCCAGTATCAACAAAGCGAATTAGGAATCCCAAAAGTTTCATTCAAGTGCATGTATCTTAGCAAAGTAACTTCTTCAGGTAGGATACCGATGACACATTATGACAAAAGTATCTACATCGACACCACTAGGTGGGTTAGCATGAATCTTTTCAGAAAAACCAAAAAAATCAAAAAATATGAAAATAAAAAAAGAATAGAAAAAAGGATTGAAAATAGTAAAGATAAAAATCATCCTCAAGTGAAAACCACTATGGTGGCGCTTTGGGCAAGACCATGATGAAAACCTAGTAAACAGTTGTCATGTGTAGAATCGAGCATCTACATGTGCCAGTTCAGGTGAAAGCATCTCATCCCATCTATAATATATCCAACATTCCATCCATCTTATCCATAATAAGTGCATTCATCCATGAAACATTTATCCAATTCATCTTTTCCATATGCATCCATAGTCCAAATTATATTGATCTTGAAAAACTTTGGTGCACACTTTATGGTTGCTTATGGTAAAACATCTTGACATGGGTCATTTTCATTGATCCTTTCCTACCCAGCGTTATCTAAGCCATGAAGCATTATCCAAATGAGCATTCTTTATCTAAGCACCTTATCTTATTGTAAGATAATCCTTGGCATCCTTTGTGTGCTTACCATATCCATCCATCCACATGCCTATCCAAGCATCCATCCATGACATTCCATACATTGCTAGACATTGGGGGAATATATCTCCCATCTTGCTTCAAGAATAAATCTTGGTCTATATCCTCTAACTTGTGTGGTGATCTATACATTGGAAAACATGAAATCAAATTGGTCAAAACACTTGTGAGAAAAATAAAATCCAAATCACTAGCCCATGGCATATTTTGACAAGATGACATTCCTTTTCAATATTCATCATTCATCGAACATTAATCAAAACAATCAATATTAGTCACATCTAATGCATCCTTCAACATCACATCAAATCATCCAAAACATCTTTTGTTTCAAACCAAGCTTCACAATCTTGATCAATCGAACCCAATAAATCCATAATCTTGGGATATCCTTCCCAATCATTATGTTGTTTAACACTATCCTTGCATTGTTGTGTATCCTCAAAAATGTTATCATCATCAATCCTGATCAATTGAATCCAATCAATCCATAATCTTGGGATATCCTTCCGGATCATTATGTTGCTTAACACTATATTTGCATTGTTGTGCATCCTCAACAATGTTACCATCATTAGTCCTGATCAATCAATCCTTGCATTGTTGTGCATCCTCAACAACATTATTGTCATCAATCCTGATCAATCAATCCTTGCATTGTTGTGTATCCTCAATAATGTTATCATCATCATCAATCCACCAATCAGATCAATCAACCTTAGCTTGGTTTTCAACAAAAACCCAAAACAGAGCACTGATATCATCACATATATCCATATCCAAATCATCAAAATCATGTGAAAATACAAAAACATCCAAAACATCGAAAAATCCAAAAACACTTAAAAAATTAGAAAAACATCAAAAAAATTTAAAAAAAAACCAAGAAAATCCAAAAACATCCAAAAACATCAAAGTCAAAACATTCAAAATCACACAAAATCAAAAACATCAAAATCAAAAAAGTCAAAACATTTGAAAAATACAAAAACCCAAAAAAAAACAGCCTCAAAACATTCCAAAAAATCAAAAACATCCAAATATAAAAAAAATAAAAAAATCCATCCATCCCATCTTGATTTCACTCAAAATAATCAATCATCCATAATAAACTGATTGTCACCTTCATCCTTTGGAAAAACAAACAAAAACAATCACATCAATCGACAAAAAAAAACTTCAAATGCAAAATCAAAATCGAAACAACAAACTTCTAAAGGAAAAATCAAACTCTTGATCATTTTCTGACATGTCAATTGACCTTATATCAATAGTCTATCAATCAACTTATCAAACCATCATCATCCTATACAATGTATGTCCTAGGATATATCATTCTAACAATGGGCATCATTTTGGATATCATTTGGATTGTTATCCTATCAAAAAAAATCCCTTTGGCTAGAGATATGAAGAATATTGGCTTGTTTGCATACTTGATCTTTTCTTTTGATTTATCTTATTGCGCTCATTCCAAGGACCTCTCGATGATATCCAAACGAAGGATTTAGAGAGATAGGAATGGGGCAATGATCATTATCTTTTGTCTGCTGTGCTTGTTGGACATTCTTGTAAAATAACCTTGGTGAATACTTGCTCTGTTAGATATGTATAGAGGATATTTTGGACAACTTGTTGACTATTGCATTCATTGGTTATACCTTTCTGTGTTTTGGTCTAAGATGTTTGTAACTTTTAAAGTGCATCCTAGCAAGGTTTTTGTATGTCAGGTGTGAACAAGAATACTCCTATCTATTTGTCGAGTTAAAGTCCTTCACACTAAGTACCACACCATCCTAGTCCTTTATACCTTGATGCATCGTACTTATGTGTGTTATCAAACATAAGGTAAGTGACCCTTTTAAAATCCCAATCCTTGATAAGAAAATCATCCAATTTTCATCACCACTTCTCATCATCATATCTCATAAAGTTGTCTTGTTGGATCCTCTTGTCATCATCTAATTTTTTTTTTTCCACTAACATCACATCATAATCAGTTAATCATCACCAGTGCATTCATCTTGCAACCACAAACCATCAATATTCTACATATCATCCCACGTGCATGTTCATCATCATAATATAGATCTGTTAGTCTAAGCATATCATAAATCATACATTTGCATAAAACATATATTACATAATCATATAGTCATTATCACATCATCATCTCATTTGCATCATCATTGCAATCATCCATACCATCCATTTTGAACCTCTTTATCGTGAGATCGACCCTCAAATTGAGTCTTTTCACTCGATCTCTCGAGGGGGAAATGTACCAATGTACTTTCCACTGGGGCATTCGAAAAAATCATAAAAATTTTCAATTTTTATCATGGAAAGTTTATTCTTTGAACCAATCCAACAAGTACATTGCTGAACAAAGAGGGGCAAAATGTAGACATGCAAAATTGGCATAATGCATTTGATTAGGTCATATTCATCCATTTATCAAATAAATCAAGTTTACTTATTAATCTCCTAAAGTCACCAACTTATATTAAATAAATCAAATTTGATACTGACATCACCCTCCTTTTAATTAAATAAACCAAATTTTATTTAATTAAAATCCAAATGCATATTCCATCCCTTTTTTATTTAAATAAATAAAAATTTCTAAGTCAAATGGGTCAAAGCATCTAAACATCATCTAAGCTAATCTAATCCCGATTAATCTAATCTCACCACCCATCACATCCTCTAGCTTTTCCCACTTGCACCAATAAAGCATTTTAAGTCATTTAAAAAATTAGCATTTTCTCTCAACAAGGCATCCTTTTGAGAATATTCCCTCAAGTTTGAATATGAAGACAAGTTGACTTGTCCCTTCCAACATTGCAATAACTTCTCTCTTACATGTCCCCCTCTCAACATTTAATTCACAAATTCAAATTTGAATCTCCCCCTCTTTGGCACATTTGCCAAGACTTGCACATTCCTCAACCTATCATAATGTGACAAGTGGCCTCATCTCATTGGTCCAATCTTTATCCCACATTGCTCTCTTATGAGAATTCTTTCAACTTGAGGATCTATAAGTAGAGGGTTGATTCTTCATCAAATGATCTACAATCTTATGAAAAGTCACTCTCTTCAATTGAGAACTAATTTTTCCCACCTCATATCATCTTCAAATCAATTTCATCATTTAGCTTATCCAAAGGGGCTGGTAAAGGGCTATTTTCCATAATAGCACCAATCCCCCTATGAAGTGATGGTTTAATCCATTTTAGATAGGTTTACATGTTTATGATTTCTTTGTAATGATTTTTATCATGTTTCCTTGTCTTAATGTGATTAAGAACTTCATAGGGAGTTTGATTATTGTTTTTGGCTAACTTGACTAATAATATGTAGTGTTGATTCAGATAGCCAAGTAAAAATCTTGCTCACAATCACTTGTTAGAATTTTATTTTGAATTGCAAGCCAAGCTAAGCAACCTGCTTTAGGATAAATTTTTGAATACGAAAAAAAATGATAGGCTCTTTGTTGTGATACTTGTAGGGATGCTTGAGAAATTGATTTGTACCCTTCTTTAACTGTATAACAACCTATGTTTGCCTTAGACCAAATTAATCTATCAGGTTTGGATGAAAAATAAACTACTCTTTCTTGTAGGATATATGAAATATGATCTTTATGATTCTCATATATTGCCTCTTTTGAAAGGTCCTTTCACTTGAATTTTCCAATCATGAGTCGACATTCTCAACATAATCTTTCACTTTTGAGCCCTAAAGTTTAGACAACAAATTTGCAGTGTTCTCAAAATTGAAATCTACAGCTAGATTCCGGTATCCATTCCAAGAATCATTCCAAAATGAGGCTTCATTACCATCATTCACTTCCCAAGTTAGATGAGGTAAGATAAATTTCCTACACAAGACCAAAAAATTCCACATTGTAGACCCTGAAGGTGGATTTACAATAGTAAAAATTCTTGATGGACAATGGTTATCTAGATATTTTCTCTACATAAGATGACACCACTTAATTGTAGGTTTAGCATACATTCACCAAAACATTTTAGCTCCTAGTGCCAAATTTCTAGTTATCAAATTGTGAAGGCCTGCTCCAACTTTTAACTTCTCTAAACACATTTTTTCTAGAGATATCAAGGGAACTTTATTTTTTCTATCCAAATTACCCAACCATAAAAAATTTCTTGATTAGGTTTTGAATTTGAAAAATGATGGACTTTAGTTCTTTTAGAACTGCCATATAGTAATTTGGAATCATTGATACTACAGATTTTACCAGTAAGATTCTCCCTGCTAAAGATAACCATCTACCCTTCCATGACAAAATTTTAGCTTGAATGGTTTGAATGTTTTTTTTTCCTATAAGTAATCTTGTTTTGACCAATAAAGAATGGGATACCAAGATATTTACCTTGTAACTGGGCTTGTTGAAAACAAAAAAGATTCACTATTTGATTTTCAATAATAGAATTTGTATTGAACACAAATTTTTTACTTTCCTTCATTTAATTTTTGTCCTGAAGTTATAATCTACTTATCCAATAAATGCTTTATCTGCAAAGCTTCTCTTATTGAGGCTTTAAAAAAAAGAAAAGTATCATCAACAAAAAGAGAACGAGTCACTGATATATTAGTATTTGGAATAGAGACACCCTAAATGAGACCATGTGTATGAGCTTTGAGAAAATACCTACTCAAAAATTCTGCTAAAATGATAAATATGAATGGAGACAATGGATCTCCTTGATGGACCCCTTGGGTAGATCCAAAAAATCCAACTATTGATCCATTTAATAAAACTAAAAAACTCAGCACCAAACAAACATGCAATTATCCACTTACACCACTTAGGAGAAAAACTAAACTTCAATAGCACCTAATTCAAAAAATCCCAATCAACCCTATCATATACCTTTTGTATATCAAGTTTAATAATCATTGTAGATAATTTATTTACAACAATGGATTGCAAAGTTTCATGGGCAACGATTGATCCTTCTGATGTTTCTCTCCCAGGAAAAAATCCCCCTATTCCTCAAAGATGATTAAAGGTGGAAGAGGATGTAATCAAAGATAAATGGCCTTTATGAATATGTTATAAATTGTATTACATAAAGAAATAGGCCAAAAATCAGAGAAAGTATTAGGAGTTTTAATTTTTGGTATGATGACAAAATTAGTCACATTAATTTTTTTTAGCATACCTCCTAATTTTCTTGATTCCTCCAGAGCATTAAGAATATCAACTTTGAAAAATTCCCAACATTTTCTATAAAAGATGGCAGTGAAACCATCAGGTCCTAGTGTTGTGTCAGGAGACATGGAGAAAACCACTGTCTTTTACTTCTTTAAGTGAAAAAGGAGCCATCAACCTGACATTATGTTCATGAGATAGAAAATTAGGGATATCCAAAAGAATCTCTTCTCTTTCTCTTACTAAAATAGTATTGTCATTATTATTTGTAGATAATAGAGCAAGGAAAAACTTGACTCCATTTTGAATCTCTGCCTCTTTAGTAAGCAAAGCTCCTATCACACTAGTTATCTTTAATTGAGAAAAAAAAGATTTTTGCTTTTTTAATTTGTGCTAATATATGGAAAAAATTTATATTCCTATCTCCATATTTTAGCCATAATTGTCAAGATTTTTGTCTCTAGTAGACCTCCTCTCTCAATAAAAACTCCTTCCATTCCTCTCATAATTTTCTCTATCCTTCAAATAATGCATTATCAAGACCGTTAGTAATAGTGTTTTCCTTTACTACTTCTAACTTTTTGTAAACTGATTCTTTCTACGCAAATACATTTTTAAAAACATGTTGATTCTAGGTTTTTAGCTATTGCTTCACATGCTCCAATTTCTTATTTGATTGAAACATTCTAGAACCATAAATAAAGGGCACACCCAACCACCATTTTTTTAGCAAGAGAATAAGATCTAGATGTCTAAACCACATTGTCTCAAACTTAAAAGAGGATTGAAACTTTGACCTTACTTGTTATGCAACCAAATCAAGTGAAATAGAAAAATGATCAAATGCGACAAAAGGTAGGATTTGAGATTGAAATTGATGATCACTTAATACCCAATTCAGAGAGATTAAAAACCTATCTAATCTGTCCAAAATTTGAAGGAAGTTCTTCCTCCTATTTTTCTAGGTATATCCACCATTTTGTGGAATTACATCTACCAAAGCATTATCTTGAATGAAAGCAACAAAATCCTCCATAACTTTCTTTGAAGGACATAAACCACCTTTTTTCTCTAGAAAAATTGTAATTGCATTGAAATGCCCTGCAAGAACAACTTTGTCTTGCCCAAAACCATTAAGTTTCAGTTTCAGGGTATCCCATAGCAGCTTCTTCCCTACTATACAGTTAGACCCATATACATTGAGCAACCAAAAAGATAAAACAAAGTGATTAATCTTCATTAGTTGCTAGTTATGATCAAAAGAGATATTACTAATGCAAAATGTTTTTTCATTCCAAAGAGTAAGCCAACCTCCTGAGGCTCCCTGAGAGGGTGAATGTGAAGCTTTCCATTTTCTCCAGTTCTTAGCAATAACTTGAAAATATTCCTCAAAAATTTTAGTTTCTTGAAGAGAAACTAAGTCTGCCCCACAAGCATCCAATTGTTGCTTTATTTTGGCATTTTTTTAGGGGAATTTATGCCTATGACATTCCATAATATTAGCCCCATTGAAACTTGGGAGAGCAATAAGCCCTCCTTGGTCTTTTTTATTTCAAACCTATACCCATTTGAGCATCTAATGTCATATGTAAACTTGCTACTATTTCTTCTTGTAACTTGATAGCTAAAGATTTCCTACCCCTTTTGGTAGGAGACTTTTTGCTTAAAGGAGGGGACAATGGTGAGTGGGAGATTGATAGTGATACCTAATCATTTGAAATCTCTCCTTCCCAAAAAACCTCCAAAGCAATATCATCAAACATTTGTTCACCTACAAATACTAGAGCCTCATCAACAAATTTATCAAACTCCTCCTCATGAGCCAAAGTAGAGGAATGATCAATAAGATCAATAGAAGGCAACTGGAACTGTAAAACATAATTATCCTCCAATTATTGGTCACAAAAAATCTTTATACTTTCATCACATTGATTAGACAATCCAAGTTTGAGCATTGAAGCACATTGATTCAATTATTGAAAACTATCAAAGTTGAATTGAGGAACCAAGAGCTTAGTGGAAGAAAGAAATATTTTCATAGGTGACAACAATAATTTATCCAAGCCAAGTACAAAAGAAATAATAATAGGCTTAAAATGAGAGTCAAAAACTATGATAGCTAACCCTTCATTTCTAAAACCATCTAAGGATAAAAAATGTCCCTTATTAGAATTACTTACGAGAAAGTCCTCAGTTTCCCCCAAAGATAGATGTCTAGAAAAAGAACCTTCTACAAAATTCACCTATGGAACTTTTGAAATCCCAAACTATTGAAGCCCTACAGTAGAAGGACCTTGAGAATTAAACTGTGAACATGTACAATTAATAAATTGATACAAATTAAAGCGGATATCAAAAACTTTAGAAATGAATGAAAAATAAATCATTTGCGATAATTCCTTATTAGGTGTAGCAAAATCTAGGAGCAATCTATCATTCAATGAATTAATAGAGCTTTTGGATGTATTCCCATTAACATACATGTTCAGATCCACCAACTCAACACATTTTGTGGAGGAATGAATAGGTTAATGACATAAAAAGTAGAATTGCTTTGGATCCTTAAAGAGCACCTTCCGTTTCCATAAATTGCAACTTGACTTAATATTAACAACATATGGTAGAGTCTTAGAAACACCAATAAGCACACAAATCTTAACTGGTAATGATGGATTAGAGAAAAAAATGAATCACGATGCAGATAAATGCCTAACTGATTTCCTAGGACCTCAATAATACTCGACTCTCTATACTCCAAAGGTAACCCTTGTAATTGAACCCAAAAGGGAACAAATTGAACCCTAGTGAGAGAAGGGAAAAAATTTGGAGTCCAAAGGGTTGTAAATAAACTGTGTCCTTCACAAATCCAATATTTTTTTCTATAAACAACATTTCTAGTGTCTTTATCAGAAAATATAACAAAGAAACCTTCTCCCTTACCTTCCCCCTTATTTAGAAAGAAAAAATGGTTAGATCCATCCTAAGTTTGAAAAACCCAACTTAAAAAAATTCAAGATCTGGAATGAATTTCCAAAACTTACAAATTAGGGCAACATCCTTAAGATCATTAGTCTATGGCTAAAGCATGGCATGAGGAAGGGTAACATTGACTTGATCACTCCTCTAGATTCATTTCAAAATCCATTTCTTCCCATTAAAACCCAAAGCCTTATCCTTCCCTTGCATTTGGGACTTTGAATGAACCCTCTGCACCATACAATCAGCGCCATTTGCATTTGGGCCCACAAAAACCTTCTTATTGATAGGGATATTATTAGGAAAAAGTGAGATTAGGCTGCAAAGGTACAAAAGGTTTACGAAGAACAATAGTCAAGTCATTCAAAAAAGTGGTCGGGCAAGGAAATGAAGAATTTTGAATGAAGGGAGCCCCAAAAATATTAGAAATAGGAATATTACTAGGGATGAAAGATGTTTCATAGAGAGTAGGACAAATCTTATGACCATGTGGACAACCAAAAGCCACATCAACCCACGAGTGAGAAGAACTCAAAAAATTTGAACAGGATTCTGAATTAGGAACACAAATATCGAAAGGAGCTTGCCTGTCCTTGACAAGAAATTTTGTGGCATGTGAATGATGCTTGTAGACACATGAAATTGACATCATGCTTTTGACTAGGTCATATTCATCCATTCATCAAATAAATCAAGTTTATTTGGTCAATCTCCTAAAGTCATCAATTTAAATTAAATAAATCAACTTGACCCTAACATGACCCTCATAGATTAAAAAAATAAAACATTTATTTAATTAAGTATCAAATCACCTTCCATCCCTTTTGATTTAAATAAATCAAAGTATTTAAATCAAATAAGTCAAAATCCCCTAATCATCATCTAAGTTAAGCTAATCCTGATTAATCTAATCTAACCATGCATCACATCCTCTAGTTTTTCCCACTTGCACCAATAAAACATTTTAATTCATTTATAAATTCATCATTTTCCATCAACATGGAATCTTTGAGGAATATTCCCTCAAATTTGAATTCAAAAACAAGTTGACACGTACATCCAACAAAGCATTTATGAGCTCTTACATGGCTCTTACATGTCCCTTTGCTAAAGTCAAACTCAACATTTAACTCTCAAATTCAAATTTGAATCTCCCCCTCTTTGGCACATTGACCAAAATGTGCTCATTCCTCAACCTATCACAAGTTGACAAGTTTCTTCATCTCATTGGTCAAATCATTATCCCACATTGCTCTATTTTGAGCTCTCTTCCAATTTGAAAATCTATAAATAAAAGCTTCATTCTTCAACAAATCCTTCGCAATCTTTAGATCTTTCCCCATATCATTATCAATTGAATCCATCTTCATAGCATTTTCATATCATCAATATCATGGAGCTTAGGAAAGGATTGGGAAAGGGGTTCTTTCCATAGAAGCACCAATCCACTATGGGATAG